>OX459194.1:23766679-24383448 GCA_949775195.1 Diarsia dahlii | reverse complement strand
CGATCGGTGACCTGGTGTTTTTCGATTGCCAATCGAAGCACCTGGACGAGCACCACATTCTGGCTGAGTCCGGGATTTTTCCCGTTGGAACTCGCCGAGAAACTCGGAAAATTCTAAAATCCACGTGGCCACGAGGTCAACTTCCAGCAGTCAGAGGTGAAAACTGGATACAGGGATAGGCGCAGGAAGTCATACCCATTCACCTGACACCTCGATCGTCGAATTTGGACCAACCACTTGGAGGATACAAGGATTTTAAAGGTTACAAAATTTTTCTCAAAATACAACCCCTTAAAACTCTAAATCTAAATCGATAACATATCATTTTTTGGACTCTAAAAAACAGTGATTATACAGAAGAACAAAAGTGCAAAATTTCATATTTTTCGGAACAGTCATTTAAAAGTTATAAATTTACAATCAATTCCCTATAAATACATACACAGTTAAATATAAATATAAAAAATCGGAAAAAATTCGACAAGGCTGCTTAGGCCACGATTTAGACAAATCTGGTCAAAAATTATTTTTTCACTCCCTGGATCCTTCAGAAAGTCCTATTTGCAGAAAGTGGTTTCACCCTTATTACTTTGACCACCTGCTAATAAAAAGCAGGAAACGCAAAAAATAGGCACCCGGACAGACTCGAAGCGGAACATCACCAGCTTCCAGAATCTGGAGAGAACAGGGAGACTAGACTGAAAGGGGAATTACTACGTAATTAATTCCGAACCTCTACCCGGAACGCCATTACCAAATAACCTTGTCGGGGTTGTAACCCTGGAGCGCAGCGTCGGATCGTGAAAATAACGAAAAATCGGTTCTCTCACGAGAAAGCATACCGAGTACGAGTACCCTGGCCATTTCACCACCAGCTCGCCAGGGTCAAGTTTTCACCTTCCCAAGGGAATATCTCCTCAACCGCACCAGCTACAGGAACCACACCGGCACCAGCAGTTGGAGAAACATCCGCCCTACAACCCGACATAGGTCACTCCCCTGTCAACACCACCCCTTGGAGCAGGCACCCCCGGGAAGACTTCGGACGTCGCTGGAGCGGCGAAGATCAGCGGTAACACGTAGACCCTTAGTTATATAAGTAGATTAGTTTAGTGTTTAAGATTAGGATTAAGAACCAGACTCCGGGGGCAACCCGTTTCAGAGTTACAGAGCCCGAAGTAAGTGAAACCGGGCGAACGAAAAACAGCCATTTGCGGTTGTTGGTTTTTAAAACATTTTTTCAGGAGGCAACAGTTAACACCCTATAGCGGACGCTCCATTTTTAAAAATCGTCAGACGCTTGTTGGACCTTCCCCTAGTAGAATCCACATCCAAAATATTTTTCAGACTCATAGTATCTAAATTAAATAATTTTCAGCAAAACAAAAATAGTTTACCAACCGCACCAAACCTGAAAAAGGCCTGTAACTCTGAAACGGTTAATCCTAGACTAAAAATAACACATTTTTCGAAGCCCCCCCCCTGACCCCCCCCCCCTGGTTGAATACTCAACCATAAGGGACCACCCGCACCCTTGGACAAAATATCAACCCTCTAGGGCTAAGTCACCCCTAGGGTAGAAAATTTGATATAGTAAAAATTTTGTTTTCGGTAAACCACGATAAGTACTGGCCTTAAGCCACAGAATCGTTTACCCAGACTCACACTTCCGGGATACCCCCACCCCCTCCCCCCTCCCTTATCCTGAAACCTGACGTACCAAAAAGAGCTCAAAAAGACCGAAAAAACGAGCCTACTCACGCCAAAATCGGAGCCGAGTAGACCCAGCTAGGTCAACTGGAAGATCTACCCGGCAGGCCTGCGACACGGCGCGGTACGGTACGGCAGAATCCTTTAAAAGCGGATATCTCTGGAACCAAACTAGATAGGCGCTTTTCGACCGCGGATTCAGCCTTAGTGGTGTCGAAGACACCACGAGGTGGAAACCGGCACAGAGGTATCCATCCCCCCCCTTATTTTTCTATTTTTATTTATTTATTTCGCTTCACCCCTAATTCTTCAAAGGGCCATATCTTGGGAACGAGAGGAGCTAGATAAGTTTCGACCTCAAATTCAACCTTAGTGGTGTCGTAGACACCACGAGGTGGAAACTACCACTGAGGTATCGATCCCACCCCCTTTTTTCTATTTTTATTTATTTATTATAATCACCCCTAATCCTTTAAAGGGCCATAACTCGGGAACGAGAGGAGTTAAAACATTCTCGACCTCAAAATCAGCCTTAGTGGTGTCAAGACACCACGGCTAAAGCCGCACAAGAGGTACCCTCCCCTACCCGATTTAACCCTCCCCCATCCCTTATATATAAAAACCGGTATCTCGGAAGTTACGGTACATAGGATATTTTGGACCGCGGATCTGTACTGTTGCCTTGACTCCCCCTTTACAGGATTAAAACTTGACTATAAGCCACAGTGCAGGATTAGCAGTAGGACAATTAGGTATATTTTTATATTTTATTTTATTTCTACAATTTTATTTTATTCTTACAATTTTACTCTGACAATTTTCCCTGTTCCCTTGCTGTGACTGTGCCCTATACACACAAGCCACACACGCTAGGAACTCATACATTCGTACCTAACAAAGATGGTTCTCGGAATTCGCACCCCCGTAGTGAAGGTACCAGCAGCCAGCGCCAGCGGACCCCAAGAGTCCACGTCACCTTCCCATCCGGGAAATGAGGGACCCTCCAGAACGCGCGAAGCAACGAAGGGGATATCCCTGACGTTTGGCAGGAAGGATGCTGCTCGGGGAACAGTGGCGGAATCAGCCGAAACGCCGCTGTCGTCGTCGGCAGGGACCTCTGGTGCCGCCGCTTCCACCACCACTCCCAACCCTGCGAGCCCGCCTGGACAAGCGCTGGACGCCGCCAGGACTTTCATCCGGAGACCGGAGCGAAAAAGAAGGTCCATTGATAACATGGAGGCTTTTAAAAAGCAGCCGGACACCTACGCTGCTTTATCTAACGACAGGCTTCTCCAGGAAGTAATGAAGACCTTCGAAGATATACCGTCCAGAGTCAAGGACTACCCTCAGATGAGGAAAGATATTAAGATCTTCCTGGAGACCCAGTCAGATAAATGCCTGCGGACCCTCTTCGAACTCAGTCGACGGGTGAAGGTCCTGGAAACAGCGCCTAAAACAGTCCCGCCCACAAAGGCCAACACCACGCCAACTTCCCCCAGACCATCGGAGGGAATCTTAGAAAGGCTGGAGAAAGTGGAGAATAACATTAACACACGGATAAAGGATTTAGAGGAGAAAGTTGCGAAAAGCTTCGTGGACATGGCCCAGCACTGTGACGATTGCGGCGCCGACGTCATCGACAGGGTCATCGACAACGTTGATTTGGTCAGCGCCAAGATCGACGTAGTCCAAAAGAACATCGGCCGCACGATAGACGGGGTGAACGTCGTAGGTCGTGCGGCGGTTGTTCTCGAGGAAAAAATCGGTGACGTTGTCGGTGAGGTCGCCACCAGCACCAGTCAAATACAGGCGGCCATTAGGGAAGCGGCATGCGAGCCAAGACCGGACTCGCAGACATACGCCACCATCACGGCAGCCAAACCCGGGCATCGACCGGCACTTTATTCGATGGCGGTCACCTCGGAAGGCATGGAGCATGCTGACGGGGTGCTCGCCATGGTAAAGGAGGCGGTCGATGCCAGGGGAACTGGCCTAAAAATTAATAAAGTCCGGAAGGCGAAAAACCAGACGGTCATACTGGGGTGTGACACAGAAGCGGAGTTTAAGAAAGTGAAGGAAAGAATCGAAAGCCGAGGTGGAGGCCTAATAGTAGCGCCTATGAAAAATAAAAACCCGCTCGTTGTCCTAAAAGACGTCTTTTTAGACAGCGAAGACGATGAAATGGTGAAGGCGCTCTACTCCCAGAACGATAGTATCTTTAGGGATTTAGACCAAGAAGATAAAGAAATGGTCATAAAGTATAAGAAGAGGACTAGGAACCCCAAGACAGCGCACGTGGTCGTCCAGGTCAGTCCGAAAGTATGGCAGAGGATGACGGAGGCAGGGGCTCTCTACCTGGACCTGCAAAGGGTAAGGGTGGAGGACCAGTCGCCGCTCATCCAATGCACAAAATGCTTAGCATTTGGACACGGCCGGAAATTTTGTACTGAAAGTGTGGACAGATGTAGTCACTGCGGAGGACCGCATCTACGCGAAAAATGCGTGGAATTTGTGGCGGGTACGGAACCGCAGTGCTGCAACTGCTCACACTCGAAGTTTCAGAAGACGGACCACAACGCCTTCAGCGTGGAGTGCCCGGTCCGCAAGAAATGGGACTACCTGGCTCGGACGACAACGGCATACGCCTAGACTGTTCCCTAAGGTACACATTACACAAGCAACACACACAGGAACACACAAAACACACACAGGAACACACAGAACACACACAGTAACACACACAGGAACACACCAAGACAGCAACACAAACCGGGAGTACATTGAAATAGACAACAAATACGAAACGAACATATACATGGAAACCGAAAAACAGAAACAAGCACAGATGTATAAAATATATAGTGAATATATACAAGTATATCAAAACACACATACAACACAAAACACACACAAACAACAAACACAGATATATAAAATATATAGTCAATATATACTAGTATATCAAAACACACACACAACACAAAACACACACTCCAAACAACCCTTGAAACCTGAGTATAGTAAAATACCCCAGAATAAGAATTGACAATAAATATGTATAACCTAAGTATATAATATATTATTGCCAAAATAGGCAGCAAGTAAATAAACGCAACAAAGTGAAAGGAAAACACAAATCCTTAGAAACGTCCAAATCTATTTTGTCCAAGTCCAAAACCGTATGTCCTTATACCTAAAACGGGTACAGAAAAATGTGTTATTAAATATTGAGTCCATTATAGTAGAAATAAGTAGATAAGTTTAAATACTATGTTAGAAAATAAGAGTAAGATGTATTAGAATAAACCTGATATTGTTTAGACATAAAATAAGAAACCATTGTAAAACTAGTGATGTAAGAAAATACGTTTGTTATAATAATTAGGAAATAATAATGTTTTAAAAATAAGTTTGCACATATTGTTTTTAGAAACACAGAAATAAAACAAATTGTTCTTGAAATAGATGTGCAAAAACAGTACACAGATGTTTTAGATTATATAAAAAACTTAGTATATGGAAATACAGTTAAGAAAAGAATAGATTTAGAGAATAGTATGTAAAAGTAACACAAGTAAGAAACTACTGTAAATAAATCAGAGTTGTGTCTAAAATCCCTTAATAAAGAAAAATAAATACTAAAAGTAGACAGAATAGCGGGAGTCCCACCCGGCTAAGAATGAAAGAGTGCGTAAAAGAAAGATAAAGTATGAAGCTTGAAAGTGCGAGAGGAATACATGCGAGAACTGGAATGAATGAGTACCTAGCATAACAAGATCCCGTCCCACCCATAACGGGGAAAAGCACAAAAAAAAAAAAAAAAAAAAAAAAAAAAAAAAAAAAAAAAAAAAAAAAACCTAACCTAACCTAACCTAACCTAACCTAACCTAACCTAACCTAACCTAACCTAACCTAACCTAACCTAACCTAACCTAACCTAACCTAACCTAACCTAACCTAACCTAACCTAACCTAACCTAACCTAACCTAACCTAACCTAACCTAACCTAACCTAACCTAACCTAACCTAACCTAACCTAACCTAACCTAACCTAACCTAACCCAACCTAACCTAACCTAACCTAACCTAACCTAACCTAACCTAACCTTTTTTTTTTTTTTTTTTTTTTTTTGCGCTGGGAAAAAATGCATTACGCATACCCTCCCATCGGGGGATGGGGGGCTATGTGGGACTCCCCGGTCTGACCCGGTATACCCACTAAAACGACCCAGCGGCACTCCCGCTTCGTCTGAGTGGCGGGGGACTGGGAAACTGGCACAGCCTTAACGACCAGTCCTCCGCCGACGATTGCCCCTCAGGGCGGACCCCTCACGCCCTCACCCCACGCCCGTAGGGGGGGGGAGGACGGGTCCGGGAGTGACTGACGAAGGTGGTGATGGGTGCAATGCGGGCGCAGGCACCCCCGTGCCTGCCACCCGCCCATCGCCACCATGAGGAGGGAGAGGGCGGCGCCTTCTCCGACCCCTTCTTCGTCTGCGGAGTGGCGCAGCGAGAGGGTCGTCCTCCCGCGCGCGCTCCGCCTCCTCCTTTTGCGAGATTACGTCCTCGCAAAAGGAGGCAACCGCTGCCCAGGCCTCCTCGCTCCCCAGCATGGCGTTGACTACGCCGGGAAGTGAGAGGTCCTGTCCAACTACCGCGGTCAGACCGCGGCGCAGCTCGGACCAAGCCGGGCACACCTCGAGGGTGTGCTGTGCCGTGTCCTCCGCCGCGCCACAGTCGTGGCACGCCGGGGTCTCCTCCCTCCCTAACCGGTGCAGGTACGATCCGAAACAGCCATGGCCGGACAACACCTGCACCAGACGGAACGAGAGGAAACCGTGGGACCGCTCGAGCCAGCCCTGCAGGACCGGACCGAGCGCGTCTAACGTCCGGCGGCCAAAAGCGGCTGCGGCGAGGTCCTCCGTCCAGTGGAGGACGATGGCTTCCTTCGCCTCCCGCCGCACGGCCTCCCGCTCCTCGGTGACGGGGCGCTCCCCGAGCGCCTTCCGTTGCGCAGTCCACTCGTACACTCTGGCGAGCACCCAGGCCTCCAACTCCCAAGGAGGAGTGCCGGCCAGAGCGCACGCCGCCGAGAAGCCCACCGAGCGGTAGGCCCTTGCCACCCGCTGTGCAATGGCCCTTTGGGGCTTGCGGATGGCGGTCGCATTCTCCCTCCTGTGAAGGGAGTCTGCCCAGATGGGGGCCCCGTATAGGGCCATGCTCCGCAGGATGCCGGCATATAGGCGCCGGCATTTCGCCTTGGGCCCCCCCAGGTTCGGGAGGAGCCATGAGAGAGCGTCCGCGGCTTTTAACAGGCGCGTCGACAGCCCACTGAAATGCGGGCCGAAGCGCCACCTGTCGTCCAGCACCAGGCCCAGATACTTCATCTGGGGCTGGACCACTATTCTGACGCCATCTACGACAATGTGAGCGTCGGGAGGGCAGCGCTGCCGAGGCCCGCGAAAGAACACGGCCTCGGTCTTGTGCAGCGCCACCTTCAATCCCAGGTGGCGGATCCTCTCTGCCACCAAGGACCCGCCAGCCGAGGCCAGACAGGCCGCATCTCCAAAGTTCCTCCCCCGGGCAGTGAGGAGAGTGTCATCCGCGTAGCAGATGACACTCGTGCCCTGGAGGAGGGCTCCCCGTAGGAGCCAGTCGAACCCGATGTTCCACAGGGGGGGCCCCAGCACTGACCCCTGCGGAACACCGGACTCTGCGCCGTACCGCCTCACTGTGGCCGTCTTGTCCACGAGGAGGACCTCTCGGCCCTCCAAGTAGCTGGCCAGGAGGTTCCGCAGGTATTGGGGCACTCCGTGATACCGGAGCGCCTCCAATATCGTCGAGTGGGGGACGGAGTTGAAGGCGTTTGCAATGTCGAATGACACCGCCAGCACTCCGTCCCCCGCCTCCACCGCCTCCTTCACTTGGCCCTTGAGTAGGGCCAGCGCGTCGATTGTCGAACGCCCACGACGGAAACCAAATTGGGCATCCGACAGGTCCGGCCCTACCCCCCGCAAAAGGCTATCAAGCCGGGAGGCGACAATCCCCTCGAACAATTTACCGACCTCATCGAGCAGGACGATGGGCCGGTATGCCGATGGGGAGTCCACCGGGCGTCCCTCCTTTCGGAGGAGGCATAGCTGCCCCTCCTTCCAAAGTTTCGGGAACCTCCCAGCCGTAAAGCACGCGCTGAAGAGGTCCCGAAACCTGTCCTCCATTTGGGAGGCGGCGATCGCCACCACCCGTGCGGGGACGCCGTCCGGTCCAGGGGCCGTCTTCTTCGCGCGGAGGCTAAGAACCCCCGCGTAGAACTCCGCCGCCGTCACCGGGGGGACCTCCTCATCCGGCGAAGCCGCCCCTTGCGGGGGATCCATCGTTGGTGGGGTAAAGTCGGCCCTGCGCGGAAACAGGGACCGGACCACCCCGTCCAGCAACGCTGGCTCGAGGGTCTCCGTCAGTGGGGGACCATAAGGGCGTAGCTGGTTCCGCGCCGCCCTGTATGGTCTCCCATAAGGATCCCTGTCGAGACCCTCCAGCATCTCGGCCCTCGCCGAGTCTTTTGCAGCGCCCATTGCAGCTTTGAGGACCGTCGTCGCCTCTCGGTAAGAGGCGTATAGGAGGTCCTCTTCTGCCCGGACTCGGTTTTGGGCGCTGCGCCGTCGGCTCCGCGTGTAGGCCCTTCTGGCTGCCACGCAGGCGGCCCTGAGCCCCGCCAGCTCCTCCGTCCACCAATAGACGGCACGACGGGGAGGCGGACGGCGAGACCGAGGCATGCTGGAGTTGCACACCTCTGTCAGGGATCCCCTGAGCCGGACCGCTGCGGCGTCCACGTCCAGGACCTCGACGGGGGGCGACAGCCAGTCCTGAAGAAAGGCCGCCTCCTTAGCTGCCTCCCGGTCCAGGCGGGTGAGTGCCCACCGCGGGAAGGGAGATTGCACAGCGCGGGCCATTCCCCCTCCCCGGGTGGAGATGTCGAACCGCACATATCGGTGGTCCGACAAGGTCTCCACTGTCTCTACCCGCCAGTTGACGACGCGGGCGGCCAGCGCGGGGGTGGCAAACGCGACGTCCACCACCGACCCACCCTGTTGCCGCACACACGTGTGGACCGCCCCCCTGTTGAGGAGGGACACACCGCATGAGGCCGCCCAAAACTCGACGGCGCGTCCCCGGACGTTGCAACCGGCGGCCGGGTTGCCCCAGGCCGCGGACTTGGCGTTCAGGTCACCCGACACCACGACCTGGCGCGGCGCCGCCCTCCCTACGACTGCAGTGATGATCTCCAGGAAATCCTCAAAGTCAGAGAGAGGGCGGTTTGGAGAGAAATAGACCCCCACCAGGGCCATGTCTCCCCACGCGGCGGCCACGTATCCCGGTCCCCTCTCTAAGAGCGAGAGGGGAGGGGAGTCCGTGGAAGACCGCGAAACCAATGCCACCGAGCCATCCCGGTCACCCAGCCAACGGCCAGGGACCGAGTACGGCTCGGCAACCACCACCACGTCCACCAACCACTCAGCCATGGTCTGCATCAGCAGATCCTGGGCTGCTCTGCAGTGGTTGGTGTTCGCCTGGAGGATGCGATGTCTGACCCTATCCATCAATCAGACATTGCATCACCCTCCACGGCCGCCGAAGTCCCAGCCTCAGGGATGGCGGCGGCAGCGGCAGGCCGGATCGACGCCTGCACTTTGCCCTTCTTTGGGGGGGGATTGCACTTCCTCCCCGTCGTCACGTGGCCCGCCGGGCAGCCACTGGCGGCACACACCGCGCAGTGCGGCGTGGCGGCCTCGCAGGAGGCGGACTTGTGCCCGTCCTTGCCACATCGGAAACAATTTTCCGCCCTGTCGACCTCGGACGGACAAAGGGCCCGAGTGTGTCCGACTCCTAAGCACTTATAGCAGCGCAAGGGCTTGGCTGCGAGTGCCCGGACTACACCCGAGCTGAATCCGACAGCAAGCCGTCCCTTGGCGAGGACGGCTATAACTGCGGCGACTGGGCACTCAAGGCGAATGGTGCCCATGCCGCCGCGGCCGGGCCTGATGGCCCGACCTTGCACCGCTGTGACGCCACAGCCCCCCATAGCTGCGACCGCCGCCACCACCTCCTCCTTTGTGACCGAGTCGTCGAGGTCGGTCACCTCCAAGGCTACAGACTTCTCGGGCCTGGCGACTTTTGCCACGTCCGCAATGACCTCTTGCAACTTGGTTGCGAAGAGGTCCGCGTTGGCGCTGCCCTGAGCCCCTGGGAACTCGAAGATTCGAGCCCCGGCCTGGGTCCGGCGGCACGAGATTGTGCCGATCCCCAGTTGGGTAGGATCGGCGTTGGTACGCGCCCGCATCATTACGGACGCGTACGTCTCCCCCCGTTCCACGGCCTCCGGGGTGATGGTCACTACGACGGCCGCGGTTTTGGGAGGAACCAGTTTCCTGCCGCCGGCTGGAGCCTTTTTGCCTGCTGGAGCAGTCGCAGCGGGCTTGGGCTTTTTCCCCTTTCCCCCCTTGACCACTTTTGTCCAGGGCTGGTTGGACGGAGTGGTGGAGGGAAGAAGGGCGTCTTCCCCTTGCGAGTTCTGGGGGTCGGCTGGGGCGGCAGACGTTGCCTCCGCGCTCGTGGAGGGCGTTTGAGAGGCCCCCTTGGTCCTCTTGCCCTTGCCCTTCCCTTTGCCCTTGGAGGGCTTCGAGGCCTGGGGCTGCGCACCCGATGCCGGGCCTCCCAAAGGCGCAGGTTCCGGCTCCAGCTCGCGTGGCCTATTGTCCGCCGCGAGCGGCGGTCGGAGGCGCTTTTCAGGCAAGAGCCTGTCCTCTATGCCCGCAAGACAGGCTCTCGTGAAGGCCCTCTCCTCCATGATGACCTTGCGGATTATATCCTCAAGGGAGTTGGAGGGGGGGACCTCAGCCGCTGGTGTCGGCTCGGCTTGGTTTGGCCGGGCCGTGGCATCAGCCAGCTTCTGGTGCAGCTGGCTGACCTCTGACTGCAGGCGATCAACTTTCGCCTGCAGTTGCCGCGTTTCGTCGGTCGCCTTCCGCTGCACCAGCTCCCCGACGATGCCGCGCATGCTCGCGGCCCTGCATTTAAGGGACTTTTGAAAAGTCCCTTTTAAATTAGAGGACTTAGAGGCGACTTCCATTATCTCCTCTTCGTCCTCCTCAGCCATCCGCTCCAGCTCCACCAGTGAGTGGTCCGCATAGAGAACGCGGGACGCGCCGTATCCGGACTTGGCCCGGGCGGCGCGCGTCCGTTGCTCCTTGGCCGCAACCCGCTCCTCCAGGTCTTGCTGGAGCTGCGCCCGCCGAGACAGGTCCAACTGGTGTTGGGCCTCTGCCAGACCCACGTCGTGGGTGTCCGTCACCGGCTTCCTGGCCTTCGCGTAGGATGGCCGCCTCGAGTCCGAGGAACCCCCAGACCCATTTCTGTCACGGGCCCGCTTCTCCGGCTCCCGGCGACCAATCCCCGAACTTGCGTCCGACTCGCAAATAATGGACTCGTTGTCGGAGTCCAACAACTCGCCCGCTAAGCTATAGATGCTAGCCGCAGACACCGCGCGGCTAGCCTCCGACGCCGATGCGCCCTCAGATTGGCCCTGAGAAGGGCCTTTTGGTTGGCCCTGAGAAGGGCCTTTTAGTTGGCCCTGAGAAGGGCCTTTTGGTTGGCCCTGAGAAGGGCCTTTTAGTTGGCCCTGAGAAGGGCCTTTTGGTTGGCCCTGATAAGGGCCTTTTCGAAAACGCCCGGAGGCGTCCCTCGAGGGTTTTGACATAGCCTCCGCAGGTGCCGTAGATTCCGCCATTAAAATAAAATACGATAAAATAGATTAAAAATGCTACGACTGCACAGTGCACTTTAGCCGAACACCGGTCTGCCACTCCGTTACGGTGGTCAGAACCGGGTCGTTGCCCAGGGGACGCGACGAGGACGCAAGCACTGTGGGGGGTCCCCCAACCTAACCTAACCTAACCTAACCTAACCTAACCTAACCTAACCGAATGAGGACTAGTTGTCCAACCCGCCACAGATGGGATGAAATAGCAAGAGCTACAGTGGCATATTGCTAAGGGCACCCACGGAAACCCAAACCCCTACAGAATGGTACAGGCCAACCTCCAGCGGAAAAGACTGGCGACCAACGAGCTTTTTATCGAAGCGGAAAAGCGTGGTATCGCCATTGCTCTCCTCCAGGAACCATACGTAGGCGGGGCCAAGGTAATGAGGAGTCATAGAGGCGTCCGGATCTTCCAGAGCACTGAAACAGGAGAGGGGATTGTCAAGGCCGCAATAGCGGTCTTCAATCAAGACCTCATCGTCGAACAGTACCCGAAACTCACCACGAACAACATCACCGTGGTGGGGATCCGAACCAGTGCCTGGAAGATCACACTAGTCTCCTTTTACTTCGAGCCAGACCAGCCAATTGAACCATACCTCAACCACCTCAAACGCGTTGAGCAGGAGATAGGATCCAGAATGTGGATTATTGGAGGAGACGCAAATGCAAAAAGTACCTGGTGGGGAAGCCTGACCATCGACCGCAGAGGCGAAGAAATGTCCGGAGTTCTCGATGAGCTGGACCTGAACATACTCAACAGAGGGGAAATTCCGACCTTCGACACGATCAGAGGAGGCATAAGATACAGTAGCCACGTCGACTTAACGGCATGCTCGACGGATATCTTAGACCTGGTAGACGACTGGAGGGTAGACGAGGGCCTCACGAGCTCGGATCACAACGGCATTGTATTCAGCATTAAAGTAAACAGATCTAAAGGTATTCAAATCAGTAGAACAACCAGAATTTTTAACACAAAAAAAGCAAATTGGCCCGAGTTTCGTGAGAAACTCGGCCAATTAATGCAGGTAAACAAAATAAATAAATTAGAAATTGACAAATTAAATACAGCCGAACAATTAAATTCAATTACAAAATTATACATAAACTCAATTAGAGACGCATGCACTACATCTATTCCAAAAAAGAAAACAAACGAAGTGTTTACATTGCCGTGGTGGTCCGAGAAACTCGAGGGGATGAAGAAAAAGGTCACTACCCTGAAAAACAGAATAAGGAATGCTGCACCGGTCCGAAGACCGAAAGTCGTCGAAGAGTACCTGAAACAGAAAGTTGAGTATGAGACGGAAGCAGCCAAGGACGAAGTCGAGAGTTGGAAAAACTTCTGCTCAAGACAGGACAGAGAAGGGGTTTGGGAAGGAATCTACAGGGTGATAGGAAGGACCAAAGGAAGAGGTGTGGATCAGCCACTAGTGAAGGACGGGGAGGTTCTGGACGCAAAAGGTTCAGTTGAACTACTGGCTAAGACATTTTACCCAGAGGACCACTCAAGTAATGACAGCACCTACCACAGTCTCACCAGAGAAAAGGCCGAGGTCGTGAATGTTGGAGGGCAAGGTGAACCATGCGAGCCACCATTCACGATGGCTGAGCTAAGGGCAGCGTGCGAGTCGTTTAACATCAAAAAAGCGCCAGGAGCCGACGGTTTTACTGCCGACATCTGTTGCCAGGCCATTAGAGGCGCTCCAGAGGTATTTTTGGCTCTCCTGAATGGCTGTCTGAGAACCCACCTCTTCCCCGAAATTTGGAAAGAAGCTACGGTGATCATTCTGAGGAAGCCTGGTAAAACAGATTACAGTTCCCCAAAGGCGTACAGACCCATCGGCCTATTACCAATTTTCGGGAAGATCTACGAAAAGATGTTGGTGGCCCGCCTCAAGTTTCATCTGATCCCAAGGATGAGTACTCGCCAGTACGGATTCATGCCCCAGAGAAGCACCGAGGACTCCCTCTATGCGCTAATGCAACATATACGTGGAAAACTTAAGCTTAAGAAGATAGTAGTCCTAGTATCATTGGACATAGAGGGAGCCTTCGACAGCGCATGGTGGCCAGCCATAAGGGTCCGTCTGGCTGAGGAGAAGTGTCCGGTCGGCTTGAGGAGGGTCATCGACAGCTATCTCAAAAACCGAAGGGTCAAGGTCAGGTACGCAGGCGAAGAGTCTTGCAAGGCCACGAGCAACGGCTGTGTCCAAGGTTCCATTGCGGGACCAATATTCTGGAACCTTTTGCTGGACCCACTCCTTAAGAGCTTGGAAGCCAGGGGTGACTATTGCCAGGCGTTTGCAGACGATGTAGTGCTGGTTTTCGATGGTGACACAGCGTTGGAGATCGAGGGACGTGCCAATGCCGCTCTCGAGCATGTTCAAGCGTGGGGCGCTCAAAATAAGCTTAAATTTGCCCCGCACAAAACCAATGCCATGGTCATAACGCGTAGACTAAAATATGACACCCCGCGCTTGAGCATGGGCGGAATCGACATTGCCATGTCCAACGAGATCAAAATCCTGGGTGTCACCATCGACAAACAGCTCACCTTTAACGCACACGTCGCAAATGTGTGCAGAAAGGCAATAGGCATCCACAAACAGCTGACCAGAGCAGCAAAGACCAGCTGGGGGCTTCACCCTGAAGTCATTAGGATAATATATGTGGCCACCGTGGAACCAGTCATCCTGTACGCCGCCAGCGTATGGGCTCCGGCAGTCGAAAAGTTAGGTATAAAGAAGCAGTTGGCAGCGGTTCAGCGCGGTATTGCACAAAAGTTGTGCAAAGGATACCGGACGGTCTCCTTGAACTCTGCGCTGGTGCTGGCTGGGATACTACCTCTCGACCTGCGAGTCCGCGAAGCGGCATCGCTATACGAGGCCAGAAGAGGAGTCCCACAGCCAGCACTCGGCGACAGGAGCGTTGAGCAGACCGCCTCGGCAATGGAGGCTCCACACCCCGCAGAGCGCGCTGAGCTGGAGCTCGTAAGCCTGGTAAACCAAGAGCAACTAGATGCCCAGAACGAACTTGAGGTTCGTATCTTTACGGATGGGAGCAAGATTGGGGGCAAGGTTGGAGCGGCCCTGTCCATCTGGAGAGGTGACGCCGAAACCAAAGCTCGCAAACTTGCTCTCCCACACTACTCCACCGATTACCAGGCTGAGCTTCTTGCAATATGCGTGGCAACTAGGGAGATCCTTAACCACAATGCTCAATCGTTTGGAATTTTCAGCGACTCCATGGCGGCCCTCCAAACCATACAGAACTACAACCGACACCACCCCCTGGCAGTAGAGACAAGGGCCAACCTTAGGTCCCTGTTGATCCAAAACAAAGCTGTTACCTTGTTTTGGATCAAAGCCCACGTGGGGCTGGACGGAAATGAGAGGGCTGATGAACTAGCCAAAAGAGCCGCTGAAGGTTCCAAACGAAAGCACGACTACGATTTGTGTCCGGTTTCATACGTCAAGCGATGCATCCGAACGGCAACGCTTGATGTGTGGAACCGGAGATACTGCGCAGGAGACACGGCTTCTGGGACTAAATTGTTCTTTCCGGACGCGGTGGCGGCGTACGGGATAGTCAGGAAGATAAAAATCAGTAACATTACCACTCAAATCATGACGGGGCACGGTGGGTTCTCGGAATACTTGAATCGTTTCAAGTGCAAGGAGAGCCCATCGTGCATCTGCGATCCTGACATTGCTGAGACGGTGCCACATATATTACTCAATTGTCCCGTATTCGATCAGGAAAGACTCGTGGCTGAGCAAATACTCGACTCCAAATTAGATCCCGAAAATGTGTGGCTCATTATGAAGAGTAAAAAGAGGGAGTCGTTTCTGGAATTTTGTATTAAAATATGTGCAAAAGTGATAAAAAGGAACAAAACGGCATAAGAAAAGATGCTTACATAATATTGTATATAATATTAGGGTCAAGCATTGAAAACAGACGTAAATAAATCTGCTCATAAACGCCAGGAAATTGATAAATGTGTATAAATAATAATACGCTGCCATACTCAAAACTAGGGTCAGTGGTCGTATAAACCGTAATAAAAATTAAGAAGGCAAAATAGAGGTAAGAATAGAACAAAAGAAAGTTGTAATAGTAATAAGGAATAGAAAATAAAAGTAGACTTAAGAAAAATGTAATAGAAATAAGAATGGAATTAGGATTGTTGTAAGAACCATGTAAATAGAGATAAGAATAGAACATAAGAAAGCTGTAAAAATGTTAACAACATTTGAAATAGAAATAGGGAAAAGAAAATAAAAGTAGACCTAAGAAACATGTAATAGAAATAAGAATAGAATAATGATTGTTGTATGTAAAAACCACTGAGAATAATAAAAGACAAAAAATTGTTTTGTGTTACACCCCAAATAAAAAGAAAGAAGAAGAAGTAGAGTACAGAATAGGGAAAGTAGAAGGGCGTCCTACCCTTAGAGACAGAAAGAAGATAGTATGATAGAAAGACAAAGTATGCAGAATGAAAGTGCGAGAAGAATAACTGCGAGAACTGGTATGAATGATAAGCCTAAAATAGGCTCCAACGCCGTTGGAGGTAGAAGTATTAAAAAAAAAAAAAAAAAAAAAAAAAAAAAAAAAAAAAAAAAAAAAAAAAAAAAAAAAATGAGGACTAGTTTGGCACAATTAATAAACCGACAAATTGTAAAAACTGCTAGGGTTGGTCAAACAAAAAAGGGTAACTGGAGTTGGCTTCGTGAGAAACTGGCTCTTGTTAAGGTGATCCAGGACACAGCCCTGGCGGAATTGTCATGTTGTGTCGAACGAACTCCGATAGCCAGCAATAATGTGTATAATAAGAAAATAAAAACAGGTTACAAAAGTAGTATAATAGTTAGAACATTGGTCATAAATAGTTGTTAATATGTAAGTATATATTGAGTATATAGCTTAGGTATTAAGATAAAATAGAACAAATAAAACTTAGAAATTAAATTTAAATAACAGAATATCACATAGTAAGATTATACATATTATCGTGGTCTAAGGGTATAAATATAAAAAATTGTCAAAGTTATAAAAATAGTTAAGCATATAATTTTCACAAATAGTATAAAAACAGCACCAAAAATATATTATATTAGCTTAAAAATAAAATATTGTTAATAAATAAAATAGACATTAATTAAATAGGTAGTAATAACTGTGGTTTTCTTCAAAACATTGTTAAAAATAAACAAAAAAGTAAAATAAAATGAACAAAATGTGGTCTCTCCGGCCACCTGAAAACGCACCAAAGAAAAGAATGACAGATGTAAAGGGCTCTGCGGAATGTCAGAGGAACACTGGTGGGGCAGGAGTGGGTTTTAGCCGGTTCGAGTCCGGCACTACCTCGACTATCCCACAGCCTGTGAGGTAGTCGAGGTGTCCGTGGGGATTTCCCACTCCTGCCAAAACAAAAAAAAAAAAAAAAAAAAAAAACCTAACCTAACCTAACCTAACCTAACCTAACCTAACCTAACCTAACCTAACCTAACCTAACCTAACCTAACCTAACCTAACCTAACCTAACCTAACCTAACCTAACCCAACACGTCGTCGATGAGTACCTGCAAGCAAAAGAAAAATATGAGTCCCTAGCCAAAAAGGCACAGACGGAAGGATGGAAGGGCTTCTGTCAGAAACAGGACAGGGAGGGAATGTGGGAGGGCATTTACAGGGTCATAGGACGGACCGCCAAGAGACAGGAGGACCTGCCGTTGGTGAAGGACGGAGTGCCACTGAGCGCACAGGAGTCGGCTTCGCTGCTGGCCGAGACCTTCTACCCCGAAGACCTAGAGGAGGGAGAAACAGCTGACCACCGCCGAACACGTGAAGCGGCCAGTCGTGTAAACGAGTGGTCGCATGATGAACAACATGACCCACCGTTTACACTTCTGGAGCTGAAAAAGGCGGTGGAAAGTTTCAACCCAAAGAAGGCACCCGGGGCGGACGGTCTCACAGCCGACATCTGTGCCCAGGCCATATCCCAGGACCCAGGGACGTTCCTTGCACTGACCAACAAGTGTCTGGAGCTCGGACACTTCCCTGGGGCTTGGAAAGTGGCCACAGTGGTAGTCCTCCGAAAGCCTGGCAAGGACTCCTACACCACCCCTAAATCGTTCAGGCCAATCGGCCTCCTACCAGTCCTAGGCAAAATTCTCGAGAAGATGCTCGTAGCTAGGCTCAAGTGGCACCTGATCCCGCGGTTTAGTACTCGCCAGTTTGGTTTTATGCCACAGAAAAGCACCGAGGACTCCCTCTACACCATGATGCAACACATCAAAGCAAAGCTGAGTGAAAAGAAGCTGATCACTGTTGTGTCACTGGATATAGAGGGAGCCTTCGATAGCGCATGGTGGCCGGCCATCAGAACCAGACTGGCTGAGGAAAAGTGCCCGGTGAACATTAGAAGGTTACTCGACAGCTACCTGACTGGTAGGAGCGTCGTAGTACGATACGCGGGTGCCGAGTGTCAGAGGGACACGAATAAGGGGTGTGTACAAGGGTCCATTGGCGGTCCGATCCTATGGAACCTGGTCCTAGACCCACTGTTGAAGGAGTTGGAGGAGCGTGGCGTCCACTGCCAGGCCTTCGCCGATGATGTTGTGTTGATCTTCGACGGTGACACAGCGTTGGAAATCCAGAGACATGCCAATGCCGCCCTCGAGCATGTTCGGGGGTGGGGCATCAAAAACAAGTTGAAATTTGCACCACACAAAACATGTGCAATGTTAATAACAAAGAGACTGAAGTTTGATGTCCCGCTCCTGAGCATGGGCGGGGTAGACATTGGCATGTCCAAGGAAATCAAAATACTGGGGCTCACCGTCGACCACCAGCTCACTTTCAACACCCACGTCGCAAACGTTTGCAGAAAAGCTGTAAACATCTACAAACAGCTGGCGCGTGCGGCCAAAGTGAGCTGGGGCCTTAACCCGGAGATCATCCACACCATCTACACGGCAGCAGTGGAGCCAGTAATCTTGTACGCGGCGAGCGCTTGGGCGCCGGCGGCCAAGAAGATCGGAGTGCAGAAAAGCCTCAATACGGTCCAACGAGGATTCGCACAGAAGCTCTGCAAGTCCTACCGCACAGTATCGCTGAACGCATCCCTAGTGCTGGCTGGTATACTCCCACTCGACCTCAGAATACAGGAAGCAGCCGCTCTGTACGAGGCAAAGAGGGGGGTGCCACAGCCAGCACTGGCGGGCAGGGAGGTGGAGCGGGTGGTAGGATTTGCAGAGACTCCACACCCGGCGAAACATATGGCCATGGAGTTCGTGTGCCTGGAAGACCAGATGCGTGTGGACACCCACAACACACAAGCACTGAGAGTGTTCACGGACGGCAGCAAGATTGCGGGCAAGGTCGGAGCTGCACTGTCACTTTGGGACGGTGAGGCCGAGATCAAGTCCGTCAAGCTTAGCTTGCCGTCCTACTGTACGGTATACCAGGCGGAACTCCTGGCCATATGTGTAGCCACGCGCGAAATCCTCAAGCGCAAAGAGGGAACCTTCGGTATTTACAGTGACTCAAAGGCCGCACTCCAGTCAGTCACAAACCAGGGTTCCCTCCACGCCCTGGCCGTGGAGGCGAGAGCGAACATGGGCGCAGCC
This sequence comes from Diarsia dahlii, assembly GCA_949775195.1. Lineage (NCBI taxonomy): Eukaryota > Metazoa > Arthropoda > Insecta > Lepidoptera > Noctuidae > Diarsia > Diarsia dahlii. The sequence goes on along the minus strand of OX459194.1, from coordinate 24,364,277 downwards.
TTATCCCAGAACAAAGATGTATCCTTGTTTTGGGTTAAGGCACATGCGGGGCTTGAGGGCAACGAGCGCGCGGACCATCTAGCGAAGGAAGCTGCACTCCGGTCCAGAAAGAGGCCGGATTATGACCGCTGCCCGGTTTCATTCGTCAAGCGGCAAATCCGTATGGGGTCGCTCGACGAATGGAACCGGAGGTACCAGAATGGCGAGACAGCCTCCGTAACGAAAATATTCCTGCCAAATGCGATCGACGCCCACAGGATAGTGTTAAAACTGAAACCGGCCGGAATATTAACACAGATTTTGACAGGACACGGTGGGTTCTCCGAATACTTGCACCGCTTCAAGTGTAAGGAGAGCCCACAGTGTATCTGTGAGCCGAACCAAGTGGAGTCGATCGCACACATATTGACAGAATGCCCCGTCCATGAAGCGGAACGTTACGATGTTGAGCGGCGAATGGAGACAAAGCTAAAGGCAAGCAGTATAAAAATAATAATGTCAGATAGAAATCATAGAAAAACTTTCATAGAATACTGCATTAAAATCGCATCTCAAGTTATAAAGAGAAACAAGGCTAGCTAAAACTATGCTTTTCTAAATATGTAGGTTTCCTAGGAAAAGATATTTAGATGAAAGGATGGAATGATGTAGCATTTAATTTAATAACAGCAATACTTAATATAAATAACTTAAAATTTAGAGTCAAAAACAAATAAAGAATAGAAACATTAACAAATATTTAGATCAAACTTTTCAAAATTTAACTACAAAATTAAAGCAGTAAGAAAATAAAAGTCTCGAAAGATCCCTGTCACCTTCAGGGGGACACTAGTGGGGCAGGAGTGGGTTTTAGCCGGTTCGAGTCCGGCACTACCTCGACTATCTCACAGCCTGTGAGGTAGTCGAGGTGTCCGTGGGGATTTCCCACTCCTGCCAAAACAAAAAAAAAAAAAAAAAAAAAAAAAAAAAAAAAAAAATTATTTTCTGATTTTATTATTATTTCTTAAAAAAAACCTGATTTATTTACATCCATAATCAAGCAACGCTCATCACCCATACCCCAGACCCACTCCCCATCTGAAAATTTGAAAACGGATTTTGAAAATTGTATGTATTGAGCTCAGTATTGAGAAACGAAGAAAAACGCCCCTGGTTTGTGCTGGAGTGTGTTGCGTGACTGGAAGTTTGTAACGCCGAGTAGTACGTCCCCGTCTCGGTGCCAAACCAGTGGGTGCTTTTGAAGAAACCTGTTCTGTGCGAAAATATTTGGTGAAAAAATCTCATGACAGCGGTCGCCGGGACTTCGTGATTTTATTCATCGGCGGCGCCGGCACCCGAGGCTCTTAGCGCATCTGCGCCGCGCGCTGTTTCTTCTACAATCTACCAGTGCCGTTTAGACTTTTACGTGTTTTTTATTAGATATTATTTTAGTTTAATTTAGTTAATAGATAAGTTTATTTTATAAGTAATATTTTATGAGTATAAGCAGCAGCGATGTGGTGGGGAATAGTACTAGTCAGCCTTCAGTATCGCTGAACACCCTGGAGAGATGCCCGCAATGTAATCAGGCACGGTTTTTTAAAGGTAAGCGGGGTCTGAGTGTGCATATTGGGAAAGTACACAAACCCCAAAATGCTTCCACCTCAGACCCTGTCACAATACCAACACCTACAACACCGGCATCCTGTCTCGACCCATTTTGGAAAACCCTCTCAAATTTCAAAAATTCCGTACCAGTTCTAAAACGAATTCCCCGAGGCGCAAGACCGCTCGTAGCCCAAAATTTAGCAAGTTGCGTGCGCCTTGCCGTCTTGGAGAACTCACTAAGTGCTTGGGAACAACTGCTCACCTTTCCCTATCGAATCCTTCATGTACAAAAGAATTTGGCTACCAAGAAAACTTTAACAGCACAAATTAAAGAAAATTGTAACGTTTCGGCTCAAGATTTAGGTCCAAAATTTCCGTCACAGAGAATTACACCCTTAAGAGGTATTTCTCACCTAGTGGAAACTAAGTTAGGGGAAGGTGACATTAGCGGAGCAGCCAGGATTCTCTTCAGCAGCGATGTGGTGGCACCGTGTTCTCCAGAAACACTTGCGGCTCTGGAGACCAAGCACCCTGCCCCAGCTGATGGCCTTTCCTTTCCCGACCCACCTGATTCGGACTTTCATTCCCTCACCATTACAGGTCGAGAGGTGGTCACAGCCGTTTGCTCCTTCCGAAGTGGCTCCGCCGGCGGCCTCGACGGCCTAAGTCCTCAACATCTAAAAGACCTAATTTGTTCTGGCGCCGGGGAAGCTGGTGAGTTGCTTTTGAAGGAGCTTGCGGCTCTGATTAATCTCATGCTCTCCGGCAAAGTGAACGAGTCCGTCATCGACATTTTGTACGGGGCCAATTTATGTGCCTTACGCAAAAGGGATGGCGGCATTCGTCCCATTGCCGTGGGTACCACCTACCGTCGTATGGCAGCCAAGATTTGCTGTAAATTTTATGGTGAGGCTGTTTCGAAAAAATTCCAGCCCCTGCAGCTAGGTTATGGCTCTAAGGGGGGCTGCGAGGCTGCCGTACACGCTTTGTCGACCTACCTAAATTCTGGTAAAGGTGAGGTCATCCTGAAGGTTGATATAAAGAACGCCTTCAATTCAGTGAATAGGGACACCCTGTTGACAGAAGCTAGAAAAGAATTACCTCAAATTTATAGTTTTCTTTGGCAATGTTACAGACACCCATCTAAATTGCTATATCAGGACAAACTTTTGGAATCTGCTGTTGGCTGTCAACAAGGTGACCCCCTTGGGCCAGTGATTTTTAGTTTAGCTATACACCCAATTATTCGACAGCTAAATTCAAAATTTAACGTTTGGTATCTTGATGACGGAACCCTGGGGGGCGATGTAGATTCTGTTTTACAAGATTTAAATTTCTTAAAAAATGAACTACATAACATTGGCCTCGACCTTAATATTTCTAAATGCGAAATTTTTGTAACGGACAGTACCCACAGACAAAATACTTATTCAAAATTTAACGCAACAGCTCCTGGCATCAAATTCATAGAAAAAAACTCCCTTCGTCTCCTTGGGTCTCCAATCTTTGAAAATTCTTTTCCCGATTTTATCGAGGAAAAAATTCAAAATTTCAATGATGTTTCGGAAAGACTACTCCAAATTAATATGCATTCGGCCATCACAATAATTCGATACTGTTGTTTCGGGCCTAAATTAACATATTTCCTTCGTGCTTCCCCTTTATGGAGTCACACTCACCTTTTGGACAGAATGGACCAAATTATCAAACATACCTTAACATCAATTTTAAATGTGGCATTGGTTGACCGAGCTTGGGCACAAGCTACTCTTCCCATACGCATGGGAGGACTCGGCGTCCGCAAAATTTCCAGTTTAAGTTTACCGGCTTTCATATCCTCGGTCCACGGCACTGAGAAGTTAATCAGGAATATCCTGGCTTCCACACTGATTAATTTTGATGTGCCGTGCTTCTCTGAGGCTATCGAGGCTTGGAAACTCGCTTGCCCAAATACTGAAGCACCCGACCATCCGTTTTCTCAGAGACGGTGGGATGAGCCGCTTTGCAGAGTAGTTCAGAACAATTTAGTCAACACGTCTGCTACTACTGCTGAGCGTGCGCGCCTGCTGGCTGTGGGTGAATGGGAATCGGGTCTTTGGCTTCACACACTGCCGTCGTCGAGCATAGGCACTTTGTTCGACGACACGACCTTCCGCCTCGCTGCTTCTTTGCGCCTTGGTGTCGCCTGCTGTTCTCCTCATCGCTGTCATTGTGGTGAAGCTGTCAACAGCCTCGGTCACCACGGCCTGTCATGCGGCCGTAGTGCTGGCCGTTTCGCGCGGCACGCGAACTTAAACGACATCATCCGACGTGCTCTTGTCGCCATCGGCGTACCAGCTGTTTTAGAACCCCATGGCTTGGCACGCGACGATGGCAAGAGACCGGACGGCATGTCTTTGTTTCCTTGGAAGATGGGTAGGCCTTTAGTGTGGGACGCAACATGTGTCGATACTCTTGCGCCATCACATCTTCCAAGTTCATCGTGCTGCGCAGGTGGAGCCGCTGCGGCTGCAGAAAACCTCAAGCGGCGTAAATATAGTAACCTTTGCGGAAACTATATTTTCGAGCCGTTTGGGGTTGAAACTCTGGGGCCGTGGGGTCCGAGTGCTCATAGCCTGTTTAAGGAAATCTCGAAACGCTTAGTTGACGCTTCTCGTGACCCAAGGGCTGGCTTTTATCTTGGCCAGAGGCTAAGTGTTGCCATACAACGAGGCAATGCCGCCAGTCTTTTGGGCACATTACCGGCTGACAGCGTTGAGGAGCAGTATTTCGATGCCTTTTTATAGTTTATTGTTAGTTTAGTTTATTTTATAGTTTTTAATTAATTTAATATGTATCTTAATAAGTATTAAATACTTTTATTTTCTATGTAATAAAGAAAACCTAACCTAACCTAACCTAACCTAACCTAACCTAACCTAACCTAACCTAACCTTTTTTTTTTTTTTTTTTTTTTTTTTTTTGCGCTGGGAAAAAATGCATTACGCATACCCTCCCATCGGGGGATGGGGGGCTATGTGGGACTCCCCGGTCTGACCCGGTATACCCACTAAAACGACCCAGCGGCACTCCCGCTTCGTCTGAGTGGCGAAGGACCGGGAAACTGGCACAGCCTCAACTACCAGTCCTCCGCCGACGATTGCCCTTCAGGGCGGACCCCTCACGCCTTCCCCGTGGGGAGGTGGACGGGCCCGGGAATGATCGACGAAAGTGGTGATGGGTGCAATGCGGGCGCAGGCACCCCCGCGCCTGTCGCCCGCCCATCGCCACCAAGAGGAGGGAGATGACGGTGCCTTCTCCAACCCCTTCTTCATCTGCGCAGTGACCCTAACCAGGGCCATGTCTCCCACGCGGCGGCCACGTATCCCGGTCCCCTCTCTAAGAGCGAGAGGAGAGGGGAGTCTGTGAAAGACCGCGACGCCAACGGCACTAAGCCGTCCCGGTCGCCCAGCCAACGGCCTGGGACCGGGTAAGACGATGCGATGTTCGACTCTATTCATCAGTCGGACATCGCACCTCCCTCCGCAGCCGCCGCAGGAACGACGGTGCTAGCTGCTGCAGCAGCAGACCACGTCGGCGCTTTGCCCCGCTTAGGGGGAGGATTGCAGTTCCTCCCCTTCATGACGTGGTCTGCCGGGCAGCCACTCGCGGCACACACCGCGCAGTGCGGCTTGGCGACCTCGCAGGAGGTGGCTTTGTGGCCCTCCTTACCGCAGCGGTAGCATGTGTCCGTCCTGTCTACCGTGGACGGACACAGGGGCCGGGTGTGTCCGATGCCGAGGCACCGGAAACACCGCAGAGGCTGGTTCTCGAGTGCCCGGACTGCACCCGAGCTGAATCCAACCGTGAGCCGTCCCTTGGCAAGGACGGCTTTGGCAGCGGCGATTGGGCACTCGAGGCGAATGGTGCCCATGCCGCCGCGGCCGGGCCTTATGTCCCGGCCTTGGACCGCCGCGACGCCACAGCCCCCTATCGCTGCGACCGCCGCCACCACCTCCTCCTTGGTGACGGAGTCATCAAGGTCCGTCACCTCTATGGCTGCCGACTTGACCGGTCGGGCCACCTTGGCCGAATCCGCGATGACCTCCTGGAGTTTCGCTGCAAAGAGGTCCGCATGCGCACTCCCCTCGGCCCCCGGGAACTCGAATATTCGAGCCCCGGCTTGGGTCCGCCGGCAAGTCACAGTGCCGATCCCCAGTTTGGTTGGATCGGCATTGGGACGCGCCCGCACCAAAATCGACTCGTAAGTCTCCCCTCGGTCCGCAGCCTCCGCGGTGAGTGTCACCACGACGGCCGCGGTTTTAGGGGCGACTAGCTGCCCCTTTCCCCTCCCTTTTTCTTTCCCCTTTCCCTTGCCGGCCGTCTGCGATTGGCTGGGAGGGTTGTTGGCGGCGGTCGTCGACTTTTTCCCCTTGCCCTTCCCCTTACGGACCACTTCTGTCCACTCGTTGGACTGGGTGTTCGAGGGGAGAAGGGCGTCTTCCGTCTGGGAGGAGGACGGCTCCGGCTCGCACTGCCTGTTATCCGCAGCAAGCGGCGGCCGGAGGCGTTTCTCTGGCAAGAGCCGGTCCTCGATGCCTGCTAAGCAGGCTCTTGTGAAGGCCCTCTCCTCCATTACAACCTTGCGGATGATATCCTCAAGGTTGGAGGCGGAGCCCTCTGCCGCAGGGCTTGTGTGGGCCTGTTCTGGCCGGGCCGTTGCTTCAGCCAACTTCAGATGAAGCTGGCTGACCTCCGACTGTAGGCGGTCAATTTTCGCCTGCAGTTGCCGCGTCTCGTCGGTGGCCTTCCGCTTGACGAGCTCCGCGACGACACCGCGCAAGCTCGCGGCCCTACTCTTGAGGGCCTTCTGGAAGGTCCCCTTAAGGTTGGAGGACTTAGAGGCAACCTCCACAATCTCCTCCTCGTCCTCCTCCGCCATTCTCTCCAGCTCGGCCAGAGAGTGGTCCGCATAAATAACACGGGACGCACCGTACCCGGACTTTTCCCGGGCTGCGTGCGCCCGTTTTTCTTTAGCGGCAACCCGCTCCTCCAGCTCTTGCTGGAGCTGCGCCCGCCGAGCCAGGTCCAACTGGCGTTGGGCGTCCGCGAGCCCAACGACATGGGGCCCCGCGGCTACCGTCGGCTTTTTAGCCTTCGGCAACCTCGTAGACCCTGAGGCTGAGGAGCCCTCGGACCCACCGCTCTTGCGGACTCGCTTCCGCGACCGAGAGTCGTCCGCGTCCGACAAACTAATGAGCGAGTCGTTGTCAGACAACTCGTCCATCCCTTCAAAGAAACTAGCCGCAGACGGCGCGCGGCTAGTCTCTGACGCCGAAGCGTCGGAGTGGCCCTGAGAAGGGCCTTTGGGTTGGCCCTGAGAAGGGCCTTTGTGTTGGCCCTGAGAAGGGCCTTTGGGTTGGCCCTGAGAAGGGCCTTTTGGCTGGCCCTGAGAAGGGCCTTTTGGCTGGCCCTGAGAAGGGCCTTTGGGTTGGCCCTGAGAAGGGCCTTTTTGTTTTAAAAACCGCCCGCAGGCATCCCGCGAAGAGTTCGACATGGTTCGTAGTAACAAGGCAAGATAAAAAGATAGCTACGAAAGCACAGTGCACTTTAGCCCGAACACCGGTCTGCCACTCCGTTACGGTGGTCAGAACCGGGTCGTTGCCCAGGGGACGCGACGAGGACGCAAGCACTGTGGGGGGTCCCCCAACCTAACCTAACCTAACCTAACCTAACCTAACCTTTTTTTTTTTTTTTTTTTTTTTTGCGCTGGGAAAAAATGCATTACGCATACCCTCCCATCGGGGGATGGGGGGCTATGTGGGACTCCCCGGTCTGACCCGGTATACCCACTAAAACGACCCAGCGGCACTCCCGCTTCGTCTGAGTGGCGGGGGACTGGGAAACTGGCACAGCCTTAACGACCAGTCCTCCGCCGACGATTGCCCCTCAGGGCGGACCCCTCACGCCCTCACCCCACGCCCGTAGGGGGGGGGAGGACGGGTCCGGGAGTGACTGACGAAGGTGGTGATGGGTGCAATGCGGGCGCAGGCACCCCCGTGCCTGCCACCCGCCCATCGCCACCATGAGGAGGGAGAGGACGGCGCCTTCTCCGACCCCTTCTTCGTCTGCGGAGTGGCGCAGCGAGAGGGTCGTCCTCCCGCGCGCGCTCCGCCTCCTCCTTTTGCGAGATTACATCCTCGCAAAAGGAGGCAACCGCTGCCCAGGCCTCCTCGCTCCCCAGCATGGCGTTGACTACGCCGGGAAGTGAGAGGTCCTGTCCAACTACCGCGGTCAGACCGCGGCGCAGCTCGGACCAAGCCGGGCACACCTCGAGGGTGTGCTGTGCCGTGTCCTCCGCCGCGCCACAGTCGTGGCACGCCGGGGTCTCCTCCCTCCCTAACCGGTGCAGGTACGATCCGAAACAGCCATGGCCGGACAACACCTGCACCAGACGGAACGAGAGGAAACCGTGGGACCGCTCGAGCCAGCCCTGCAGGACCGGACCGAGCGCGTCTAACGTCCGGCGGCCAAAAGCGGCTGCGGCGAGGTCCTCCGTCCAGTGGAGGACGATGGCTTCCTTCGCCTCCCGCCGCACGGCCTCCCGCTCCTCGGTGACGGGGCGCTCCCCGAGCGCCTTCCGTTGCGCAGTCCACTCGTACACTCTGGCGAGCACCCAGGCCTCCAACTCCCAAGGAGGAGTGCCGGCCAGAGCGCACGCTGCCGAGAAGCCCACCGAGCGGTAGGCCCTTGCCACCCGCTGTGCAATGGCCCTTTGGGGCTTGCGGATGGCGGTCGCATTCTCCCTCCTGTGAAGGGAGTCTGCCCAGATGGGGGCCCCGTATAGGGCCATGCTCCGCAGGATGCCGGCATATAGGCGCCGGCATTTCGCCTTGGGCCCCCCCAGGTTCGGGAGGAGCCATGAGAGAGCGTCCGCGGCTTTTAACAGGCGCGTCGACAGCCCACTGAAATGCGGGCCGAAGCGCCACCTGTCGTCCAGCACCAGGCCCAGATACTTCATCTGGGGCTGGACCACTATTCTGACGCCATCTACGACAATGTGAGCGTCGGGAGGGCAGCGCTGCCGAGGCCCGCGAAAGAACACGGCCTCGGTCTTGTGCAGCGCCACCTTCAATCCCAGGTGGCGGATCCTCTCTGCCACCAAGGACCCGCCAGCCGAGGCCAGACAGGCCGCATCTCCAAAGTTCCTCCCCCGGGCAGTGAGGAGAGTGTCATCCGCGTAGCAGATGACACTCGTGCCCTGGAGGAGGGCTCCCCGTAGGAGCCAGTCGAACCCGATGTTCCACAGGGGGGGCCCCAGCACTGACCCCTGCGGAACACCGGACTCTGCGCCGTACCGCCTCACTGTGGCCGTCTTGTCCACGAGGAGGACCTCTCGGCCCTCCAAGTAGCTGGCCAGGAGGTTCCGCAGGTATTGGGGCACTCCGTGATACCGGAGCGCCTCCAATATCGTCGAGTGGGGGACGGAGTTGAAGGCGTTTGCAATGTCGAATGACACCGCCAGCACTCCGTCCCCCGCCTCCACCGCCTCCTTCACTTGGCCCTTGAGTAGGGCCAGCGCGTCGATTGTCGAACGCCCACGACGGAAACCAAATTGGGCATCCGACAGGTCCGGCCCTACCCCCCGCAAAAGGCTATCAAGCCGGGAGGCGACAATCCCCTCGAACAATTTACCGACCTCATCGAGCAGGACGATGGGCCGGTATGCCGATGGGGAGTCCACCGGGCGTCCCTCCTTTCGGAGGAGGCATAGCTGCCCCTCCTTCCACAGTTTCGGGAACCTCCCAGCCGTAAAGCACGCGCTGAAGAGGTCCCGAAACCTGTCCTCCATTTGGGAGGCGGCGATCGCCACCACCCGTGCGGGGACGCCGTCTGGTCCAGGGGCCGTCTTCTTCGCGCGGAGGCTAAGAACCCCCGCGTAGAACTCCGCCGCCGTCACCGGGGGGACCTCCTCATCCGGCGAAGCCGCCCCTTGCGGGGGATACATCGTTGGTGGGGTGAAGTCGGCCCTGCGCGGAAACAGGGACCGGACCACCCCGTCCAGCAACGCTGGCTCGAGGGTCTCCGTCAGTGGGGGACCATAAGGGCGTAGCTGGTTCCGCGCCGCCCTGTATGGTCTTCCATAAGGATCCCTGTCGAGACCCTCCAGCATCTCGGCCCTCGCCGAGTCTTTTGCAGCGCCCATTGCAGCTTTGAGGACCGTCGTCGCCTCTCGGTAAGAGGCGTATAGGAGGTCCTCTTCTGCCCGGACTCGGTTTTGGGCGCTGCGCCGTCGGCTCCGCGTGTAGGCCCTTCTGGCTGCCACGCAGGCGGCCCTGAGCCCCGCCAGCTCCTCCGTCCACCAATAGACGGCACGACGGGGAGGCGGACGGCGAGACCGAGGCATGCTGGAGTTGCACACCTCTGTCAGGGATCCCCTGAGCCGGACCGCTGCGGCGTCCACGTCCAGGACCTCGACGAACCTAACCTAACCTAACCTTTTTTTTTTTTTTTTTTTTTTTGCGCTGGGAAAAAATGCATTACGCATACCCTCCCATCGGGGGATGGGGGGCTATGTGGGACTCCCCGGTCTGACCCGGTATACCCACTAAAACGACCCAGCGGCACTCCCGCTTCGTCTGAGTGGCGGGGGACTGGGAAACTGGCACAGCCTTAACGACCAGTCCTCCGCCGACGATTGCCCCTCAGGGCGGACCCCTCACGCCCTCACCCCACGCCCGTAGGGGGGGGGAGGACGGGTCCGGGAGTGACTGACGAAGGTGGTGATGGGTGCAATGCGGGCGCAGGCACCCCCGTGCCTGCCACCCGCCCATCGCCACCATGAGGAGGAAGAGGACGGCGCCATCTCCGACCCCTTCTTCGTCTGCGGAGTGGCGCAGCGAGAGGGTCGTCCTCCCGCGCGCGCTCCGCCTCCTCCTTTTGCGAGATTACATCCTCGCAAAAGGAGGCAACCGCTGCCCAGGCCTCCTCGCTCCCCAGCATGGCGTTGACTACGCCGGGAAGTGAGAGGTCCTGTCCAACTACCGCGGTCAGACCGCGGCGCAGCTCGGACCAAGCCGGGCACACCTCGAGGGTGTGCTGTGCCGTGTCCTCCGCCGCGCCACAGTCGTGGCACGCCGGGGTCTCCTCCCTCCCTAACCGGTGCAGGTACGATCCGAAACAGCCATGGCCGGACAACACCTGCACCAGACGGAACGAGAGGAAACCGTGGGACCGCTCGAGCCAGCCCTGCAGGACCGGACCGAGCGCGTCTAACGTCCGGCGGCCAAAAGCGGCTGCGGCGAGGTCCTCCGTCCAGTGGAGGACGATGGCTTCCTTCGCCTCCCGCCGCACGGCCTCCCGCTCCTCGGTGACGGGGCGCTCCCCGAGCGCCTTCCGTTGCGCAATCCACTCGTACACTCTGGCGAGCACCCAGGCCTCCAACTCCCAAGGAGGAGTGCCGGCCAGAGCGCACGCCGCCGAGAAGCCCACCGAGCGGTAGGCCCTTGCCACCCGCTGTGCAATGGCCCTTTGGGGCTTGCGGATGGCGGTCGCATTCTCCCTCCTGTGAAGGGAGTCTGCCCAGATGGGGGCCCCGTATAGGGCCATGCTCCGCAGGATGCCGGCATATAGGCGCCGGCATTTCGCCTTGGGCCCCCCCAGGTTCGGGAGGAGCCATGAGAGAGCGTCCGCGGCTTTTAACAGGCGCGTCGACAGCCCACTGAAATGCGGGCCGAAGCGCCACCTGTCGTCCAGCACCAGGCCCAGATACTTCATCTGGGGCTGGACCACTATTCTGACGCCATCTACGACAATGTGAGCGTCGGGAGGGCAGCGCTGCCGAGGCCCGCGAAAGAACACGGCCTCGGTCTTGTGCAGCGCCACCTTCAATCCCAGGTGGCGGATCCTCTCTGCCACCAAGGACCCGCCAGCCGAGGCCAGACAGGCCGCATCTCCAAAGTTTCTCCCCCGGGCAGTGAGGAGAGTGTCATCCGCGTAGCAGATGACACTCGTGCCCTGGAGGAGGGCTCCCCGTAGGAGCCAGTCGAACCCGATGTTCCACAGGGGGGGCCCCAGCACTGACCCCTGCGGAACACCGGACTCTGCGCCGTACCGCCTCACTGTGGCCGTCTTGTCCACGAGGAGGACCTCTCGGCCCTCCAAGTAGCTGGCCAGGAGGTTCCGCAGGTATTGGGGCACTCCGTGATACCGGAGCGCCTCCAATATCGTCGAGTGGGGGACGGAGTTGAAGGCGTTTGCAATGTCGAATGACACCGCCAGCACTCCGTCCCCCGCCTCCACCGCCTCCTTCACTTGGCCCTTGAGTAGGGCCAGCGCGTCGATTGTCGAACGCCCACGACGAAAACCAAATTGAGCATCCGACAGGTCCGGCCCTACCCCCCGCAAAAGGCTATCAAGCCGGGAGGCGACAATCCCCTCGAACAATTTACCGACCTCATCGAGCAGGACGATGGGCCGGTATGCCGATGGGGAGTCCACCGGGCGTCCCTCCTTTCGGAGGAGGCATAGCTGCCCCTCCTTCCACAGTTTCGGGAACCTCCCAGCCGTAAAGCACGCGCTGAAGAGGTCCCGAAACCTGTCCTCCATTTGGGAGGCGGCGATCGCCACCACCCGTGCGGGGACGCCGTCTGGTCCAGGGGCCGTCTTCTTCGCGCGGAGGCTAAGTACCCCCGCGTAGAACTCCGCCGCCGTCACCGGGGGGACCTCCTCATCCGGCGAAGCCGCCCCTTGCGGGGGATCCATCGTTGGTGGGGTGAAGTCGGCCCTGCGCGGAAACAGGGACCGGACCACCCCGTCCAGCAACGCTGGCTCGAGGGTCTCCGTCAGTGGGGGACCATAAGGGCGTAGCTGGTTCCGCGCCGCCCTGTATGGTCTTCCATAAGGATCCCTGTCGAGACCCTCCAGCATCTCGGCCCTCGCCGAGTCTTTTGCAGCGCCCATTGCAGCTTTGAGGACCGTCGTCGCCTCTCGGTAAGAGGCGTATAGGAGGTCCTCTTCTGCCTGGACTCGGTTTTGGGCGCTGCGCCATCGGCTCCGCGTGTAGGCCCTTCTGGCTGCCACGCAGGCGGCCCTGAGCCCCGCCAGCTCCTCCGTCCACCAATAGACGGCACGACGGGGAGGCGGACGGCGAGACCGAGGCATGCTGGAGTTGCACACCTCTGTCAGGGATCCCCTGAGCCGGACCGCTGCGGCGTCCACGTCCAGGACCTCGACGGGGGGCGACAGCCAGTCCTGAAGAAAGGCCGCCTCCTTAGCTGCCTCCCGGTCCAGGCGGGTGAGTGCCCACCGCGGGAAGGGAGATTGCACAGCGCGGGCCATTCCCCCTCCCCGGGTGGAGATGTCGAACCGCACATATCGGTGGTCCGACAAGGTCTCCACCGTCTCTACCCGCCAGTTGACGACGCGGGCGGCCAGCGCGGGGGTGGCAAACGCGACGTCCACCACCGACCCACCCTGTTGCCGCACACACGTGTGGACCGCCCCCCTGTTGAGGAGGGACACACCGCATGAGGCCGCCCAAAACTCGACGGCGCGTCCCCGGACGTTGCAACCGGCGGCCGGGTTGCCCCAGGCCGCGGACTTGGCGTTCAGGTCACCCGACACCACGACCTGGCGCGGCGCCGCCCTCCCTACGACTGCAGTGATGATCTCCAGGAAATCCTCAAAGTCAGAGAGAGGGCGGTTTGGAGAGAAATAGACCCCCACCAGGGCCATGTCTCCCCACGTGGCGGCCACGTATCCCGGTCCCCTCTCTAAGAGCGAGAGGGGAGGGGAGTCCGTGGAAGACCGCGAAACCAATGCCACCGAGCCATCCCGGTCACCCAGCCAACGGCCAGGGACCGAGTACGGCTCGGCAACCACCGCCACGTCCACCAACCACTCAGCCATGGTCTGCATCAGCAGATCCTGGGCTGCTCTGCAGTGGTTGGTGTTCGCCTGGAGGATGCGATGTCTGACCCTATCCATCAATCAGACATTGCATCACCCTCCACGGCCGCCGAAGTCCCAGCCTCAGGGATGGCGGCGGCAGCGGCAGGCCGGATCGACGCCTGCACTTTGCCCTTCTTTGGGGGGGGATTGCACTTCCTCCCCGTCGTCACGTGGCCCGCCGGGCAGCCACTGGCGGCACACACCGCGCAGTGCGGCGTGGCGGCCTCACAGGAGGCGGACTTGTGCCCGTCCTTGCCACATCGGAAACAATTTTCCGCCCTGTCGACCTCGGACGGACAAAGGGCCCGAGTGTGTCCGACTCCTAAGCACTTATAGCAGCGCAAGGGCTTGGCTGCGAGTGCCCGGACTACACCCGAGCTGAATCCGACAGCAAGCCGTCCCTTGGCGAGGACGGCTATAGCTGCGGCGACTGGGCACTCAAGGCGAATGGTGCCCATGCCGCCGCGGCCGGGCCTGATGGCCCGACCTTGCACCGCTGTGACGCCACAGCCCCCCATAGCTGCGACCGCCGCCACCACCTCCTCCTTTGTGACCGAGTCGTCGAGGTCGGTCACCTCCAAGGCTACAGACTTCTCGGGCCTGGCGACTTTTGCCACGTCCGCAATGACCTCTTGCAACTTGGTTGCGAAGAGGTCCGCGTTGGCGCTGCCCTGAGCCCCTGGGAACTCGAAGATTCGAGCCCCGGCCTGGGTCCGGCGGCACGAGATTGTACCGATCCCCAGTTGGGTAGGATCGGCGTTGGTACGCGCCCGCATCATTACGGACGCGTACGTCTCCCCCCGTTCCACGGCCTCCGGGGTGATGGTCACTACGACGGCCGCGGTTTTGGGAGGAACCAGTTTCCTGCCGCCGGCTGGAGCCTTTTTGCCTGCTGGAGCAGTCGCAGCGGGCTTGGGCTTTTTCCCCTTTCCCCCCTTGACCACTTTTGTCCAGGGCTGGTTGGACGGAGTGGTGGAGGGAAGAAGGGTGTCTTCCCCTTGCGAGTTCTGGGGGTCGGCTGGGGCGGCAGACGTTGCCTCCGCGCTCGTGGAGGGCGTTTGAGAGGCCCCCTTGGTCCTCTTGCCCTTGCCCTTCCCTTTGCCCTTGGAGGGCTTCGAGGCCTGGGGCTGCGCACCCGATGCCGGGCCTCCCAAAGGCGCAGGTTCCGGCTCCAGCTCGCGTGGCCTATTGTCCGCCGCGAGCGGCGGTCGGAGGCGCTTTTCAGGCAAGAGCCTGTCCTCTATGCCCGCAAGACAGGCTCTCGTGAAGGCCCTCTCCTCCATGATGACCTTGCGGATTATATCCTCAAGGGAGTTGGAGGGGGGGACCTCAGCCGCTGGTGTCGGCTCGGCTTGGTTTGGCCGGGCCGTGGCATCAGCCAGCTTCTGGTGCAGCTGGCTGACCTCTGACTGCAGGCGATCAACTTTCGCCTGCAGTTGCCGCGTTTCGTCGGTCGCCTTCCGCTGCACCAGCTCCCCGACGATGCCGCGCATGCTCGCGGCCCTGCATTTAAGGGACTTTTGGAAAGTTCCTTTTAAATTAGAAGACTTAGAGGCGACTTCCACTATCTCCTCTTCGTCCTCCTCAGCCATCCGCTCCAGCTCCACCAGTGAGTGGTCCGCATAGAGAACGCGGGACGCGCCGTATCCGGACTTGGCCCGGGCGGCGCGCGTCCGTTGCTCCTTGGCCGCAACCCGCTCCTCCAGGTCTTGCTGGAGCTGCGCCCGCCGAGACAGGTCCAACTGGTGTTGGGCCTCTGCCAGACCCACGTCGTGGGTGTCCGTCACCGGCTTCCTGGCCTTCGCGTTCGATGGCCGCCTCGAGTCCGAGGAACCCCCGGACCCATTTCTGTCACGGGCCCGCTTCTCCGGCTCCCGGCGACCAATCCCCGAACTTGCGTCCGACTCGCAAATAATGGACTCGTTGTCGGAGTCCAACAACTCGCCCGCTAAGCTATAGATGCTAGCCGCAGACACCGCGCGGCTAGCCTCCGACGCCGATGCGCCCTCAGATTGGCCCTGAGAAGGGCCTTTTGGTTGGCCCTGAGAAGGGCCTTTTAGTTGGCCCTGAGAAGGGCCTTTTGGTTGGCCCTGAGAAGGGCCTTTTAGTTGGCCCTGAGAAGGGCCTTTTGGTTGGCCCTGAGAAGGGCCTTTTAGTTGGCCCTGAGAAGGGCCTTTTGGTTGGCCCTGAGAAGGGCCTTTTCGAAAACGCCCGGAGGCGTCCCGCGAGGGTTTTGACATAGCCTCCGCAGGTGCCGTAGATTCCGCCATTAAAATAAAATACGATAAAATAGATTAAAAATGCTACGACTGCACAGTGCACTTTAGCCGAACACCGGTCTGCCACTCCGTTACGGTGGTCAGAACCGGGTCGTTGCCCAGGGGACGCGACGAGGACGCAAGCACTGTGGGGGGTCCCCCAACCTAACCTAACCTAACCTAACCTTTTTTTTTTTTTTTTTTTTTTTTTTTTTTTTTTTTTTTTTTTTTTGCGCTGGGAAAAAATGCATTACGCATACCCTCCCATCGGGGGATGGGGGGCTATGTGGGACTCCCCGGTCTGACCCGGTATACCCACTAAAACGACCCAGCGGCACTCCCGCTTCGTCTGAGTGGCGGGGGACTGGGAAACTGGCACAGCCTTAACGACCAGTCCTCCGCCGACGATTGCCCCTCAGAGCGGACCCCTCACGCCCTCACCCCACGCCCGTAGGGGGGGGGAGGACGGGTCCGGGAGTGACTGACGAAGGTGGTGATGGGTGCAATGCGGGCGCAGGCACCCCCGTGCCTGCCACCCGCCCATCGCCACCATGAGGAGGGAGAGGACGGCGCCTTCTCCGACCCCTTCTTCGTCTGCGGAGTGGCGCAGCGAGAGGGTCGTCCTCCCGCGCGCGCTCCGCCTCCTCCTTTTGCGAGATTACATCCTCGCAAAAGGAGGCAACCGCTGCCCAGGCCTCCTCGCTCCCCAGCATGGCGTTGACTACGCCGGGAAGTGAGAGGTCCTGTCCAACTACCGCGGTCAGACCGCGGCGCAGCTCGGACCAAGCCGGGCACACCTCGAGGGTGTGCTGTGCGGTGTCCTCCGCCGCGCTACAGTCGTGGCACGCCGGGGTCTCCTCCCTCCCTAACCGGTGCAGGTACGATCCGAAACAGCCATGGCCGGACAACACCTGCACCAGACGGAACGAGAGGAAACCGTGGGACCGCTCGAGCCAGCCCTGCAGGACCGGACCGAGCGCGTCTAACGTCCGGCGGCCAAAAGCGGCTGCGGCGAGGTCCTCCGTCCAGTGGAGGACGATGGCTTCCTTCGCCTCCCGCCGCACGGCCTCCCGCTCCTCGGTGACGGGGCGCTCCCCGAGCGCCTTCCGTTGCGCAGTCCACTCGTACACTCTGGCGAGCACCCAGGCCTCCAACTCCCAAGGAGGAGTGCCGGCCAGAGCGCACGCCGCCGAGAAGCCCACCGAGCGGTAGGCCCTTGCCACCCGCTGTGCAATGGCCCTTTGGGGCTTGCGGATGGCGGTCGCATTCTCCCTCCTGTGAAGGGAGTCTGCCCAGATGGGGGCCCCGTATAGGGCCATGCTCCGCAGGATGCCGGCATATAGGCGCCGGCATTTCGCCTTGGGCCCCCCCAGGTTCGGGAGGAGCCATGAGAGAGCGTCCGCGGCTTTTAACAGGCGCGTCGACAGCCCACTGAAATGCGGGCCGAAGCGCCACCTGTCGTCCAGCACCAGGCCCAGATACTTCATCTGGGGCTGGACCACTATTCTGACGCCATCTACGACAATGTGAGCGTCGGGAGGGCAGCGCTGCCGAGGCCCGCGAAAGAACACGGCCTCGGTCTTGTGCAGCGCCACCTTCAATCCCAGGTGGCGGATCCTCTCTGCCACCAAGGACCCGCCAGCCGAGGCCAGACAGGCCGCATCTCCAAAGTTCCTCCCCCGGGCAGTGAGGAGAGTGTCATCCGCGTAGCAGATGACACTCGTGCCCTGGAGGAGGGCTCCCCGTAGGAGCCAGTCGAACCCGATGTTCCACAGGGGGGGCCCCAGCACTGACCCCTGCGGAACACCGGACTCTGCGCCGTACCGCCTCACTGTGGCCGTCTTGTCCACGAGGAGGACCTCTCGGCCCTCCAAGTAGCTGGCCAGGAGGTTCCGCAGGTATTGGGGCACTCCGTGATACCGGAGCGCCTCCAATATCGTCGAGTGGGGGACGGAGTTGAAGGCGTTTGCAATGTCGAATGACACCGCCAGCACTCCGTCCCCCGCCTCCACCGCCTCCTTCACTTGGCCCTTGAGTAGGGCCAGCGCGTCGATTGTCGAACGCCCACGACGGAAACCAAATTGGGCATCCGACAGGTCCGGCCCTACCCCCCGCAAAAGGCTATCAAGCCGGGAGGCGACAATCCCCTCGAACAATTTACCGACCTCATCGAGCAGGACGATGGGCCGGTATGCCGATGGGGAGTCCACCGGGCGTCCCTCCTTTCGGAGGAGGCATAGCTGCCCCTCCTTCCACAGTTTCGGGAACCTCCCAGCCGTAAAGCACGCGCTGAAGAGGTCCCGAAACCTGTCCTCCATTTGGGAGGCGGCGATCGCCACCACCCGTGCGGGGACGCCGTCTGGTCCAGGGGCCGTCTTCTTCGCGCGGAGGCTAAGAACCCCCGCGTAGAACTCCGCCGCCGTCACCGGGGGGACCTCCTCATCCGGCGAAGCCGCCCCTTGCGGGGGATCCATCGTTGGTGTGGTGAAGTCGGCCCTGCGCGGAAACAGGGACCGGACCACCCCGTCCAGCAACGCTGGCTCGAGGGTCTCCGTCAGTGGGGGACCATAAGGGCGTAGCTGGGTCCGCGCCGCCCTGTATGGTCTTCCATAAGGATCCCTGTCGAGACCCTCCAGCATCTCGGCCCTCGCCGAGTCTTTTGCAGCGCCCATTGCAGCTTTGAGGACCGTCGTCGCCTCTCGGTAAGAGGCGTATAGGAGGTCCTCTTCTGCCCGGACTCGGTTTTGGGCGCTGCGCCGTCGGCTCCGCGTGTAGGCCCTTCTGGCTGCCACGCAGGCGGCCCTGAGCCCCGCCAGCTCCTCCGTCCACCAATAGACGGCACGACGGGGAGGCGGACGGCGAGACCGAGGCATGCTGGAGTTGCACACCTCTGTCAGGGATCCCCTGAGCCGGACCGCTGCGGCGTCCACGTCCAGGACCTCGACGGGGGGCGACAGCCAGTCCTGAAGAAAGGCCGCCTCCTTAGCTGCCTCCCGGTCCAGGCGGGTGAGTGCCCACCGCGGGAAGGGAGATTGCACAGCGCGGGCCATTGCCCCTCCCCGGGTGGAGATGTCGAACCGCACATATCGGTGGTCCGACAAGGTCTCCACCGTCTCTACCCGCCAGTTGACGACGCGGGCGGCCAGCGCGGGGGTGGCAAACGCGACGTCCACCACCGACCCACCCTGTTGCCGCACACACGTGTGGACCGCCCCCCTGTTGAGGAGGGACACACCGCATGAGGCCGCCCAAAACTCGACGGCGCGTCCCCGGACGTTGCAACCGGCGGCCGGGTTGCCCCAGGCCGCGGACTTGGCGTTCAGGTCACCCAACACCACGACCTGGCGCGGCGCCGCCCTCCCTACGACTGCAGTGATGATCTCCAGGAAATCCTCAAAGTCAGAGAGAGGGCGGTTTGGAGAGAAATAGACCCCCACCAGGGCCATGTCTCCCCACGCGGCGGCCACGTATCCCGGTCCCCTCTCTAAGAGCGAGAGGGGAGGGGAGTCCGTGGAAGACCGCGAAACCAGTGCCACCGAGCCATCCCGGTCACCCAGCCAACGGCCAGGGACCGAGTACGGCTCGGCAACCACCGCCACGTCCACCAACCACTCAGCCATGGTCTGCATCAGCAGATCCTGGGCTGCTCTGCAGTGGTTGGTGTTCGCCTGGAGGATGCGATGTCTGACCCTATCCATCAATCAGACATTGCATCACCCTCCACGGCCGTCGAAGTCCCAGCCTCAGGGATGGCGGCGGCAGCGGCAGGCCGGATCGACGCCTGTACTTTGCCCTTCTTTGGGGGGGGATTGCACTTCCTCCCCGTCGTCACGTGGCCCGCCGGGCAGCCACTGGCGGCACACACCGCGCAGTGCGGCGTGGCGGCCTCGCAGGAGGCGGACTTGTGCCCGTCCTTGCCACATCGGAAACAATTTTCCGCCCTGTCGACCTCGGACGGACAAAGGGCCCGAGTGTGTCCGACTCCTAAGCACTTATAGCAGCGCAAGGGCTTGGCTGCGAGTGCCCGGACTACACCCGAGCTGAATCCGACAGCAAGCCGTCCCTTGGCGAGGACGGCTATAGCTGCGGCGACTGGGCACTCAAGGCGAATGGTGCCCATGCCGCCGCGGCCGGGCCTGATGGCCCGACCTTGCACCGCTGTGACGCCACAGCCCCCCATAGCTGCGACCGCCGCCACCACCTCCTCCTTTGTGACCGAGTCGTCGAGGTCGGTCACCTCCAAGGCTACAGACTTCTCGGGCCTGGCGACTTTTGCCACGTCCGCAATGACCTCTTGCAACTTGGTTGCGAAGAGGTCCGCGTTGGCGCTGCCCTGAGCCCCTGGGAACTCGAAGATTCGAGCCCCGGCCTGGGTCCGGCGGCACGAGATTGTACCGATCCCCAGTTGGGTAGGATTGGCGTTGGTACGCGCCCGCATCATTACGGACGCGTACGTCTCCCCCCGTTCCACGGCCTCCGGGGTGATGGTCACTACGACGGCCGCGGTTTTGGGAGGAACCAGTTTCCTGCCGCCGGCTGGAGCCTTTTTGCCTGCTGGAGCAGTCGCAGCGGGCTTGGGCTTTTTCCCCTTTCCCCCCTTGACCACTTTTGTCCAGGGCTGGTTGGACGGGGTGGTGGAGGGAAGAAGGGCGTCTTCCCCTTGCGAGTTCTGGGGGTCAACTGGGGCGGCAGACGTTGCCTCCGCGCCCGTGGATGGCGTTTGAGAGGCCCCCTTGGTCCTCTTGCCCTTGCCCTTCCCTTTGCCCTTGGAGGGCTTCGAGGCCTTGGGCTGCGCACCCGATGCCGGGCCTCCCAAAGGCGCAGGTTCCGGCTCCAGCTCGCGTGGCCTATTGTCCGCCGCGAGCGGCGGTCGGAGGCGCTTTTCAGGCAAGAGCCTGTCCTCTATGCCCGCAAGACAGGCTCTCGTGAAGGCCCTCTCCTCCATGATGACCTTGCGGATTATATCCTCAAGGGAGTTGGAGGGGGGGACCTCAGCCGCTGGTGTCGGCTCGGCTTGGTTTGGCCGGGCCGTGGCATCAGCCAGCTTCTGGTGCAGCTGGCTGACCTCTGACTGCAGGCGATCAACTTTCGCCTGCAGTTGCCGCGTTTCGTCGGTCGCCTTCCGCTGCACCAGCTCCCCGACGATGCCGCGCATGCTCGCGGCCCTGCATTTAAGGGACTTTTGAAAAGTCCCTAACCTAACCTAACCTTTTTTTTTTTTTTTTTTTTTTTTTTTTTTTTGCGCTGGGAAAAAATGCATTACGCATACCCTCCCATCGGGGGATGGGGGGCTATGTGGGACTCCCCGGTCTGACCCGGTATACCCACTAAAACGACCCAGCGGCACTCCCGCTTCGTCTGAGTGGCGAAGGACCGGGAAACTGGCACAGCCTCAACTACCAGTCCTCCGCCGACGATTGCCCTTCAGGGCGGACCCCTCACGCCTTCCCCGTGGGGAGGTGGACGGGCCCGGGAATGATCGACGAAAGTGGTGATGGGTGCAATGCGGGCGCAGGCACCCCCGCGCCTGCCGCCCGCCCATCGCCACCAAGAGGAGGGAGATGACGGTGCCTTCTCCAACCCCTTCTTTGTCTGCGGAGTGACCCCAACCAGGGCCATGTCTCCCACGCGGCGGCCACGTATCCCGATCCCCTCTCTAAGAGCGAGAGGAGAGGGGAGTCTGTGGAAGACCGCGACACCAACGGCACCAAGCCGTCCCGGTCGTCCAGCCAATGGCCTGGGACCGAGTAAGACGATGCGATGTTGGACTCTATCCATCAGTCGGACATCGCACCTCCCTCCGCAGCCGCCGCAGGAACGACGGTGCTAGCTGCTGCAGCAGCAGACCACGTCGGCGCTTTGCCCCGCTTAGGGGGAGGATTGCAGTTCCTCCCCTTCATGACGTGGTCTGCCGGGCAGCCACTCGCGGCACACACCGCACAGTGCGGCTTGGCGACCTCGCAGGAGGTGGCTTTGTGGCCCTCCTTACCGCAGCGGTAGCATGTGTCCGTCCTGTCTACCGTGGACGGACACAGGGGCCGGGTGTGTCCGATGCCGAGGCACCGGAAACACCGCAGAGGCTGGTTCTCGAGTGCCCGGACTGCACTTGAGCTGAATCCAACCGTGAGCCGTCCCTTGGCAAGGACGGCTTTGGCAGCGGCGATTGGGCACTCGAGGCGAATGGTGCCCATGCCGCCGCGGCCGGGCCTTATGTCCCGGCCTTGGACCGCCGCGACGCCACAGCCCCCTATCGCTGCGACCGCCGCCACCACCTCCTCCTTGGTGACGGAGTCATCAAGGTCCGTCACCTCTATGGCTGCCGACTTGACCGGTCGGGCCACCTTTGCCGAATCTGCGATGACCTCCCGGAGCTTGTCTGCAAAGAGGTCCGCATGGGCACTCGCCTCTGCCCCCGGGAACTCGAATATTCGAGCCCCGGCTTGGGTCCGCCGGCAAGTCACAGTGCCGATCCCCAGTTTGGTTGGATCGGCAATGGGACGCGCCCGCACCAAAATCGACTCGTAAGTCTCCCCTCGGTCCGCAGCCTCCGCGGTGAGTGTCACCACGACGGCCGCGGTTTTAGGGGCGACTAGCTGCCCCTTTCCCCTCCCTTTTCCTTTCCCCTTTCCCTTGCCGGCCGTCTGCGATTGGCTGGGAGGGTTGTTGTCGGCGGGCGTCGACTTTTTCCCCTTGCCCTTCCCCTTACGGACCACTTCTGACCACTCGTTGGACGGGGTGGTTGAGGGGAGAAGGGCGTCTTCCGTCTGGGAGGAGGAGGACGGCCCCGGCTCGCACTGCCTGTTGTCCGCCGCAAGCGGCGGCCGGAGGCGTTTCTCCGGCAAGAGCCGGTCCTCGATGCCTGCTAAGCAGGCTCTTGTGAAGGCCCTCTCCTCCATTACAACCTTGCGGATGATATCCTCAAGGTTGGAGGCGGGGCCCTCTGCCGCAGGACTTGTGTGGGCTTGTTGTGGCCGGGCCGTGGCTTCAGCCAGCTTCAGATGAAGCTGGCTGACCTCCGACTGAAGGCGATCAATCCTCGCCTGCAGTTGCCGCGTCTCGTCGGTGGCCTTTCGCTTGACGAGCTCCGCGACGACACCGCGCAAGCTCGCGGCCCTACTCTTGAGGGCCTTCTGGAAGGTCCCCTTCAGGTTGGAGGACTTAGAGGCAACCTCCACAATCTCCTCCTCGTCCTCCTCCGCCATTCTCTCCAGCTCGGCCAGAGAGTGGTCCGCATAAATAACACGGGACGCACCGTACCCGGACTTTTCCCGGGCTGCGTGCGCCCGTTTTTCTTTAGCGGCAACCCGCTCCTCCAGCTCTTGCTGGAGCTGCGCCCGCCGAGCCAGGTCCAACTGGCGTTGGGCGTCCGCGAGCCCAACGACATGGGGCTCCGCGGCTACCGTCGGCTTTTTAGCCTTCGGCAACCTCGTAGACCCTGAGGCTGAGGAGCCCTCGGACCCACCGCTCTTGCGGACTCGCTTCCGCGACCGAGAGTCGTCCGCGTCCGACAAACTAATGAGCGAGTCGTTGTCAGACAACTCGTCCATCCCTTCAAAGAAACTAGCCGCAGACGGCGCGCGGCTAGTCTCTGACGCCGAAGCGTCGGAGTGGCCCTGAGAAGGGCCTTTTGGCTGGCCCTGAGAAGGGCCTTTGGGTTGGCCCTGAGAAGGGCCTTTGGGTTGGCCCTGAGAAGGGCCTTTGGGTTGGCCCTGAGAAGGGCCTTTTGGCTGGCCCTGAGAAGGGCCTTTGGGTGGGCCCTGAGAAGGGCCTTTTGGCTGGCCCTGAGAAGGGCCTTTGGGTTGGCCCTGAGAAGGGCCTTTGGGTTGGCCCTGAGAAGGGCCTTTTTGTTTTAAAAACCGCCCGGAGGCGTCCCGCGTAGAACTCGACATTTCCGCAGGTTCGTAGTAAGCAAGGCAAAAAGATAAAATGATAGCTACGAAAGCACAGTGCACTTTGGCCAACCCAGTCTGCCACTCCGTTACGGTGGTCAGAACTGGGTCGTTTCCAGGGGACGCGACGTGGACGCAAGCACTGTGGGGGGTCCCCCAACCTAACCTTTTTTTTTTTTTTTTTTTTTTTTTTTTTTTTTTTTTTGCGCTGGGAAAAAATGCATTACGCATACCCTCCCATCGGGGGATGGGGGGCTATGTGGGACTCCCCGGTCTGACCCGGTATACCCACTAAAACGACCCAGCGGCACTCCCGCTTCGTCTGAGTGGCGAAGGACCGGGAAACTGGCACAGCCTCAACTACCAGTCCTCCGCCGACGATTGCCCTTCAGGGCGGACCCCTCACGCCTTCCCCGTGGGGAGGTGGACGGGCCCGGGAATGATTGACGAAAGTGGTGATGGGTGCAATGCGGGCGCAGGCACCCCCGCGCCTGTCGCCCGCCCATCGCCACCAAGAGGAGGGAGAGGACGGTGCCTTCTCCAACCCCTTCTTCATCTGCGCAGTGACCCCAACCAGGGCCATGTCTCCCACGCGGCGGCCACGTATCCCGATCCCCTCTCTAAGAGCGAGAGGAGAGGGGAGTCTGTGGAAGACCGCGACACCAACGGCACCAAGCCGTCCCGGTCGTCCAGCCAATGGCCTGGGACCGAGTAAGACGATGCGATGTTCGACTCTATCCATCAGTCGGACATCGCACCTCCCTCCGCAGCCGCCGCAGGAACGACGGTGCTAGCTGCTGCAGCAGCAGACCACGTCGGCGCTTTGCCCCGCTTAGGGGGAGGATTGCAGTTCCTCCCCTTCATGACGTGGTCTGCCGGGCAGCCACTCGCGGCACACACCGCACAGTGCGGCTTGGCGACCTCGCAGGAGGTGGCTTTGTGGCCCTCCTTACCGCAGCGGTAGCATGTGTCCGTCCTGTCTACCGTGGACGGACACAGGGGCCGGGTGTGTCCGATGCCGAGGCACCGGAAACACCGCAGAGGCTGGTTCTCGAGTGCCCGGACTGCACCCGAGCTAAATCCAACCGTGAGCCGTCCCTTGGCAAGGACGGCTTTGGCAGCGGCGATTGGGCACTCGAGGCGAATGGTGCCCATGCCGCCGCGGCCGAGCCTTATGTCCCGGCCTTGGACCGCCGCGACGACACAGCCCCCTATCGCTGCGACCGCCGCCACCACCTCCTCCTTGGTGACGGAGTCATCAAGGTCCGTCACCTCTATGGCTGCCGACTTGACCGGTCGGGCCACCTTTGCCGAATCTGCGATGACCTCCCGGAGCTTGTCTGCAAAGAGGTCCGCATGGGCACTCGCCTCTGCCCCCGGGAACTCGAATATTCGAGCCCCGGCTTGGGTCCGCCGGCAAGTCACAGTGCCGATCCCCAGTTTGGTTGGATCGGCATTTGGACGCGCCCGCACCAAAATCGACTCGTAAGTCTCCCCTCGGTCCGCAGCCTCCGCGGTGAGTGTCACCACGACGGCCGCGGTTTTAGGGGCGACTAGCTGCCCCTTTCCCCTCCCTTTTCCTTTCCCCTTTCCCTTGCCGGCCGTCTGCGATTGGCTGGGAGGGTTGTTGGCGGCGGTCGTCGACTTTTTCCCCTTGCCCTTCCCCTTACGGACCACTTCTGTCCACTCGTTGGACGGGGTGGTTGAGGGGAGAAGGGCGTCTTCCGTCTGGGAGGAGGAGGACGGCCCCGGCTCGCACTGCCTGTTGTTCGCCGCAAGCGGCGGCCGGAGGCGTTTCTCCGGCAAGAGCCGGTCCTCGATGCCTGCTAAGCAGGCTCTTGTGAATGCCCTCTCCTCCATTACAACCTTGCGGATGATATCCTCAAGGTTGGAGGCGGGGCCCTCTGCCGCAGGGCTTGTGTGGGCTTGTTGTGGCCGGGCCGTGGCTTCAGCCAGCTTCAGATGAAGCTGGCTGACCTCCGACTGCAGGCGATCAATCCTCGCCTGCAGTTGCCGCGTCTCGTCGGTGGCCTTTCGCTTGACGAGCTCCGCGACGACACCGCGCAAGCTCGCGGCCCTACTCTTGAGGGCCTTCTGGAAGGTCCCCTTCAGGTTGGAGGACTTAGAGGCAACCTCCACAATCTCCTCCTCGTCCTCCTCCGCCATTCTCTCCAGCTCGGCCAGAGAGTGGTCCGCATAAATTACACGGGACGCACCGTACCCGGACTTTTCCCGGGCTGCGTGCGCCCGTTTTTCTTTAGCGGCAACCCGCTCCTCCAGCTCTTGCTGGAGCTGCGCCCGCCGAGCCAGGTCCAACTGGCGTTGGGCGTCCGCGAGCCCAACGACATGGGGCTCCGCGGCTACCGTCGGCTTTTTAGCCTTCGGCAACCTCGTAGACCCTGAGGCTGAGGAGCCCTCGGACCCACCGCTCTTGCGGACTCGCTTACGCGACCGAGAGTCGTCCGCGTCCGACAAACTAATGAGCGAGTCGTTGTCAGACAACTCGTCCATCCCTTCAAAGAAACTAGCCGCAGACGGCGCGCGGCTAGTCTCTGACGCCGAAGCGTCGGAGTGGCCCTGAGAAGGGCAACCTAACCTAACCTAACCTAACCTAACCTAACCGGAGTCTCACGGCGCCCCCCGCCGCGATCGGATCACTTTTAAGCCGCTCCGCGCTCGAAAATTGCTTAAAAATAGTGAAAGTGAGCAAAAATACCCAAATTTGTGTTAGTGAAAGAATTTTTCAAATCGGTGAAAAACTCTTCAAGTTATAACCGAAAAACCGAAATTTTAACCCCAAAAGTGAGTGAAAAAACTTAAAAAGTGAAACGCTGCGCGATTTCGATCGGTGACCTAGTAATTCTGGTTTGCCGATCGAAGCACCTGGACGAGCACCACATTCTGGCTGAGTCCGGGATTTTTCCCGTTGGAACTCGCCGAGATACACCGAAAAATCGAAAATCCACGTGGCCACGAGATCAGCTTCCAGCAGTCGGAGTGGAAAACTGAAAACGGGAATAGGCGCAGGAAGCCGTACCCATTCACCTGACACCTCGATCAACTAAATCGGACCACTCACCTGGAAGATATAAGGACTTTAAGGTTACCAAAAATTTTCTTAAAATACAACCCCTTAAAACTCAAAATTTAAATCGGTAACATATCATTTTTTGGACTCTAAAAAACAGTGAATAGACTAAAGAACAATAGTGCAAATTTTCATATTTTTCAGACTAGTTATTTTAAAGTTATAAATTTACAATCAATTTCCTATAAATACATACACAGTTATATATAAAGATAAAAAAAATCGGGAAAAAATCCGATAAGGCTGCTCAGACTACGATTTGGACTAATCTGGTCGAAAATTATTTTTCCACCCCCTGGATCCATCAGAAAGTCCTATTTGCAGAAAGTGGTTTCACCCTTATCAGTTTGACCACCTGCTAAAAATAAGCAGGACACGTAAAAAATAGGCACCCGAACAGACTCGAAGCGGAATTTCACCGGCTTCCAGAATCTGGAGAGAACAGGGAGACTGGACAAAAACGGGAATAAATACGTAATTAATTCCGAACCTCTGCCCGGAACGCCATTACAACTTATCCTTGTCGGGGCTGTAACCCTGGAACGGAGCGTCGGATCGTGAAAATAACGAAAAATCGGTTCTCTCACGAGATAGCATACCGAGTACGAGTACCCTGGCCATTTCACCACCAGCTCGCCAGGGTCAAATTTTCACCTTCCCAGAGGAATATCTCTTCAACCGAACCAGCTACAGGAACCACACCGGCACCAGCAGTTGGAGAAACATCCGCCCTACACGCCGACATAGGTCACTCCCCTGTCAACACCACCCCTTGGAGCAGGCACCCCCGGGAAGACTTCGGACGTCGCTGGAGCGGCGAAGATCAGCGGTAACGCTTAGACCCTTAGATAAATAAGTAGATTAGTTTAGTGATTAAGATTAGGATTAAGAACCAGACTCCGGGGGCAACCCGTTTCAGAGTTACAGAGCCCGAAGTAAGTAAAACCGGGCGAACAAAAATCGGGCATTTGCAGTTTTTGGTAGAAATAAAAAACTTTCAGAAGGCAACAGCACATTTCTTTTAGAAGACGCTAAATTTTTAAGAACTGCCAGACGTCAGTATCACCTTCACCTAGGAGAGCCCACTCCCGAAATAATTTTAAGTATTACAGCTACTTAATAAAATAACTTTCAGTAATCGGAAAAATTTTTACCAACCGCACCAAAACTGAAAAAGGCCTGTAACTCTGAAACGGTGCGTCCTAGACAAAAAATAATACATTTTTCAAAGCCCCCCCCCCCTGACCCCCCCCCCTGGTTGAATACTCAACCATAAGGGACCACCCGCACCTTTGGGCAAAGTATCAACCCTCTAGGGCTAAGTCACCCCTAGGGTAAAAAAAATTTTTTTAGGTTACAAATTTTGTTCTTAGTAAACAACTCTAAGTAGTGGCCTTTAGCCATAAAATCGTTTGCCAGGTTGACACTTCCGGGATACCCCCCACCCCCTCCCCCTCCCTTATCCTGAAACCTGACGTACCAAAAAGAGCTCAAAAAGACCGAAAAAACGAGCCCACTCACGCCAAAATCGGAGCCGAGTAGACCCAGCTAGGTCAACTGGAAGATCTACCCGGCAGGCCTGCGACACGGCGCGGTACGGTACGGCAGAATCCTTTAAAAGCGGATATCTCTGCAACCAAACTAGATAGGCGCTTTTCGACCGCGGATTCAGCCTTAGTGGTGTCGAAGACACCACGAGGTGAAAACCGCCACAGAGGTATCCATCCCCCCCCTTTTTTCCTATATTTTTATTTATTTATTATTCTTCACCCCTAATCCTTCAAAGGGTCATATCTAGGGAACGAGAGGAGCTAGGAAAGTTTCGACCTCAAATTCAACCTTAGTGGTGTCGTAGACACCACGAGGTGGAAACCACCACTGAGGTATCGACCCCACCCCTTTTTCTATTTTTATTTATTTATTCATTTCATCCCTAATCCTATCACGGGCCATATCTCGGGAACGAGAGGAGATAGAACAGTCTAGACCTCAAAATCAGCCTTAGTGGTGTCGAGACACCACGGCTAAAGCCGCATAAGAGGTACCCTCCCCTACCCGAGTTAACCCTCCCCCATCCCTTAAATCCTAGAATACCGGTATCTCGGAAGCTACGATACATAAAACAATTTGGACCGCGGATCTGTACTGTTGATTTTGACTCCCCTTTACAGGATTTAAAACTTGACCATAAGTCACAGTGCAGAATCTAGCAGTAGGTTAATTTATTATATTTTTATATTTTATTTTAGTAAAATTTTAAATTATTTTTATTTTTCTATATACAACAGACAACTTTCCCTGTTTCCTTTGCTGTGACTGTGCCCTATACACACAAGCCACATCATACGCTAGGAACCCATTTACTTGCACTTAACAAAATGGTTCTCGGAATCCGCACCCCAGTTGTAAAAGTACCAGCAGCCAGCGCCAGCGGACCACAAGAGTCCACGTCACCTTCCCATCCGGGAAATGAGGGACCCTCCAGAACGCGCGAAGCGCCGAAGGGGATATCCCTGACGTTTGGCAGGAGGGACGCTGCTCGAGGAACAGTGGCAGATTCAGTCGAAACGCCGCTGTCGTCATCGGCAGGGACCTCTGGTGCCGTCGCTTCCACCACCACTCCCAACCCCACGAGCCCGCCTGGACAAGCGCTGGACGCCGCCAGGACTTTCATCCGGAGACCGGAGCGAAAAAGAAGGTCCATTGATAACATGGAGGCTTTTAAAAAGCAGCCGGACACCTACGCTGCTTTATCTAACGACAGGCTTCTCCAGGACGTAATGAAGATCTTCGAAGATATACCGTCCAGAGTCAAGGACTACCCTCAGATGAGGAAAGATATTAAGATCTTCCTGGAGACCCAGTCAGATAAATGCCTGCGGACCCTCTTCGAACTCAGTCGACGGGTGAAGGTCCTGGAAACAGCGCCTAAAACGGCCCCGCCCACAAAAGCCAACACCACGCCGACATCCCCCAGACCATCGGAGGGAATCTTAGAAAGGCTGGAGAAAGTGGAGAATAACATTAACACACAGATAAAGAATTTAGAGGAGAAAGTTGCGAAAAGCTTCGTGGACATGGCCCAGCACTGTGACGATTGCGGTGCCGACATCATCGACAGGGTCATCGACAACGTTGACTTGGTCAGCGCCAAGATCGACGTAGTCCAAGAGAACATCAGCCGCGCGATAGACGGGGTTAACGTCGTAGGTCGCGCGGCGGTTGTTCTCGAGGAAAAAATCGGTGACGTTGTCGGTGAGGTCGCCACCAGCACCAGTCAAATACAGGAGGCCATAAGAAAAGCGGCATGCGAGCCAAGAACGGACTCGCAGACGTACGCCACCGTCACTGCAGCCAAACCCGGGCATCGACCGGCACTTTATTCGATGGCGGTCACCTCTGAAGGCATGGAGCATGCTGACGGGGTGCTCGCCATGGTGAAGGAGGCGGTCGATGCCAGGGGAACTGGCTTAAAGATCAATAAAGTACGGAAGGCGAAAAACCAGACGGTCATATTGGGGTGTGACACAGAAGCTGAATATAGGAAAGTAAAAGAAAGGATAGAAAGCCGAGGTGGAGGCCTAATAGTAGCGCCTATGAAAAATAAAAACCCACTCGTTGTCCTAAAAGACGTCTTCTTAGACAGTGAAGATGACGAAATGGTGAAGGCGCTCCACTCCCAGAATCAAGACATTTTCAGGGATTTAGACCAAGAGGAGAAGGAAATTGTCATAAAATATAAAAAGAGGACTAGGAACCCAAAGACAGCGCACGTGGTCGTCCAGGTCAGACCCAAGGTATGGCAGAGGATGACGGAGGCTGGGGCTCTTTACCTGGACCTGCAAAGGGTAAGGGTGGAGGACCAGTCGCCGCTCATCCAATGCACGAAATGCCTAGCATTCGGACACGGCCGGAAATTTTGCACTGAGAGTGTGGACAGATGCAGTCACTGCGGAGGACCGCATCTACGCGAAAAATGCGTGGAATTTGTCGCGGGTACGGAACCGCAGTGCTGCAACTGCTCACACTCGAAGCTTCAGAAGATGGACCACAACGCCTTCAGCGTGGAGTGCCCGGTCCGCAAGAAATGGGACTACCTGGCTCGGACGACAACGGCATACGCCTAGACTGTTCCCTAAGGTACACGTAACACAAGTAACACACACAGGAACACACAGAACACACACAGGAACACACAGAACACACACAGGAACACACACAGGAACACACCAAGACAACAACACAAACCGGGAGTACGTTGAAATAGACAACAACTACGAAAAGAACCTATATATGGAAACCGAAATACAAAAACAAACACAGATATATAAAATATATAGTCAATATATACTAGTATATCAAAACACACACACAACACAAAACACACACTCCAAACACCTGAAAACGTTGAGTATGGTAAAATGTCCAGAATAAGAATTGCAATAAATATCTATATCATAATTAGCATATATATTATATTATTGCCAAAACAGTAAGGAAAATAAACGCAACAAAGCGAAAGGAAGTTTAGAATACACGCCTTTAGAATAGTCCAAATTAGTAGGTCAAACCCGTAAGTCCAAAAAACCGACAAAAGGTACCGAAAAATGTGTTATTGAATATTGAGTCCATTATAGTAGAAATAAGTAGATAAGTTTAAATACTATGTTAGAAAATAAGAGTAAGTAATGTATTAGAATAAACCTGATATTGTTTACATATCTAAGAAGATAAGAAATCATTGTAAAACTAGTAATGTAAGAAAACACGTTTGTTAAATTAATTAGGAAATAAAAATGTTTTAAAAATAAGTTTGCACATATTGTTTTAACAATACAGAAATAAAACAAATTGTCCACAAAAAAGATGTGCAAAAACAGTACACAGATGTCTTAGAATAAATAAAAACTTAGTAATCATATAGAAACATAGTTAAGAAAGAATATAAATAGAGAACATAGAATGTAAACAACCAATGTAATAAGCTACTATCGTTAATAAAACTGATGTGTTGAATATCCCTTAATAAAGAAAATTACACAAAAAGAAGTAGATAGAATAGCGGGAATCCCACCCGGCTAAGAATGAAAGAGTGCGTAAAAGAAAGACAAAGTATGAAGCTTGAAAGTGCGAGAGGAATACATGCGAGAACTGGAATGAATGAGTACCTAGAATAATAAGATCCCGTCAACCCGAATCGGGGAAAAGCACAAAAAAAAAAAAAAAAAAAAAAAAAAAAAAAAAAAAAAAAAAAAAAAAAAAAAAACCTAACCTAACCTAACCTAACGCCTGCCAAGCGCCCGGATTAGTGCAACTCCCCCCTTAAAATGTCAGACAGATTAAGCAGTCGGCCCCCAGGTTCCGGCGGCTCCACTATTCCTGGCCTCGGTAGCGGGTCAGGTAACGATAAATGAATATAAATTTGTCTGACACAGTGCGGTGTATTTATTTTCTTAGTCTGCTGACATGCACACTCTGCCTTGAAGAAGTCATAAAACTACCCTGCTCGACACACTATCGACCTTTACTACGTTGTTAACGAGGGGCTTACGGACGAGAAACCCAACACCACCCTGGGATTTTCGGTCTCCTTCCCGGAAGAAGAACATGTTGCCGGAATCCAGGATTATCGTGTCCTGACCCTCTCGTCTTATTTCACTCAATCCCAGTATGTCCCATCGCAACTTGCTCAATTCCTCCTCCAGCTCGACAATCTTTTCGTTGGTCCGCAATGTGCGGATGTTGTGTGTTGCCAGGGCCAAAGTCCGTTGGGGGTGGTAGCGGGGCATCTGCCGGGGATTCTTAGCACCCCCTGCTCCACCGTTACCTGACCCGCTACCGAGGCCAGGAATAGTGGAGCCGCCGGAACCTGGGGGCCGACTGCTTAATCTGTCTGACATTTTAAGGGGGGAGTTGCCATAATCCCCGCGCTTGGCAGGCGTCTTGGGGATCGCAGTGAAGTTGTTAAGTACACAGAAGCCGCTGCTGCCCGACTTCCGGATTTTTCCCTTAGTCGCCTTCTACGACACCCTCGGGATGAAATGGGTGGGTGCTATTCTTGCCCGGACACCCCACGGGTTATTCTTGCCCGGACTCCCCACGGGTTAGACGAAATTTTACTCTCGATATTTTATACAATTTTCACTACAAAAAAAAACTAAAAAAACAACCGACTTCAAAAACACATGACATTTTGTTTGTTTGATTTTTTTTTGCCACCGACTTCAGAAGCTGATTTTTCTTCTGAAGTTTATTTTTCTCTTTTTGGTGTTTTTGAAGTCGGTTGTTTTTTTTGCAAAAAAGTTATTTTATTTTTTCATTTTTAGTTGTAAATTTGTAATAAATACCTATATAAATATCCTATACAAATATTTACTATGCATCAAGATTCCCCTATTTTTGCTTTCAACTCTTAACCGTTGAGGAGTAGTACCTTCCATTATCAGCTCATCAACATGAAGACAAGTGATGACTGCTAGATACGAATACTTGAATAGCGTCAGAAAAAGCACGAAACACGTAATACGTGTCTATGAAATTCATATATAACAACTAAAAAAATGTGTATTGTACACAACTGCATACCCCCTCAGAGCATACAGGCGTGATGTTACGTCATGATAATGTACACTCCTTTGCAAAAAAAACGGGCACCTTAGGAAATTTACGTTCTAAGGTCGATTTGAGTTAATTCAATGAAATTTAATTGTTTGACGTAGTCTGTATACTTATAATCGTGTAAATTAATACGCGTGAAGTGAACTGTGGCAATTTAAAAAAAAAATCTATGAATTCTTTAAAACCGATGTACACGGCCAAACAATAAGAAGTGGTCGGCAATAAAGACAAGAAGATTTTTTTACTTTGTTTAATTAAATAAAGTTACAAATGTAATAACCTAATAACGAGTGTGACCTCCTCTTGCCAAAATCACAGCTTGAATCCTTCTGGGCATGCTTTCCACGATGTTTTTAATGACGTTTTGAGGAATACGTTCCCACTCTTCTGCAATGACTCTTTTTAGCTCCCTGATGTTCTGTGGAGCATGTTACACTGATCTTACCCGTCTCTTTAGAACATCCCAGACATGCTCAATTGGATTGAGGTCAGGACTTCGAGCTGGCCAATCTAAACGACGGATCCCAACTTCTTGCATGTACGCTTCCACGTCGCCAGAACGGTGCGGGCGAGCATTGTCGTCCATAAAAATGGAATCTTCCCCAAGTGCAGTCAATGCGGGTTGTACATATGGAATTAGGACTTCCATTATGTACCGGTGTGCATTTAATGTTCCATTTTCTATGAGAACTAACTCCGTACGCCCCGTCGAATTAATTGCTGCCCAAAACATAACGGAGCCTCCGCCATAAGGAGTGATTTCTTCGAAACACACTTCCGCATAGCGTTCCCGTGGTCTTCGTAGCACTCGCCGGCGTCGGTCCTTTCCACACAAAGAGATTCTAGCTTCATCAGAAAACAATACTTTATTCCAGTCCTCCAGAGTCCATGAAGCACAGTTTCGAGAAAACTGAAGTCGAGCAACACGGTGCTCACGGAGTAATTTAGGTCCCCGAGCCGGGCGGTAACTCCTGATATTGGCAGCCAAAAGCCTCCTCCTGACGGTCCACAAGCTAACTTCTACTCCTCTTACTTCTTCAAGGCTCTTCTTCAGGTTCACACTTGACGCCTTACGATTCCGCAAGGCCTGACTCACCAAAAAGCGGTCATCTCTTGGTTCTGTGCGTCGTTTTCTTCCCGAACCGGGTCTTCTTTTGACCGAACCGGTCTCTTGATACCGTTGCCAAGTCCTCTGGACAGTTGAACGACTCACATTTAGCCGCTGAGACACGTAAGTTTGCGAACAATCTTCTTCAAGTAGGGCTATAATTTTACCGGCCCTTATCCCTTTATCACTCATGTCAAAAAGTGGTATTTAATGTAAAAACAAAGATAAAATTGTTTAATTTGCAGAAAACATCCAAAAAGCAAAAAGTTTTTAAATTTTAGTAATCAGTAATAAAATCGTTTCAGCAATTCGCGCCATTAGTAAAGCAATTTTACAATAATCTACAATAATGATTATTTTCCTTTTGTTAACCGACTTCCAAAAAAAGGAGGAGGTTATCAATTCGACTGTATTTTTTTTTTTTTTTTTTTTTTTTTTTTTTTATGTTTGTTCACTCATAACTTGCGACTGGGTGAACTGATTTTCATGATTCTTTTTTCATTTGAAAGCTGGTGCTTCCCGTGTGGTCCCATTGTCACCATTTCAATATCTGATGATGGGATCTTGTAGAAATCGGGGGAACTCTTCAATAAATAACAGCAGATTAACCCCGATTGTTGCTATAGCATATCTAAGCATTGTTTACGCCATCACACAACATAATATTACGCCTGTACTCACTACAAAGGTTATAAAAACTATTTTGTGAAGATCTGATGAAAAACTTCGGAGATAGGCAACGGAACTCCTCAATAAATGATAGCTAATGGACTGGGATTGCTGAAATCTCATATTGTCTGTCTATTGTTTACACCAGTTCCTAACATAACATCACGCCGGTGCGTTGTGAAGGGGTAAGCACATGTGAAACACTAAAAAGTGAAAAATAAAAACTTTTTTACAAAAAATAAAACCGACTTCGACAAAAAAAACACTCAAAAGTGAAAAATAAACTTGAGAAGAAAAATCAGTTTCTGAAGTCGGTGACAAAAAAATGAAATCAAAGAAACAAAAGTCACCGACTTCAGTAACTGATTTTTCTTCTCAAGTTTATTTTTCACTTTTGAGTGTTTTTTTTGTCGAAGTCGGTTTTATTTTTTAATTTCAAAATTTAAATTTGGAACGTACAGAATCATGCCAGGATTCTTCAAATAACATGCCAATACATCGTCAAATTAATAAAACCTCTTATACTTGTCCTTCTTCATTGAAGTAGAGAAAAAAATATGAAGTGCCCGTTTTTTTTGCAAAAGAGTTTATATTCAATAAACATCCAAGCGATTCCAGCAATTACGACAGATTTGTCGTCTATTTTTGAAGAGTTCCATTGATATCTCCGAAGATCAGCACCAGATCTTCACCAAATTAAAATGGGACCACCTCAGGAGTATACTCTTTCAAATAAAAAAAGAATTTTGAGAATCGGTCCACAAATGGGGGAGAAATCAGGTAACATACATAAAAAAAAAATACATACACACGAACATAGAACCTCCTCCTTTTTTGAAGTCGGTTAAAAATAGTGTTCTCCTAATTTATTTATTTTTGTACTCTACCACAATTAGGTATGTCCTATTTGACCCTAAGGTTGACTGGTAGAGAATGCCTTGTGGCATTAAGGGCTCATACACATAAACACGATACGACGTCGCGTCGTACAACGATGCGGCGTCGTTTCACGATACGACGTCGCGTCGTGGAAATCTACGATGACCATCGTAAAAAAACACGACATCGTAACGTAATGTGCCACGCACGATGCACGGCACGATGCCGTCGATACAGTGGGGTGGTGTTTTAGTTCATTCCGAAAAATGGACCGCTCTGGACGCATTCTGAAAAGAATATTTAAATGTTTTTGAAATTAGAACCCAAATAAATGTTAATTAGTAACAAGACAACTGTGCAGGATTGCATCGTGAGTTTCTAACGTCACGACGTCGTATCGTGCATCGACACGTTACGACGTCGTGTCGTAGATTTCCACGACGCGACGTCGTATCGTGAAACGACGCCGCATCGTTGTACGACGCGACGTCGTATCGTGTTTATGTGTGGGAGCCCTGAGTCCGCCTATGTACCACGTTTGTGCATGAAGTTTAAATAAATAAATATTTTTTTTTTTTGTGTGTTCCAGTGGAATTGAGAATGGTTTAGATTTACAATTGGACCCGGTAAGTGGCGTTGCTGTCCGGGCAGGACGACGTCTGCCAGGTCCGCTAGTTGTATTCCTAAAGCTTCTATGTCTGCTGTCAGTCAGTGAGTGAGTGACAAAATTAAGAAACTGACTAGTTTTATAACTAGTCAGTTTCTTAAGCTTCTGGTTCAAATTGAATGAAATTTGAAATATCTCATTTATACAATGCCTAATTGGTTACTGAAAATTCAGGCTTCCACAACGAAGTTATAACAGGTCGAAAAAACTTTTTTACAAAAAATAAAACCGACTTCGACAAAAAAAACACTCAAAAGTGAAAAATAAACTTGAGAAGAAAAATCAGTTGCTGAAGTCGGTGACTTTTGTTTCTTTGATTTCATTTTTTTGTCACCGACTTCAGAAACTGATTTTTCTTCTCAAGTTTATTTTTCACTTTTGAGTGTTTTTTTTGTCGAAGTCGGTTTTATTTTTTGTAAAAAAGTTTTTATTTTTCACTTTTTAGTGTTTCACATGTGCTTACCCCTTCACAACGCACCGGCGTGATGTTATGTTAGGAACTGGTGTAAACAATAGACAGACAATATGAGATTTCAGCAATCCCAGTCCATTAGCTATCATTTATTGAGGAGTTCCGTTGCCTATCTCCGAAGTTTTTCATCAGATCTTCACAAAATAGTTTTTATAACCTTTGTAGTGAGTACAGGCGTAATATTATGTTGTGTGATGGCGTAAACAATGCTTAGATATGCTATAGCAACAATCGCGGTTAATCTGCTGTTATTTATTGAAGAGTTCCCCCGATTTCTACAAGATCCCATCATCAGATATTGAAATGGTGACAATGGGACCACACGGGAAGCACCAGCTTTCAAATGAAAAAAGAATCATGAAAATCAGTTCACCCAGTCGCAAGTTATGAGTGAACAAACATAAAAAAAAAAAAAAAAAAAAAAAAAAAAATACAGTCGAATTGATAACCTCCTCCTTTTTTTGGAAGTCGGTTAAAAATGGCCTCAACTGGTTCGTGAAAAGCATGGTACGTACGGTCGTGCCGCTTTATTGCTCGACTTGGCAGATAACATTTGACATAGATAGTAGCGGTGGCCCAGTGGTGGCGGCCACGACTTACGAACAATAAGTAGTAGGTCAAACTCCGGCAGGCGCATTACTTTGTGGAATTTATTTCATCACAAAAATGTGAGGAAACCGGCATGTCTTAGAAACAAACATTTCAAGACTTGTGACATCTACTCACTCGCACTGGGCCCTCGTTGTAGACCACAAACCATTCCTTCTCCAAGAGAGGAGGCCTGTGTCCCAGTAGTGGAAACATTAATAAGCTGATAGGTAATGATTTCACATTTAGTACATTACTGCAGCGGCCAGCAACAGAGGCATTGATGGACGAACGTGTAAATGTGGGCCGAGGCGAAGCCGAGGCACACATACGTAAGTCCATCAATGCCTAGTTGTGGCCAAGGCTTGTATAGTACTTTTCTCAAATAATGCGAGGAAATTAAATACAATTTACTTTTCTGATAAGTATGCAGATGGGTCGATGATATTATTTGGGACAAGTGAAACGATCGGTAGTTATTGTAGTAACGCACTGCTTTATGTTTATTGTAAGACGCTCACGCATGGCGCGGCGCGGGGAGCGGGACGCGCGGGGAGCGGGACGCGCGGGGAGCGGTACGCGCAATACACAACATTCCTCCCTCTATTACAATAATCTTAAAACTAACACTTAAGCTATGCTAACCTATTTATTAATTAACAAAACTAAAAGTATTTCTTATAACAAATCTCGGGCCGTTTTCGTATCGATCTCTTTGGTGTAACCATAACTGGGTCATCTTTTTGTGACTCCTGGGTGTCGGTCTCTGCGTCTTGGAACTCATCAGCCTGATGGGAGTCGGTAGAAGAGGTATTTTCCCTCTTGCAATTCCTCTCTCCTCCCGCTATCTGCACGATTAGGCATGACGTTCGGTAAGTCGAGCTCTGGCTCGGGTACAGCCGTTCCTGTTGTCGCTGACGAAGACGAAGGAGGCGAAGGAGACGACGGCGGCGATAATGACGGCAGCGGAGGCAACCCAGGTAAGTTCAATATCGGATTCTGTACATTATGCTCATTATTGTTATGTGTTCCTTTATCAGCTGATTTACGTGTCTTTTACAACTTTCTACACCATTGAGATCTTTTACAAGATATAAAACTTTACCTATTTTTTTCATTATGATGCCCTTACACCATGTATAGTTTACTTTGTTTATGTACTTTTTATATAATACAACATCGTTTAATTCTAAATGTTTGGTTTTATTTTTCCTTTGTTGCTTAGTTTGCGTGCACTGTTGATTTTTAACGTGATCGGATACAGACGGTGACGAGGGTGCCGATGACTTTGGATTAATCAGATCCAGACGCGATCGTAACTTGTGACCAAAAACCAATTGAGCCGGGGATAAGCCAGTAGCACTGTGAATCGAATTACGATAATCCATGAGATATTTTAGTAATTTTATCGATAATTCTTTCGCGCTGTGACTCGACATAAGACATGATTTTATTCCTTTCTTGACTACTTTTACAAAACTTTCGGCTTGGCCGTTGCTCGGCGGGTGATACACCGGTGACGTCATGTGTAAAATTCCGTTAGTCGCGCAAAATTGTTCAAATTCCCGTGAACAAAAAGCTGTGCCATTATCACTCACTATTGTTCTCGGAACTCCGAATCGTGACATAAATTCACATAATTTCCCAATGACTGCAGTCGAAGTCGTAGCCGTATTCCTATTATATACTTCCACCCATTTAGTATGCGCGTCATGTGTATTCTGTCGAAAGGGCTAGCCGGAAACTCCCAATGGGCCAACGGGGCTCGGGGTGGTGATGGGCGCAGCTGAATACACACATCGCATGAAGCTATCATCGTTTCTACAGCTTGATCGATTCCCGGGAACCAAAATCTTGATCGAGCTTCGGCCTTTGTTTTAACTATACCTAAATGCGAAGAATGTAATTCTTTAAGAATGATTTTGTATAGACTTGTGGGTATTACCACCTTGTGACCTCTCATTACGCAACCATTCTCAAGAGATAGCTGTGTTCTACACATGTGGTACGGTTTTAACCTTATGTCGTCTATCTTCGGCGGCCAACCGTTCGAAATAAAGTCTATCACTTGCCTTAAGATTACGTCAATCTTTGTTTCGTCGCGCAATTTCTCTAACGTCACGGGCAAGCTTCCATCTATGACGAAACATACGGGTCCATATTGGCTCACCTAAAGTTCTTTATCCGAAATTGTTCTTCCTAACGATTTGTAATCCGAATGATCACTCTTCCTAAAATTTTTCATCCTAAAGTTTTCATTCATACTATTTGTAGTCCTACCGACGATGTTCATAACACTCATGTTTCCGAAAATTGGAATTCATAATATCATTAGTGTAAATATATTTAAACTCCTACTGTTTTTTATCCTAACGCTTTTATTCCTAAACATAATTACCATAATATTTTCACTCATACAACTGTTTAGAATGATTAAAGGTCGTTTCACTGATTTTTGTCTTGAAATAAAATAAATGAATGAAATTCAGGTCAGAGTGTCGTCTTGGGGGCACTATGAAAAAAATACTTAGAAAAATTTCGCGTCCAATTTCGAGGTAGCGCTCGCCGGCCGCTGCCACGGCACCGCTCGCATAAAGTGATTTTATTTTGACTTAAAATAATAAATTGCCGGCACTCTAGAACAAACTCATCCTATAAAAGTAGGTATTTTATTTCTTATTCTTATTTTTTTTTTTTTGCTATTGTCCTTATTTTAGCGGTCTGAATGATTTCTAAAATTTTGTCCACCTATTTTAATGGGACCTTTTATAATACTGATTATTATGAATAAAAAGTAATATAAACAAAAAAAAAAGACATGACTTTGAATAATAGTGTAAAAGATGGTTATGTTGAGAAAATATAGGAAAACAAATAATAGTGTACCTAATAGATGTTTATTGCTACAGACATTATGAAGTCGAATGCTTCGGAATTAAAACATTAGAGACAGAGAAGTTAGGAATTGCGATTGTTAGGATGAAAAATGTTAGGAAGAACATTTTCGGATTTCCAATTATCGGAGTTGAAATTTTAGGTGAACTTTGGCGCACCCGAAACATACATAAGTCGCCCGGTCGTATGCCACTTCGCAATCGCAGCATTTACATTGCTCGGTGCACGCACACGCATGCATCACGCGCGGCAGACTCGCGCGGGATAAGTAGTCCACACTGTTATCAGTGCTGCGCACATATTCTATTTTATAATTGTAACTACCTAGGAACAACGCGTAACGTTGGAGTCTGTTTGCTGACATCTCCGGTATTCCCTTATCTGGTCCAAAAATACTTAATAAGGGCTTGTGATCCGTTCGTAAAATGAACGGTTCGGCTCTGCCATACAAATATTGATGGAATCGTCGCACCCCGTAAATAATGGCAGTTGCTTCTTTTTGAATTTGTGCGTAACGCTTTTCCGCTGAGTTTAAGGTACGCGACACAAATGAAATGGGTTTTTCGATACCGTCCGTACCTACTTGTGAGAGGACTGCTCCCAACCCACTTGGAGAAGCGTCTACCGTTAGGATTATTCGGGCGTTCGGATCAAAATGTGCAAGAACTTGTTCCGATGTCATTAAGTTTTTTATTGTTCTGAATGCCTTATCGTGGTCCTCAGTCCAGACCCATTTAGAACCTTTAGTTGATAAGCTATATAAAGGATTGAGAACAGTGGACGCATTTGGTACGAAATTCCTGTAAAAGTTAATGAGTCCCAGGAACGACTGCAACTGATTAATATTTGAGGGAACTGGTGCTTCTAACATTGCCTTTATTTTTTCCGGCGATTTTTTTAGGCCATCTTTAGTAATAATATAACCTAAGTAACTGATTTCGTCTTGGAAAAAACTACATTTTTCTTTTTGTATATAATTGTTAACCCTGCGTCCTCTAAGCGCTTTAAAACCGAGTTCAACTGTTTTAAATGTTCCTGTCTATCCTTTCCCGTTACTAAAATATCATCAAGCAGGCATAACACTCCATCTACACCGGATAGCAAACCCTCAATCGCGCGCTGGAAAATGGACGGCGCGCTGGCTAACCCGAACACTAAACGCGTAAACCTATACAGGCCACGGTTTGTATTTATGCACGTTAAGTTTTTTGACTCGTTATCTAAAACAAATTGGTTGTATGCCATTGATAAGTCGAGCTTGCTAAATTGCTGACCACCGTGAATTTTTGAAAATAATTCGCTAGTTGTGGGTAGCGGATATTGTTCTACTAGTAACTGTCTATTTATACTTATGGAGTAATCTGCACATAACCTCACTGTCCCATTCCGCTTTAAAACTGGAACTATCGGTGAAGCGTATTCTGAATAATCAATAGGTTCGAGAATACCTAAACCGACCAATCTTTCGATTTCTTTGTCGACCTTAT
Organism: Diarsia dahlii; assembly: GCA_949775195.1. NCBI lineage: Eukaryota > Metazoa > Arthropoda > Insecta > Lepidoptera > Noctuidae > Diarsia > Diarsia dahlii. Next base: position 24,322,141 of record OX459194.1, on the reverse strand, counting down.
CGCGTAACGCAAATGCTACTGGGCGTGCTTTACAGAAAACCGGTTTTGCACCTTCTTTTAACGATAATTTTATCTTGTATTTGTTAAAGATTCCTAATTCGTCTGAAAATAACTTTGGATATTGGAATTGTAAATCTTTGATGGATCCATCTGCATCAATACAATTAATAACCGGCATTAAATGTAAGCTAAATAATGAAATAAAATCCCTGCCAAGAAGCGGGGGGCCTCCATCGCGAACTACGTAAATGACAACCATGTGCGTTTGGTCCGCGTAGCATAGGTATCGGTAACTGCATTGTACCTACCTATACATATTATTTTGCCCCCATTGTACGTCCTCAGTTGTTTACCAGTATCTGATAATGGCACACCTTTAAAATTACTTTTGTAAAAGCTTTCTGAAACGACTGTTACCGCTGATCCGCTATCGACTTCGAATTTAAATGGAACATTATTAATAAAAATAGTTTCTACCATGGCTTCTCCCCTGATTGAACGGATATAATAAACCGTACCGTCATCGTCATCGTCACCCTTGTCACCGCCATCCACCTGTACGTAATTTACTTTAGGGCACATTTTACGCAAGTGGCCTTTTACGTGACACTTTTTACATACGTAGTTTGCGAATCTACATTCGGCCGATTTGTGATTCGCATAAACACATACACTGCACTTCACTACTTTTCTCCTCGTTGGTTATTTTGTAAAGCACGTGGTCCGGCGTGGTCGTCTGTGTCGGCGTAGCGGCGCTGGCCATGGCGGCCGCGCGCGCGCAGCTCAGGTTCTCCGCCATCTCCACGACCTTGACCAACGTGAGGTCGGTGAGGTCCTTTGTGTATAACTTCTCCTTTTCCGGTCCAGGCTGCAACCCCATGATGAATTTGTCACGGAGCGCCTCTTCCACGTTTAGGAAGTTGCACCTCGCTGTAAGGCCACGTAGTCTCGCCGCCCACTGGGAGTGAGTTTCCCCTGCTCGCTGAGCGGCCGCATAAAACTTATGCCGCTCGCCAAACCCAACGCTCTTGGGGGTGAAGTGATTGTCTAGTTTCTTCAGAATATCTTCATAGGGCACATCTGCGACATCCTTAGGCAGTACCAGGTCGACTACCAATTTGTAGGTACCCTCGGTGAGTGCGCTGAGGAGGATTGCCTTCCTCTTCTCGCCTGCTGGATCGGACTTCCCGTTTATATCATTTGCCACAAAATATTGGGCAATGCGACCTTTATAAGTTTCCCATGTCTGTGAATTGTGGTCGAAACTGTGTAAGATACCAAATAGTGCACCAGACATTTTGAAATGGAGTAATAATAGGGTTCTTCGTCGCCACTGATAAGTATGCAGATGGGTCGATGATATTATTTGGGACAAGTGAAACGATCGGTAGTTAGTAACGCACTGCTTTATGTTTATTGTAAGCTTCGATCAATAATAGTACTTGTAAGACGCTCACGCATGGCGCGGCGCGGGGAGCGGGACGCGCGGGGAGCGGTACGCGCAATACACAACATTTTCAAAATCACATACAACAATAATTTTTCACGCGTTGAAGAGTTCAGCCAATTCGAAATTTAAATAAAACCTTTAATAAGTCACCTCCTTGGTTGCTATGGTTCAGAGTAAAAGGTACATTTCGTAATTTTTTGTACTTCCACGAGTTTTTAAGAAGTCATTTGTAATTGGCATCGTCAATTAAAATCTATGCGGTCGAGAAGGACGATTTGCAATGAATGAAAGGCAAATAAATTCTACAATACAAGCTATTTATTATAAATTTATAATTATCATAATCTATTTACAAGACGACGGCGGCGGCCGCGGAGAGCGCGGGGGCGCGGGCGCGCCCCCAGCAGCGCGCGTCAGAGTGCGGCCAATGCACGTCCGTGCACGGGCGCGTGCGGCACGTGCGGCACATGCGGCACGTGCGGCACATGCGGCACGTGCGGCACGTGCGGCGCGTGCGGCAAGTGCGGCGCGTGCGCCAGGTGCGCCGGCGGCTCCGGCTCGTCCAGGTCCAGCGCCGCGTCGATCATCGTGGTGTCGTGCAGCAGGCGCAGGCGCGACGCGCTCAGGCCGGGCGGGGGCCGCGGCGGGGCGGACAGCGCCATGGCGGGCGGCGGCGAGCGCGGCCGGCGGCGCCGCTCGGGCCGCGGCGACGGCGTGCGCTGCAGCGGCACCGGGTCCAGCTCCAGCGAGCGGTTCATGTAGGCGTGCCGCGCCGGCGAGCCCTCGAACAGGTTGGTGTAGCTACCGCCGAGCGCGCCTGCAAGTGGGAGAGCGACGGTCAGAGCGGGCCGCGGGCGGGGCAGGAGGGCGCGGTCGGGACCTACCGTCGCGCACGGCGAGCTGCAGCGGCTGCGCGGTGAGCGGCGCGGGCGCGGCGGCGGGCGCGGGCGCGGGCGCGGGCGGTGCCGCGCTCAGTGCTCGCACGAAGTTCGGCGGCAGCTCGTCGTCGACCGTGAACACGCCGCGTCTGTGACACAAACAGGTGATGAGATGGCCTGAGCGCTCGGAGCAGGGTGTGCAAGTACAGACAGAGCACGTACCGGTCGATGAGGCTGGGCGCCATGGGGCCGCACAGGACGTGCCAGCAGTTGGCGCACGCGTTGCCGCGCGAGTACGGGTTCGGATTCGACACGCCACGACGTGTTGAAAACGAGCCCTTGATCTGAAAACAATGAATATCGTCCATCAGTAACGTATGGGGGCGCTCGTTAAAACGACACATGAGGCTGTTGGCGCGACTCACGTCCTCGTTGGTGGTCTGGTCGGTGGAGGCCAGGTAGGTGTGGAAGCCGGCCAGGCCCAGCACGGACCACACGGACAGGAAGCACACGGCCGCCACCACGGCGGACGCCGGCGTGGCGCGCAGAGCGGCCGCCAGCCCCGCGCCGCGCGCCAGCAGCGCCACGTGCGTCACGGCGCACGCGAACACGAACACGGCCAGGAAGGACAGCGACACCACGAACGTGTAGAAGTAGCGGTAGTTGCGCTTGCCCACGCAGTTGCCCACCCAGGGGCAGTGGTGGTCGAAGCGGTCCACGCAGTTGTCGCACAGCGAGCAGTGCGAGGCGCGCGGCGGCCGGAACATCTTGCACGTGAAGCAGTACTTGAGCTTGACGGGCCGGCCGCGCACCAGCACCTCGCGCGCGCGCGGCGGCGGCCGGCCGGCCTCGCTGGCCTCCAGCGCGGCCGCCTCGGCCGGCGCGGCGCGCGGGATGATGCCCGGGTCGGACAGCGCCGTGCGCAGCAGCGCGGCCAGCGTCAGCGCGCACAGCGCCGCGCCCGCCGCCGGCACCGCGGCCGACACGCGCGCCGCCAGGAACGGGCAGTCGAACGCGAAGTGCAGCGCGCACGTGCCGCAGATGAGCGCCAGCGTGAGCGCGAACACGCCGGAGCGCGGCGCCGTCATGAGCCGCCCGTCGCACCAGAACCGGTTGCGGCCCGCGAACACCTCCCACTTGCGCGTCACGCGCCGCGAGGCCATGGCCGCATCACCCCCCGCGCCGCAGCCCACCCGCGCCGCGCCCACCGCGCTCACCACCCTCACCGCCGCAGCGCCTGCAACACAACCATGCTAGTCTGTAACACATTGCAAATATTGCAATCCTGGATTTCATATATATTAGGTAATAGGCAACTACTAATTTGTATGAATCATGGCCACTTATCATTAGATATTTGATTGTCAGTGTTGCTGCTGCATTTAATCAGTAACTATCAGGAGCAGAGCTATTAACAATCAGCCAGCTGTTATCAATATACATGAAATTGTCAAGGTCTATTCCTATCAATAATAATGTTGTCGTACATAAATGATTGCAAATAAAATTATAAGTTCATTATTTTTTTAGATTTTGAAAGGGGTTTGATATTTGGGAACCTTCTGCCACTTTATTTCATGTCGAAAATAGTAGCTGGTGTTAATGCACTAATAATAACAAGTATGTTTTCAAAATATAAACAATTGAGTTGTACCGATGTGGGCAATATAACTTAGCTAAATAACATAAAAGCGCAGAAATTAGGCTGGACAGCATTGGTACTTGTAACACTTGTATCTGCGTGCCTTAGAGTTTCAGAAGTAGTTCAAGTTGTGGCAATCCCAACAGCAAGCTGAGTTCAGTACCTATTTCCACTACCTTTAAGAACAGTGTCTTATACCTACAAGTGAGCACAGTAAAGATAATGTGTTTGTAAAACTTACACACAGCATCACTACTTCATTCATTAGGCAATGGCATACAATAAAAATGTATTTTTATTGTACAAGATTGCCTACCCTGTTGTCTCAGGGAAGTGTTAATGGTGCAGGCACACCATGTGTTTGGAAGACTAATCAGCCACTCATGTTTCCTAGGCCGATACCTAAACTTACCCCAACCACAAAAGATCAGTGATAATATGAAAGATAAGGTTTGGAATAATATGGCTAGATGTTTGGTTACTTCATTCATTTGAATTCACTTCTCTGATTTGCATTGAGTTGCAATGATGTCTTGCTTATAGCCACATAGTCAACCAACCTCACAAGCTCACCACTACATACACACAATGTTATAGGCTCAATGTAGAGGAAGGAAGGAAGCTCACAATCTAAAACACTATGCACCTATTTCTATCAACCGTCACTGAAGTACACAACTGCACTAAAAAAATATTCTTAACTAAAATCACTTGATGAAGCCAGCTGTAATCATTCATGGGCTGAGTTGGATCTAATAAATAATTGAAAACATCACTACTATATATTAGAGCCTTTAAAGCCCTGAAATGTGAAGGTGATGCCAGTAGATTGTGCCCTCATTTCGTTCAGCACGTCATAGAAGCTGATAACAATAATAATCTTGCATGAGTCCACTTCTATGGGTGGAGTTACAGGCTCGGCAAGTTCTGGCCGGTATTTTGTGGAGAGACATTGCTCGGTAACTAAAAATAAACTCACCTCAATTACAGAAGATGTCCTGGAGATGACAAACTGTCCATTTTATTATAGTCCTTCAGATTGAAAAGATTGTTTTCAACTTCGCTATTATTCTTGTTTGATATCAATACGAATTTCATATGCGCACTTATTACTTAAAAACACCGTATTTCGAATATTGTGATACTATAGTAATTATATTTTCATTTAATTAACTAGCTTAATGATAGTTTTACTAAGAAATTAAAAACTAAAACTTTCTTGTTTTCTACTTGACAGATGTAACATTTATCTGTGCTAATGACAGATGTGGTTTGCCATAGATTAATTATGAAATTTTGATGTAGAGTCCTTTTCACTATTATACTCTTTGGTCCTTTCGCTGTAGGGGTATACCAGCTATGAAATTGCCGATTTGTATGAAAATTTTAAAATAAAAAAAATTTGGTATTTTTTTTATTTCAGCGAATCAAAGTACTGGCCCAAAATGATCTATACAATTTTGCCATTTTGATGGCAGTTTGTTTATCCCTTTACTGTAGAAGTCTGCCGGACGGGAGGCGATGAAGTCAGCGAAAGCGTTTTGTACTGCCTCTCGGGTGTCGAATTTTTTACCACTTAAAAAAAAGTCTAAATTTTGAAAAAGTAGAAATCTGTTGGGGCAAGGTCCGGTGAGTACGGTGGGTGACGGAGACCTTCCAGCTGTAACTCTTGTAGCTTTGCGATGGTCTTTCGTGAAGTGTGAGCTCGCGCGTTGTCGTGGAGAAGCAATGGGGAAGAACGATTGACTAGTCTTGGTTGTTGAATTGCGAGTTTCTCCATCATTGTTTGCAATTCTTTGCAATAGACATCTGAGAAGAAGCTGTGGTGTACAAGTCCGGCACTGGTCCACCAGACAGTCACCATCATCTTCCTATGAGTAATCTTTTTTGTAGCGCACTGATTAGGTGATGTACCCGGGTCCACCCACTGAGACGAACGCTTACGGTTGTCGTACAGGATCTACTTTTCATCGCAGGTAACAATTTGATAAGAATTTCATCGTTTCTATGCCAATTCAGTGCCCATGCTTCGACGCGTAAATCTCGCTGTTGGTCGCTTAGTTCGCGTGGCACGCACTTATCTAGCTTTTTCATCTTTCCAATTTGACGCAAGTGCCTCAATGTTGTTTTGACACTAACTCCAAGGCCTGCAGTAAGCTCAGCCTTAGATTGAGTTGAATCCGCTTCCACTATCGCCTTCAATTCGTCGTTGTCGACAATGTTAACCGGCCAACCGCGAGGCTCGTTCTTCGACTCAAAATTTCCAGATTGAAAACGATTGAACCATTAATGGACCGTGTTTATGCAAGTCCGTACACGTCGTTAATGTTTCGTGTTGTTTGCGCAGCGGTATTTCCACGTATGAACTGATATTCGAAAATTGTACGAATTTGTAGTTTATCCATGGCGCCAAAAACTACCAAAAAGTCACAAAAACAAAAAACTATCAAAAAACAAATGACTTAATTTGAAATTAAATTAACACGTCTTTCGAATAAAATTTACTTGAATTTCGAATTACGCGCCAATCCACAGATAATTAAATCTGAAAATGCCGGTTGTAGAATCTGCAATTACATAGGTAAAGACCTATTATATTATATATTGTAAAGACCTATTATTTAGGTTTGTCTGTGGATGAATGACCACCCATTACATACCGAGTTTCTTCCGCGCCTCGGACAGCACGATGCTGTTGGTCCCGACCTCTGGTCCCGACTTACTGTTTAGTCGGAGCCACCACTACTGGACAATTTATTTGATCACAACATCGATCACCAATAATATTTTGCTAGGGTAAAATTATTACTGGTGCCGTATTCACGACTATTGTTATGGGGGCAGCTAAATATTCAGTCATGATTGTAAATCCGGGTAACGTACAAGGTTGAAAAGAAACGGTTCATCAAATGTCACCTGGCACTATTTTATAGCGAAACAAGCTGATGCCCGCGGCTTCACCCGCGTGGATGTCGTTCAAATTATATACTAAAACCTTCCTCTTGAATCACTCTATCTATTAAAAAAAACCGCATCAAAATCCGTTGCGTAGTTTTAAAGATTTAAGCATACAGACAAACAGACAGACAAAAATAGCGACTTTGTTTTATACTATGTAAGGATAAGGATAAGGAAGCAGTGCTGGGAGCAATGCACCCATGCTCCATTATATATACTTTACTCTTTGCATTCGCTTTAGTCTTTTTCAGGGCTATTTACTCTTCTATTAAATTATTTACTAGCTGATGCCCGCGGCTTCACCCGCGTGGATGTCGTTCAAATTATATACTAAAACCTTCCTCTTGAATCACTCTATTTAAAAAAACCGCATCAAAATCCGTTGCGTAGTTTTTAAGATTTAAGCACACAGACAAACAGACAGACAAAAATAGCGACTTTGTTTTACACTATGTAAGGATAATATTATTTACTATTAATATCATAAACGGGATATTTACCATGTTTGATTTTTGTTTCGAGTTCCCGATATTCCCGTTTATGATATTAATAGTAGTGTCAGTGACCATGTCAGTTTAAAAACTTATAATATTATTTAGTCCTAAAATGCATGGTTGTATATTTTCTCTAAATAAAATACAAAGTAAATGTCTGTGGTCATGCCACATAGTTTTGACGTTTGTCGGTTTTGCTTTTTTTTTAGCCAAATGACATCTAGGACAGCTGTTGTGCTGTTGTTGAGTGTCGTGCAGCGTGCAAGTGTGGTTGTTTGTTGTAATGTAAAAACGTAGCACTCGAGTTCTTTAAATACATAAAAATTACTCTAACAATACGTGTCGTGAATTTACATAGAATTCAAAAAAAAACATGTACTCGTTGACTGCTAATCAAACTAATAACGCATTGCCGATTATGTGATAAGTTTCAATGTTTTTCTTTATATAAGTTAATTTGTAAATATTCATACAAACAAACTTTTGCCGGATGATATGCCATCTAGCAAGAATTATTTAGCTAGTCAACTCGTCATTCTTCTATTTTCAAAATTAAATGAATGCACTATGATCATTGCAAGCCAAATATGAGGGTGCTTAGTGGTAGAAAGTGGCGTTAGTATCACTGTACGCTATGGGGCTAGACGGGTCGCGGCGCGAATCGCTGGTGGTGGTTGCGCTGTGCCTAGCGTGGTACGCCGCCAGTTCGGCCAGCAACGTGGTGGGCAAGCTAGTACTGACGGACTTCCCTTACCCCGTGACGGTGACCATGGTGCAGCTCCTGAGCATCGTGCTGTGCAGCGCGCCCGCCTTCTCGTTGTGCGGCGTGAGGCGCGCGCCTGACTTTCCGCGCCGCTACTACTGGCGCACGCTTGTGCCGCTCGCCTTCGCCAAGTTCCTAACCACCATATGCTCGCAAGTGTCCATTTGGAAAGTGCCCATCTCCTATGCTCATACAGGTAAGGTAATAAAATGAATAGTACCAGGGGTGCCAGTACTAAAGGCATTTACTTAAGTGCTTGTGAGTTCACCTGGACTGACATGTACTTTACTTGGTGCCATTATTTAATTACTGGTACACTTAAAAAAAAACCTTCATGAGGACTATCATGATTGTGTCCTATCATGATTGTGTCCTGGACCTTGGGCTTTCAATCCCACAACTTGTATTCAAACTCTGTATTTGCCGGACTAAGAATTTTCAACTGTTCCGGGTTCCGGTATTTGAGGAATCCCACATAAAAATATACATTTATTTAAACTTCATGCACAAGAGTGGTACATAGGCAGACTATATATATTTATTTAAGGCAAATTAAACAATGTATTATAGCTCCACATTTATTTAAGTTTTACATTGTTTATATATCACAGAAACAATTACTGAAAAAACTAAAAATCAATCAACTAAACAATATAATTCGTTGTTATAAAGCGAGAGACATTTTGGCCAAAAACTACATCCAACTTCAAAAACACCAAAAAGTGAAAAATAAACTACAGAAGAAAAATCTGCTTCTGAAGTCAGTGACATTTGTTTGTCTGATTTGGTTTTTTTTAGTTGTAATATCGATATTCACACTAACGTATTGTAAGTAAAATTATTATTATTATAGAGCACAGCCGTAGTCCCATGCCTGACCGCCGTACCTGATGTTCCTTCATGGCATTCTCATTGATGCAGAAGTCTACTGCTAGCAAGGCGGCATGCAAGTACGACTGTCCTCTATAATAATTTTACTTATAATATGTTAAATTGAAATATACAAATTATCTACTTACTAGACGACAATCAATTACATAATTATTAAGTCGTTGATCAATAAGAATATCAGACAAGAATTATTTTCTTGTTTTCTACTTTTAACCTTTTGACCACCACAGTCAAGTAGAGACGAGAAACAAAAAATAACACAAGTAGGTAATTAACACAGGCTAAATATACCGCGAGACCTGTTTGACTACATTCTAAACATAATGTTGACTAAAACTATAATATACATATTTGTAATGTACTCGCCAAGGTCTTTCATTTGATACCAAACATGATAGGATTATCTCAATTTATTTTTTTTCGAGGTTTGTATCCGACATTTAAATTCAGTCATAAAAAAAAAAACAATTTATATAGCCTATCTTTATCATCGTTATTCTTACAAGTCTATTAGTCTAGTTCAGGCGCTATGGTAGAACATACAATCATCATAGACTGCCAAAATCATTAAGGTACCCTTCCTTTTGGCTTCGCATTCGCTGTAGTCGGGTAAAACGGCATTCAAGCCTTACCCGACCCCGCGCATCCCGCGCCCTTAATCCCGCAACATGCGGTAATGGAAAATGAAGCGGGATCCCGCAATACCGAGATCTCGGTATTCCGGGTTTGGAATCCCTACCTAGAACTATACATTTTAAGATGAACACAAAGTGCCCACAAAATGTAGTAATGAGGATGTGGGGTTGCACAGTGAAGGCGACGACGCCGCTGTGGACGGCGGGGCTGGCGTGGCTGCTGTTCGGCGAGCGGCAGACGCGCGGCGTGCAGCTGGCGCTCGTGGTGATCGCGCTGGGCGTGGGCGTGGCCTCGGCCACAGAGCTGCAGTTCGACGCGCTGGGACTGGGCGCGGCGCTGGCGGCGGCAGCACTGCTGAGCCTGCAGCACCTGTACTCCAAGCGCGTGCTGCGCGACACGGGCGTACATCACCTGCGCCTGCTGCAGCTGCTGGGCCGCCTGGCGCTAGCGCTCTTCACGCCGCTGTGGCTGTGGAACGACGGCGCGGCGCTGCTGACAGGTGCGGCTCCGCGAGCGGGCTGGGCGGCCGGCGGGGCTCTGTTGGCCGCCGACGGTGCGCTGGCTTGGCTGCAGGCCGTGGCGGCCTTTAGCGTGCTGTCGCGCATATCGCCGCTGGCGTACGCCGTGGCGTCGGCCGCCAAGCGCGCCGCCGTGGTGGGCGCGTCGCTGCTGCTGCTGCGCAACCCGGCGCCGCCGCTGAACCTGGCGGGCATGGCGCTGGCGGCGCTGGGCGTGCTGGCTTACAACCGCGCCAAGCTGCAGGCGCGCCGCCAGCCCGCGCTGCCCGTCTGACCCGGCTCCGGCGCGATGGTATTGCTATCATCCTTGCTAGGTGGGATTAGACGCCGAACGATTTCATTTGGGCCACTTAAAATAAGTGTTTGGAATATCAGTGTTTATTTTACATAAATTTTAAGAAAGACTATAAACTGGAATTTAATTTATGAAAGACTAAAATTAATATCCTTGATAAAATAAAGAATACCTATCTGGCAATAAAATAACCAGCTCCGGATTATAGGTATTTTTATACTTGCAAATATAAATAAATAATTATATTTTATATCACTATCAAAATGTTTGTGTTTTGATGATACATAGTTGAATGATGTTGACATCATAGTTTGATCTGTTAGACGTGTTAGTACATAGAGCATCAGCAGTGCAGAAAATAGAATGCAGACAGACTAAGCTCGCTAAGGGTTGCGGATGCCTTGCCTGCCTAGCTAGGTGAGGCGCAGCCCTAAAACTACTGGCAGTGGCGCCCACTGATGTCGTTTATTGTGAGGTTATAAAATAACCCCATTCATGGAAAATATTTAGTGCCGATTAAAAAAATTATTAGGTACCTACCTATTAAATTAATTAGAATTACTAATTAAATTTATTAAATCTAATCAATAGACTATTTGAATTCAAATTACCATTTTTGATAGTTAGGTATGTTTTCTGACTTGTTTATTATATAGTTCTTTTGAAACAGAGTAAACACTGTACAAAGTCATCAATGTTCAGTATTGTAGCTATAGCCAGAGTTCGGGTTCACCGTTGTTTGTTGTAAAAAAACTATATTTTTTTAAATAAATGCCTAATTTTATTTTGTTATTTTTTTTTAGTTTTATTTATTCTAGTGAAGCGGAAAGGCAATGACCAAAATTATATTTATTCTAAAAAACCGGTTCTGTCGTTAAATCTATTCGTACCTGACATGTCTTCGCTACTTATATTCTATCTCTCTACCAATTTTCTTGTACAAAATGCCAAGGATTTCATATATATACTTGCGAGCATAGCCGGGCACCGTTAATCAAATAGTAACTTCGTTAATCCGCTACAAAAAAGTTAGCTTCGTTAAACATTTCGCAAGTTAACGTTAGGTAATCGTTAATCGGTTAATATGTGTAAAATTGCATTTTTATATCGTTGCGTTAGTGAACTTAAAAAACCTGTTGGTTTAGGTTCTGGAAGTTGACAGGTTAGGAACAAAACAAAATAGGTACAGAGGCCAGCACATCAAGCTACCCCAATCTGTCAAATTTCTTTGATAGTTTTTCAACTTTATTACAAAGGAATAAGGTTCATATTCAATTGGGAAAATCTGACAGATTGGGGTAGCTTGATGTGCTGGCCTCTGTACTTGTATAATTCAAATGTGTAATTTAATTGTCGGGCATAAGGTGCATATCCCCCTTCATGAACATTAACATGTTGAAGTTCTCGTCTGAAAGCGAGGCTCGTTTTGGTGTTAAAATGTCTTTACCCGAGGAAAAAAGACGTTCAACTGCAACGCTTAAGGGTATTGCAGTATTGTATTTATTGAATAGATTTAAGATCATTTATGAGTATCTTTTCCCCGAGGAATGCAGCATCGTTGAACGAGTCTTTTGATTTAATTGATTGTCCATGTCCATGTCCAGCCACATTTTAACGATACTTTGCGCATTTTTACGATTAGCGGACTTCTGCGTAGTAACGGAAGTTAACGTGTCCGTTAACATTTTTAAAAGTGAATCCGTTGATGCGACAAGGTGGCCCGCGAAATTCGAATTTTCTTACGTTTTTTGCAATTTGCCGGTCAGTGTCGAGTCGTACCACTACATAGTATAAAACGGCTTGTGTTTAAACGCCTACCAGAAAAGAACCTATTTTACTACCAAAAAAATTCGAAATGCCGGCCAAAATGGATTAATGCTCACCAAATTGTGTTTCATAAAGTATTGTAGGAATGAACCTATTTTCCTTTTTATTCTATACCATAAAGATTTATTAAAGCCTTTAAAGTTAACTGCAGACCAAATATTTTACATTATCACTAAATAGATGTCACCAATATTATATTTCACGACTTTCAATTTATCTCCATGACGCGCGCTCGCTTCGCTCGCATATTAAATAACACTAATATCTTCTGTCCCCGAAGTGCCGGGCCTCCTACGGCCCGGTGCCCATGCCGCCCATAAAGGATACTGTCGCGAGACGATCGTATTATAATTTTGGTTATTTGATTTCATCATCATTTCAGCCAAAAGACGTCCACTGCTGGACATAGGCCTCCCCCAGGCGTCGCCACATTGACCGGTCCCGTGCGTCTCTCATCCAGCGGGTTCCTGCAACCTTGACCAGGTCATCGGTCCACCTAGTGGGAGGCCTTCCAACGCAACGTCTATTATATATATTTGATTTGGTGAGCATTTATCCATTTTGGTAGGCAAAAAGAATATAAATACAACACGTACAATTATTCTGATGAGTGTCTAATTATTTTGGAACTTAAAACGTTGTTCTTTAGGCACCTCGGTATAGGGTGGGTTTATTTTATTTGAACTTAAAATATTTTTTTTGGTACTTTACTGTACTTTAGTCTAGGGTCTAAAAATCTTTTTTGGTGAGCATTTAAATTGTAGCCGTATAAAACAAAGTCGCTTCCCGCTGTCTGTCTGTCTCTATGTATGCTTAGATCTCTAAAACTACGCAACGGATATTGTTGCGAGTTTTTTTTTAAAGATAGAGTGATTCAAGAGGAAGGTTTATGTGTAGAATAAATGCTTCCGTGCGAAGCAGGGTCGCTAGTGCTAAATAAAATAGAATTCACGGCAGTAACAAATGTCTATTTATTGAGTTATTATAATGATAAAAATCACCAATACAACCGTCTCAGTTCATATAATCCTTTTTTTTTTTGGTGGGTTTAAAATCATTGAATGACCCCCCCCGCTCTTGGGCAGAGCGAAGGGGAGTGTCAGACTTCTACTGACTAAAAACCGAACCCATGTTCCTTCTTTGCCCTTGCGCCGAGGCCACGTCATCTAGTACAAAAATCCGCGGCCCCGACGGGAGTTCATATAATCCTCAAGAATGCTTTTCTCATCAAATAGTCTACTAGATACCTTTATGAACTGAGACGGCTGTATTGGTGATTTTAATCATTATTGCTCAGTAAATAGACATTTGTTACTGCCGCGCGCGAATCCTATTTTATTTAACATACGACTTGACAGTGACCGGCAAATTGCAAGAAAAGTAAGAAAATTCGAAGTTCGCGAGCTACTTTGTCGCCTTAATCAAAATGTTAACTTCGTTAATTATCGATTAACGGATTAACGAGTTAATGCCCAGCTATGCTTGCGAAAGCCCTTAGTTCAGGCTGTCACAAAATTATTTCTTAGCTAATGTCTTCACTACATAGTATAAAAAAAGTACAAAACTAAAACCCGACTACGACAAAAAAAAACGACGCTGAAAAAGTATGTAACAAGATTTTCAGGATAGAACAAAAAGAAAAGCCGTAGTCACACGGTATTAAAGTGTTTAGGTTGGGACCTATAACGTGTGACTACGGCTTTTCTTTTTGTTCTATCCTGAAAATCTTGTTACATACTTTTTCAGCGTCGTTTTTTTGACGTGACAACGTCTTATAAATTGGTTTGCCGGGTGACACTTCAAGAAACTGCGTTACGCTCCGCTCACGTTATGCGCTCACAATGAGAGCGAGTGAGAGGCACGCGTCCCTTCCACTCGGGCATGGTTAGCCCGCCTAAGAGCGAGAGAGACAGACATAAAAAATAAATGTTTTAAATTGTTACTATTATTTCATCCTTCTTCCTACTATACGAATGAATATTCACATTAAAATTATTTTACCACTCAAAGTCGTTGTCACGTAAAACTTTCGCCCGTATACCGACTTTACAGGCAACCAATTTTTTTTTTGTCGTAGTCGGCTTTTAGTTTTGTACTTTTTTTTTTATTTAAACAATTTTGGTGTTTAATTTTTTTTTTTATTGTTGACTTTTTGTCCGCTAGAGGGCGTGATTTGAGCAATATTTTGGAAATGTACAAGTGAGGCCCTTTCAAATGATACCAAACACGGCGTATTTATCTCCATTTTTATTTTTAAGCCTTACTTTTTGTCCGCTAGAGGGCGCCAAATCGCTTTTTGTGACACGTCACGTAGCCTATGTTCAGCGGGAAATTAAGACGGTTCTAACGATACCTCATATGTCGAGTTCCGATAAGTAGATTAGAAGCTATGAGGGAACAGATGAAGATACACACATACATACATACAAACATACATACATACATAGCCAGTCAAAATCATAACCCTCCTTTGGCTTTGCCGTAGTCGGGTAAAAATAAAGTCACTTTCTCTGTCCCTTTATAGAGATATTACTTGCCTTACGTCAAAGTCGCCTTTCTGTGGATTCCTTCACATAAAGGCATTACCGGTAATGAAGTAGCGGACAAGGCTGCATGTGAAGGGTTAACCCTTTGTATGCATAAATCTTTAAAACTACGCAACGGATTTTGATGCGGTTTTTTTTAATAGATAGAGTGATTCAAGAGGAAGGTTTATATGTATAAATAATAACATCCAGTTTGCACCCGTGCGAAGCCGGGGCGGGTCGCTAGTCTACTTATTAACTCTAGTCTTGCTAAATATCAGGTAGTATTCAAAAATACGAAACCCTAAAAACAGAACTTTCATACGAACTTGCGAGAGCCCTTTGTCGCGAGGGCGCGTTAGATTTCTCTTCATATTATATTCTGGTTATCTCCAGGTTTACAATGTGATTTGTTTTATAGTAATATAATATAGGATTGTACTGCTTCGCTTTGATGTGAAGAGAGATCCCCACGCCCCACGATATAACAGAGACACTCACCGATACGGATCCCCTCCGACTTGCAAGCGTCTCCCAATCCATCATCTTATCTTTGATGTGAAGAGATCCCCACGCCCCACGATATAACAGAGACACTCACCGATACGGATCCCCTCCGACTTGCAAGCGTCTCCCAATCCAGCATCTTATCTTTGATGTGAAGAGAGATCCCCACGCCCCACGATATAACAGAGACACTCACCGATACGGATCCCCTCCGACTTGCAAGCGTCTCCCAATCCATCATCTTATCTTTGATGTGAAGAGATCCCCACGCCCCACGATATAACAGAGACACTCACCGATACGGATCCCCTCCGACTTGCAAGCGTCTCCCAATCCAGCATCTTATCTTCGGTCCGCAAGGGCACCGAAGTGTTATTATTATGCCGACCATCAATCTATCCAACTTCTCGGGTGCAACTAGGATATCTGTAAGTTTAAGTACCCATGAATCTTTGGGTTAAGTATTACCTATCTGTCTTAATTGTTATAGCCTTTTATAGCAGTTATCCAATTGCAATACCTATCTATGATGAAATTTACTTTGGATTCTCATCAATAGTGTCTGTGACACCTATGTGCTGATCAGATACTGGATTCTTTCCACGTCTGCAGAAGCACGCATTCCAGATCGACTTCGGCCCCCGGCCCCTTCTCGTCTGAAATGCTCCCCTTGGGTCTTACCTATATATATTTGATATAGTTTAATTAAACGTCCGTCGACGTTATGCGCCCGTGGGCGGTGGGGTGGATTTATAAGAGAAGGCTTGCCCAAGACCCTTCCTATAAACCCCAAGCGCTTTATGTCCGGACTAGCAGCTTGCGTGCGGTCGCTGTTATGCCCTCAGCCCAACGCTGAAGGCATGACCCACACATTTAAGTTTAGGTGTCTTAAATTGTTCGAATAGGTACAAACAAGTACCTCCACACATATTATGATATCCATTAACTATATTATTTAAACCAACGTACTGTTATTTATCACCATTGTATCTAGCTGTAAGTCTTCCAAAGTATATAAATAAATAAAATAAATAAACAGATAAATAATACTTAGCTTTCCAGGTGGCGCGCATCACGGGTGACAAGAATCCACATGTGATCTTCTTGCACTGAATTTACATCAATTTAAATTACATTAGCTATTTAGACTGAATATGTGACCAGTGGAAGATTATGACCAAAACCCTCCAAAGAAAAATAATAAATTTAATAACTTTAATAACTTTAAAATATCAAAACCAAGGAAAAACAATATTAAGCTCTATGTCGCAACCTTCAATGTAAGAACATTGTCAACATATAGTCGTTTATTAGAGCTGAAAGAAGCGTTAAATAACATAAAATATGACATCATCGGGCTGTCGGAAACAAGACGAATGGGGACAAAAATTGAAGAATACGAAGATTGTATACTCTGTCATGTAGGTCTCACAAAAGGAAAATATGGCGTGGGTTTTCTAATAAATATAGCTCAAAAAGGAAACATTGAAAGCTTTACGGGCATCTGTGACAGAATCGCAATACTAAACATGAACATACAGGGCAACCAAATATCCTTCATTCAAGTATACGCACCCACAGAAGCAGCAAGTGATGAAGAGATCAACAACTTCTACGCAGAATTATATAAAGCCATGGACCTGGCGCACAAAATATATGTCATAATGGGCGACCTAAATGCCAAAATAGGCCAACCAAAACCAAACGAATATCTTATTATGAAAACGAACGGGTACGGCGAAAGAAACCAAAGAGGTCAAAGACTGATTGACTTCGCCCTCGAAAACAAAATTGCAATTCTGAACACCTACTTTAAAAAGAAACCAAATAGAAAATGGACGTGGCGCTCGCCTGGCGGAGACTACAAAAACGAAATAGATTACATTTTGTCAAACAGACCTAACATGGTACAAAACATTGATGTGCTGAACCTCAACTTCTCTTCAGATCACAGACCAGTCAGGGCAAAGCTAACACTAACTAAGCAAAAAAATAGCCGAATTAAATACAGAACCTACCAAAACTCTATGCTGAAGAGCGAAGAAGAAAAAACACTATTTAAAGAAGCCATCCTATCCCACTTACCAGATATAGACTTAAAAGATGTGAGTTCAATACAAATATGTCATGATAAAATAATAGAAGTTATCACCCAAAGTCTTCAATATGCTCAAGTACCAAATAAGAACACAAAGGGAAGCCATAAGATCTTATCTGATAATACACTTAAACTTATGAAGAGAAGACAAGAACTACAAAAAACCAAGCCCAGAACAAGGTCAATGAAAAACGAAACTTCGGCGTTATATAAATTAATCAGTAAGCGGATAAAGCACGACTATTCAAAATATAGAGAGATTATTATTGAAAAGCATCTACTACAAGCGGGAAGCACAAAAAAAGCTTACAAGGAATTAAGAACAAACAAGATATGGATAGACTCACTAAAGAACGATGGGAAAAGACTGCACAATCGAGCAGACATCATTAATATAGCCACAGACTTCTATAAAACCCTCTTTAGCGCACAGAATCGTGAGAGCATCAACTCTAACAACACAACTGCCACGGACGCGAACACAAGGAGCTGCAGAGAGCCATTAGAAGTGATAGAGGTCATTGATGCAATAAAAAGATTGAAAGATGACAAAAGCCCAGGCTCAGACTATATTACAAATGAAGCTATAAAAATAGCTCATACTCTACTAGCCAGACCACTAACTCAACTGTTCAACCATATATTAGAGTCATATAAAATACCGACACAATGGTCAGAATCTAAAATGATACTAATTTACAAAAAAGGAGACCCATGCGACATTGCAAACTACAGACCGATAAGCATACTGCCCTGTTTGTACAAGTTGTTTTCTTCTTTATTAAACCGAAGAATAAGTATCACACTGGAGGTTGAGCAGCCCATAGAACAGGCGGGTTTTAGAAAGAGCTTTTCCACAATAGACCATATCCACACTCTAGAACTTGTGATTGAAAAATACACAGAAAAACAAAGACCTCTATACATTGGATACATAGACTATAAAAAAGCCTTCGATACAATATCCCATGAAAGTATCTGGAATACACTAAATGAGCAGGGAGTAAAAATAGAATACATAGAAGTAATCAAAAGTATATATACGAATAACACAGGGAGAGTTAAGCTAGAAAATACCGGCCCTAGTTTTCCCATCAAAAGGGGAGTCCGGCAAGGCGATCCAATTTCATCTACACTATTCATCGCTGTACTGGAGTCAACAATAAGGAAGCTAAATTGGAAAGGTGTGGGCTTAAACATCGATGGAAAACACCTGAGCCATCTACGTTTTGCCGACGACTTGGTACTCCTTTCGGAATCGAGCACAGAACTCCAATTCATGATTCAATCACTGAATAAGGCTAGTAGAGAAGTAGGTTTAGAGATGAACCTGGCGAAAACAATGGTAATGACAAACAGCACGGAAAAACCTATTACAGTTGATAATGATAAACTGAAGTACACGGCAAATTACGTTTATCTAGGAAAACAAATTAGCTTGGATAGAAAAAGTAACGAACTGGAAGTTGAAAGGCGAATACAACTCACCTGGAACAAGTATTGGAGCCTCAAGGAGATCTTTAAAGGCAATTTGTCAACAAAAATTAAAAGCAGAGTCATGAATTCCTGTCTGCTGCCGTGCCTTACATATGCGTGTCAAACCTGGAGATATACTTCCAAAACCAAAAATAAAATTAACACATGCCAACGCGGACTGGAGCGCAGTATGCTAAAAATTAGAAAAATTCAAAAAATTCGACACACAAAAATCAGAAGCATATCAAAAGTCACGGATGCTCTAAATTACGCTAAAAAGCTCAAATGGAAATGGGCGGGACACGTAGCAAGACTAAGAGATGACAGATGGACCAGAAGAGTCACATCATGGAATGGCCCAATAGGAAAACGCCAAAAAGGCAGACCGTACACAAGATGGGAAGACGATATAAGAGAAATCGCCGGCCCACAGTGGATGCAGAAAGCACAACACAGATCCATATGGAATTCTTTGGAGGAGGCCTTCACCTGAAGAGGGGTTCTTGCAAACATTTACATTTTTTAGAAATACTTTTTTACCTAAACAATAATAATAGAAATTAGTTTATAAGTGATGAGTTTGTAAAATGCAAGAAATAAAAGGCTTTTTTATTTTTATTTATTTATATGTGACCAGTTGTATGCGGGAAAGGCGTCGTCGCTTGGGGTAGCGTCAAGTTGTCAATACTGATTTAGTGTTGCTATTACATTAGTGTTGTGCAATTATATTTACATTTTGTAGGTTTGGAACATCGCGATTTCATCTTTCGCGACACCCTTACCTAAATCCGGCCCTGTCACAATATCCGTTTATAGCGGACGTCTACTCTAACTATAAATTGCCTTTATGCACAGATAGGGCACAATGTGACAGTTTTGTCCCCATTACAATACAAACTGGATTTTATTAATACTTTTTATTTAATATTCGTACATCAAAAGATGAATAAACCCAACGCACACCGGCGCGGCAAAGATACTGAGAATTAATCAATTTAAAATAAACCTTAACTCCTATGACATGCGGTTCAAAACGGCATGCGGCGCGAGACGCGCGCGGTGAACCGTCATCAAGCTGCCACGAGAGCAGACGCGCTCCACTGCTCCGCGCGCCTCTTCGTGACAGCGTTATAGTCGCTAAGACTCCGCGGTGTGCGCTTCATCGTGCCTTGGCGTGCGATCAAGAACCGCGCTTCGCCGCGCCGGTGTGAGTTGGGCCTTTAACCGAGTAAGATCCCAGGGCCGCCAGACGTCACGTATTTTCTGACGAAGGAAATGTGGACGATTGAGTAGTGTTAGTATGAACTAAGAACACACTACTACCAGCTAGCTTGCTTGGACGGCCAATTTTCAGGTATCAAGGTACACAAAAACATTACTAACTTCACGTATTTTCTACTAGCTGATTTTTACGTATATTGTAGGCAATATCCTTAAAAATAAGTTGCCAATACTCGCAGACACTTCCTAGCGGCCGTTTTGCTTAACAGACGCTTTAAAGTTCCCAAAATAGACTTAAACGTATTGTGGCTGTTTACCTGAGATCGCATGGCATCGCTCGTGTGGCTGACATACAGACCTCCACTGGACTCATTCGGTGGGCATTCAACAGGATCTATCCATTGCCTGTGTCTTCAGAATTTTGTTAAAAACGTTGCTTTCAACGCTCGGATGCATTTTGGAGCGCCTGTCCAAAATAGCATGGCAATATCCCGATCAATTAGCTTTAAGTATTAAATAATAAGGCGTTCAGTATTCTTTAAAGCGTCTGTTAAGCAATACGGCCGACGGAAAGTGTCTGGGAGTATTTGCGACTTATTTTTAAGGATATTGCCTAAAATATACGTAAAAATCAGCTTGTAGAAAATACGTGAAGTACGTGATTTTTTTGTGTACCTTGATAACCTGATACCTGAAAATTGGCCGTCCAAGCAAGTTAGCTGGTAGTAGTGTGTTCTTAGTTCATACTAACACTACTCAATCGCCCACATTTCCTTCGGCAGAAAATACGTGACGTCTGGCGGCCCTGGGATCTTGGACTATTTGAGCGCCACAGTCACGTATAGACGACAAGCCGAACAAGCAAAAAAGTACTTTTTGGCTTGTCGTCTGTGGCGGTCAAAAGGTTAAAAGAACCTCACCTGACAGTAGAAAATACCCACGCTTAGAAAGATTTTGTTTTTCAAAATTTTGTGAACTTCGATATACATATATCTACATACATACAAATGGAAGGGATTCATTTAAGAACCTCAACCTGGATAAAAAATAGCAAATTAGGGAGCTCATCCATTTTGTAATGCTTAAATCAAATCCTGGATTAAGGCATATGCATATGCTGGTGAAGCAGCACCATCAGGGAAATAATACGTCTCGATGGAAGAAACACGATGTGTTTGAATTTAAATAAAAGAGAACTTATAATAAATATATATAATTTATTTACATTAAACTATCAATTCATAATCTCACACGTAACATGCCAGCAAGTATAAAAGTAGTCATAATTCTCACACACGGCACATTCACTCGACAGTCTCAGTAGAGTCTACAGCTCCTCGTGCTCGGCCGCCACCTCGTCGGCCTCGGCGTCCAGCTCGTCGGCGGCGTCGGCCGCGACGTCATCGGCGTCCACGTCCCCGTCGTCGTCCGGTGCGGCGCCGGGCGGCACGCCCAGCGACTGCTGCAGCATGTCCTCCACGGCCTCCGCGAAGTCCACGGCCTGCCCCTCCTGCAGCAGGTAGCCGGAGCGGATGGCGGCCGTGCGGTACAGCGTGTCGGCTGCCCGCGCTGTCTCGGGCGCGTCGGGCGCGTCCCGCACGCGCCGCAGCAGCTCCGCGATGAGCGGGTGGCGCGGGTTGATCTCCAGCATCTTCTTCTGCGTCAGGTGGTGCTTGCGCTGCGCGTCGTCGGCCTGCGACAGAACGGGGCGGGTGAGCCGACAGAACAGAGCGGCCGGGCGAGAGTGACGTACCTTCTGGTGCGCGTTGGACAGCGCGAGGCGCTCCATGTTGCCGGTCCAGCCGAAGGCGGTGGCGGCGAGGGCGGCGGGCGAGCGGTGCGGCCGGGCCAGGGGGCGGGGAGAGGGCGGGTGTGACGTACCTTCTGGTGCGCGTTGGACAGCGCGAGGCGCTCCATGTTGCCGGTCCAGCCGAAGGCGGTGGCGGCGAGGGCGGCGGGCGAGCGGTGCGGCCGGGCCAGGGGGCGGGGAGAGGGCGGGTGTGACGTACCTTCTGGTGCGCGTTGGACAGCGCGAGGCGCTCCATGTTGCCGGTCCAGCCGAAGGCGGTGGCGGCGAGGGCGGCGGGCGAGCGGTGCGGCCGGGCCAGGGGGCGGGGAGAGGGCGGGTGTGACGTACCTTCTGGTGCGCGTTGGACAGCGCGAGGCGCTCCATGTTGCCGGTCCAGCCGAAGGCGGTGGCGGCGAGGGCGGCGGGCGAGCGGTGCGGACGGGCCAGGGGGCGGGGAGAGGGCGGGTGTGACGTACCTTCTGGTGCGCGTTGGACAGCGCGAGGCGCTCCATGTTGCCGGTCCAGCCGAAGGCGGTGGCGGCGAGGGCGGCGGGCGAGCGGTGCGGCCGGGCCAGGGGGCGGGGAGAGGGCGGGTGTGACGTACCTTCTGGTGCGCGTTGGACAGCGCGAGGCGCTCCATGTTGCCGGTCCAGCCGAAGGCGGTGGCGGCGAGGGCGGCGGGCGAGCGGTGCGGCCGGGCCAGGGGGCGGGGAGAGGGCGGGTGTGACGTACCTTCTGGTGCGCGTTGGACAGCGCGAGGCGCTCCATGTTGCCGGTCCAGCCGAAGGCGGTGGCGGCGAGGGCGGCGGGCGAGCGGTGCGGCCGGGCCAGGGGGCGGGGAGAGGGCGGGTGTGACGTACCTTCTGGTGCGCGTTGGACAGCGCGAGGCGCTCCATGTTGCCGGTCCAGCCGAAGGCGGTGGCGGCGAGGGCGGCGGGCGAGCGGTGCGGCCGGGCCAGGGGGCGGGGAGAGGGCGGGTGTGACGTACCTTCTGGTGCGCGTTGGACAGCGCGAGGCGCTCCATGTTGCCGGTCCAGCCGAAGGCGGTGGCGGCGAGGGCGGCGGGCGAGCGGTGCGGCCGGGCCAGGGGGCGGGGAGAGGGCGGGTGTGACGTACCTTCTGGTGCGCGTTGGACAGCGCGAGGCGCTCCATGTTGCCGGTCCAGCCGAAGGCGGTGGCGGCGAGGGCGGCGGGCGAGCGGTGCGGCCGGGCCAGGGGGCGGGGAGAGGGCGGGTGTGACGTACCTTCTGGTGCGCGTTGGACAGCGCGAGGCGCTCCATGTTGCCGGTCCAGCCGAAGGCGGTGGCGGCGAGGGCGGCGGGCGAGCGGTGCGGCCGGGCCAGGGGGCGGGGAGAGGGCGGGTGTGACGTACCTTCTGGTGCGCGTTGGACAGCGCGAGGCGCTCCATGTTGCCGGTCCAGCCGAAGGCGGTGGCGGCGAGGGCGGCGGGCGAGCGGTGCGGCCGGGCCAGGGGGCGGGGAGAGGGCGGGTGTGACGTACCTTCTGGTGCGCGTTGGACAGCGCGAGGCGCTCCATGTTGCCGGTCCAGCCGAAGGCGGTGGCGGCGAGGGCGGCGGGCGAGCGGTGCGGCCGGGCCAGGGGGCGGGGAGAGGGCGGGTGTGACGTACCTTCTGGTGCGCGTTGGACAGCGCGAGGCGCTCCATGTTGCCGGTCCAGCCGAAGGCGGTGGCGGCGAGGGCGGCGGGCGAGCGGTGCGGCCGGGCCAGGGGGCGGGGAGAGGGCGGGTGTGACGTACCTTCTGGTGCGCGTTGGACAGCGCGAGGCGCTCCATGTTGCCGGTCCAGCCGAAGGCGGTGGCGGCGAGGGCGGCGGGCGAGCGGTGCGGCCGGGCCAGGGGGCGGGGAGAGGGCGGGTGTGACGTACCTTCTGGTGCGCGTTGGACAGCGCGAGGCGCTCCATGTTGCCGGTCCAGCCGAAGGCGGTGGCGGCGAGGGCGGCGGGCGAGCGGTGCGGCCGGGCCAGGGGGCGGGGAGAGGGCGGGTGTGACGTACCTTCTGGTGCGCGTTGGACAGCGCGAGGCGCTCCATGTTGCCGGTCCAGCCGAAGGCGGTGGCGGCGAGGGCGGCGGGCGAGCGGTCCAGGCGACGCGACACGACGCAGCGCGTCACCCACGTGCTGAGTTTGTTGCCGAGCCACGTGGTCAGCGGCTCGAACTGCTTCTTGTACGCTTCCAGGCGCTCCTTCTGCTGATCGTCTGCGGAACACACACCGTCTTGTTAGTCCCGTCGCTCGCCGACCGTATGTCGGAGAGGACGGGACGGGGATACTGACTCTCTTCCAGGTCGAAGATCTCCTTGGCGATGTTCTGGAACTTCTTGCCGTCGTACTCCGGCAGCGAAGACAGGCAGTACTCGTCCACAGCCTCGGTGAGGTACAGCACTTCATAACCGCGACGCACCAGACGCTCCGCGAACGGAGACTTCTCAACCTGCATACAAGGGACAAGTCAGGTTAGTGTGCTGGAACCGTGTAGCCAGTACGAATGGTGTGGGAGGCGGCGGTTACCTCGGCGCGGCTGGAGCCGGCGATGTAGTAGATGTGGTTCTGGTTGGGCTTCATGCGCTCCACGTAGTCGGCCAGGAACGTCATGGAGTCTCCGCGCGACGACTGGAAGCGCAGCAGCTTGGCCAGGCGCGAGCGGTTGCTGGGGTCTTCGATCACGCCCAGCTTGATGCTGCCGACAAAACTAGTGTTAGCGCGGGCTGCACGTTGTAACGACCTCGTCATTGCTGATAAGGGTAAATGTTCAATAACGAAGCACACACGTCGGGCGCGGCTCAGAAACAGTCGTCAACTAACTTGGTGGAGTACTCCTTCCAGAAGCCGTCGTACTCGGCGTCGGGAATCTTCTTGAGCATGTCCAGCACCTTGCGCACCAGTTTCTTCTTAATGATCTTGATGAGCTTGTGTTGCTGCAGCGTCTCGCGGCTCACGTTGAGCGGCAGGTCATCGCTGTCCACGATGCCCTGCACACAGACACACGTCAGAGTCCGGCCGGCAGACAGTAGAGTGAGAGAGACCGCGCAGTGGAGCGCTACTCACCTGGATGAAGGCGAGGTAGTTGGGCATGAGGTCGTTGAACTCGTCGGTGATGAAGACGCGGCGCACGTAGAGCTTGATGTGGTCGGTCTTGGTGCCGTAGCGGTTGAAGGACTCGGCCGGCTGCACGCGCGGCACGAACAGCAGCGCGCGGAACGTCACCTCGCCCTCGGCCACGAAGTGCGCCCTGACAACACAACTCACTGCTACACTACATGTGCGCCACGAAGTGCGCCCTGACAACACAACTCACTGCTACACTACATGTGCGCCACGAAGTGCGCCCTGACAACACAACTCACTGCTACACTACATGTGCGCCACGAAGTGCGCCCTGACAACACAACTCACTGCTACACTACATGTGCGCCACGAAGTGCGCCCTGACAACACAACTCACTGCTACACTACATGTGCGCCACGAAGTGCGCCCTGACAACACAACTCACTGCTACACTACATGTGCGCCACGAAGTGCGCCCTGACAACACAACTCACTGCTACACTACATGTGCGCCACGAAGTGCGCCCTGACAACACAACTCACTGCTACACTACATGTGCGCCACGAAGTGCGCCCTGACAACACAACTCACTGCTACACTACATGTGCGCCACGAAGTGCGCCCTGACAACACAACTCACTGCTACACTACATGTGCGCCACGAAGTGCGCCCTGACAACACAACTCACTGCTACACTACATGTGCGCCACGAAGTGCGCCCTGACAACACAACTCACTGCTACACTACATGTGCGCCACGAAGTGCGCCCTGACAACACAACTCACTGCTACACTACATGTGCGCCACGAAGTGCGCCCTGACAACACAACTCACTGCTACACTACATGTGCGCCACGAAGTGCGCCCTGACAACACAACTCACTGCTACACTACATGTGCGCCACGAAGTGCGCCCTGACAACACAACTCACTGCTACACTACATGTGCGCCACGAAGTGCGCCCTGACAACACAACTCACTGCTACACTACATGTGCGCCACGAAGTGCGCCCTGACAACACAACTCACTGCTACACTACATGTGCGCCACGAAGTGCGCCCTGACAACACAACTCACTGCTACACTACATGTGCGCCACGAAGTGCGCCCTGACAACACAACTCACTGCTACACTACATGTGCGCCACGAAGTGCGCCCTGACAACACAACTCACTGCTACACTACATGTGCGCCACGAAGTGCGCCCTGACAACACAACTCACTGCTACACTACATGTGCGCCACGAAGTGCGCCCTGACAACACAACTCACTGCTACACTACATGTGCGCCACGCAAGCGTGTATGCAAACTAATCTTTAATCAAAACTATATAGAATTTCAAAGGATATGGGAAATGAGAATGCACTAAAGGTCTGCCTGAGACTTTTAGCACAGATTACCAGATACTACACTCCATGTACTTACGCGCGCTAACTACCTACCGGGCGCCGGTCTACCGATGCCCATAGCACAGAGGGTTTTCAACAGCCGCGCGGCGCGTACACACGCAATATTTAGTACTCTGTGCAATACCTCTGTGTGTTATCTATAATATGTATGTATTTAGAAATATATATAAGTATGTTTATCAGTTGTCTAGTACCCATAACACAAGCTCTGCTTAGCTTGGGACTAGATGGCGTTGTGTGATAGTTGTGGAATATATTATATTATATTATTATACGCATATTATATTTCGGTCGATTTGACGCGAGTTTTGAAATCCTAAGAAATAGCTACACTGCAACTGGTGTATTATGTGCAGTGGATGGATGTAGATTCAGCAAGAGAAACGATAAAAACTTATATTTTTTCGGTTTTCCTCGTGATACAGAAATATAAGTTTTAATTTGTTATGAAAAAATGTACTTACCTACAATTATTTAATTAAATGACAAATATACCACTTAACTCCCCTTGCCCTTGTTTCCCCCAAGATTACCTAATAAAATTGTTTGTTCGATTTAGATTATTCTATACGTAAAAGTTTAACAATCGGGAATTTAAAGAAAGGAAAAAAAATCATTACATCAAAATAAAACACCAAGTAAAATTAACTATTCTTTTTAAATACCTATAAATTTCGATTTATACTTATTTTTAAAACAATTTAATCTGATACATTAAAAAGCTTGTTTTATTTTATAAAGTATACTACAAAACCCTATTATTATCATATTTGTCGATAGAGGCAGCCCTGGCAATTCACAATATCCACGCGGCGGCGCGCATCTTCAAAGCAAAACTCACTTTACGTTTGTAAGGCTAAGGTACATTTTCGTTCGCAGCGTCTGTTGACTTGAAAGTGTAGGCTATTATAGCGGTAGGCATTGAACATTTTGTATGGAGTGTAGTATCTGGTAATCTGTGCTTTTAGTGCATCCTCATTTCGCCATTAATATGACAATAATCCTCATGTTTATAAGAAATAATTATGCTATCCTGTGCGATTGTATGGCCAGTTTTAATTAATTAATTCGCCGTGATGGTGGTCAATAATCTACTATGATAATAAAGTCTTTTAAGCCACAATAAAAGCTTCTATAAAATACGTCAGGCTATAAAATATCATTAGAATAATGTAAATTTCAAAAATTATGTACATTAGATGCTATAAATTTAAACTAAAAGTTAATAATAATGATAATTGAATAATTGCTAAGTTGACTACTAAATCATATTATTATGATCTCTCGATGTGTTACGCTATCGCCTTAAACATAGAGAGATGATAACTATATAATCTCTCCATGCATATACAGCGCACTGTACGGTGGCAGTAGCCAGGGGTGCACGTACCTGGCGAGCTGCGGCGAGGTGTCCTTGGTGAGGCTCTTGTAGAACTGCGTGTACTCGTCGTCGTTGACCTCATTGGGCTTGCGCGTCCAGATGGGCTTGTTGTCGTTCATGAGCTCCCAGTCCCACACGGTCTTCTCGGTCTTCTTGGTCTCGCGCTTGTCTTCGGCGGCGTCCTCGACCTGCCGAGTACATTCATGTTTAACGAATCACCACTCTGGTTGCGGCCAGCAGACAGCGTTAGGTCGTTAGGCGCGCACGTACCTGAGCGTCGTCGTCGTCGGCGTCGTCCTTGTCGTCGGCGTCAGCGTCGGGCTCCTCCACAGTCTCGGTGCGCGAGGCCCACAGGTAGATGGGGAAGTTGATGAACTGCGAGTACTTCTGCACGAGGTTGCGGATGGTGTCGGGCTGCAGGTAGTCGGCGGCCTCCTCCTTCACGTGCAGCCTGCAACACGCGACACGAGTGTAAGGCCTGCGTCGTATCCGCAGCGTTGTGTGTGTACGGGACACTGAGGTACCCACGTGATGTGCGTGCCGCGCTTCAGGGTGTCGCCGCGCGGATCCTCGGCGACGCTGAAGGAGTTGGCGTCGGATTCCCAGACGTGCTGCTTGTCGGCGTTGTTCTTGGACACCACGGTGACCTTATCGGCCACCAGGAAGGCGGAGTAGAAGCCCACGCCGAACTGGCCGATCATGTCGTTCATCTCCTGCGCCTCGCTCTGCAAAATGATGCGGACGTGAGCTACCGACTACACACTATAAAGTACAAAGTAGAGTGAGCAGGACGGTAAGGGATGTATGGTGTACCTTCTCCGCGTCCTGCATCTTGGAGAGGAACTCGGCGGTGCCGGACTTGGCGATGGTGCCGAGGTTGTTGATGAGCTCGTTGCGCGACATGCCGATGCCGGAGTCGATGATGTGCAGCAGACGCTTCTCGGGGTCGGCCTTGATGCGGATGCTGAGGTCGGAGTTGGTCTCCAGCACGTCGCGGTCCGTCAGCGACAGCAGCCGGATCTTGTCCAGCGCATCCGAGCCGTTCGAGATCAGCTCTCGCAGGAAGATCTGAAACGACGCACAGGTTACTGCTGTGTACTGTAGTAGCTCAGTACGCACTGTGCACTGTAGCGACGTATACTGACGGCTGCGCACACGAACCTCTTTGTTCCTGTACAGCGAGTTGATGATGAGTTTCATCATGCGGTTGACTTCAGTCTGGAAGGTGTAGTTCTGCGCGTGCTCCTTGATCTCCCGCAGCTGCGCGACGCTCAGCCCGTCCGGCGAGATGGCCTCCTCCTCTCGTAACACCGCTTCAGCATCTAACAAAAGCAGAGTGGCTTTCAGAGGTGCTGCAGCAGGGTATTAGCGTAACCTTTTGACTGTTAAACCTTTCTTTTTGCAACTTTAATTTTAAATAAATCATATCCCGAAACCATTATTCCTTAATTTTTTTGTTTGTTTAGTAATCGTAAAGCTGTTCACAGAATACTGTGTAGTTCTAAAGGTGAACGCGCACCTGACCGCGCCGCACTCGCCGAACCATCCGCATTTTCGATGGAAATGGATGACTGCGGCGTGTGCGGCGCGGCCGCGCACCTGGCCGCGCCGCACACGCCTGTATCGTGTTCACCTTAATAGCTTCGAAATGAAGTGGTTGTGACATACAGATCAACAGGGTTCCGTTTTTTCCATTTGGCTAAAAACAAGTCAGAGAGCATTATCTCTCCTCTATAATAGGTAAATATTTACAATACTACAGTAGATTTTCTTTCCTCAAAGAAACAGCAGCGGGGTGTGGTTGTGGAGATGTGTCGCAAACCATGCTCCACCTTCTATCCTGCCTGCCCTCTTATCTATACTAATATTATAGAGCTGAAGAGTTTGTTTTGTTTGAACGCGATAAACTAAGGAACTACTGGTTGGATTAGAGTATTAGACAAATTATTTTTGTGCTTTTTATTAAAATGTTAGGTTAAAAAAAATATTTTTTGCGAAGCTTATTTAACCCATACTATATTAATCTATCTATATCTAAATAAATGTGTTTGTTAGAACGGAAATTTAGATTAAATAAATTTAAATTAACTCTCTATAGAGTAAAGAGCACAAACATTCTAAATTATTTAGATATTTGTTTAAACTACTTATAGACTTAAAAGAAATATCTTGGCAGATATCGCCATATAAAAATATCCGCGCGACAAAATAATTTACCCAGTCCGCCGGAAAATAATGTATCCCAATGTAGATACGTGGAGTTTCTGGCCTCCGGGAAATTCAAATTCAAAATATTCACTGCAGTACCATAATGTTTACAAGGTGTTATTGTATATGTATTATATAGTAATTCCTTTAATAATCGAAGGTAATCTAAACTAATATTATAGAGAGGAAAGATTAGATTTTTTGTTTGTTACGATTTAACATTTTTTTTTTTTTTTGTTATAAGCTATATTGACACAGACGAAGTTGCGTGGGTCAGCTAGTATTTATACACATAAGTATCGTTCTGCGGGCCTTAGCGACGGCGCTAGATGCGTGTCTGCGAGAGCATAAAATTTTCGTGCGTAGCAACACGACATATCGATCCAACTGGACATTCGACGGTAATTTTTAAGTGAAGGCACAGCTATCAGGCATGGCGGCGGAGGGCACCGAGAGTGTCGGCGGCGGCGGCGAGGGCGGCGCGGAGGCCGAGCCCGGCGAGCCGCGCTCGCTGCACGCGCGCTCCTTCAAGTTGCGCTTTGCGTCACAGCGCGAGCAGGGCCGCTCCTACGTGTCGCTCGTGAAGCCCCTCGGCCTGCGTGAGTATTGCTGGCCGGGCTCGCGCCTCGCTCTCACAGCGCCGTGTGTATATGTGTATGTCGCAGCCGCCACGGTGACGGGCAAGTTCTACGTGCGCGAGCAGGCGGGCGCGGCGGACGAGGCGGCCACGCGGCGCGCTCTGCAACGCATCGAGGACATGTTCGGGCGCGGCCCGCGCGACAAGTACGACTCGCCGCTCACTAGTGCGCAAGTGTTCGTAAATGTATTACTTTACTAACCAACGTAGCTCTACAACCGCTCCGTTTTATTCAAAAACCGTTCATTTTATAAGTTATACATTCAGGCGTTACATTTCGGAAATCCATGACATTAAATATTGATGCAACACTTGTAGTGTTAATTCCGCGAAAGAGATTCAGGCCTGGATGCAGGCCCTACGTTCGTTTGGCCTCTCCAAGGAGCAGCCTCAGGTGAGTTGACTCGTGGCGAGCGGTTGTCGAGTCAACACACCAGGAAGTGCATATTTGTCAGGCGTAAGGGCAGTGCTGCAACCTGAATACTTTATATTATACTAAGCTCTAGGAGCCGTTCGCCAATAGGAGCGTCAATTAGCCGTCAGCTTTGATCGTGCAGGGTGGGCTGGTGGGCGGCGCGCGGCGCGCTGGACGAGCGCGAGCGCGCGGACCGGCGTCTGCAGCACCACGTGCGCGACTCCGCGTGGCTGAAGGCGCGTCTGTGCGTGCTGGCTGCCGACGAGAAACTCAAGAACCGATAACTCCAATTATTATAATATCATACAACTAAACCACCACTATGTAGGGGAGAGTCGTACAGTACCGGCCGGCATCCAGTACCGGCCAGTTAGAGTTTCCAGGATTCTATAAGTGATGGCGCTGATCTGAATTTTGCCATTAAAGGAATGCGTTCTTACAAGCTTAAGCCCCGCGCGGTGGCTCCCTGTCGCGACACGTTTACTGACAGCACGCCGATTTGTGTTGCGCATGGTGACCGCACGCTACACAACTAAAGTTCAGTGGTTGATTACAGTAGTTTTTTGAACGACTTCAAAATAAGTTAAACCTGGTATGTATTGATTACTTAAATAGCTATTATAAAATATGTTTAATTTCATTATTAATTTGTATATTATTTTCAAAGGCCGCATATAAAAAAAAATCGTTTCCTACAGTACCGGCCACAAAATTGTCTTCCAGTACCGTCTACTATGTAGATTTATTTTTAAAAGTTTTTATTTTATTTCATTTTTAAAAAAAAAATTTATACAGCAAAAGATGTCAGCGATAAAGGAAAAAATAAGAAAAAAAAATTGGTTGCCTGTAAAGTCGGTATACGGGCGAAAGTTTTACGTGACAACGACTAAAAAATAAAAATAAAAGTGGAAGGGACGCGTGCCTTTCACTTTTTATGTCTGTCTCTCTCGCTCTTAGGCGGGCTAACCATGCCCGAGTGGAAGGGACGCGTGCCTCTCACTCGCTCTCATTGTGAGCGCATAACGTGAGCGGAGCGTAACGCAGTTTCTTGAAGTGTCACCCGGCAAACCAATTTATAAGACGTTGTCACGTCAAAAATACTGGAGTCCTCATAAACCGAGCGAGGAAGAAACAATTTGTCCTTTGTGCCTCCCATCCCATCATCTTCATGAGATTCACTCATGAAGATGATGGGATTCAATGTGGAAACTGCAAGGTTCGGGTCCATGAGGCTTGTGCAAATATATCAGAGCTAAAAAATCAATACACTTGTGATTTTTGTTTGGTATAAATGATCATTCTTATGCTGGCCGGTACTGGATGTCAATTTTCTTTGAGTTGATTTTCCATACTCTTCGTATTTTATTAATAAAGTTGATATTTTCTAAATATAATAGTATTTTATTGTTTTTATTTACAGCACTTGAATGCCTTAACACATTTTAGCTGATATTTAACATACAACCTGAGGGGTTTTTATTTTATCCTGCATAAACCTTAACGTGACGGTACTGTACGACTCTCCCCCCTACATAACATTTTTGCGTTAAGTATGTACATAATTTGGGTATATGTTTAGAATTACTATCATCTGGAGTTTCACTTGAATACCTATCAAGCCCTACAATATATTTCAAAAGATCGACATTTTTGTACATAAAATATATAACACCCATATATTTAACACCTCGATTAAACAAGGCTTCGCAGTATGGTATTTACGAAGTAAAATCGATCGCAGTACAGGTTTTTGATGTAACGAAACATCGCAGTATAGGTACCTAGTGATATCGATGAAGGAAAATTTTCGAAGAAACGAAATAGGGGATCGGACTGGGTCAAAATAATATGATTCTGTTTAGTCCGTAAGTTAGATTATCGAAAAATATTGAATACGTGTTTTTTGTTTTATCAAAACAATAAAAAATGACGAAGATTAAACGCGTCAAAGATCTTGGAGTGGGGCTTGAAACGTCACTTGTGTCGTCAAAATGTACTATCATATGACGTCAAACGAGTTTTCGAAGCACTGTATCGTCTTCATTTTAAGTTTACGTGAAAAAAGAAAAAATACGTGTCCAATAATTTTTGGAAATCTATCTGACGGACTAATTAGTTTTTTTTTGTCCGATCCCCTATTCGATGATACGGCTTACGCACTGAAGTAGGTATTTCCTTAGATAGGGATCCTACGAAAATTAACTCTAACCGGATTCAGCTTTGCGTTTCGTAGTAAGTAAATGAAAAACAAAGTTACTGCTGCAGTAACTGTTTGTGTGTGTAACATGTTTACCCAAAAACAAACACTAGGCCCATAGCGCCTACCCACTATTCGACACTGACACTATTGGGAGTCTTCCTGGAGAGTAGCTTAAACTAGAGCAGTCAACTTTTTATTATCTTCGGGGACGCCGGCAGACACCAGACGGGCGATCAGTCCTTTCGTTGTGGATTATTTCGCCCAGAGAGCAGTCAACTTGCCAACAAACTTAACTGGGCCTGCATCACCTTTTGGCAGTGCACGACGATGATCGGTAAGAAGTGGAGCCCATCCCCTAAAATTATACTTAGGCTATAGGTAGTGCGCGGTATTCCGAGTCATTATCATACTTACGGGGCAGTGGTCTGGTGGCCCCGAACAAACTCCAACAAACTGTAACGCATGCAAAGGCTTGCGCGATGGCGACCACAGGCTGCATGAGGACATCTCCGACCGCATTCCTTGAAGCTCACCGCTCAATCAGTAGGAGCTAAGTAATGATGTCGGCAATACGCCTCAAAACACTTCAACTCTGGGGTAAAAAGGATACACAGCACAACGCAGCACCGAACGGATTCTACAATGAGTTTCTCCTGGCTAAAGCTTTAAATGATTGGGTACCTAGACAATTCTTTATACATACGGGTATACAAAATAGAAGTCCATGTAGATTCGACACGGCTGCGAGGGACTACAAATAATTGGGAGCTCTCAGACAGTATGGCAGTGCTGCTGATGCTAAACAAGTGCACAGTCAGTTCTGGGTTAATACACCAGGTTGGTAATCTCAATAACATAATCATCCAATGGATTAAAGGACACACCAACTCAATGGCAAACAATGTAGTGGACGAATTCCAAGGAAGCAATAATTCTTAACATTGGCAGCCCATCCACCAAAACGGGCGCTTCAAATCAATCTGAATGGTTCACTAAATATAATGCATTTACCAATAATTGACTAAATTAAACTGTTATCAGTGTGGGTTTACTGAATTAGATAAAGTGATAAATGGGGAAAATTAATCCTGTAGATTATTTTATCAATTGTAGTACAGTCAGGCAAAACCATACTAGCATGACCCAGAGACCAGGGTCACAGCTATTTTACAATGATGATTGGTTACAGATACTTTTGCCAATAAGTATTCCTATTCAGAAATTGGGTCCGTCAAGTCCACTATCTTATTTATACATCCAAAAATCTCATTAACTGAAAACATCAACTTAACTTGCTTTGTAATCATCGGCACGATTCTTGAGCGCTGATGCAAAAGTGAGTTATTGGGACCCTTTGGTGGTATGAAGTGAGATGCGGGGCAGGGAAAGTGCAGTGATTGGCCCGTAGTGCATCGCGTCATAACCGTCACTCGGGATTTGTTCTTTACTCCTGCTGCACTTACCTCACGACCAATAAATAATAAACGGGTGTGCGTTTTATTTGTCATATAGTGTACAGTGCGATCAAATTATCTTGGCAGCTCCGAACTTCGTGCAGGTCATTTTGTTACAACAAATGTATAAAAGTGTTATGATATTTATTTTATTTGTATTTCTCACTGTTTAAATTAGATATTTTCTGATTGTTTACGTATTGGTATAACTGGCAATAACAGTTTTATTCCCAAGTTTACATGCGTAAAATTTCGCAAAGGCTATGTTCAGAGCTGCCAAGATAATTTGATCGCACTGTACGATGTGCACAGCGATCCCCACTCTTCGGCCGAGCGCTCAAGAACCGTGCCGGTATTTATACTGACAAGTTTCACAGTTGACGAAGTGTTTTCAGTAGTGGCTCAATTACCTGTGCGGGAACCCTCACGCGACGCGCCCAGGTCGGCGTCCACCGTCACCTCCTCCACCGAGCCTACGCCTGCGCCTGCCTCCTGCGCCGCGGACCATCCTGAAACATTACATATTTTTATCATTCACAATCCATCATTTGGATGTGGTCATTTAAAACGTATCTACCGGCAACCGCAGAAAATTCTAGTCGCTGCGACTGGACATCTTATCTAAGTTCTAAGAAAGTACATAGATTTTTTTAAATTTTAATAGATATTTACATTTTTTATATTTATTCATAACAAATGTCTTTCATAAATCAAAGGAAAGTTTACCATTGGTACATACATTCCATATAACAAATAGACGCGCTACGTAGACAAGTCAACTTACCTGACAGTAACAGGACGCCGACTACTAACAAATTAAAATACTTCATTGTGTGTCTTCAAAAACTCAACACGTAATTAGTTGACGTCTTCCCAAACAGTTTTTCACAAGCAGGAATACATTTAATCTAAACAAGAACCTCGACGGTCCACGTTCACGGCAAGCATGCGAATTCCGCTAGCTTTACTCATAAAATGAGTTTTTGGATTGAAAATGAAAATCGTTTGACGTTTCGCATGAGTTCCACGTTGCTCCCCATTGGTAAAATATAACCGAGATCTAACTAAAGGACAAATAGCACGCACACACGCCAGTTTATCAGCAAATAGTAGATAGTGAAATACAAATGTCGTTATTTCATTGGTCTACCATCGAACATTTTTACTGTTAACCAATAAACGTCGTCTGCGTCATTTATGAAAATCATAGACACACTGGCTGATCTGGGTCTGGAGAAGGAAACCGTTAAAAAAATGTAGTTAAAAAACTCGACTGAAAAAACTGAAAAGCAAAAAACCAGTACATTTTAAATTAAACAAAACTTTGAAACAGGCGGGGTCTATTCTATATTTTTTCATTTCATAATTTAATATTCAAACGTGTGACAAAACTTGGAAGCACGCGGGGTTCCCGCCTGCTTCCAAGTGTTATTAAGAAAGCTATTGTAAATGTGCCTTAAATTGGTATCTATGGTTAAAAACTTACCAAATTATTGTCCATGGTTTTATACCTATCTCTGTCTTTCACCAGCGTGCGTCCTTTTCTAACTGTGGAGGACGCCTGACACGAAGCTGTCAATTTCATAGTCTTCAAGGCACCAGCAAGAGCCCGCCGGGGCTGTGGATTATCGAAAGGTTAACGCGGCTCCGACACAAGGGCGAAGAAGGAACATGGGTTTGGTTTTTAGTCAGTAGAAGTCTGACACTCCCCTTCGCTCTGCCCAAGAGCTGGGGGGGGGGTTATTCGATGATTTACAATATTTTTATTTAACAATTTTGGAGCTAAATATTTTAAATTCGAATTTTCTTTAACAAATCTTTGTTTACTGAGTAATAATGATCAAAATAACCAAAACAACCGTCTCGTCCATAAAGGTCTCTTGAGTAACCATTTGATTTGGATTTGATGAAAACAGCATTCTTAAAAATTCCAAAAAACGTAAGAAAATCCGAATTTTGCGGACTACCTTGTAGCTTTCACCCTCACTTTCAAAATGAAAATGAAAAATGTTATTACTCTGTTGCTGAATTTTTATCGACTAGAACTTTTTCTGTTTCATGTATGCTTGACGATAATTTATGGTGGCTGATCATGGAATGGATATTATTTAATATCCACCCGTGTACAGTGCGATCAAATTATCTTGGCAGCTCTGAACATAGGCTTTGCGAAATTTTACGCATGTAAACTTGGGAATAAAACTGTTATTGCCAGATAAACCAATACTTAAACGATCAGAAAATATCTAATTTAAACAGTGAGAAATACAAATAAAATAAATATCATAACACTTTTATATATTCGTTGTAACAAAATGACCTGCACGAAGTTCGGAGCTGCCAAGATAATTTGATCGCACTGTAGACCCGTGTATCACAAATGATTTGAATCGCTCCTGAAACTGCATGAATCCATAGAGGAAAAAGCGCTAGAGTAGGCACATACTCACCCTTTCATCAAAATACAATTGAATGAATGAATAAATATTTGCAAGAATATTATGGGTTTTTAGGTTTTACATATTGTAAGTTCTCACCCAAAGACTGTTTCACCTCAAGGTTGATGCGACAAGGTGGCCCGCGAAATTAGAATTTTCTTACGTTTTTTGCAATTTGCGGGTCAGTGTCAAGTCGTACAATAGGATTCGCGGCAGTAACAAATGTTTTTTTACTGAGTTAAAATGATTATAATCACCAATACAACCGTCTCAGTTCATAAAGGTCTCGAGAATGCCGTTGTCATCACTCACTCAATAAATTACTTATAAACATTGGAAACAGAAAAAAACATAAAATTATGAAAATGGCTACGCAGCTGTTAAGTATTTTTTTTCGAAATGGCATCTCACTGATAAACTTAAGAGGCTGGCTGTGGTTTCTGCTTAACCGGACAATGGGATGGGTGCCTTGAGTCTAAGGTCTACAGCCAGGGTATATTAACTCATAAAAACTAAGTGACAGCACACTGACGAGTTTCGGCTTAAGGTGTCACTGGGGAAGGCACCAATACGAAAGACTAATTTTATTCTGAGTGAGATAGGGACTGATTTAAAACTACTGGCTCAGTACGGGCTGGTTCGACCAAGGGTCGTTTGAACCATCCTTTTTTATCCTTGTAAAATTTTATAAATTGTATCCTTTTTTG
Source organism: Diarsia dahlii (assembly GCA_949775195.1). Taxonomy (NCBI): domain Eukaryota; kingdom Metazoa; phylum Arthropoda; class Insecta; order Lepidoptera; family Noctuidae; genus Diarsia; species Diarsia dahlii. The sequence continues at coordinate 24,284,252 of OX459194.1, read as the reverse complement.
ACGTGACAACGTCTTATAAATTGGTTTGCCGGGTGACACTTCAAGAAACTGCGTTACGCTCCGCTCACGTTATGCGCTCACAATGAGAGCGAGTGAGAGGCACGCGTCCCTTCCACTCGGGCATGGTTAGCCCGCCTAAGAGCGAGAGAGACAGACATAAAAAATAAATGTTTTAAATTGTTACTATTATTTCATCCTTCTTCCTACTATACGAATGAATATTCACATTAAAATTATTTTACCACTCAAAGTCGTTGTCACGTAAAACTTTCGCCCGTATACCGACTTTACAGGTAACCAATTTTTTTTTTCCTTCACCCTACTCGGGCAGGCTAAAGTCTTGGACCATACCGCCTCGCCTTCAGTACGTATAATTATGTATCTTGCATGTTTAAAAGTAAGGCTAAAGACTCGTCTTCAGTAGCTTATATCTTGTTTAGAATTTATATAAATTGTATCCTACGAATTAACGTCTTTGTTCGGGTTCGATTAACTTTCCCGACAGATGAAGCCCATCCGATTTAGGCCGCGTTCCGTATTACAAAATAATCGCTCACAGCGCTCACGTCTATATTTTGCGTAAATTTTGCGTTCCGAATTAGATATCACGATTATGGCAGCTAAGAGCTGTCATCAATTCGGAACGCTCTTAGACGCGTTTACAGTGCTCACTCGTCACGTGATAACAAAAAAATTGGTTGCCTGTAAAGTCGGTATACGGGCGAAAGTTTTACGTGACAACGACTTTGAGTGGTAAAATAATTTTAATGTGAATATTCAGGGTGCGCCAAAGTTCACCTAAAATTTCAACTCCGATAATTGGAAATCCGAAAATGTTCTTCCTAACATTTTTCATCCTAACAATCGCAATTCCTAACTTCTCTGTCTCTAATGTTTTAATTCCGAAGCATTCGACTTCATAATGTCTGTAGCAATAAACATCTATTACACTATTATTTGTTTTCCTATATTTTCTCAACATAACCATCTTTTACACTATTATTCAAAGTCATATCTTTTTTTTTGTTTATATTACTTTTTATTCATAATAATCAGTATTATAAAAGGTCCCATTAAAATAGGTGGACAAAATTTTAGAAATCATTCAGACCGCTAAAATAAGGACAATAGCAAAAAAAAATATAAGAATAAGAAATAAAATACCTACTTTTATAGGATGAGTTTGTTCTAGAGTGCCGGCAATTTATTATTTTAAGTCAAAATAAAATCACTTTATAAATAGTGTTTTTTTTTTTTGTTTAGATGTCTTTAGTTAGGCTTAATAAACGCTGTGTTAAAATTTGTCCACCTATTTTAATGGGACCTTATATACTATGCAAAGATATCCATAGGTTAGGTTAGGTTAGAACTGTGACCAACTACGCGCGAGCCGAGCGAGCGAAGCGAGCGGTGCCGCGGCAGCGGCCGGCGAGCGCTACCACGAAATTGGTCGCGAAATTTTTCTAAGTATTTTTTTCATATTGCCCCCAAGACGACACTCTGACCTGAATTTCATTCATTTATTTTATTTCAAGACAAAAATCAGTGAAACGACCTTTAATCATTCTAAACAGTTGTATGAGTGAAAATATTATGGTAATTATGTTTAGGAATAAAAGCGTTAGGATAAAAAACAGTAGGAGTTCCAATTTTCGGAAACATGAGTGTTATGAACATCGTCGGTAGGACTACAAATAGTATGAATGAAAACTTTAGGATGAAAAATTTTAGGAAGAGTGATCATTCGGATTACAAATCGTTAGGAAGAACAATTTCGGATAAAGAACTTTAGGTGAGCCAATATGGACCCGAATATTCATTCGTATAGTAGGAAGAAGGATGAAATAATAGTAACAATTTAAAACATTTATTTATACAAAGATTTTATGTCTGTCTCTCTCGCTCTTAGGCGGGCTAACCATGCCCGAGTGGAAGGGACGCGTGCCTCTCACTCGCTCTCATTGTGAGCGCATAACGTGAGCGGAGCGTAACGCAGTTTCTTGAAGTGTCACCTGGCAAACCAATTTATAAGACGTTGTCACGTCAAAACATAACCTGCATGAGAGAAATTCGTCGCCCGTTAGGCTCGTCTTGTATATTTACTTGAATACTCATGGTTATGAGACTCCAAAGAGATTTCAAAGAACTAACTGAATGTATTTGTGCGACTCCAGCCAGTGAACCTCAGCTGTGAACACACACATACACCCAGACACACACCCACACACGCATCAGATTCTGTCATTTTTTACTTTGATTTTGACAGCGCTCACGGTGATATTTATTTGGGGCATGGTCGGTGTAATCGCAAGATGGCGCATGTCATGACGTCATCTATGACGATTCAAGTGACATCGTTATCGCGCTCACAGTAATTCGGTACGGGTTTATGGACGCTCAAATCGATTACAGCTTAATTCGGAACGCACCCTTAGGCCGCGTTCCGTATTACAAAGGCCGCGTTCCGTATTACAAAATAATCGCTCACAGCGCTCACGTCTATATTTTGCGTTCCGAATTAGATATCACGATTATGACAGCTAAGACCCTGTCATCAATTCGGAACGCTCGATAACGCGTTTACAGTGCTCACTCGTCACGTGATAACAAAAACATAACCTGCATGAGAGAAATTCGTCGCCCGTTAGGCTCGTCTTGTATATTTACTTGAATACTCATGGTTATGAGACTCCAAAGAGATTTTAAAGAACTAATTGAATGTATTTGTGCGACTCCAGCCAGTGAACCTCAGCTGTGAACACACACACACACCCAGACACACACACACACGCATCAGACATCTGTCATTTTTTACTTTGATTTTGACAGCGCTCACGGTGATATTTATTTGGGGCATGGTCGGTGTAATCTCAACATGGCGCATGTCATGACGTCATCTATGACGATTCAAGGGACATCGTTAGCGCGCTCACAGTAATTCGGTACGGGTTTATGGACGCTCAAATCGATTACAGCGTAATTCGGAACGCACCCTTAGAGTACCTGAAAATGAAAAAAGGAAATGACAGTGACAGCGGTGACAGCCAGCTGTTGTAAACAAAATGGTTCTGAATTTTTGTTTCGATGACACGCAAATTCAGAGAACTCTATATTTATCAGCATTGTAAATGCTGAAGAGTTTGATTGGTTTTATTTTTGTACAAATATGGAAATCGGTAAATCACCACCAGTAACAAGTTCCCGAAAACGAATTACATACAAGCCTAGTGAATGGCGCGTTCATCAGTTTGAAATATGGAGTGGTGATCTGTTATGCAGAGCTGCAGCGTTACGCGTAGACGGCGCTCTACTGCTGTGGGTGGGTGGTGGCGGAGCGGCGGAACTCACTGAGGTTGCGCTGGGGATGCCGACGCTCGAGGACGGCGGCGGTCGCACGGCGCTTGCCAGCACGCTGATGGGCGCAGAGGGTGCGGCAGCAGCACTGACTAGGCGACTGTCTGCGGCGCTAGCTCGCCCCGTCTACGTGTGCAGCGGACTGGTGTTCGACCGCTTCACGATACCGCTTGTTGAACGCGGACTTATCGCAGAAATTAAAAGCAGGCCTGAGTGTTTTTAACAGTTCAGATAGTTGCATCTCATTGAATTTGATCTATTGTGAAATCAAATCCGAATAAAACGGGGGAGTGAGTATATTTGAAAGAGTTCATGGTTTTGATTTCATTTGATACAACTATTTGGTCCCACATACTTATTGATAAACAGTGACTGAGCCAATGAAGTACTTTGTTATTGGCTACACATCAATTCGATGTAGTTATGCTAAAATATTCCAAGACACTTACTGAAACCTGATATAGTGATCAGTCTACCTTTTTTGACACCTTATTTGCCAAAATGTTTCATATCTCAAGCCTTTCATCTCAATTTATAATTCTCATGATTTATGTTTCAACCCACATGATTGTGTTATACAAATGTGGTTAAATAAATATGTTGATAAATAATATTTTGTTAAAATGACTCAATAATCTATCCTAACCTCAGTTGCAGGAACTTCAGTAAACCCAGGCTAGTCACCTTTTTTTCTTGTTCCATGTATGTTTGGTATGTGAGGGTTGTATTAGTTACCTACTTTAAGATCTGTATTACTATAATCTATGCACCTTTGTAACCATATATTATGCACTATCCTATCAAATATAACTCAGTATTATTCTGGCATTCACTCGTTTCATTTACCACCGACACCATCATTTAAATGCCAATGTATTCGTTTTTAAAACAAACTACCAAGCCACGTTCAAAATTTAAGCCTAAATAAATTCAAATCTATACTAATATTATAAAGCTGAAGAGTTTGTTTGTTTGTTTGTTTGTTTGAACGCGGTAAACTCAGGAATAATAAAGAGGAAAGATATTTTTTTTTGTTTGTTATGATTTAGCTTAATTTATGTCGGATAGTCGATATCGAGAAAGGTTATAAGCTATATTTATGTGACGCAGACGAAGTTGCGTGGGTCAGCTAGTCTATACTAATATTATAAAGCTGAAGAGTTTGTTTGTTTGTTGTTTGTTTGAACGCGGTAAACTCAGGAACTGCTGGTTGGAAATTCAAAATTATTTTTGTGTTGAATAGTCCATTTATCGAGGAAGGCTATAGGCTATATAACATCACGCTACGGCTAATAGGAGCTGAGCATAAATGAAAAATGTTACAAAAACGGGAAAAGGTATTTCCTTTCTGAGAGCTTCCGCTGCGTGCGCTGCGAAAACGGTTTAAGTTACGCAAATATCATGTATGAAGGAATTGTTCCTCTTTAAAAGTTCTAAAAAAAAGTCCGCGACAGCATATATCTATCTTTTAAGATTGACTCACTGTAACCTTTTTTTACTGTTATACTGTTAGGTTAAAAATAGCTATTTTTTGCGAAGCTTATTTAACCCATATGGTATTAATCTATATCTAAATAAACGTGTTTGTTAGAACGGAAATTTAATATACAATATTTGTGCTCTTTACTCTATACTGTTTAAACAAATATCTTAGAAGATATCGCAATGTAAATAAAAATATCCGCGCGGCAAATTAATTTGCGCGTCGCAATGTAGGTACGGGGGATTCTGGCTGGCCTCCGGAAAATTTAAATTCAAAATATTTACTGCATCATAATGTTTACAAGTACAGAGTGTTATAGTTTAATTAACAGTAAGAGATACCTATAGTAATTCACACTTTAATATAATCTAAGCTAATCTAAGCTGCCGTCCATTAACGAATAAATACGTATTCTATTCTATTCTATTCTTCTAAACCATCTAAACTATTTTAATAAAGAGGAAAGATAAGATTTTTTGTTTGTTACGATTTAGCTTAATTTATGTCGGATAAGCGATATATCGAGAAAGGTTATAGCTATATTTATGTGACGCAGACAAAGTTGCGCGGGTCAGCTAGTCTTTAATCTATACTAATATTATAAAGCTGAAGAGTTTGTTTGTTTGTTTGTTTGTTTGAACGCGGTAAACTCAGGAACTGCTGGTTGGAATTGAAAAATTCTTTTTGTGTTGGATAGTCCATTTATCGAGGAAGGCTATAGGCTTTATAACATCACGCTACGGCTAATAGGAGCGGAGCATAAATGAAAAATGTTACAAAAACGGGAAAGGGTATTTCCTTTTTGAGAGCTTCCGCTGCGTGCGCTGCGAAAACGGTTCAAGTTACGCAAATATTATCTAAGAAGGAATTGTTCCTCTTTAAAAGTTCTAAAAAAAAGTCCGCGACAGCATATATCTATCTTTTAAGATTGACTCACTGTAATCTTTTTTTACTGTTAAACTGTTAGGTTAAAAAGAATTATTTTTTGCGAAGCTTATTTAACCCATATGGTATTAATCTATATCTAAATAAATGTGTTTGTTAGAACGGAAATTTAATATAGAATATTTGTGCCCTTTACTCTATACAGTTTAAACAAATATCTTAGAAGATATCGCAATGTAAAAACATCCGCGCGGCAAAATAATTCGCGCGTCGCAATGTAGGTACGGCCTACGGGGGATTCTGGCTGGCCTCCGGGAAATTCAAAGTCAAAATATTTACTGCATCATAATGTTTACAAGTACAGAGTGTTTATAAAACAGTAAAAGATACCTATAGTAATTCACACTTTAATATAATCCAAGCTAATCTAAAATCTAAACCATCTAAACTATTTTAATAAAGAGGAAAGATAAGATTTTTGTTTGTTACGATTTAGCTTAATTAATGTCGGATAGTCGATAGGTATATCGAGAAAGGTTATAGCTATATTTATATGACGCAGACGAAGTTGCGTGGGTCAGCTAGTCTTTAATAATATTATAAAGCTGAAGAGTTTGTTTGTTTGTTTGAACGCGGTAAACTCAGGAACTACTGGTTGGAATTGAAAAATTATTTTTGTGTTGAATAGTCCATTTATCGAGGAAGGCTTTAGGCTATATAACATCACGCTACGGCTAATAGGAGCGGATCATAAATGAAAAATGTTACAAGAACGGGAAAAGGTATTTCCTTTTTGAGAGCTTCCGCTGCGTGCGCTGAATTGTTTCTCTTTAAAAGTTCTAAAAAAAAGTCCGCGACAGCATATGTATCTTTTAAGGTTGTCTCACTTTAACCCTTTTTTACTATTAAAATGTTAGGTTAAAAAGATTTATTTTTTGCGAAGCTGATTTAACCCATATGGTATTAATCTATATCTAAATAAATGTGTTTGTTAGAACGGAAATTTAATATAGAATATTTGTGCCCGTTACTCTATACAGTTTAAACAAATATCCTAGAAGATATCGCAATGTAAAAATATCCGCGCGGCAAAATAATTCGCGCGTCGCAATATAGGTACGGGGGATTCTGGCTGGCCTCCGGGAAATTCAAATTCAAAATATTTGCTGCATTATAATTTTTACAAGTACTGTATTATCGTGTATTTAACAGTAAGAGATACCAATAGTAATTCTCACTTTAATATAATCTAAGCTAATCTAAACTAATATTATAATGAGGAAAGATATTTTTTTTTGGTTTGTTACGATTTAGCTTAATTTATGTTGGATAGTCGATTTATCGCGAAAGGTTATAAGCTATATTTATGTGACGCAGACGAAGTTGCGTGGGTCAGCTAGTCTATACTAATATTATAAAGCTGAAGAGTTTGTTTATTTGTTTGAACGCGGTAAACTCAGGAACTGCTGGTTGGAATTTTAAAATTATTTTTGTGTTGGATAGTCCATTTATCGAGGAAGGCTATAGGCTATATAACATCACGCTACGGTTAATAGGAGCGGAGCATAAATGAAAAATGTTACAAAAACGGGAAAAGGTATTTCCTTTTTGAGAGCTTCCGCTGCGTGCGCTGCGAAAACGGTTTAAGTTACGCAAATATCATGTATGCAGGAATTGTTCCTCTTTAAAATTTCTAAAAAAAAGTCCGCGACAGCATATATCTATCTTTTAAGATAGACTCCCTGTAACCTTTTTTTTTACTGTTAAACTGTTAGGTTAAAAATAATTATTTTTTGCAAAGCTTATTTAACCCATATGGTAATAATCTATATCTAAATAAATGTGTTTGTTAGAAGGAAAATTTAATATAGAATATTTGTGCCCTTTACTCTAAACAGTTTAAACAAATATCTTAGAAGATATCGCAATGTAAAAATATCCGCGCGGCAAAATAATTCGCGCGTCGCAATGTAGGGAGATTCTTTCCGGGAAATTCAAATTCAAAATATTTACTGCATCATAATGTTTACAAGTACAGAGTGTTATCGTATATGTATTTAACAGTAAGAGATACCTATAGTAATTCACACTTTAATATAATCTAAGCTAATCTAAACCATCTAAACTATTATAATAAAGAAGAAAGATAAGATTTTTTGTTTGTTACGATTTAGCTTAATTTATGTCGGATAGTCGATATATCGAGAAAGGTTATAACTTTATAAGCCATATTTATGTGACGCAGACGAAGTTGCGTGGGTCAGCTAGTCCTTCATATAACGAAAACTTTGCCAGAAAGCTTTTTATGCTGTTAAAGATTATATAGAGGACAAAAAAGCTTGGGATTGAACTGCTCCAATCTGAATTGACATAATACCTACCTATTTTATTTTTACTTTTACAATTTGACATTTTATTAATTTTCTTTATACAAATTGACATTTTTTACTTTTTCAAGTATGATATTGTTAGGAATCAGAAGTGAAATACGTGAACAAATTAAACAATGTTTAATATCTTTTATTTAAATTACACTTTTACAAAAATATCACGACAAACATTTTAAACAATAATCAAATAGAAATAGCACTAGCAAAATGGAATAATCAGTACACGAGCAAAAACATAAACCAAAAATAGCGAAGCACACGATAATAGTCAGGTAGCAAGTCCTTTCCGAGCGCCGTCCAAGCAAAAAGTGACCGTTGCAACGCCGCTCGCCTCGTTTTATGAACTTCTGTCGGTTGCCGCACGTCGACCGTACGCTAACCGGACGGCTACTGGCTGATGGCGTGACTTTGAGCCAACACGGCCTCTCCTGACGCTCTGACGTCCTCGTCAGCTTCCAACAAGGCGGCTGAGTCTTCGCTGTCTCCTTGATAGCGTGTCTCATAACGCCAGTGGGGCGTGCTGGCACCGTGGAGTGCCACGCACAACTGCGCCTGTAGGGCGCGCTGGCACCGTGGAGTGCCGCACACAACTGCGCCTGTAGGGCGCGCTGGCACCGTGGAGTGCCGCACACAACTGCGCCTGTAGGGCGCGCTGGCACCGTGGAGTGCCGCACACAACTGCGCCTGTAGGGCGCGCTGGCACCGTGGAGTGCCGCACACAACTGCGCCTGTAGGGCGCGCTGGCACCGTGGAGTGCCACGCACGACTGCGCCTATAGGGCGCGCTGGCAGCGTGGAGTGCCACGCACAACTGCGCCTGTAGGGCGCGCTGGCACCGTGGAGTGCCGCACACAACTGCGCCTGTAGGGCGCGCTGGCACCGTGGAGTGCCGCACACAACTGCGCCTGTAGGGCGCGCTGGCACCGTGGAGTGCCGCACACAACTGCGCCTGTAGGGCGCGCTGGCACCGTGGAGTTCCGCACACAACTGCGCCTGTAGGGCGCGCTGGCACCGTGGAGTGCCGCACACAACTGCGCCTGTAGGGCGCGCTGGCACCGTGGAGTGCCGCACACAACTGCGCCTGTAGGGCGCGCTGGCACCGTGGAGTGCCGCACACAACTGCGCCTGTAGGGCGCGCTGGCACCGTGGAGTGCCGCACACAACTGCGCCTGTAGGGCGCGCTGGCACCGTGAAGTGCCGCACACAACTGCGCCTGTAGGGCGCGCTGGCAGCCTGGAGCGACGCGCTTAACACGTCAGTAGCGCGCTAGCGGCCTGGAGCGACGCGCTTAACACGTCAGTAGGGCGCGCAGTCGGCCTGCAGCGACGCGCTCGGCCTGCAGCGAGGCTCTGGGCTTCAGCGAGGCGCTTGGCCTGCAGCGAGGCGCTCAGCCTGCAGCGACGCGCTCAGCAACGCCAGTAAGGTGCGCTCGGCAACGCCAGTAGGGCGCGCTCGCACCCTGCAGTGACGTGCACGTTCACGGCGTCACTGTGGCAAAGCCCTGGCAACCACTGCTAAGGCCAAGCAGCGTTGCGTTGCATCCACGTCCACGTTGCGTTACTCTGCAATCAAACAAATTTACAACAGAATTTTGTTCCGCTCGATCACTCCTGACCAAACTTTAGTTCCATTGGGTGGCACCAAATTCGACTCTCATTAATTAAATCAAATGTACTGGAAATTATCAAAAATACAACACTCAACTACCTTGAGTCATATACCATAGTCGTTCACACCAACCTTAAAAATTCTATTGCAACAAAAACTGCTGAAATCATCGAGTGAAACCATTAACACCAAGGCTCTCTAACCGAGTAGTACAACAAGAGAGTAATCTCATTCATTAGGGAACATTCAAGTCGAGAATCAAATTCAAAGAAACATTCACCAAACAAAACTTGTCAGACAAGAATACCAAAGGCACATAGGGATGTATAAGCACATTTTTAGCATATCACACAGACTTCTTTCACAACACTGTAGGCATAGGCTCCAAGTTTGCATACCCCTCAGTGGCTGTTGACATAGGCACATTGTTAGCATATCACACATACTTCCACACACACTGTAGGCATAGGCTCCAAGTTTGCATACCCCTCAGTGGCTGTTGACATAGGCACATTGTTAGCATATCACACAGACTTCAACACACACTGTAGGCATAGGCTCCAAGTTTGCATACCCCTCAGTGGCTGTTGACATAGGCACATTGTTAGCATATCACACAGACTTTCATACACACAGCTGAAGCCACGCGCTTGACCAAACCACACGTCCTTATGTAATGGTTACTCTGCAAAGAGACAAATCTACGACATAATTTTGTTCCACTCGGTCACTCCTGACCAAACATCCATTAGGTCCCACTCTCGTTGATAAAATCAAACGTGGCTAAACTGGAAATTATCGAAAATACAACAATCAACCACCCTGGGTCATGTACCATTGTCATTTAAAAAATCAATCTTAAAAACATTATTGCGTCAAAAAAAATGCCAGGTTCACAAAAATCATCGAGTAAAACCACAGATCTCTAACTGACTAGTAAACAAGTCGATCTCCCGTGTGTATCACTATTTGACTTCACACTACGGTCTTTCCAGACCCTGACCTCAACCAGAGCTAAACGCACAACATACAACAAACACACCCACTGTCTACTCGAGTTTTCTCAAAAACCTTCCGACTACACAATAATTACTGGTGCTGTCTAACACAATAGGTACAGCCGATAGAATCTCTTGGCTTGCAACCACAACTTTACTTCATCAAAATCCTTAAAAACATCAACTGATACGTAACTCATTGGCATCTTTCTTAGCCTATCATGTGTATTAGGCACCTTCTATAATAAAGCAAAACTTATCAGACTTTACAGTGAACCTGATACGGCCTTCGTCTTCACACGAAAACAAGTCAACTGATCATATTGCGTAGGGGTTTGCATTTATGCAGACCATGATTATTTGAGTTTGATGTGCCAACAACTGCACTTTTGTGTTTCAAATATACGGAAAACAAGACTTTTGACTGTATTTTGTTTAACATCAGATATACCACAAATCACAACGTTGCCCCACACCAGGAATTTCTCCTGCATCGTGGGTACCTTCACAAATATTTTAAACTCACATACGCAAGTACCCGACTTTGAAAAAAAAACTAACTAGGTCATACAGATACTTGTACTCATAACGTCATTATAGCACAGTGACCATATCGACTTCACGCGGACACAATGACCGAAATTCGTGTTTAAAATGAGTCCACGTGCTGTTATTGGTCAACCAATCGTTAAGCGACGTATTAGCACCACCATGTAAATAACCACCAATGCGTCCGAGGCATTGCCAATCACCCCAGTGACCTTATAAACACACACATAACATCACGCCTGCAATCCCCGAAGGGTTAGGCAGGGGTAACCAGTATTTCACAGTTTTCAGTTTTTTACATTTCGCCAATTATGTTAAGACATAAGCTTAACCATGTAATAGGGAGGAGCCCATTGTCACCAACAGGGCACAAATCCAGAAAATAACACTTTGCCCGACCCGGGAATCGAACCCAGAACCTTCATGCTCAGTAGTCGCGCTTGCGACTAATAAATCAACGAAATATTAAAATTTAATGGTTCGATCTTACTTGTATCAGGAACGAAAGTAAACCAACAATCCTGTCCGGAGCGTCGCCTCAGCCGCGAGAGCGGTTACACAGGACTTCGCGTCCTCACGCGGCTCCTACGACGATCTCGTTCGCGCTTGGAACGGCGATCGGATCCCGAAACTTGCTACGTACGTTTCACCTTTCACTCCGCTTATGGTGGCTTCAAGATCGCTTAGAACGAGAGGCACTAGTTTTTGAACGCGAACAACTCGATCTATCCATTGCTAACTACTACCGGCTTTTATCTAAAATTAAAAGCCTGAAAACTAGTTTTTAACTTGTGGGCGAAAATAATCTTTATCCCACTTCTGATGTTAGGAATCAGAAGTGAAATACGTGAACAAATTAAACATTGTTTAATATCTTTTAAATTACACTTTTACAAAAATATCACGACAAACATTTTAAACAATAATCAAATAGAAATAGCACTAGCAAAATGGAATAATCAGTACACGAGCAAAAACATAAACCAAAAATAGCGAAGCACACGATAGTAGTCAGGTAGCAAGTCCTTTCCGAGCGCCGTCCAAGCAAAAAGTGACCGTTGCAACGCCGCTCGCCTCGTTTTATGAACTTCTGTCGGTTGCCGCACGTCGACCGTACGCTAACCGGACGGCTACTGGATGATGGCGTGACTTTGAGCCAACATTATTATTATTTTTTTGATGAATATTTACATTGTTAAATATTTTTCTTTTGTTTTTTATTAATTTTGCGTATTTTTGACATGTTTTAATAGTTTGACATTATTATTTAAGATGCTTAATATTTAATTATTTTATATTGTGAACTAGCTGATGCCCGCGGCTTCACCCGCGTGGATGTCGTTCAAATTATATACTAAAACCTTACTCTTGAATCACTCTATCTATTAAAAAAAACCGCATCAAAATCCGTTGCGTAGTTTTAAAGATTTAAGCATACAGACAAACAAACAGACAAAAATAGCGACTTTGTTTTATACTATATAAGGAAGGATGTGAGGATCATGTGGGTCTTTTTTTAATTTTAACGATTGTCTGGCAGTTTGAGTACTATAAGCGACCCACCCAAATGTCCTTTCTTTGGTACTGTACGTCGTGACGTTGAGCTCCTTGCGTTATAAGTTGAGCTCCACGATAACTGACAAATGCTTGCACTGACTGGACGGGTCCACTCAAATCTGTGTGGTGCTTTCTTCAAAAGACCATCTCAGACACTAATTTGCATAGTCTTCATGTGTGTATTATACCAAGATTATGTCTGTACCTTGAACATATTGTAAACCCAAACGATTTTAAAACAGTGTCCATGAAGTTTCTTGCCATTCTTCTCATGAGACCAACGCTTTGGAATGGGCAACTACAGTACAATCACGAGTTATTATGCCTTGTGACTGGGACTGTAGCTTAGTTTATTTAGCTTCAGTAGTTTACTGCCGCACTCGGAGAGCTTCAGTGGTTGCTTGGGACGTCGCTTGGTAAAGGTTTTTGGCAGTTTTGTCATACAAAAGTATGTCAGGCCTTTGCTGAGTGGCGGCTTGAGTAATCTTTGGATATCTCTGAGTGCCGCAGTTAGTTTAATTCGACTATTCAAAAGTGCCTGTAACGGCCTACTTGAAATAAATGCTTTGACTTTGACTTTGACACCGCACCTTACATGGCGACCCTGCCAAAGGAATCTATACGCGCTACGCGAACTTGAGACGTTAAATGTGACTGTGTGATACAATTCCATTCATTCATTCCATTTGGTGGGTTCGATTCCCACCCAGGACAAATGTTTGTGTGATGAGCACGATCATTTGTTCTGTGTCTGGGTGTAATTTATCTATAATATGTATGTATTTAGAAATATATAAGTATGTTTATCAGTTGTCTAGTACCCATAACACAAGCTCTGCTTAGGTTGGGACTAGATGGCGTTGTGTGATAGTTGTGGAATATTATTATTATTATTATTATTATTATTCGATAAATTAATAACTTATATATTAGTAAAAATGGAACTATTATTAATTTACTGTCCTCACGGACTAGACATCAGCGCGAGTGTACGAAACATCCACGAAAATGGGCAAGCAGCAGTCTAAAGAGGAGACCCTGATCGTTCAAAACGCGGCGGCTGGCAGTAACCAAGCTACAGCAGAGGAACTTCGCTTCGATATTATTCTGTCCTGTACGTTATCCTGCTTATACTGCTACTCGGCATATTGGGCTTCGTGTATCGGCAGTATAAAAGGTGCCATACAAAATGGATCGCCAACGAGATAAATAGGACGACTATGAGAAGATCTCTCTTTCGTCGACGCTTGCGAATGGGGGCCACGGAGCCATCTTCAAAGAACTACGAGGAAGATATAGTGTAAAAAATGGTGTTAAATAAAGTGTTTAAAAGTGCTTCTTAAAAATAAAAGCAAGTGTATAAAATAATCTATACTTAATATTATAAAGCTGAAGAGTTTGTTTGTTTGTTGTTTGTTTGAACGCGGTAAACTCAGGAACTGCTGGTTGGAAATTCAAAATTATTTTTGTGTTGAATAGTCCATTTATCGAGGAAGGCTATAGGCTATATAACATCACGCTACGGCTAATAGGAGCTGAGCATAAATGAAAAATGTTACAAAAACGGGAAAAGGTATTTCCTTTCTGAGAGCTTCCGCTGCGTGCGCTGCGAAAACGGTTTAAGTTACGCAAATACCATGTATGAAGGAATTGTTCCTCTTTAAAAGTTCTGTCAAAAAAAAGTCCGCGACAGCATATATCTATCTTTTAAGATTGACTCACTGTAACCTTTTTTTTACTATTAAACTGTTAGGTTAAAAACAATTATTTTTTGCGAAGCTTATTTAACCCATATGGTATTAATCTATATCTAAATAAATGTGTTTGTTAGAAGGAAAATTTAATATAGAATATTTGTGCCCTTTACTCTAAACAATTTAAACAAATATCTTAGAAGATATCGCAATGTAAAAATATCCGTGCGGCAAAATAATTCGCGCGTCGCAATGTACGGAGATCTATCCGGGAAATTCAAATTCAAAATATTTACTGCATCATAATGTCTACAAGTACAGAGTGTTATCGTATAATTATGTATTTAACCCTTAAATTGGCAGTGTACTCCACCAAAGACATACACTTTGAAAAAATCGATTGTGGTAGTAATTTAAAAAAAATACCTGCTATCATCATTTTTAGCTTGCTATAATTGTTTATTTTAGTAGATAATTTATTAGGATGTGATAAAATCAATAATTATCCGTCAAATTCAAAATATCTTCGAAGCGATCTGACGTCTCTGTGTCGGGTCCCCTACGTTTCTTCGAAACACTATTCTTCGAAAATTGTTTCACCTAACACTATTCACCGAAGCCTTCATACTGCGACGTTTTGTTTGGTCTACGCCTTTTTTGTTCGATGTTACTTTACACCGACAACCTTACATCAACTTTTGTTTCACCAACGTTTGTTTGTTCTATGTAACGTTACTTCGAAAATATTTAGCCAACACAATAAACGACGGCCAAAGATCTATGTATCGATCTATAACAGCCGGGACCAACAGCTTAACGTGTTTACCGAGGCACGGAGGAAACTCGGTATGTGGTGTTCACCTATTCACAGACCAACCTAGGCAAGCGCGGCTTAACCTAAAGATCGACCCAAGTGGCAGTTATTATTACCAATGCTTTAAAAGAAAAACGCCAAGCCCAAAAGAAGGTATTATTGTGTTGTCTAAATATTTTCGAAGTAACGTTACATAGAACAAACAAACTTTGGTGAAACAAAAGTTGATATAAGGTTGTCGGTGTAAAGTAACATCGAACAAAAAAGGCGTAGACCAAACAAAACGTCGCAGTATGAAGGCTTCGGTGAATAGTGTTAGGTGAAACAATTTTCAAAGAATAGTGTTTCGAAGAATGAATATAGCATGAACCTGGTATTTAGGCTTTAATTAACATAAAAATCAAAGCGATATTTTACATGAGCAATGGTTGTAGACAATACACTGACGTGACACTGTTGATCTGACAGATGCAAGGAGAATATCATATCATTCTCCCACACTATATTTATATATTACAGCTCATAGTCTTCCAGACGTCGCGGTGGCTTTCTGTTCCGGGCCGATCTTCTAAGTTCCACACGTGGAGGGGTTGGCTCAAGATCATCATTGGGAGGCCGTGGCTCATAGCTAGTTGTAGCTTCTGGTTCTGGAGATGTGACTGATTCACTACTATCATGTCGGCTTTCGGAGTCCGCGCTTATTCCAGTCTGTATCAGGTCATATGGTTGATCCAAAATAATTTCTCCTTGCCCTTCGACAGGCGCAAGGTGTCGATTTGAGACGGTGGTTTCTCTTCCATCTCTGAGTCTCACATAAGAGTAATCTGGATTCGCTTGAAGCAGCTCCACTTCTTCCACCACTGGCTGGTACTTATTAGAACGGTCAAAACGGCGCATGAGGACTTGCTCCGAATTGGTTAGCCATGTTGGAATACTGTGTCCATTCATCGATCTTCGCGGATGTGTGAACATGCGCTCATGTGGCGTGCAGTTAGTAGCTGTGCATAAGAGCGATCTAATCGAGTGGAGAGCCACATTAAGTACATGCTCCCAATTTTCTATAGGCATGTCGTGCGAACGCAGAGAGAGCTGTACTGTTTTCCATAGCGTGGAATTCAATTTCTCGACTTGGCCGTTACCTTTAGGATTATAGGCCGTAGTTCTGCTTGTCGCGATGCCACGTGAATGTAGAAACTCTCTCACTTCTGACGACAAGAATGATGTTCCCCGATCTGAGTGGATGTACGACGGGAATCCAAATATCATAAAAATGCTATTCAGGTGTTTTATTACTGTCTTGGCACTAATATCCGAACAGGGAAATGCAAAAGGGAATCTTGAGTACTCGTCTATTACCGTGAGGATGAAGCGGTTATTCGTTTTCGATGGAATAGGACCCTTGAAGTCAATGCTAAGGCGTTCCATGGGTGAGGTAGCCTTTATCAGCTTAGGATGTGGGTCAGGATTCTTGAAATACCTTGGCTTGATCTCGGCACATATACGGCAGTTTGCAGTCATCGCCCTTACTTCGTCGACAGTATAGGGTAGGTTCTTTATCTTTAACCAGTGGTACATGCGAGTAACGCCAGGGTGACACATAGTTTCATGTAGAAATAGGAGTTTGCTTTTTCGAGATTCGGTGGAGGCACAAACCCTGGAAAGGGTATCAGCAACATGGTTCTCTTTTCCAGGTCTATACACAATATCATATCTGTATGGTGCAAGTTCCAGCCGCCATCTCTGAATCTTTTCATTTTTAATTTTACTTGTATGTTTTGCATCAAACATAAAGGAAACCGATCGTTGGTCCGTGATGAGCTTAAACGGCTTACTTATAAGAAAATGGCGCCATTTCTTTAGAGCTTCTACGATGGCATAGGCTTCTTTCTCTACTGCCGAGTGATTTCGCTCACTCTGATTCAGGGTCCTTGAGTAAAAGGCGACGGGCCTCGAATCCTGCGATAGTGTAGCGGCGATGGAATGCTCTGAAGCGTCAGTCTCAACAGTAAAAGGTACCTTATCGTCTATGGCGTGTACTGATGACTTCGCTATAACAGATTTCAGGTCCTCGAAACATTTCACTGCATCTGAGCTTAAGGGGAAACTTTTGGTATGCGCCATAGGATGGATTGTCTGTGAAAAACTAGGAATCCACTTCGAATAGTGTGCGAACATACCGAGAGTCCTTCGAAGAGAGGCTAGGTCATTAGGTGGAGGCATATTTAGAAGCGGTTTTAGTCGCTCACTATCCGGCTTGATAACATAATTTTCAATTGTATAGCCAAGAATGTTTATAGTCGACTGTGTGAACTTACTCTTTTCTTTGTTTAGGGTAAGGTTGTACTTCTCCGCAGCTTTGAGAAATAGCCTAAGATTTTTGTCGTGCTCTTCCTGTGTCTTTCCGCATACAGTAATATCATCAATGTAGGCAAAAGTACCGTTTAGGTTTTCGGTTCTGATGAGCCAGTCGACAGTTCTTTGAAAACTAGACACACCGTTGGTTACACCAAAAGGAATTCTGCGAAACTGGTACAGGTTACCACATGCCTCGAAAGCTGTAAAGGTTTTTTCGTCAGGCAGGATAGGCACTTGGTGATATGCGCTCTGTAAATCTATAACGCTAAAAATCACATATTTAGCTACCTTTGTTATCATCTCTTCAATGTTAGGTAACGGGTAGGCATCCAGTTCTGTATATTTGTTGATGGTTTGCGAATAATCTATGACCATTCGCTTCTTGTTATTTGCATTTTTAATTATTAAGACCTGCGCTCGCCAAGGTGACATGCTTTCTTCTATGACTCCGTCTTGTAGAAGTTTCTCTACCTCTGCTTTTATAAAAGCATTATTCTCTATGCTGTGTTTTCTTGACTTTACAGCTATGGGTTTGCAGTCCGTTGTGACATTAGCAAATAGGGGTACAGCAGGGATAGAGGCTGCAGCTACACTGCATACTTTTAACGTATCTTTTGGTCCACCAAATTTGAATTCTAGAGTCGAGTGTGATTCTAAGACGTCATGGCCAATTATAACGTCGGCACACAAGTTTTTCACAATCAAGAGATTGACGTTGTTATAAATGTTGTCTCCGATCCTAACATTCTGAAAAGTCGAGCCGTTGACCTGTGACTTGTGAGATAAGGAAGCCATAGAAATAGTTTGGTCGCAACGTCTCTTCTTGAGTTGACAGAGATTGGCGAAGTCCTCATTGACGAAGCTCAGGGAGCTCCCGGTGTCAATTAAAGCTTCTGCTCGAACTCCCTTAATGAAAACTGTCACCATTGCCTTGCGCAGTGAAGTCGGTGCTGCAGCAGATATTATACAACTGCAGTGGCCGCAGTCGTCGTTTGCCGTGGTTGAAGCAGCTGTCGGAGTCCTGCTACGACAGACTTTTCCATAGTGGCCCTTTCTATTACACTTTACGCATGTAACATCTCGAGCAGGACAGTCTTTGCGAAGGTGGATAGCTGATGCTCCACAAAAAAAGCATTTTCGTTTGGGTACAGCAGCGGCAGTAGCAGTAGAAGTGTTAGAATCTCCGTTCCCAGTATTATCAACATTTGAAACCGAATAGACTTCTGCC
Source organism: Diarsia dahlii (assembly GCA_949775195.1). NCBI lineage: Eukaryota > Metazoa > Arthropoda > Insecta > Lepidoptera > Noctuidae > Diarsia > Diarsia dahlii. The sequence goes on along the minus strand of OX459194.1, from coordinate 24,265,338 downwards.
ATGGTGAAATGATGACTGTTCCGCTCTGCCATCTCCATCGATTGGGCTTTATTGTATGATTGTTCTAATGTAAGTGTCAGATTCTCGAGAAGGCGCTCACGGATTTTGGTTGACGAAATGCCCGCAATGAATGCATTTCGGATGCTGTCATTCTTATTTGTTTCAGCGTCGACAGCGGTGAAGTCGCAGTCCTTGGCTAGTTGCTTTAAGGCCTGGAGGTACGCATCGATCGATTCGTCCGCTTGCTGGCGTCTTGTTGTGAGCAAATGTCGAGCATGAATGACATTCTTTGCTTTCACGTAGAGTTTGTCCAGCGCGGCCAACATTGTGGTATAAGTTGTGCACTCACTTACAGTTGCGTACACCCTCGGAGTGACATGGTTTACGAGGAGTTGTAGCTTGGTTGAGTTCCACATAGCTTCCTTCTGAGCTGCGGCATCTGGTGAATCTGTAGCACTTGGACTATATTGCTGTGCAGTTAAGAAGTTTTCGAATGTCATCTTCCAGTGCTGCCATTCCTTTGAACTGGAGTTCGATGTCGGGTCGGCATCAAACCTTTCCGGTCTTAGATACTTGTCCATATTTATGTTAATTAAATTGAAATGAATATAGCATGAACCTGGTATTTAGGCTTTAATTAACATAAAAATCAAAGCGATATTTTACATGAGCAATGGTTGTAGACAATACACTGACGTGACACTGTTGATCTGACAGATGCAAGGAGAATATCATATCAGTAGGGGACCCCTCTGTGTCACATGAAACCTTTTTAAGTTTTTCTGCGCTTTTTTGGTTAGGACTTTTGCTTATTATGGCTTTACATTGCACAGGGACATTATAAACAACATCAATCGTCCATAATTTTATGTGTAAATTACGTAATTGCAATTTTATGAGTTTGAAACTTTGTGTGTACTCCCTGAATACCGTTGCCAAGTACGCGCAAAATAGACTTCGGTATACACGAAGTACATTGCCAAGTATGCAAAGAAATACAAAAGGCCTATTTTTGTTTGTTTTGATATAAAATGAAATCGATTTTATGTCGTATAGCACGTTATTTTCTCTTTTCCTGCAGCGCTTGAACCTGACACGATCACATAAATTCAAGCTTTGATCCCGAAAGAAAATGCATGATCCGATGACAGTTCTTGTTTTGATGACGAATCACACTTCCTTCACCAAGCTCAACTCTCACCCACTAGAATGTTCAGTCTTTCAAAGTCAAATAGGTACACATACAACGTTGTAACGTACTCCTAACACCAATGCTTTAAGAGGTTTTTCCGTATTCATCCATCAATATTATTTTGCCATACCAACATGGAATTCAATTCAACCATTATCTACTCCATCTGTAGAACTTCTACTGTCACTAGTTCCAAAGCACATTGGAAGCTTCACCTGTGCCAATCTCTAGATCTAAACGCAAATAGCTTTCAATTTTCACTTTTTACTCCATGTAGTACAAATATAAGAAAACATATTTCACACTATAGTTGGCAATGTACTCCCGGGAGTACATGATTTTCGCGAAAACTGTAATATTCAGATTTTTTCCACAATTTTTTTAAGTCTTCCGGTATCATAATAAACCAGGAAATAACAAAAAAACATTAAATTTTAGAAATAAATTCATTTGCCAATTTAAGGGTTAACAGTAAGAGATACCTATAGTAATTCACACTTTAATAAAATCTAAGCTAATCTGGTTTAGATTCTCTAAACTATTATAATAAAGAAGAAAGATAAGATTTTTTGTTTGTTACGATTTAGATTAATATAAGTCGGATATAGTCGATATATCGAGAAAGGTTAAAGCTATATTTATGTGACGCAGACGAAGTTGCGTGGGTCAGCTAGTATCATATATTAATCGTGTTTACGTACCAATACAATCATCTCTTACCAAATAAGGAGGATGCGCTGATTGAACTTTGGACTTTAGTGTTAATTACATGCGGTGTTGTATCGTAATGTCTCTATAATCTTTAAACATTTAAACAATGTATTACAAGGAAATAATAATTTATCTACGTTATGGTGGTAATAAGTTAGGGATATTATATTAAAATTATATAATGATTTAAAGAAGATTAGAGTTTATTTATTAAAGTTAGGACCGAAAAGAAGGTCAGAAAGAGTATTAGAAAATAAATTAAATGAGGTTGATGCAATTTATGACCAGTATGAAACTTGGTTGATTGATTTTTAAGAGAAAATATTGTAGTGCCCAAGATATTGTATTAATAGAAAATTCTTGTCGTCAATTTATAGATTTACGCGAGGATATTTTATTCTCAGATTTTATTGTTGTGTGAAAGTGACATATCAGACACGTCGTCAAAAATGAATACATTTGATTTGAAAACTGCCATATCTCTTCTACCGATTATGACAAATGAGGAAGCTGGTATAAAACAGCTAATTGATAACATTGAATACTATAACTCCGAGGTATTGTATTGAAATCAAAACCAAAACCAAAATCAAAACATTTATTTTAAGTAGGCCAGTTACAGGCACTTTTGAATAGTCGAATTAAACTAACTGTGGCACTCAGAGATATCCAATGATTACTCAAGCCGCCACCCAGCAAAGGCCTGCCATACTTTTGTATGACAAAACTGCCAAAAACCTTTACCAAGCGACGGCCCAAGCAACCACTGAAGCTCTCTCTGTAGCCGACTGCACGCAGCAGCAGACGACATGTCGTCGCTTCATGTCGTCACGACACGTCGTCGCGTCATGTCGCTGCAGTCATGATTTCGTACCCGACTGCAGACGACAACTGCAGATGTCATCCAGTTGGTTCCGAGTGCGAATATCAATTGTTTTTACTGCTCTGCGTGTGTAAACTGAAGACACAGTTTCGATACATTTTCGGGTAAAGGCACAGGTAAAGGACATATCTCCTTTTGTTTCTGTTACCTACTGATCTGCGGTCGGACGACACGTGTGTCTGCCGCTCGACGACGCGTCGCTAGCTTCATGTCGCTAACTACGGAGGGAATTTCATAGAAATACGTAGAAACCAGTCGTGTCGCCCCGACACGTTGTCTGCTGCTGCTGCGTGCAGTCGGCTACCAACTGGTGAAGCTAAATAAACTAAGCTACAGTCCCAGTCACAATGCATAATAACTCGTGAGTGTACTGTAGTTGCCCATTCCAAAGCGTTGGTCTCATGAGAAGAATGGCAAGAAACTCCATGGACACTCTTTTAAAATCGTTTGGCTTTACAATATGTTCAAGGTACAGACATAATCTTGGTATAATACACACATGAAGACTATGCAGATTAGTGTCTGAGATGGTCTTTTGAAGAAAGCACCACTCAGATTTGAGTGGACACCCGTCCAGTCAGTGCAAGCATTTGTCAGTTATCGTGGAGCTCGACTTATAACTCAAGGAGCTCAACGTCACGACGAACAATACCAAAGAAAGGACATTTGGGTGGGTCGCTTATAGTACTCAAACTGCCAGACAATAGTTAAAATTAGAGAAAGACCCACATGGTCCTCACATTCACAATATAAAAAGAATAAAGTATTTGGTATGTTTTACTCATTAACAACAGTGATGCGTTATTGATCCATACCTACCTTTTATTTCAGGCAAAAATAATAAAATTTGAATACAACTCTAATCACAATGCTTTACTTTTACGCTGTTACTGAGTATTTAAATACACTCCTTTGCAAAAAAAACGGGTACCTTAGGAAATTTACGTTCTAAGGTCGATTTGAGTTAATTCAATGAAATTTAATTGTTTGACGTAGTCTGTATACTTATAATCGTGTAAATTAATATGCGTGAAGTGAACTATGGCAATTTAAAAAAAAAATCTATGAATTCTTTAAAACCGATGTACACGGCCAAACAATAAGAAGTGGTCGGCAATAAAGACAAGAAGATTTTTTTACTTTGTTTAATTAAATAAAGTTACAAATGTAATAACCTAATAACGAGTGTGACCTCCTCTTGCCAAAATCACAGCTTGAATCCTTCTGGGCATGCTTTCCACGATGTTTTTAATGACGTTTTGAGGAATACGTTCCCACTCTTCTGCAATGACTCTTTTTAGCTCCCTGATGTTTTGTGGAGCATGTTGCACTGATCTTACCCGTCTCTTTAGAACATCCCAGACATGCTCAATTGGATTGAGGTCAGGACTTCGAGCTGGCCAATCTAAACGACGGATCCCAACTTCTTGCATGTACGCTTCCACGTCGCCAGAACGGTGCGGGCGAGCATTGTCGTCCATAAAAATGGAATCTTCCCCAAGTGCAGTCAATGCGGGTTGTGCATATGGAATTAGGACTTCCATTATGTACCGGTGTGCATTTAATGTTCCATTTTCTATGAGAACTAACTCCGTACGCCCCGTCGAATTAATTGCTGCCCAAAACATAACGGAGCCTCCGCCATAAGGAGTGATTTCTTCGAAACACACTTCCGCATAGCGTTCCCGTGGTCTTCGTAGCACTCGCCGGCGTCGGTCCTCTCCACACAAAGAGATTCTAGCTTCATCAGAAAACAATACTTTATTCCAGTCCTAAAGAGTCCATGAAGCACAGTTTCGAGCAAACTGAAGTCGAGCAACACGGTGCTCACGGAGTAATTTAGGTCCCCGAGCCGGGCGGTAACTCCTGATATTGGCAGCCAAAAGCCTCCTCCTGACGGTCCACAAGCTAACTTCTACTCCTCTTACTTCTTCAAGGCTCTTCTTCAGGTCTACACTTGACGCCTTACGATTCCGCAAGGCCTGACTCACCAAAAAGCGGTCATCTCTTGGTTCTGTGCGTCGTTTTCTTCCCGAACCGGGTCTTCTTTTGACCGAACCGGTCTCTTGATACCGTTGCCAAGTCCTCTGGACAGTTTAACGACTCACATTTAGCCGCTGAGACACGTAAGTTTGCGAACAACCTTCTTCAAGTAGGGCTATAATTTTACCGGCCCTTATCGCTTTATCACTCATGTCAAAAAGTGGTATTTAATGTAAAAAGAAAGATAAAATTGTTTAATTTGCAGAAAATATACAAAAAGTTTTAAAATTTTAGTAATCAGTAATAAAATCGTTTCAGCAATTCGTGCCATTAGTAAAGCAATTTTACAATAATCTACAATAATCATTATTGTCCTTTTGTTCATTTCAAAATTTAAATTTGGAACGTACCGTAACCTCTTACTTGTCCTTCTTCATTGAAGTAGAGAAAAAAATATGAAGTGCCCGTTTTTTTTGCAAAAGAGTTTAGAAAGCAAACAAGCTAGTACACTTTGTCATCCCACTTAGCACTTATAACCTTGGGGACCAGAAGCAAAATATATTAAAGAAACTGAAATACGTCCGTTGCCCCAAAAGCCAAGCAAATAAAGGGTGTGTTCACTGACACTACCAAGCTTTTTTTTCCATAAACTTCCACTTGAACCGAGAAGGGTCATCATCTGCCTAGCCTTTTCCCAACTATATTGGGGTCGGCTTCCAGTCTAACCGGATGCAGCTGAATACCAGTATTTTACATGGAGCGACTGCCTATCTGACCCCCACAACCCAGTTAATACTATAATACTAGGTAATACGATACCCTTTGGTAAGACTGGATGTCAGAATTTCAGGTCACTTTAAGGCTCCTTCCACGAAATCATCTCATTTTGATCAATTTTGATCGGTTCGTGTGGGAAATCTATGAAGAATTTGAAGCTTCCTTTTGGCTATTATAAGAGACGAGTTCTTTTTCTGGTGAATAGTGAACAAGAATTTTCAAAATAATGTTTATATTAATGGCAATCACCCGTATTCAAAAGCCCTTTTCCGCAAAAATACCGATCGAGTTACGTTTGGCTTAGCCGAACATAACACTACAAACGATTCTAAACATTAAAAAAAATATAAATAACATCACCATATGGTCTACTGGTGTACCAAGGAGTCACATTTTCGACTTCAATACAAAAAATAGCAGAAAAAAAATGTTAAAACATCGCAATTTTTACAAAATGTCTCGACATTTAAGATTTTTTTTCTATACCTTAGAATCACTTTAGAGAAAATTCAAAAACTACGTATTAATTTTAAGGTAACCTTCTAATAGAATCATATTTTTATTTTATCAATAAACTATAATTTCATTTCGTAAATTGAATCCAAAGTTAACTATATTATCGACCGCGCTAACTCTATCTCGCCAGTACGAATCGGCCACTGCCAAGGGACGGACGTATCGCTTTGTGTCACAAACGCTCCCGTGTTTTTCGTAAACATATTTTCGAGATTGTAAGCCGATTACCACAATTTGATACACTTATTAATTTTGATCAAACATGTTTTTTTTGCTAGTTTGTAAAGATTGCTAAAATTTTTTTCATCTTCAAATCGAATTCGAATTTCAAGATCGATTGTTATTGTCGATTGTACTTCGATATATATTTTTAACCGACCTCCAAAAAAGAGGAGGTTGTCTATTCGTGTTTGTATGTCCGCGAATATCTCCGTCAATTGTGGACTGATTTTCAAAATTCTTTTTGTCTTGGAAAGGGTATACTCCCGAGGTGGTCCCATTGTCACCAAGTCAGTTTCTGATGATGGGAGCTCTGAGAAATTGAGGGCAACCCTCGAATGTCATAGGCGCACATAACGTTTTCCATACATTTTCAGAAGCTGTTCAAGTATTTGCGTCTGATAATCATAATTTCATGAGGCTGCGCTGATGACGGAAGGTGCAACTCCTCAACGGTCAGGACTTGAAAGAAAATTCCTTCAAAATTATACGTACTTATGGATCGATAGTTGTATTCTTTCAGGCTATTAGATTATATTAGATATTAGAGAACTGATGATAGACGGTACATCTCATTAACCGACTTAAAAAAAAGGAGGTTCTCAATTCGTCGGTTAGGAAAATTTTAGGTTTTTCGGTCATGGGTGTCGTTTTCATGGTTTTTGGGGTCGCTGATTACGAAAATGAGGTTAAAATGAAAATTCAAGATGGCGGCCAGGAAAATTATTGGTTTTTCCGTCATGGGTGTCGTTTTCATGGTTTTTGGGGTCGCTGATTACGAACATGAGGTCAAAATGAAAATCAAGATGGCGCCGACGAAAATTTTTGGTTTTTCCGTCATGGGTGTCGTTTTCATGGTTTTCGGGGTCGCTGATTACGAAAATGAAGCCAAAATGAAAATCCAAGATGGCGGCCAGGAAAATTTTTAGTTTTTCCGTCATGGGTGTCGTTTTCATGGTTTTTGGGGTCGCCGACTACGAAAATAGGGTCAAAATGAAAATCCAAGATGGCGCCGACGAAATTTTTGGTTTTTCCGTCATGGGTGTCGTTTTCATGGTTTTTGGGGTCGCCGACTACGAAAGTAAGGTCAAAATGAAAATCCAAGATGGCGCCGACGAAATTTTTAGTTTTTCCGTAATGTGTGTCGTTTTCATGGTTTTCGGGGTCGCTTATCACGAAAATGAGCTCAAAATTTAGTAATACATAAAACGGGTTTGTTAAACATGAAATCGAAATTAATATTAATTTAGTGATACTAGACAAAATGTTAATTAACATGAACAGGAAAAAATGGAATTATAGGCATTGTCATTCAAATAGTCCGTTAGCCTTTATCACGTTTCCACCGGGCACCACGTGGAGGTGGACTGACACCCAGCGTTTTTTTTTTGGTTGTTTTTTTTCATTGATTTTTATACACAATGTTCAAATCAGATTTTAAGTATTATAAGTGATGAAGGGAAGAAAATATTTGATTTTTTGTTTATTAAAACTGAGTACACTACACACCCCTGATTACGCATTGCATATTCGCCAATTATGTGCTTTAGCGTATGTTCCATCAGAACAAGTTATCAACGCTTTTGACGAACTGCTCGAATCTCAGTTTTATATTGTGCATTCTGGCCTCCTCCGACAAGTCGTTGATTATTTTGAAGATAACTGGATCGGAAGGTTGGAAAGACGGGACAGGTGAGCTCCTAGATTTCCTATTGATCTGTGGAATACTTTTGATGCATTTCTTCAGGAAATTCCTCGAACGAACAACTCCGTTGAAGGCTTTCACAGGGGATTCTCGTCACTTCTAACGGCTCATCACCCATCTATATGGAAGTTTTTGGATGAACTTCGTCGGCAGCAAAGCCTGACAGAGCTGAAACTGGAGCAAATTTTGTCTCGTGGATCACACACAACTAGTCAGCCAAGATATAGGCAAACATCAGCAAGATTGAAAGATTTAGTTGAATCATTTGAGGAGAGACCACTCCCAGATTACTTACCGGCCATTGCTCATAATTTTGAATTCCAACAAATTTGATTAAAAAAATACATTAAAAAAAAAACGAAACAAACAAAATGAGTAAACGTAAAAAACTAAAAAGTATAAAAATTTAAAAGAAATAATCATATCTATCTGGGGTCAAAGTCTACATGCTGCATACGGCCAATGACCTTTGTTTTTACAAAATAAGCCAGCATTCCTTCAGGCGTGATCGAGATTCTTGACCTCGAAAGCACAAAACTGTTATGTATATATGTAAGAAGGTAGTCTATGTTGGTTACAACCTCATGTCATGTTACTTCTTTTTATTAATAAACTGTCAGTGCTAAGCAACTCGCTGTTTGATTCGGACGTACATAACAGTGGCGACGAGGCAAAAATAATTCAAAGCGTGCAAAATGGCGGCCAATTATTTTGGTATTTTAAATACGTTCGACCATTTATCACAAGATTGGGAACCATTTAAACATCGTCTCCAGCAATGGTATATCGCAAACGATCTTGTGATATCTGACAAATCGGGTCTTAAACGCAAAGCGATTTTGCTTACAACACTCAGTGAGACCACGTACAAACTCACAAGCGACCTCGTGCTGCCAAAGAAATTGGAGGATGAACAGTTCCAGAACATTTTGGACGTGTTAGATAACCATTTTACTCCAAAGCGGCATGGATTCGCCGAGCGTTCAAAGTTTTACGCGGCGTCTCAGAAGGCAGAAGAAGGTCACGCACAATGGGCAGCTCGATTAAGAGGGCTAGCGGCACACTGTAGCTTCGGGAACTTAGAGGAGTCGTTGCTAGACCGCTTCGTCATGGGTATGATGAGCGGACCCGAGCGCGACAAGCTGTTCTCGAAGGATGTGAAGGAGCTGACGTTGGCGAAGGCGGTGGAGTTGGCGGAAAGCGTGCGCTGTGCGCGCGCAGCCGCCGCTTCTGTTCCCGCGGTTCCAGCGGCAGCATCGGCGTCTAGTGCGGTGTTCAAAATTGTGGATAGGAACGTGAACGAGGTGACTAAATGTAAAGTGTGTGGTTTTAAAAATCACAAATCGACAGATTGTCGTTTCAAAAATTTTACATGTCGGAAGTGTGGCCTAAAGGGTCATTTACGGCGTATGTGTTCAGAAAAAACGTCTACTTTAGTGAAATACGTTGAGGAGAATTCCGGAGGGGAAGGCAAGACAGGTAAAGTCAAATGCATAAGTAGTATTCGGTGTGAGTCAGAGTCGAAGCCAATGTCTGAGCGCATTCTTATTAACGGATTGTTTTTACAATTTGAAATCGACAGTGGAGCGTCCGTTTCAGCTATTTCTAATAATACTTATTATAAATATTTTTCTAACATTCCGTTATCACCCACAGCTAAAACCTTAAAAGGTTATGGTGGAGGTAGGATTATAACCTTAGGCGTTATGCCAGTGCCGGTGACGTACCAAGGTGTCACTCACACGCTTAATGTTTACGTGGTGCGCGATGGTGGACCCCCGTTGTTGGGGAGAGATTTACCGGTTACTCTGGATCAACTTCGTGTGCTAACCGACCGTGATTTAGTATTGCAAAAGGTAGTGAGGTACACACAGCACGGCTGGCCGCGAAAAGTTACGGACTCAGATTTAAAACCTTATTATCTTTGCAAGACGCAGCTATCAGTAGAGGATGGGTGTCTAATGAAAGGGCATAAAATTGTAATTCCAGCAGAATTACATGGCAAGGTGATTAAGGAGTTACATAGTTCGCACTTAGGTGTTGTTAAAATGAAGTCGGAAGCGCGCGCGCGACTATGGTTTCCAGGAATCGACGCAGCGATCGAGAGCGCGGCGCGCGCCTGCACTGTGTGTGCTCAGTTGCGACCGGCTAATCATCTAATTCTAACAAAAAATCATGTGTTTTTTTTCCTTCATTATGTATAATACTTAAAAAAACAAACAAAACAAACACAAAACCTAACAAAAAATCAAATATTTTTTTCCCTTCATCATCACGTATAATACTTAAAATCTGATTTGAACATTGTGTATAAAAATCAATGAAAAACAACAACCAAAAAAACAAAACGCTGGGTGTCAGTCCACCTCCACGTGGTGCCCGGTGGAAACGTGATAACGGCTAACGGACTATTTGAATGACAATGCCAATAATTCTATGTTTTTCTTTTCATGACAGTTATTTTACATTTTGTCTAGTATAACTTATTAATATTTATTTCGATTTCATGTTTAACAAACCCATTTTATGTATTACTAAATTTTGAGCTCATTTTCGTAATCAGCGACCCCGAAAACCATGAAAACGACACCCATGACGGAAAAACTAAAAATTTCGTCAGCATCATCTTGGATTTTCATTTTGACCTTATTTTCGTAGTCGGTGACCCCAAAAACCATGAAAACGACACCCATGACGGAAAAACCAAATATTTTCCTAGTCGCCATCTTGGATTTTAATTTTGGTCTCATTTTCGTAATCAGCCACCTCAAAAACAATGAAAACGACACCCATGACGGAAAAACCAAAAATTTTCCTAGCCGCCATCTTTGATTTTAATTTTGATCTCATTTTCGTAATCAGCGACCCCAAAAACCATGAAAACGACACTCATGACGGAAAAACCAAAAAATGTTCCTGGCCGCCATCTTGGATTTTCATTTTGGCTTCATATTCGTAATCAGCGACCTCAAAAACAATGAAAACGACACCCATGACGGAAAAACCAAAAATTTTCTTGGCCGCCATCTTGGATTTTCATTTTGGCTTCATTTTCGTTATCAGCGACCCCGAAAACCATGAAAACGACACCCATGACGGAAAAACCAAAAATTTTCCTGGCCGCCATCTTGGATTTTCATTTTGGCTTCATTTTCGTAATCAGCGACCCCGAAAACCATCAAAACGACACCCATGACTGACAAACCTGGCCACCATCTTGGATTTTCATTTTGACCTCATTTTCGTAATCAGCGACCCCAAAAACCATGAATACGACACCCATGACGGAAAAACAAAAAGAAATCCTGGCCGCCATCTTGGATTTTCATTTTGGCTTCATTTTCGTAATCAGCGACCCCGAAAACCATGAAAACGACACCCATGTCGAAAAAACCAAAAATGTTCCTGGCCGCCATCTTGGATTTTCATTTTGGCTTCATTTTCGTAATCAGCGACCCCAAAAACTATGAAAACGACACCAATGACGGAAAAACCAAAAAAAAATTCTGACCGCCATCTTGAATTTTCATTTTGACCTCATTTTCGTAATCAGCTATCCCAAAAACCATGAAAACGACACTTATGACGGAAAAACCAAAAAACTTCCCGACCGCCATCTTGGATTTTCATTTTGACCTCATTTTCGTAATCAGCGACCCCTATAGCCATGAAAACGACACCCATGACGGAAAAACCAAAAATTTTCGTCGGCGCCATCTTGATTTTCATTTTGACCTCATTTTCGTAATCAGCGACCCCAAAAACCATGAAAACGACACCCATGACGGAAAACCAAAAAATTTCCTGACCGCCATCTTGGATTTTCATTTTGACCTCATTTTCGTAATCAGCGACCCCAAAAACCATGAAAACGACACCCATGACGGAGAAACCTAAAATTTTCCTAGCCGACGAATTGAGAACCTCCTTTTTTTAAGTCGGTTAATGAGATTTATCGTCTATCATCAGTTCAACCTAATAGCCTGAAAGAATACAACTATCGATCCATAAGTACGTGTAATTTTGAAGGAATTTTCTTTTAAGTCCTGACCGTTGAGGAGTTGCACCTTCCGTCATCAGCGCAGCCACATGAAATTATGATTATCAGACGCAAATACTTGAACAGCTTCTGTAAATGTATGGAAAACGTTATGTGCGCCTATGATATTCGAGGGTTGCCCTCAATTTCTCAGAGTTCCCATCATCAGAAACTGACTTGGTGACAATGGGACCACCTTGGGAGTATACCTTTCCAAACAAAAAAATAATTTTGAAAATCGGTCCACACTTGTCGGAGATATGCGCGGACACACATAAAAAAAACATACGAATAGAGAACCTACTTCCTTTTTAGAAGTCGGTTAAAAAGAGACGGAAACATTATTTATTTTTGACGTGTTAAAGTGCTTTCACAACCAATTTACAGCAAATATGTATTAAAATCTGTGATTAAAATAGTAGATATCATAATTTTTGATTTTAATTCATCTAACACCTAATTGAACCATTTTTATGTTGATTGATATACTGTACCTATACACACAACACACATTCCAGACTTTTTTTCAAAGCCGTACGCGTGTACTTACTTACTATAAAATTATGTCACCTAAAATAATAATCGTCTAAATGATCAAATTTTTCAACCGTAGTTCAACGCTCGAAATGCCCGTGTGTGCGTTCGTCGGTGTTATCGCTGCACACAAACATAGAAATTGCCTAAAGTTCCGCAAGTCTTGTCTGTACAAGGCCTCTTAAAAAAAAAAAATTTTTTTTTTTTGAAACTATTTATTACATCATGCATTCCGTTAAAAAATACAGCAACAATAACGCTCAATCTTTGGCTCAAGATTATGTGCGCTATTGGTAAACTGACTACCTGTAACGACTGCCAAAGATCTATGTATATGGCAGCCGGGACCAACAGCTTAACATGCTTTCCGAGGCACGGAGGAAACTCGGTATGTCGGGCGGTCACCCATCCACAGACCGACCTAGGCAAGCACAGCTTTACCTAAAGATCGATCTGAGTGGCAGTGCTCCTCCTGAACCGAGAAGGGTGCAAGAAGAAATATCGAACAAACTCAAACTCAAATCGTTTATTTCAATTAAGCCATTACAGGCACTTTTGAATGTCAGAAGGACGGAAGAAGAACGAAACTACGAGTGCAATGCGTCATTCCGAAAGCCACCACGCCGAACCACACGCCACCGAATGCCCCCGCAACAACGAACAGATTCGAAAACTATGTATTATAATCACTACATTATTATAAAACAAAGTCCTCCATCTTGTCTGTCTGTCTGTCTTTTCGCAATAAACTCATAAACTCTTGCACCAATGTTCCATACTGTTTCACTGACAAAAGCGTCAATAATACAAAAGGGCAAGCAGAAGAAAAAAAAATGGACTTTTTACATATTTTAGTTTATTTAGTACATATATATATATATATTTTTAACGTCATTTCCGATATCAGCGACTCCTAAAACCACGAAATTAACACTCACGACAAAAAATCCGAAAATTGTGGAAAATTGTCGTTGGTGCCATATTGAATTTTAATTTTTGACCGTTGAGGAGTTCGTAATCAGCTCACCTAGATGGCCCGAAAGAATAAAACTATATAAACATCCCCATATTATTTTATTGAAGAATTGTTAAACCGTTTCTCCCATACATAGTCTCGATGAGGTCTCGATTTCTACCCTTGTCATAACCCGATAATATTCGGCCTAACTGAGTTCCTTAGTAAACGGTTCTGCATGCAAGTGACAGAAGTCACGTGAGCGGGTTAAAGGTGACAACACCCTATTGAAGAATTATAGACCCATCTCACTCCTGAGCCATGTGTTCTCAAGGGTCATTACGAACCGTCTCGAACGCAGGTTTGATGACTTCCAGCCTCCCGAACAAGCCGGTTTCCGAAAAGGCTTCAGCACCATAGACCACATCCATAAGCTCCGCTAGATTATACAGAAGACTGAGGAGTATAATTGGCCACTAGCGTTTGTGGACTATGCAAAAGCTTTGGTCTTAAAATGAACATGGACATTAGACAAGACGAAAGATTATGTCGAATGTCTGTGTTCCATCCGTACCGGTAATTGTTGGGAGCGATACTCTCGAAATTGTCGATAGTTATGCCTACCTTGGACAAACTGTTAAACTAGGTAGATCTAACTTCGTCAAAGACTGTTGTGTCCGGCGGGCTAATTAACTGCCCGACAGTTGGAAGTCGGGAACTCCTATATAGGCTTATGTCGCGGATAATGTTGATAGCGCGATGTAGGAACTTCTGTCGATCGTTTGTTAGTACGCAGGTGTTGCGATAGATGTCGCTAGTCGCCACATCACTCCCCTCCGAGACCGGAGGTCGAAAGCAGGTTAAGTCTTGGTGCTTGTCAGCCAGTGGAAGGTTCCAGTGAGTCGGAACCGGATGCAGCATAGTTCACGGTGAGTCGGAACTGTCTGCGGTGATGCCCCAGTGAGTCGGGGTGATGCTGCATATTAGCTCCAGTGAGTCGGAGTGATGCAGTGCTTGCCGTGGATGCCCCAGTGAGTCGGGGTGATGCTGCGTATGCTCCAGTGGGTCGGAGTGTGCAGTGCTGCGTAGTGGCTGGCTGCTGCGTCGACCAGGAGAGAAGGGCGTCTCTGCTTGCTGACCGGCCGAAGTGCAGTGTGCTGTGCCAAGGTCGCTGATGAGGCTGGGGGTGATGACCAGGAATGCGCTTCCGCTGAATGCTGGCGGTCAGGATACCCCATGAAGCCGTGGCTGCTGGCTGACGGTATGACTCGCTGCTCGAAGGCGTAGGGGAAGTGGTGACGACGTCTGAAGTAGTTGCACGAAGACTGCGCTGACGTTCATGCTCGGGGTCACCAGTTTGGGAGAGTTTGAGGAACAGGGTGTAAAGCTCCTCATCCCCCATTGAAAAGGGAGGATCCTCCGACCGGACGGGTGTTGTGTCCGGCGGGCTAACTGCCCGACAGTTGGAAGTCGGGAACTCCTATATAGGCTTATGTCGCGGATAATGTTGATAGCGCGATGTAGGAACTTCTGTCGATCGTTTGTTAGTACGCAGGTGTTGCGATAGATGTCGCTAGTCGCCACAAGGTCGCCCGAAGAATCCAACCGAATGGGCAGCGTTCGGAAAACTACGCGACATCTATAATATTCGTCTAAAATTCCGCAGTGTAGCGATGTGATGACAGTGATGACTTATGGCTCAGAGACATAGTCCTTAACTACTGGGCTCTTAAAGAAGCTCAGAGTCACGCAACAAGCCATGGAGAGAGCTATGCTCGGAGTTTCTTTGTGCGATAAGATCCGAAATGAGGAAATCCGCCGAAGAACCAGGGTCACCGACATAACTCTCAGAATATGCTGCAAGTTGAAGTGGCAATGGGCAGATCACATCGCTCGAAGAACCGACAACCGATGGGGAAGGAAGGTTCTCGAGTGTCGTGGCGATCACGAACCGGAAGACGCAGCGTTGGTAGGCCTCCCACCAGGTGGACCGACGACATCGTGAGAGTCGCAGGCAACCGGTGGATGCAAACGGCAGGCTGCCGTTCTGTATGGCGATCTAGGCCTTTGTCCAGCAGTGGACGTCTTATGGCTGATGATGATGATGATGAATGCTTGGTTGACGGCTGTATGAAGGGTTAATTTACACCCTGTATTTTTAGGAAGCGGAGAAAATGTTGAACAAGAAAGCACTTTGTTGACTAGTAACTGAGATTGTGGATAACATTTTACGATTTTTTGCTTACACGACTGATATGGCGGTAGCTTACAACCCGTGGTTGTGATTCTTGTGATGTTGAGTAGAGCGGGTTTGCTGGCGGGATATCGACTGGATAGTGCGGTGGTAAGAGTAAATAATAAGACTTTCTTCAGAGTACTTTCTTCTTCTTTATTCTTCAGGTTTCTTTAGTCGCGGTTGGATTTGGAATGCTTTCCATACACACCGAAAAGTTTCCATATTTAACCGACTTCCAAAGAGGAGGCGGTTCTCAATTCGTCTGTACTTATGTTTTTTTTTTGTATGTTTGGTTTCAGATATCTCCGTAATTAATGAACCGATTTTAATAGTTATTTGTTATACAAGAGTGCAAAGTTACTTTTTAACCGCGTGCTCAATTTTGATGACCGAGGAAGCGAAGGATTCTAAAATTGAATCACGAGCGGAGCGAGTGATTCAAAATTAGAATCCTGAGCGTTAGCGAGGGAATCAAAAGAGCACGAGGTGAAAAATCTTTGCACTCGAGTGCAACACGTAACTTTTCATCCCACCTCAGCGAGGAAATGACTAAATGCAAAAAAAAAGCATTTACAATCACAAGATACTTTTATTTCAGTTTAAGTATTATCTACTACATTATGATAGCTAAGTATTACAGAAAAATCTTTAAGTTATAACAAAAATACTTAGGTATAATTAAGATTTTTAACCGACTTCCAAAAAAAGGAGGAGGTTATCAATTCAACTGTATTTTTTTTTTTTTTTTTTATGTTTGTTCACTCATAACTTGCGACTGGGTGAACTGATTTTCATGATTCTTTTTTCATTTGAAAGCTGGTGCTTCCCGTGTGGTCCCATTGTCACCATTTCAATATCTGATGATGGGATCTTGTAGAAATCGGGGGAACTCTTCAATAAATAACAGCAGATTAACCGCGATTGTTGCTATAGCATATCTAAGCATTGTTTACGCCATCACACAACATAATATCACGCCTGTACTCACTACAAAGGTTATAAAAACTATTTGGTGAAGATCTGATTAAGAACTTCGGAGATAGGCAACGGAACTCCTCAATAAATGATAGCAAATGGACTGGGGTTGCTGAAATCTCATATTGTCTGTCTATTGTTTACACCAGTTCATAACATAACATCACGCCGGTACGTTGTGAAGGGGTAAGCACATGTGAACCACTAAAAAGTGAAAAATAAAAACGTTTTTACAAAAAATAAAACCGACTTCAAAAAAAAAACACTGAAAAGTGAAAAATAAACTTGAGAAGAAAAATCTGTTTCTGAAGTCGGTGACAAAAAAATGAAATCAAAGAAACAAAAGTCACCGACTTCAGAAACTGATTTTTCTTCTCAAGTTTATTTTTCACTTTTCAGTGTTTTTTTTTTGAAGTCGGTTTTATTTTTTGTAAAAACGTTTTTTGTTAGGTACTGTGTTAGTGACTTGTGTACTATTTTTCGGTAAACTATCTGTCATACCTAATAGTTCTACCGATTCATCTGATTCCCTTGGCGTAAATGTTGGCGAGAGAGGGCAATGGCTACGTATTTCGTAACGGCTCATTTTTGATGTAGAAGGGCCAGTCCAAGGATCTGACTGAGGCTCTTTCAGTGTTATGGCTCCTACAATGCCTTTACATATATTAGACTTATTTGGAATGGAATCCTCTATATATCCCTCCACAACCGCATTAGACTTCCAGCCTCCATGGGGCTTAAGGGACAGGAGATCAGCTCCTGAATCGGCCAAAAGTGTGGCTGAAGTTCGTCGGAAACAATGGCTCGTGTACAACAGGGGTTCTGGAATTTCAAGAAATGTTGCTATTTCTCGCGGGATACTGCCAATTTTATTAGCACCCATAGGTGCCCATAGGTTGTCTTACACACTTTCCGTTGCGATATTTCTCAACAATTTTTACGTATTCCTTGCGAATGACGAAGTTACGGTCTCTTTTTACCCGACTGCGGCGAAGCCCAAAAGGAGGGTTATTGTCTTTGTATTATGTAAATGAATTAATAGTAATTCTTCTGAATGTTTCTCAAGGTTTGTGACATTAAGTTGTGTTAGTTCGTTAGTTCGACATGCTCCGTTTATACCAATAATGAGAACAACCTGTAACGTAAAGGGAAAGATAAATGAATAAAATTGATTTTCATGCATAATTAGGTATGCCTATCAATATCTACTAAGTACTTATTAGATTATGTTAAGTAGTTGAGTAGATACTGAATGCGCAACTGACTTACTTTTGCCGCCAAATATACGGAATCAGGTGCTTCGTTAAGAAACTTTTCAATTTCAGATGCTGTAAAAACCTTCGATTTTTTTGGTTGATGACCAGATGAGACTCTTTTTAAAAATGCCACTAATTTAGGATAGGTGTCGATATGTATGTCATTTTTCATCTTTATTGTTGCTTTTAACATTGAATACGTACTCCATAGAGTGCTTGATTTCTTGGTCTCGGATAGTTCAATAAAATAAGCCAGCAAAACGTTTTCTGAGAAAGTTTTGGCTCCTTTAGCTAGTCGCCACGTGTTGAACATATCGTATTGTTTCAAATATTTTTCGCTTGATTGTTGAGGAAGAAAGCTCATTGCGCATTATTAACAGTTTCAGTCAATTCTGTTGGCGTCAAATAAACTTCTTCGTCGCTAGAATCACTCATTTTAGGTTTATCACTTGTTCCTAACGTTTTAACAATATGACCTGGGCCTGCAGTCTCTACACTAATAACGACGCTACGAATGTCGTTAAGTCGAGAAATCGTAAACTTTCTGTAATAGATTTTCAGCTTTATTTCAACAGCATAAGGTTGAAAATCTATTAAAGAAAGTTTACGATTTCTCGGCTTAACGACATTCGTAGCGTCGTTATTAGTGTAGAGACTGCAGGCCCAGGGCCTGAAAAGAAAATGGCGCGCGCAAAGCAAATTAAAAAAAAAGTACACCAAGAAAGTTCCGAGTCTGAGTTTTTAACAAATTAAAAAAAAGAGGTTGTATGATAAATTCGGCACCGTAGAGAATAATCGAATGAATGAATGATCGGTGATAAGTGTGAATGTTCGGTATGATGTTTTGAATTCACATGGACTTAGCTTGCACACGATGTTCTAAATTCAAATTACTTTATCACTCTAGAGGATAAAAACGGCTTTTGCACTCAGATATCGAAGAGCAAAAAGACTCTTTCCGAGATGGGGGGATGAAAAAATTCTTTTTGTATTCGAAAGAGTTATATACTCTCGAGGAACAGGATCTGATGATAGGATCCCAGGCTAATCGAGGGCAACTCTCAAATTGTATAGGCACTTGTTACGTTTTCCATTTATATTTTCTTAAGCTGTTCATGTATTTGCGTCTGATAATAATAATCTCATGTGGATGCGCTGATGATGGAAGGTTAAACTTCTCAAAGGTTAGGAGTTGAAAGAAAATTCTTTCAAAATTAAATATAGGTACTTATGGACCGATAGTTGTATTCTTTCAGGCTATATGGGTTCGGTTTTTAGTCAGTAGAAGTCTGACACTCCCCTTCGCTCTGCCCAAGAGTGGGGGGGGGGGTCATTTGATGATTTTCCACCCACCAAAAAAAAAAAAAAAGGCTATTATTTTTTCCTGATGATGATGGCATCCCAGATAGTCCGAGAGCTCGCACCAAGTTTTGGGTAGGTATTTGAGGCAAGCTGAAAACTTGTCACATACCTACCACTCCTCTAATACCCCAATACGGAACTGCAGACCTGGCTGGTAAGTAGCGGGGCTAAATCAACCACGATGATTTAGTAGGGGTTTTAAAATTGCCAGATGCGTGCAAAATATTTTGCAAAAAAATATAAGAACTGTATTTGAGGCAATATAAGTTTTGAAACTGACATGGTCACTGACACTACTATTAATACTATGAACGGGATATTTACCATGTTTTCTTATTGTTTCGAGTTCCCGATATTTCGGCGCTGTTACAAGCACCATGATCACGGATAAACTGAAGTCATTGCGGGTGGATGTTTATGAGCAGACAAAACGTCCTCTTTCTCGTTCGTTTTTAGGGTTCCGTAGTCAACTAGGAACCCTTATAGTTTCGCCATGTCTATTTGTCCGTCTGTCCGTCCTCGCTTAATCTCGGAAGCTGTTTGGTACCAATATGTGTATCAATCACGCCGACAAAGTGGTAAAATAAAAATTGGAAAAAAACTGAAAAGCAAAAAACAAGCACATTTCAAATTAAGCAAAACTTGGAAGCAGGCGGAGTCCATTCTATTTTAATTTTTTCTTTTCATAATTTAATATTCAAATGAACTCCGCCTGCTTGCAAGTTTTGTTTAATTTAAAATGTGCTTGTTTTTTTGCTTTTCAGTTTTTTCAGTCGGGTTTTTTAGTTTTTTAACTACTTTTTTTATTTCCAACTTTTTAGTTCTTTTTTTTGTTTGTTCTTTCGTTGGTCGCGTAAAATTCTTCGCAGATGATTTATTTAACTTTTGTGCTTGTTTATAGGATTTCTTTTAAACATATAAGTGTTATATATTTTTGTAATCTCCTTTTAAAACCCTTTATTTTAATACCCTACTCGATGGTATCGGAAAAAATTTTTTTTTTGTTCTCCGCGATTGGGCCCCAAAATCCACAATTTTTCTTTGTTTTTTAATTTTAATGTAGCCTATAAGGCTACAACACTCGCGCCATCAAGACGAATCTAACGACGTATATTTCATTCAAATCGGTTCATCCGTTTACAAGTTATGAGGGAACAAAGAAACGGACATACATACAAACATACACGTCAAACACATAACCCTCCTTTTGGGCTTCGCCGCAGTCAGGTAAAAAAATGTTTTATTAGGGTAGCCCCCCTATGTGTAAAGTGAGAAGTGATTTTTTTTAAATTTCAAAACTAACGTGTGATATATTGTTGGAAAAGTATTTAAAAATGAATAGGGGTTTACTAAAATAATTTTTTGATAATGTCAATAATTTCGGAAATAATCGCTCCAAAAGTAAAAACAATGTGTCCCCCCCCCTCTAACTTTTAAACCATAAGTTTAGAAAATATGAAAAAAGTCTGAAAAGTAGAGCTTTATAAGAACTTTCTAGGAAAATCATTTTGAACTTGGATGGAAACAGTTTTTGTACAAAAAAGACAAAAAGTTGTACAAAATAATTTCTGGACTAAGTTTGTAGTATAATCGTATATGCAAGCATTTTTTTTAACTTCGTTTACATATTTTATTATCCTGAACGTATCTTTTTTCAAACAAAAAAAGAATTATCACTACGGAAGCGGAACCCTACACTGAGCGTGGCCCGACACGCTCTTGGCCGGTTTTTGCGTTCGGCACCACTACCATTGTCACTCGTGTCCACTCGCGAACTTTTTTCGGCCCTTTTTCGGTTTTTCTTTTTACACAGTGTTCGGTTTTTCCAGTGGTTCAACTATGTAAAAACCGAAAAAGTGCCGAAAAAAGTTCGCGAGTGGACACAGTAACGAGAGTAAACGAACAAGAAAGAGGGTAGACCGTTTTTTCTGCTCATAAACATCCACCCGCAATGACTTCAGTTTATCCGTGATCATGGTGCTTGTAACAGCGCCGAAATATCGGGAACTCGAAACAATAAGAAAACATGGTAAATATCCCGTTCATAGTATTAATAGTAGTGTATTTGAGGCAGTTTGAAATTTTAATAGAGTATTGTGTATAACTGAAAAATTAGATTCTCAAAAAGACAGATAATTTTGGTGGGACTTTCTACCTTACAGGTGAAAAAATAAATCATGGATAGGAAAACTGCCTCCGTGGTCGAGTGGTTTAGGCGTTTGCCTTGTGACCCGGTGGTCGTGGGTTCGATTCCCACGGGAAACACACTTTGTAAAGTTGTTTCCAGTTTGGTTAGGACATTGCAGGCTTGAATCACCTGATTGTCTGATAATAAGATGGTTCCGTGCTTCGGAAGGCACGTATAAGCCGGTGGTCCCGGCCGCCAAATGGTGGTCGTCAAATCATGTCAGAGGCCCTTGCGGCGGTTTAGAAACTCTGACACTAGGGTGTGTAGGGTCGTTAGACCTTACTGCCCACACGATAAGAAGAAGAATGGATAGCTGCGAGCGAGTAGCGCTATGGCGCTATGGGCGAGCTGTAGTGTGAGAGAAAGCGCTTATCGGCAGCTGTCTGCGTTCTTGTATGCCGCGCGCCGCGTTACTATCGGCTTTGGCGAGGCCACGTGACTTACAATAGCCATGAGGTTTCTACTTAGAATTTCAAAGTAATAAAATTGTGCTTTTTTTTTCTTTCTTTATTTGCAATCTATCTAAACGATATTCAGCAAAAGTTAAGTATTTGCATAAATCAGGCTTGTGCGATACATGTCCAATGACACAGTCCGCTTCATCTTTATCACAGTCTACATCTACAATAATAAGTCCTGTGGGGTTTTCCGTTTTAGCCTTCTTGGCATGATTGGGTCGTTCATCAGCTGTTTTGTTCATCGCATTGGGGTGGTGTGTGATCCCTGATCTATAATTTTCCATTTTGAAGCTTCTTGTCCAGGTACCTACATGTCTAAGTATTTTGCCTCATCAGCTTGTGGGACTTGGACTCCATTTATTTTGACTGGAGGGCAAGTTTGGCGTCGAAGTGTGTAAGTTACCTGTACAGATTTGGATTCATTAGCTTTAATACGCCAATCTCTTAGCCATTTTGCGATGTCATCAAGACTGTTTTGGAGTTTCTGAGTGGCGTTTTCTGGGAGTTCATCCGAAGATAAAACTGCTGTATTGTCGGCGAAAGTACCAGTTATGTTTACATTTGAAACAGGTAGATCTGCAGTGTAAAGAAGGTACAAAATGGGACCCATAACGCTGCCCTGAGGTACACCTGCGTGAACTTCGTGAAACATCGTTGCTTCTTCGCCTTGCTTTACAAAAAAGTGTCTGTTTTTCAAATACGATCTTATAAACTAGTAGAATTGTATTGGAAGCCTTTTTTGTCTTTGTACAAAAGCCCACCGTACCACACGCGGTCAAAAGCTTGGGAGTTGGGATATGTCTAAAAATGCTGATGTAGTATTGTTTACGTTCAAAGGCGGTTTGTATAGCATTAATGAGTCTAAGTACTTGTTCAATTGTGCCGTGTTTTTGCCAGAAGCCAAACTGATGATCAGGAATTATATTCTTCCGCGGCGCCGGATGTTACCGGCGGCGAGTGCTGTGGGTGCGGGGGCGCGCGGCGGCGCGTGCCGTGGCGGCGGGTGTGCGGGGCTCCGGGTCGCGGGGCGGCGGTTGCACGTTGCGGCGTGCATTCGTTGTTCCGTGATTCGGGGTCTCGAGCATTCGTTGTTGCGGTTTGCGTCGCTGCGTGCTTTCGTGCTCGCAATGTTCGTTGTTGCGGGGGCATTCGGTGGCTTGCGGTTCGGCGTGGTGGCTTTCGGAATGAAATATTGCACTCGTAGTTTCGTTTGTTTTTTTTAATGAATTGCTCTTCTGACATTCAAAAATGCCTGTAATGGCTTAATTGAAATAAATGATTTGAGTTTGAGTTTGAAACCTGTCCGCTGATCGTGATCGTCACGCATTGTCTCGCGAGTCGGAGACGTTCACGGATAGACAATTGCGCTTGAGTTTTGAGTCCTCAGCGTATCTACGCATCTGCTGGTAGGTCTCTAGATACAAGTGAGGAACATAATGCGCGACTGTCCGCTGATCGTGAACGTCACGTATTGTCTCGTGAGTCGGAGACGTTCACGGATAGAGAATTGCGCTTGAGTTTTCACAAAAATAAGTAATGAAATAATAAAAACCTTCTGCTATATGTTTAATGTTGAGGTTTGTATATTTTCTCTGAAAGTCGAAACATAGTACTTACGCCGCAGATAAAAGAAAAAGTAACCTATAGCTGTATAAAATCGCGCCTGTTATTTCCTAAAGGATTAGGCTGATGTGTGTGTACACCTATTTGAGTCCTCAGCGTATCTATGCATCTGCTGGTAGGTCTCTAGATATTATACAAGTGAGGAACATAATGCGCGACTGTCCGCTGATCGTGAACGTCACGCATTGTCTCGTGAGTCGGAGACGTTCACGGATAGAGAATTGCGCTTGAGTTTTGACCTCTCAGCGTATCTACGCATCTGCTGGATAGGTACAAGTGAGGAACATGATGCGTGACTGTCCGCTGATCGTGAACGCCATGCATTGTCTCGCGAGTCGGAGACGTTCACGGATAGAGAATTGCGCTTGAGTTTTGAGTCCTCAGCGTATCTACGCATCTGCTGGTAGGTCTCTAGATATTATACAAGTGAGGAACTGTAATTCGAAAGAAATCGCGCCTGTAATTTCCTAAAGGATTAGGCTGATGTGTGTGTACACCTATTTGAGTCCTCAGCGTATCTATGCATCTGCTGGTAGGTCTCTAGATATTATACAAGTGAGGAACATAATGCGCGACTGTCCGCTGATCGTGAACGTCACGCATTGTCTCGTGAGTCGGAGACGTTCACGGATAGAGAATTGCGCTTGAGTTTTGACCTCTCAGCGTATCTACGCATCTGCTGGATAGGTACAAGTGAGGAACATGATGCGTGACTGTCCGCTGATCGTGAACGCCATGCATTGTCTCGCGAGTCGGAGACGTTCACGGATAGAGAATTGCGCTTGAGTTTTGAGTCCTCAGCGTATCTACGCATCTGCTGGTAGGTCTCTAGATACAAGTGAGGAACATAATGCGCGACTGTCCGCTGATCGTGAACGCCATGCATTGTCTCGCGAGTCGGAGACGTTCACGGATAGAGAATTGCGCTTGAGTTTTGAGTCCTCAGCGTATCTACGCATCTGCTGGTAGGTCTCTAGATACAAGTGAGGAACATAATGCGCGACTGTCCGCTGATCGTGAACGTAACGCATTGTCTCGTGAGTCGGAGACGTTCACGGATAGAGAATTGCGCTTGAGTTTTGACCTCTCAGCGTATCTACGCATCTGCTGGTAGGTCTCTAGAGACAAGTGCGGAACGTGATGCGCGACTGACTGCTGATCGTAAGCGACATGCATTGTCTCGCAAACCGGAAACTTTTACCGATACAGAATCACGCTTGAGTTCGCAGCGAATTCGCACATCTACTAACAGGTCTTTTGAAACAAGTGATGAATGAACGTGATGATCATACATTCGATCGAGATTATCATACATTGTCCCGAATACCTACGCACACAACAAAATATTCATAATCAGTTAGAAAGTGAGATAGAAAGAATTGCTGGGGTACGGCATGAAGAGACAGAAGAACTGTGTTCATACCGCGTATACCACTCATCCCCAACAATTTCCCCTTTCAATTTAAGCGCACACAGTTCCCTGTGACTACATCCTTTGCCCTGACAATAAAGAAGTCACAAGGGCAGACGCTTAAAGCCGCTGGTGTTGCCTGACAACCGGCTGTTTTTCTCATTGCCAACTTTGTGTTGCTTTTTCAAGGGTCAGCAACGCTTCCGGTCTTCATAATATTATTAGCTCCTGAAGGAAAAACCCCAAATATAATAATAATAATAATATAATAAGCCATTTATTCCCCAAAGTACAAAATATTACAGATTTATAACATTATTTTCTTCAATACATTTCATGCAGTATATAATCTCATGCAACAATAAAATTAAAAGAACTAAATTTAACAAAAGAATAACATAATATTAGAGTTGCTTAAAAGTAATAACAATAATGAGTAAAAAATAATTAATAACAATTCAATAAATTTATAAATATAATTATGTATGTAGGTATGTCAAATAAAAGTTAAAAATAATTTAATTAAAACAATAATAAAATGTGATTATCAGCAATTCAATAAATTATGATTATAGGTACATATGTCAATTATCAGTTAAATTCAATAATTTAATTCGATTTTCATCAGTTTTGGGGTACCCAATGTTGGGCAAAGGCCTCCTCCATGTATTTCCATAACTTCCTATTCTTGGCGATCCTAGTCCAAGTGGATCCCGCGACTCTAGTGACGTCGTCGCTCCAGCGGCGGCGCGGGCGACCGCGGCGGCGTGCCTCGCCGCGCGGCCACCAGTGCAGTACCCGCTCGCTCCAACGTCCGTCGTCTGCGCGCGCCGCGTGACCCGCCCATCGCCATTTTAGCCTACAGGCTAAGTCTGCTACATCTATCAATTTGGTGTTCATTCTGATTTGAGAGTTTTGAATTTTGTCTCGCAGTTTCAATCCCAACATACTTCGCTCGACGGCCCGCTGGAAGACTAGTAGTTTGGTGATTGTTTCTTTTGTTAGTGCCCAGGTCTGGCAGCCGTAGAGAAGTGTGGGAGACACGACGGTTTCGAATGCTTTCTTCTTTAGTTTGATTGGTAGTTTGGATTTGAAAATATGCTTTAAGGACCAATATCTTTTCCAAGCTAGTTTTATTCTTCGCTCTACTTCGCCTGCAGTTTGCTCCTTGAACGTGATTCTTTGTCCTAAATATAAATAATCTTCCACGTACTCTATTTCTTTTGATAGTATTTTTACTGGTTTGTTTTCTCCGTTGGTCATTATGCGAGTTTTGTCCAGATTCATAGTCAATCCACATTTCCGACTCTCTCTGTCTAAAGATTGCAGCATGTATTCTAGATGTGTGTGGTTGTCACAGATTAGCACGATATCATCTGCGAAGCGTAAATGGTTCAATGTTACTCCATTAATGTTGATCCCCACAGAGTCCCATTCCAGGTTACGGAAAATGGTCTCGAGGAGAGCTGTAAAAAGGTTCGGTGATATCGGGTCGCCTTGTCGAACACCGCGTTGTACTTCGAAAGGTCTTCCTTGTCTCTCTAACTTAACTTTGGCTTTACCTCTTTTATAAATTTCCTTTAATATATTTATGTACTTTTGTGGCACTCCTTGTTGGTCTAGGGCTTTCCACAGAGCTAAGTGTCCTATTGAATCAAATGCTTTCGAATAATCAACGAAAGCAATGTAGAGCCTTTTCCCGTATTCTTCATACTTTTCGATGATTTGTGTCACTGTAAATATATGATCAACTGTAGAGAACCTTGGTCGGAAACCAGCTTGTTCTTTGGGTTGATTAAATTCTAGAGTAGGCATAATTCTTTTAAGCAATACTTGCGTGAATACTTTGTACGTAGTCTGTAATAAGCTTATAGGCCTATAATTTCCTATGTCCTTAGGATTTCCTTTCTTGTACAATAAAGTTATAACTGATGTCTCCCATTCAGCAGGTATGTTTTCAAATGCTAAGATATTATTGAACAATTTCGTGATAATAGGGGATAGTGGTTCAATTAAAGTTTTAAGTATATCGTTAGTAACCCCATCTTCTCCCGGGCTTTTTAAGGATTTAAGAGAGGAAATTGCTTTACTTATTTCACTTTCCATAAATATTGGCACTTCTATGTTACCGTCATCGGGTTTTATGGTTAAACAGGTATTGTTACTATCGTCTCTACGTTGGTATAAATCTTCGTAGAATTCTGTAGCCGTCTCAACTAGCTCTTTTCTATTAGAAGTAATTCGCCCGTCTTTCGATTTCAGAGAGGGAATCCATTTTCGCACATCGTTTAGCCGTTGTTGTCCTCTCTTGACTGAACTATTAAGAGTTAGCTCTTCCTCAATTATTTTTAGTCTATCTGTGTGTTTCTTTCTCTCTATTTTTCTCTTAATTGTTTTGTACAGCTTGGTGAGTTCCTGCTTTTCATTTTTTGTTTTGTTTTTCTTTTCTTTTAAGAATGTTCTGCGTTCGATTAGTTTAGCAATATCATGTGAAATGCCTGCTTTGGGTGTTGGTTTCGCAGAGTTCTTGTTTGATGATGAAGTCACACTCTTAATAGTTTTTATGATGGAAGAGTATGATTCCTGTACGTCCACCGTATCAGTCAACGATGCAGACGCCTCAATAAATTTGTTTTTGAGTGTTTCTTTTTCTAATGGCGTCAGGGCGCAGACTGTACCTTTGAAAGCTTTTCTTGATTTCACCTGAAACTCGATTGAATATTTTGCTCGTACAAGTCTATGGTCGGTAGGGTGTGTTGTGTTAATAATATTGATGTCTCTCACTCTGTTTTTATTATTGGTTAGAAAATAGTCAATTTCGTTGTAGGTTTTACCATCAGGGGAACACCAAGTCCATTTTTGTTTCTGCTTCTTTTTAAAATAAGTATTCATAATATGGAGGCGATTTTCTATGCAGAACTCTGTAAGTAATTTTCCTCTTTTGCTTCTTTTACTATTGTAGCCCCAAGGGCCCATAAAGACTCGGTCCTCAGGATTGGCGGTACCGATTTTGGCATTAAAATCTCCCATTATTATTGTATTTGGGCCTGTGTTGTCCAGAGCTAAAATTAATTCGTCGTAGAACAGTTGTATGTCTTCGTCTTTTGATTTTTCTGTTGGGGAGTAGACTTGAATAATATTGATTTGAGTGTTATTTATATTCAGGTCGAGTCGGGCTATTCTATCTGAGATGGGTTTTAGATCCGTTACGTGTACTTTCATGTATTCTTTCAGCAAAAAACCAACGCCGCTGTATCCGCTCTTGTTTCCTGAGTACATAAAAATAAAGTTGTCTTTTTCTAGTATTTCAAAGTCTTTTTGTCTCGTTTCTGATAGACCCAAAATATCCCAATTGATATTCTTCAGAGCATGTAGCAGTTCAGTTTTTCTCGTATCGGTCGCTAATGATCGAACATTAAGCGTGCATATATTTAGATATGATGTGGTGTTATTTTCACTAACCCCAAATATAGTTCTGTTTATAAAGATTTTTTTTAAATGTTATTTGCAATTTATTATTGTTAATTCAGTGTACCCTTGGGATCCGCTGTGAAATAACGGGAAGAAAAGTTTTTTGTTGTATAGGTATTAAGTCTGGGCATCATGTAGGCTCTAATTTATTTTGTAAAATGGAACACCTGATGCAGAACCGCAACAGACCAGCTAATAATATAAGAGATATAAAATTGGTGCCATAGCAAAAATTATTCCACGTGAAGAGCATTTTCTGCTGTGAGAATAAATTTAAATATCTGGAACACTTGTTGTGGAACTCCAAAGCCGAATGACGTCTTAGCAAAAGTTGTTTAGTCTGATGAGCATTTCCTGTGGACTTACAAAAATGAAAGATCTGGAACGTCTCCAATCGTCTCGCTCACCCCGTTGTTTCCCCGTCCCTGGGCCTTAGAATTCTACATCAGACGTTTCAGATCTTCGATTTTGACGACCCCGTTGTCGCTGGCATAAGCAACAGGATCCGCGTACGAAGTCGCGGGCAGAAGCTAGTTATAAATAAAAACCGGCCAAGAGCGTGTCGGGCCACGCTCAGTGTAGGGTTCCGTAGTGATAATTATTTTTTGTTTGAAAAAAGATACCTACGTTCAGGATAATAAAACGTGTAAACGAAGTTAAAATAAAAAACTTTTTTGCAAAAAAAAAACAACCGACTTCAAAAACACCAAAAAGTGAAAAATAAACTTCAGAAGAAAAATCTGCTTCTGAAGTCGGTGACATTTGTTTATTACATTTAGTTTTTTTGCCACCGACTTCAGAAGCAGATTTTTCTTCTGAAGTTTATTTTTCACTTTTTGGTGTTTTTGAAGTCGGTTGTTTTTTTTTGCAAAAAAGTTTTTAATTTTTTTAATTTTTAGTTTTAATATCCTATAGAAATATTTACTATACATTTAACATTCGACTAAGAAACCTAACATTCGACAAAAAAACACGTAATACGTGCCTAAGAAATTTGAGGGTTGCCCTCGAGTTCTCTGGGATTCCATCACCAGGTCCTGGTTTCCTTAAAATATCTCCTTCACAATAAAAAAAGAATCATCAAAATTGGTTCATAAACGACGAAGTTATTCGCGAACACACATTAACGAAAAATGTTCATAAATTAAGAAAAATATTCATAAAATGAAAAGTACTGGGCCAAACTGTACTAAATTTTTATGGGACCAAATGGCAACTATTCCGCATCAAACTAAAAAAGAATCACGTAAATCGGATCATAAATCGCAGCGTAATCGGTGTACATACATAAAAAAAGCATACCAATCGAATTGAGAACCTCCTCCTTTTGGGAAGTCAGTTAAAAAATGCTTGCATATACGATTTGTGACGTCCACTTGTCACCTCGGGTAAGTATTAGATGTACTGGCAGGTAAATAAACACTATAATGCTATTTCGTAATAGTCGCGCCGCACGTCCGCTCGGCTTGGCAGTCCGTTCGCTACTGCCTCCCACCTCGCGCCCGCGCCCACGACTATACCATTTATTTATTTATACATTAATCATCACACCTTTCCCTTTTTAACAAATTCAGTGGGTACAACTACAAAATAGTATTTTAAAAGAATACAAAAAACAAAAATATTATGTATATACATTTTTCCCATGATTTAGTTTAATTGGAGTAGTTAGTATTTATAATTCACTATCGACACTACTATCACTGATGTTGTCGGAATCAATTTTGTTATCTTCACATACTTTCCATTGGCCTTCAATTCTTTTTAAATGAATGATGTTTCTTCTCAATAGGGTATTTCACCAAAAAAATCTAATTAGTCCGTCTGTTAGATTATCGAAAAATATTGGATACGTGTTTTTTGTTTTATCTAATAAATAACAATTGACGGAAATAAAACGTGTCAAAGATCATGAGTGGGGGCTTTTCACGTCACTTCGTGAGTAAAAAAGTACTAACCTTGTGACGTCACACGACTTGACACGACTTTTCGAAGCGCTGTATCGTGTTCATCTTTTGTTTACGTGAAAAAAGAAAAAATATGTGTCCTTTATTTTTTGAAAATCTATCTGACGGACTAATTACATTTTTTAGGTGAAATACCCTATTCTTGTCCTGTCTCGTCGTCCCTTATTTTATATTCCGGTCCATTACAGTTAATAACAGTGTGTGTTGTTGGATTAAAGTTTGTAGAAAGTTTGTTTTCTTTTACCATATTCTTGACGTACACCTTTTCTCCAATTCCTATATCTACATCTCCTGCTTTCCTTTTCCTATCCCCATATTCCTTTCCTTTTTCTTTCATTATTTTGTCTCTGTCATTGATTCCGGAAATTGTCGGCGATTCTAAATCTGTAAACGAAGGTATTTTGTCCCTAAACTGTCTACCGAAAAATAACTCGGACGGAGTTTTACAGGTGGTTGAGGGAGGAGTGCTATTGTACATCGTGAGATATAATAACAAGTCATCATACCAATTTGACTTTTCACTTTGGCTAATTCTGAGACGTTTTAGAATGTCGCGATTTTGTCGTTCAACTTCGCCGTTTTGTTGAGGGGAGTAGGGTGTAGTATAAAAAATGTGTATTCCTAAGTTCTGACAAAAGGATTTGAAATCCTCACTAACAAACTGTCTGCCGTTGTCTGCGGTAATGGTGAGGGGCGTTCCTAACCTAGAGAATATTTCTTTTAAAATTTTAATTGTTTCAACAGATGTAATCGACTTCATTGATTTTATTTCTTTGTATCTACTGTAGTAGTCTACTATGACAAAAAGGTGATGTCCGCTAGGCAAAGGACCCAGAAAGTCGATTGCAACATCAACCCAAGGCTCTGATGGCAGCTCACGACGTTTCATTGGCATTGGGGGATTCGGCGCAGAAACCAAGGTGCAACCCTTGCAGCCTTTTACCATTTTTTCAGCGTCGCTATCTATTTTGGGCCACCAAACTTTGGTCCGTAAGCGCGCTTTCATAGCGCCAATGCCAGGATGTCCCTCGTGGGCTGCCTCCAATACTTGGTGACGTAATTTAAGGGGTATAACAATCTTACTTCCTCTCAACAAAAGGCCGTCGTGCGTCCAAAGCTCGGTTTGAAATATCCTATAAATATTTATCACTGGATCCCAGTTATTTGATGATAGAGCCTCTCTAACAAGTTGGATCTCGTTATCCTGAAGGGAAACTTCTTTTATAATGTTCATCCCTATGGCACAAGGTCTAGCAAGTTGAACAATTTGATTTACGTGGTGCTCATCTTCAAACGGTTGGGGGTTATCTGTGGCGCATAATCGGGATAAACAGTCCGCGATATTTGTCTTACCTGGCTTAAACAGCACCCTGAAATTATATGATTGAAGACGTAGTACCCGCTCGATTCGGGCACAAGGTTTTGAACGCCTGCCAAATATAACCTCCAACGGTTTGTGATCAGTCACTAAATCAAATGATTCTTTGCCGAATAGATATATCTTAAAATGTTCAACTGCCCAGACCAGTGCAAGTGCTTCTTTTTCCGTCTGACAGTATCGTTTTTCCACATCGGTTAGGCTTTTGTTGCCGTAAGCAATTACTCGAGGTCCGTTACTATCAGACTGAATGAGCACTGCACCTAGGCCTACAGGACTAGCATCTGCCATTACAGTCGTTTTATCCTTAGGGTCATAATATCCGAGTGTATGAATATTACTCAAAGATTCTTTGAGCTCTTTAAACGATTTGCTTTGTTCAGGACCCCAACATGAGCCGATTGTCGCTTTTTTTCCCAATTTGAGAGTTAATAACCTCCTAAGGGGTTCTGATTTAGTGGCCATATTAGGAATCCACTTGTTTACATAATTTATGAGACCTAGGAAACTTTGCACTTCTTCAATTGAAGTCGGTTCTCTAAAGTTTTCTACAACTTTTACATACCTAGCCAAAGGTTTAACACCATCAGTGGACAATTCATGACCGAGAAATTTTATACTCTTGACATTAAAAACGCATTTGTTTTGGTTTAAAAGGATGTTATTTTCCTTGAATACAGCTAGGACTTTATTTAGTCTAGCGTTGTGTTCGGAATTGTTTTCCCCATACACAACGATATCATCAATAAAGTTTACTACACCTTCACATGGCAAAAGGATCCTTTCAAGAATTTTTTGAAAATGTTCCGGAGCACATGAGATGCCAAACATCAATCTTTTATAACGATATAAACCTTTTCCCGTTATGAATGTCGTGATATCTCTAGAATCTCCGCTGATTTCGACTTGGTGGAATGCGTCTTTAATATCAAGCTTAGAAAATACCTTAGCTTTTTTAAATTTTGGAAGTAGCTGATCCATGGTAGGCAAAGGGTGATTTTCTCTCACGATAGCCTTATTGGCACATCGCATGTCTACACATACCCTAACTTCACCATCTGGCTTAAGCACTGGCACTATTGGCGAGACCCACCCCGATGGACTTTCTACTGGTTCAATAATATCTAATTTAACAAGTTCGTCAATCTTTTTATTAATTTTTTCTTCTAACGGAATAGGTACTCGCCGACAGGGTTGAGCTACTGGTTTTACCATTTTGTCAATAGAGATGTTGAGTTGTATATTTTTGATTTTAGGAAAACTATTTTCACTCACCTGATTGACCTCTAACCCTAATTTGAGCACGTTAAGAGATATAGCAGTATCTTTTCCCAACAAATCTCGTGTGCCATCTTTTACGACATAAAAAGTACCCGATTTTACTTGGTTTTCCACTTGGATGTCAGTATCAAATGATCCGATAATTGTCAAAGGTTTATCGCTGCCATACGCGATGAATGTCTTGTCAGGCTTAGGAATTTGATTTCTAACTTCGACCTTGCATTCTTTTAAACGATTCCAAGTTTTGTCGCTTAAAATATTACATTTACTGCCCGAGTCAATTATCATGTCTATTTTGACACCTCCAACATTGCAGCTCATCGTAGCGTCGTCATCAATGTGAAATATATAATTAACATCGGTTTTAGCATGAGATGTCGTATTCTGATTATTTCCATATTTATTTTGGTCATTGTTGGATGTTTTTATTTTTTTATGCTGGTGTCTATTTGTAGCCGTTAGAACAGGCCTGTTCCTTTTGCTTGCCCGAGTCCGACATTTAGTCCTGAAATGGCCTACAAATCCACATTTTATGCATTGTTTATTCTTTGCTGGACAAACATTACTGTCTCCAGTATGATGCATACTACCACAACGAGAGCATCCTAAATTCTCAGGACCGTCCTTTTTGACATCAATTTTATTTATACTAGGTGCCTGTGTTACTTGACCATAATCACTGAGTTGTCTTTCAACTGCCTCAATAGCATTCGCCTGTATTATAATTTTATCGAGGGTAGCATCATCGCCTAATGTAAGTATTTTTTTCCTCAAATCTTTCGAACTACATTTTTCTACGATTTGATCAATAATATTATCTTCTTGGTTGGAGAATTTGCATTTACTGCTCTGATTACGCAACCGCACTAAAAATTTCTCAAATTTCTCACCCGGCTCCTGTTTTAATAATCTAAATAAATGTCGCTCATAAATTTTACTTTGTTTTGGTGAGAAGTAGTCATCAAGTTTTTTTATGGCAATTTTGTATTCATCACCATCGTGCTCTGTTTCCTGATCGTCTGGTAAATTATGGTATATTTCTTGTAACGTCAACCCGCCTAAGTGAAGTAGGTTAGCCTTCCGCTTTTTTGGATCACTCACATCCGTAGCTGTTAGGAAAATTTCCAATCCACGCTTCCACTTTTCCCAACGCAAACCCACAGACGCAGGCTCGCCTTCGCAATCAAATGTTTCAAGAGGTGGTATTTGGGACATTTTGGGCAACCTGCGACAATAGTATTTTGTTAGTACCAACCGACGTTGTCAGTTTACTACTCTGTGCACAATTAAAATGTAATAGTATTTTGTTAGTACCAACCGACGTTGTCAGTTTACTACTCTGTGCACAATTAAAATGTAATAGTATTTTGTTAGTACCAACTGACGTTGTCAGTTTACTACTCTGTGCACAATTAAAATGTAATAGTATCTTGTTAGTACCAACCGATGTTTTCGGTTTACTACTTGGTGCACAAATAAAATGTTATTATAGATAGTACCAACTGCATTGCCAGTTTACTACTTGCTAAAAGCATAACTATTATAAACAATTTAAATTGCTTTTTTTTTTTTTTTTTTTATTAGTACCAATTGACATTGTCAATTTACTACTCCGTCAAAGCAATGTAAATTATCTTTATTACCAGCCAAATATTACTTTAGGCTTAATACTGTTGTTGGTTATATTTACTCAATGTCAAATTACTGCAGTACAATCATTATTTGACAAACAATGATATTATAGTAAAATATCATTGTTGACAAGTAAATAATTTGCTTGGTACCAGCCGTTCATCGCTTACTACTAAACCAAGAGTGTAGGAGTAATTATCATAACATTTACATCATAACCAGGCAAGTAAGTACCCATCCCCTATCGTAACTAGCGCAAACCGTAGCAAAGAATGATAATGTACCTATATTCCCGATATATAACAGTACGGAAGTTGCGAACTTAGCTTGCAATTTGCATGTGGTTACGTAATTTATTAAAAACGGTGAGTATAACAGCGTCAAATTACTTTACAAGTGTCTACATTTAATCGCAGACTTTATTATGAACATAGGTAGGTAACACAAACAACAATAGGTAGGTAACAACTCGGAACAGACTTTGAAAACTAAAAGACTTATTCTACGACGCATTGTCTCAATTATCGTGGGGTAGGTAAATATTACTATTATCAACTCGAACGCTTTAAATACATTGTTCACAGCGCAAGTGACACACATTCGTAAAAGAACGGAACGGAACGCTTAAGATAAATAGGTTAGGTACTTACTCACTAGTTCCTTTTACTCCTATTTTTTTTTTTTTTTTTTTTTTTGTTATTTGTGGCACTTACCCGTAGACTCGTCGCCACGTGTGACGTCCACTTGTCACCTCGGGTAAGTATTAGATGTACTGGCAGGTAAATAAACACTATAATGCTATTTCGTAATAGTCGCGCCGCACGTCCGCTCGGCTTGGCAGTCCGTTCGCTACTGCCTCCCACCTCGCGCCCGCGCCCACGACTATACCATTTATTTATTTATACATTAATCATCACACGATTATACTACAAACTTAGTCCAGAAATTATTTTGTACAACTTTTTGTCTTTCTTGTACAAAAAATGTTTCCATCCAAGTTCAAAATGATTTTTCTAGAAAGTCCTTATAAAGTTCTACTTTTCAGATTTTTTTCATATTTTCTAAACTTATGGTTCAAAAGTTAGAGGGGACACATTGTTTTTTACTTTTGGAGCGATTATTTCCGAAATTATTGACATTATCAAAAAATGATTTTAGTAAACCCCTATTCATTTTTAAATACCTTTCCAACAATGTATCACACGTTAGGGTTAAAATTAAAAAAATAAATTACATAGAGCTACCCTAATAAAACGTTTTTTTCCAATTTTTATTTTACCACTTTGTCGGCGTGATTGATACACATATTGGTACAGAATTTCAGCTTTCTAGTGCGTTAGCACTCATAGAGATTAAGCGAGGACGGACGGACGGACAGACAGACATCGCGAAACTGCTTTTTGTGAAATAAAGTTATTATTATTATTATTATAACTATAAGGGTTCCTAGTTGACTACGGAACCCTAAAATTGTTCTCCCCACCACTGCGATCATTTTTTTGTTCTAGACCATACCTTCAAACCCCTAGTTACGGAGATATTGGGGGGTCAAAGTTTCAAATTTTTCACAGTTTTTAACCGACTTCCCAAAAAGGAGAAGGTTCTCAAGTCGATTGGTATGTTTTTTTTTTTTCTATGTAGGTATGTACACCGATTACGCTGCGATTTATGATCCGATTTACGCGATTCTTTTTTAGTTTGATTTTGGTCCCATAAAAATTTAGCATGGTTTGGCCCAGTACTTTTCATTTTATGATCATTTTTGTATAATTTATGAACATTTTTCGTTCGTTTTTTTATGTGTGTTCGCGAATAACTTCGTCGTTTCTGAACCAATTTTGATGATTCTTTTTTTATTGGAACGGAGATATTTCAAGGGTGGTACCATGATATGGAAACCAGATCCTGGTGATGGAATCCCAGAGAAATCGAGGGCAACCCTTAAATTTCATTGGGCACGTATTACGTGTTTCGTGCTTTTTCTGACGCTATTTCACGCTATATAAGTATAGGTTTCATAGTAAATATTTCTGATATACAACTAAAAATGAAAAAAAAAAACTTTTTTGCAAAAAAAAAACAACCGACTTCAAAAACACCTAAAAGTGAAAAATAAACTTCAGAAGAAAAATCAGCTTCTGAAGTCGGTGGCAAAAAAGCCAAATCAAACAAACAAATGTCACCGACTTCAGAAGCTGATTTTTCTTCTGAAGTTTATTTTTCACTTTTAGGTGTTTTTGAAGTCGGTTGTTTTAATCTATTGCATAGATTCTATCGCGGGCCTTGAGTTGAGCGTGGAGAGCGAATCCAGAGATTTCCTAACGAAAATATTCAGGATTCAGTATTCAACCAGGTTGCTATGGTTACGGAAAATAACAAGGTTGTCAACTGAGGTTGTCAAATTAAATAATTGTTTGTCTCTCTGCTTTCTCGTTCTAAAATATTCTTACTCGTATAATTTGTGTACAAAGTGTTTTAAATATGAATAAACAAAGTGCATTTTAATGAAGAAAGTCACGAAAAAATAGTGAAAGAAAATGAGTGAGGAGTGAGTACTCTATAAACATTCATTTTATTATTAGTACGCATCTATCATAAGTTTTATTGGTTTTTGCGTTACTATTCTGCGAATCGGTCTAAAACGATTCGTTTTCTTATAAAATATCTAAAATAAAATAAATAATTTTCATATTTTTCAATGCTAAGACATACGTCAGGCTGTCAATACTTTTTCATTACTCATACTCTGAAAGTAGGTCAGAACATACCTGCGGAGCGGGTTGAAAGTACTTCTTTTCAGCCCTAGGGAGAATCGCTTTCTACTGACAGCTGTCAAATTATTTGTTGCAATTGGGAGCAAACCTATTGCCACCAACCGATGTGATTAGGAGCAAGCCTATTACCATCAACAAATGTAATTGGGGGCAAGCCTATTGCTATCAACCGATGTAATTGGGAGCAAGCCTATTGCCATCGACCGATGTAATTAGGAGCTAGCCTATTGCCATCAACTGATGTAATTGGGGGCAAGCCTATTGCCATCAACCAAGCTGATTAGGAGCAAGTCTATTGCCATCAAGCGATATAATTATGAGCAAGCCTATTGTCATCCACCGATTTGGGTAATTAGGAGCATGCCTATTGCCATCAACCATTGTAATTAGGAGCAAGCCTATTGCCATCAACTAATCTAATTAGGAGCAAGCCTATTGCCATCAACCAATGTAATTAGGGGCAAGCCTATTGCCATCAACTGATGTAATTGGGGGCAAGCCTATTGCCCCCAACTGAAGTAATTAGGATCAAGCCTATTGCCATCAACTAATCTAATTAGGAGCAAGCCTATTGCCATCAACCGATGTTGTTAGGAGCAAAGTCTATTCACCGATTTAGGTAATTGGGGGCAAGCGTATTCCCATCAACTTTCCTTGTATTCGTAATGAAAAGCACAGTGTTTACCTCGGGTTAAAGACTTTTTAGTCCCTCGAACTATTAGCGCCCTCGCTGCGCTCAGGCGCCAAACCCCGACTCGGGACTAAATAAGTTCCTTTCACCCCTAAGGTAACAATGTACTATTTCTTTTAAATTTTCTGTCATAGAGTTTCTTACTAGCTTAGTTAGTCTATGAAGGTTAGTTTTGATTTATTTAATGTACATCGCGCGAAATTCGAAGATCAAACTCTTAATATCGTTATTTTTGTTCAAATTTTTTGAATGAATAATTATTTTGGTGTGTAATTACACTATTAATACCTAATTATTTATACCTATTATTGCATAAGTTGATGAAAAATGCTATGCAATAGATTTACCGCGGCAGTCTCCGAGTGCCACACGTTTTTTTTTTTTGTTTTGCAAAAATGTTTTTATTTTTTTATTTTTAAGTAGGTACCTACTGTACGACTTCTTCAACCGTCGCCGTCGTGGAGTGATGCAGACATGATGCAGACGAGAAAGGTACAGTTGCAGTACAGTCACAGTTATTATGCCTTGTGACTGGGACCGTAGCTTCTTAGTACACACGGCTACACATCAAGCTACACATTTCCAGTATACCTAAGCTGGTCTCGCATTGTATAGGATTTCCGTACAGTGCGAGACCAGCGTAAACTGGAAATGTATAGCTTGATGTGTAGCCGTGTGTACCTACTTAATTTGTATTTGTTTCGTCTAGTCAAAAGTGCCTGCTGTAACTGTGCCTACTTGAAATAAATGTTTTGATTTTTGAACAGCTGCGTCGTAGGCACAGCTGGACGCAACAACATGACTTTTGAACTCATACCGCCTTATTACAAAACGTAGTTAAACCTGGTTTAACTGAGACTTGGTTTATCTCGCATGACGTCTCAATTCAATAATATTCAAAAGAAAGTGACAGCATGCGAGATAAACCAGGTCTAAGTTAAACCAGGTGTAACTACGTTTTGTAATAAGGCGGATAGAGACAAACCTGATCTGGAAAAAATTGTAGGTACCTACATGAAGGCCATATAAATATTTGTTCTGGGCGGGAATCGAATACTGGACCTACTCCCACTCGTTACAATTCTCCATGACAACGCCGCTATGTAGGCTAGTAGACCTTGAATTGAATGTTAGGCTTTGTATCATGTAGCCTAGGTATACTCGAACTTTTTGCAAATGTAAGTAAAGAAGCTAAATTGTCTTTCAGTACATAACAGCGCCAGGAGCGTGCGCTCCTGTACAACCTGTACGACCGTGAGTGTGACGCAATACCCCATCGTTGGTACTCCGCGCGCGACACTGGACCAAGGGCGGATCCAGCTTTGGTGCCAGGGGGGGGTCACATAGTCGTTGTCAAGTCACAAGAAATTATAATTTAATTTTTTCATAGAAACAAGTAAAAAGTAGGTATTTTTTAATGTTTATAACTAGGTACTTAAAAATACCTATATTTAAATAACAAAATCAATTTTTCTTTTACGTCTTCTCCCGAAACGCGTTATTACTTTATCTACTCAAATGGGTACGTTTTATTGGACTTGGAGAAGTGTCAGTCCGTTTTGACGTTCTTCAGCCATTGAAGCTCTTCGCCACGATTCTTCGAATTGCTGAGCCTTACCCAGGGAGATATAGCGTTGAACAATTTGCCCTGGATAGACGATTTAGAATTAGAAATGAGAATTGAAGTCGAGCGCCTCAAGCGAGACGAACAGAGAAAAAGCAAGAGGAAGGCGCGAGCGAAGCGAGCGCGAAATTTTTTGTATTATTTTATAGATTTTGGGGGGTGGTAAAGATATTGTCATTGGGAGGGAACTTGAATGTGTCCTTTGTTTATGACGGCTACTGAGGTTTTCATTGCCTTCACATCACAGCCAGAGCAGGGCGGCTGTGATTTGTACATCTTTGACAGTCGTTGAGTCGTCACACGTAATCCGAAAGTCTGACAACCAGTCTTACTAAGGGAAATCTCATCGGACCCGGTACTAACTGGGTTGTGCAGTGTTAAGGTCAAAAAAGCAATCGTTCCATGTAAAATTCCGGTTTTCAGCTGCATCCAGTTAGACAGGAAGCCAACTACAACATACATATTTGGGACTAGCTTTTGCCAGCGGCTTCGCCCGCGTGAAAATGACGATTTTCCAAAGAAACTTTCATCCCCTATTTAACTCCCTTAGGGGTTGAATTTCAAAAAATCCTTCCTTATTCCTAGTCTACGTTATAAAGGGAACCTCTTTGCAAAATTTCAGCTTTCTAGGTCCAAGGGTTTGGGCTGGGCGTTAATGAGTCAGTCAGTCAGGACTTCTCTTTTTATTTATATAGATAACGTACGTGGATCTTTTAGCGTGGAATTTTTACTAGCCTATAACACTGGGGATAACACAAAGAATCTAACGATAGTTTCAAACGGTTCAGGCGTTTAGAAGTTATGGTGGAATAAAGAAACTCACAAATAAACATAATGCATACATGAACCCTAAAACACTCTTTTTGGGTAGTTGTGTTAAAACATATAATCAAAACATGATGTTTAACAATTATAATTAGTGGTCAACCTAGGTACTGGACTCAGCCCAGGGGGGGGTCATGACCCCCCTGACCCCCCCCCCTGGATCCGCGCTTGCACTGGACGTGACTGGACACTGACCCATCGTCGTCACAAAGAGGGTTGTTTACAAGTCTCTATTACATTTCCGTCGACTGTCTGTCTATGACCTATCGAAACTCTAGACAAGTCGAAACGAATATAAGGTCACAAAAGATTCACAGAATTTTGTATATATGACGGGCTCGTCATAAAAACACAGGCGGTGGGCGGGGCGGGCCGGGGCGGTGCTGGCGAGCCAGCGTGCAGCGCTAGGGCGGGCCCAGCGGCGGGGCGGCGACATAGCGGACGGGGCGGCGTGTCGGCGCGGCGGCGGGGCGACTGGCGCGCGCCAGTGATGCGCGCCGCGCTGTCCCGCACGTACCGCGCGCTGCTCCGCCGACCGTCGCCCGCGAGTGAGTGCCGCGACCGCGACCCGCTGTGATACAAACCAGTGTTGTGCTCTGAGCGCTCTGAGCGCTGCCGCTCATGCTTTCGACAGGATAAGGATAGCACTACCCGGTGATCAGTTTGTCAGAGTTTACTGCACATTGACTGCATAGCAAAATGTTGTGTTTTTAATAAACAGTGATACCAAAGTGGACAAAAGTGTCAGAGTGTGGAAAGCCTTGATTGATATCTTCAGTCGTAGGTATGTAGATATGTATTCCTACCTAGGTCTTCAACGAGCCCATTTGAAATGTGAATCAATAGGTTAAATGATAGGAATACTAGGTAGGCAGGCACGCCGTGCTGACTGGTCGAGGTTAGTGCTCGGTACAGCCGCAGCCCGGTGGTTATCCAAATAGCTAAATGTAAACACGGGGCAAGAGATCGCTTGGTTTCACCGCACCTAGGTACCTATAGGTACATGCCACAACCTAGCGTGTCAGTGAAGAAGTAATCTTCAATAGGTAGGTACTGAACAAGCTCTGCAGATATCGGTACAATAAGCCGAATTCCTACCTATCTATTGCTTCGGGTTGGAATCGTTCAAAGAAATCCCGAATACTCGCAGCACAAGTGTGATCAAATGATTAGTCTGCGAGTGTTCTCACAAGTGCAGCGCCCCGTGCGAGTGCAGAGTGAGTGGTCACTGACCAGCGCCAGCGGGTGACCAGCTCGCGAGACCCGGGACGTGGCGTGGGTGGCAGTGCGCCGGCACCGCCTACGCCTGGAGCACGGCCACTGTACCCAGCTAGTTACACTGTACACATATAGGTGTATTATAAAGCAAGCCAAATGGACAGAAACATTACATACTCATTTGTTACGTCCGTAGGCTTACCTCAAGTAATACTGTGCCGTCGACATGAACTGACTCCGGTCAGGAAAGCTCGTGCAGGTACCTTCCTCGCTCACCCAGAACGAAATCCAAGCTGGTTTAGTTTCCCCACACTAGTGGAGGTTAGTCAGGCCTTGAATTCTTGGAGCAAATTGAAACCTATCATAATCGTATTTTTGGTATATATTCTGATAGAATTACCTTGATAAAACTCGATCACTTAGTTGTTATCGTTAGTAGATTTTTTGCCTATTACTTAATAATCTTTTTCAAGTCAACAATACCTGTTATTGTAACGGCAGAATTCAGGATTTAGTTATGAGTAGCATTGAGGACGGCAAAATAAACCAACCCTCACACATCTGAGTAAATTAGATCAGCCAGCACCATCCTCCACTTTGCTATTGTATTGAATCGTTGAATACCGCCTGGCTCCGCAATAACGACAACAGGAATCTAAATTATTTTAAAGCTGACTACACCGCAATTTTAAGGGAACTAAGTAACACTGACTGGGAATTAATGTTTTCTTCTTGTTGCACTCTGGATGACATGGTGTCTACATTTTATGAAACGATTATTGCCACGATAGAGAACAATGTGCCGAAACGCTCACTGAAACAGCAGCAATATCCACGTTGGTTTTCCTCTTCACTTATTAAATTAATTGCTGAGAAAAACAAAATCAGGAAACGGTATCGCAAGTTTAACAACCCGCATGATAAAATTGGATTTGCATTAAGCGTTATATGTTCTAAATTGTTTCATATCTGCCAAAACACTTATAAACGCAATGTAGAAGAGGCTGTGACTAAAAACGCCAAAGTTTTCTGACAATATATGAAGGAAAAGCGCAACAACAGCACCACATACCCTAAACGGCATTTTAGGCGATAATGGTACCAATATTGCTAATCTATTTGCTTCACACTTTTCCTCTTCCTCCGTATAGGTATCTTGACGATTCCCAAACATTAATGAACATAACAACAACAATTAGTGATTCTTTATCTAGTAATATACAGTTCACCACTAAGGAAATATTTGTTAAGTTAAATCAGCTTGATACTAACAAAGGTGCAGATCCTGATTAAATACATCCCTATTTTTTAAAACGGTG
Organism: Diarsia dahlii; assembly: GCA_949775195.1. Taxonomy (NCBI): domain Eukaryota; kingdom Metazoa; phylum Arthropoda; class Insecta; order Lepidoptera; family Noctuidae; genus Diarsia; species Diarsia dahlii. The sequence goes on along the minus strand of OX459194.1, from coordinate 24,222,135 downwards.
TGCCAATGTACTGACTGCACCGTTAGCACAAATCTACAACCGCGCTTTTGCCGAAGGAGTTGTTCCAGAAGAATGGAAGAAATCTCGAATTGTTCCTTTTTATAAGAAAGGCGACCAAGACAAGACAATATTAAAAACTATAGACCTTGGGCAAAATTTTTTAATCCCTAATTTATCCTATTTATACCGACATGTTAGTAAACTCATCTCAACTCATCAACACGGTTTTGGAAGTGGGTCGTTCTATTCAGACTAATCTGACTTGTTTTATCTCTGATCTAACAAAAGAAACTGATGGAGGATACCAAGTTGATGCGATATACACAGACTTTTCCAGTGCCTTTGATAAGGTTAACCATAAACTTCTACTACAGAAACTCGAATAATTATATGGTATACATGGGTCCCTTCTGGCCTGGTTTAAATCATATTTAAGCGAAAGAAAACAAGTAGTTTCAGTGGGAGGTCATGAGTTTAGTTGGTATTATGCTAAGTCTGGAGTACCACAGGGTTCGCACGTGGGTCATCTTCTTTTCATTATTTTTGTCAACGATCTCGCTTCTCGAATTAGCTACGATTTTTCTTTTTATGCTGATGATCTCAAAATTTATAAAAGAATAGAGTCACCAGCAGATGCCAGTCTACTCCAACTTGATCTTGATCAAATCACTCTTTGGTGTGAATCTAATGACCTTGAATGCAGAAAAATGTTTTTGTATACGTTACAGTCGGAAATTACAGTCGTTAATTTCCCCTTACGAAATTAACAACATTATCTTGCAAGAGGTTTCGGAAATCCGTGACCTAGGTACTCCTAGGAACTTCAGGATTTGGTCCAATGTTACTACTTCATCATCATCATCATTCTCTTGTCCTTATCCCAATTCATTTGGGGTCGGCGCAGCATATCTTCCTCTTCCATACTTCTCTGTTTTTCGTCATCTCATGAGACACCTCCTTTCTTACCATATCATTCTGTTCGCAGTCCATCCATCGTTTCTACATTGGACCAAAATCTGAAGTTCACCTCTCATATCTCTGATACTGTTACGAAATCAGCTCAAAAGTTAGGTTTTATCAAGAGAAACACAAAAACGTTTGAGGCAAAAACTAAGATTATCCTTTTCAAGCCTTTGGTAGGTACGTTGTCAGCTAGAGTATGCAAGCATAGCATGGAATCCAATGTATGCTGTTCATTCGCAACGTCTCGGCGAGCGTTTACAAGACACAATGCATACATTTCTCTAGGAATATCCCTCAGATGTCCATAACTCCATACGAACAACGTTTGGCTGTCTTTCAAATTGAGTCGCTTAGAAACCGTCGCACTGTCCATGGCGTAGTTTTTCTCCATAAAGTTATTAGTGGTAAAATTGAATGCGAACAGTTGCTAGAACGTGTCATGTTGTTCCATATAATCTTCCAAGACAACCAATTTCTAGACTTTTTCAACCGCCAGCTAGTAGAAGTAATATTATGTTATTATTCTACTTCTTAATTTTTAAACAAATTCTGTACATTTTTAAATATTTTTTACAAAAAACAATAAAAAATCATTTAAAAATATAAAAAATTGTTGCCCACCGGTATCGGGAACAGGGTCCAAGCTAAGGCGGTCAGGGCTCCAGAGAAAGGAACCTCCTAACAATGCGAGCCGTGTCCAGGAGTACCGCTCTCTGTATCAAGCCCTTGATCCAGCTGCCTAACAATAGCCTCCTCAGGTGTTGGTTGAGGCTCTTGGCAATTAAGCCATTGGCTGTAACGACTATCGGCACATTGATCGCTGAGTCCACACCCCACATGCCGACAACCTCGCGAGCCAAGTCAAGATACTTGATTTGCTTATCTTTCTCGGCTTTCACGAGGTTCTCGTCAATCGTCATGCGGGACGGTTATGTCAACAATCATTGCGCGCCGCTCTGATCGATCCACCACCACTATATCAGGTTTTTTAGCCATAATAGTCCTGTCTGTGATGATGGATTGGTCCCAGTACAGTGTGATACTGCCATTATCGAGAACTGGGTCGGGCGCATACCTGTAGTACGGTACGGCACTTCCGATTCCACAAGGTTGTATTTCAGAGCAAGTTGCTGATGGATAACCCTGGCTACAAGGTTGTGTCTATGCAAGTATTCTCCGTTAGCCAGACGAGAACACCCGGAGATAACGTGACGGATTGATTCGCCCGGACGGTGGCACTGTGGCATGCCCGACATATGTCAACCGTACCGTCCTTCACAATAAATCTCCGGTAGTTATTCGTCATCATAACTTCGTCCATAATTGCACAGACAAAACCTTCGGCTTCTCCAAAGAGTTCCCCGGAACGTAGCCGGCTACGGACGCCAAGAAGTCTACATCGGGCCCGTGCAGGGCCCGGAAAAAGCGTCCGTGAAGCTCCTTGCTCTGCCATACCTCCATGCGGTCGTTAGTGTCAAGCACTACAGGTTTGCGCCAGTTCTCTTTAGCCAAGGAGAGCGGGGTAAGACCCTTGTCCACCGCGACAACATCTCGATGCATCCCCACGTCAGTTTCCAGGAAATATTCCCTGATACTGCATATCTCACGGTTGTGGAGAGTCTTAGCATTTAAAAGCCTCGACCTCCACAATTTCGTGGGATATACAGTCTCATAATCGAAGAACGTGGGTGATGCATTCGATATGTTGTCAACAATGTGTGGACCCGCCTATCCAGGGCGTCTAGCTCTGTTTGAGTCCATTTGAGTATGCCGAAAGAGTACATCAAAACCGGCATGACCCAACCGTTAAAGGCGCGCACCTTATTTCCGCCTGATAAAAGACTATTAAAGACTTTTCTCAGGCGGCCAAAGAAGCGCTCCGTCAACGATTGTTTCATGTCGGCAAGGTTGATGCCCAGCGCTTCTGACATACCCAAATACTTATAGGTTTCGGTTGCTGAGAGGGATCTAAGATTTATGGAATCTGTGAGCTGGGTTCCCACAGATTCCACAATCTCCCCTCGCTTTACATGCATGATCGCACATTTGTCTACACCGAATTCCATCCTGATGGCGCCACTGAAAGCTTCAGTGACCTTCAGTAGCTCCATCAGGTGCAAATCATTGGTGGCAAAAAGTTTTAGGTCATCCATGTAAAGGAGGTGAGATCTAATCTGACCACCTCTCTTCAACCGATAGCCCAGACCTGAACCCTCCAGCAGGGCGCTAAGAGGATTCAAGGCTAAGCAGAACCAAAGTGGACTCAAACTGTCGCCCTGAAATATACCTCGCTCTATCCTTATCGGCTCGCTATTCCTCTGGATCTGCCGACATCCTGGATAGCGAAGGACTGTCCTCCATTGCCCCATACACGACATCAGGAAGGTGCGCAGGGTTGCATCAATTTTATACAACTCTAGCATCCTCATGAGCCATGTATGTGGCACCGAGTCATAGGCCTTCTTATAGTCTATCCAACATGTCGACAGATCCTTTCGGGAACGGCGAACCTGTTGGTTAATGGCCATATCAATGAGGAGTAGCTCCTTAGTACCACGGGCGGGACCCGTCCCTACATCCATTTTGAGAAGCAGACATATCAGAATTTTCGTTAATATATTAATAATCTATTGCATAGATTCTATCGCGGGCCTTGAGTTGAGCGTGGAGAGCGAATCCAGAGATTCCCTAACAAAAATATTCAGGATTCAGTATTCAACCAGGTTGCTACGGTTACGGAAAATAACAAGGTTGTCAACTGAGGTTGTCAAATTAAATAATTGATTGTCTCTCTGCTTTCTCCTTCTAAAATATTCTTACTCGTATAATTTGTGTACAAAGTGTTTTAAATATGAATAAACAAAGTGCATTTATTAATGAAGAAAGTCACGAAAAAATAGTGAAAGAAAATGAGTGAGGAGTGAGTACTCTATAAACATTCATTTTATTATTAGTATGCATCTATCATAAGTTTTATTGGTTTTTGCATTACTATTCTGCGAATCGGTCTAAAACGATTCGTTTTCTTATAAAATATCTAAAATAAAATAAATAATTTTCATATTTTTCAATGTTAGGACACTTACCTCAATACTTTTTCTTTTAAATTTTCTGTCATAGAGTTTCTTACTAGCTTAGTTAGTCTATGGAGGTTAGTTTTGATTTATATAATGTACATCGCGCGAAATTCGAAGATCAAACTCTTAATATCGTTATTTTTGTTCAATTTTTTTGAATGAATAATTATTTTGGTGTGTAATTACACTATTAATACCTAATTATTTATACCTATTATTGAGTGCCACACGTTTTTTTATTATTATTATCACAAACACAATCTTACAACTTAGTACCCATATGGAAACAATTTAGAACCATAAATGTAAACACAAACATAAACACAAAATAACCTGTGTATACCTACACAGGTTATTTTGTGTTTATGTTTCACTCACTCACGAGTTACGGGTAGATGTTAACGGCTAAAATAATAATTATTTTTCGGACATAATGTTTAGGAAAATATTTTATACAAATACTAACATTTTTATAAGTTGTACGACTAAGTAAGTAACTTGAAAAGCCTACCGGCCTACCGAAAGGATATCGGCCAAATTGTATATAACTAGGCAACACTCAAAATTTCCCGGGGAAAATTCATAACGTATTTCGTAGATAATCATGCTTCTAATACCAGAAAAATAATAATTTACTTCAGTCCTCCAATTAATTTAAAAAAAAAACTCCTTTCTATACGAGAAAGGAGTTTTTTTTTTAAAATTAATTGTTTGATAAATTGAGGTTGAATTTTTTTTAGAAACGGTCATAGTAATATTAGGTCTTTACCTATGAAATTGCCGTTCTGCAGTACTGGCCATTTCAAATCAAAATAATTTTTGTTTGGCTAAGAATTCTAATTTCAAATTAATTTTATTTTAAAAACATGGATAATAATCCATGTTTTTAAAATAAAATTAATTTGAAATTAGAATTCTAATTAATTTTATTTTAAAAACATGGATAATAATCCATGTTTTTAAAATAAAATTAATTTGAAATTAGAATTCTTAGCCAAACAAAAATTATTTTGATTTGAAATGGCCAGTACTGCAGAACGGCAATTTCATAGGTAAAGACCTAATATTACTATGACCGTTTCTTTCCAAAAGTAGTCATTTGTTTATTGATTAGTGTTACATTTTCATCGCATTTCAATCTTTTTCGTCATCATGGATACGTTAAAAATTCGAGTAATTATGGAATATGAGTACCGTCGTGGCAGCAACGCGGCACAAGCGGCACGCAACATCAATGACGTTTACGGAGCTAACACTACAAACCAACGCACCACCAGTTATTGGTTTGCTAGCTTCCGTTCTGGAAATTTCGACCTGAAAAATGAACCTCGCGGTCGTCCGAAGACTTTGGTCGACAATTACGAATTAAAGGCGATTGTGGAAGCTGATGATACACAATCTACGGCTGAATTAGCAGCACCTTTCGACGTTAGCGTCAAAACAATATTGGTCCATTTGCGTCAAATTGGCAAGGTAAAAAAGCTTGACAAATGGGTGCCCCACGAACTCAATGATCGCCAGCGCGAAGTACGCGTCGAGACGTGCCTTGCACTGCTCAACAGACACACAAATGAAGGAATTTTGAACCGCATTGTTACCTGCGATGAAAAATGGATTCTGTTTGATAACCGCAAGCGCTCAGCAAGTTGGTTGGATCCTGGTTCAGCACCTAAACAATGCCCTAAACGAAAACTTACCCCTAGAAAAGTGATGGTCACTGTTTGGTGGTCTAGCGCCGGTGTGATTCATCACAGCTTCTTACCAAACGGGGTGAGCATTACTGCAGATGTGTACTGTGAAGAATTGAACACAATGATGGAGAAGCTGGCACATCTCCAACCAGCATTGGTCAATCGCTCGTGTCCGCTGCTCCTGCACGACAACGCGCGACCTCATACTGCACAGCAGACGGTCTCCAAGTTGCAAGAACTGGGGTTGGAAGCTCTCCGTCATCCGCCCTACTCACCAGACCTTGCGCCTACAGACTACTACTTTTTCCAGAATTTGGATAACTTCTTGGCGGGAAAAAAATTCAATATCCGAGAGGCAGTACAAAATGCCTTTGAAGAATTTGTTGCCTCCCGACCAGCTGATTTCTTTAAGAAGGGCATCAATAAACTGCCACTGCGTTGGCAAAGATGCATTGATTGCATGGGTGATTACTTCGATTAATACAAATAAAAAATACATGAAAAAAATTCGCTTAAATTTTTTCAAACAAAACGGCAATTTCATAGGTAAAGACCTATTATCGACTGAAACGTCCGGGACACAATTTACACATTTTTGCCTTACTAAGTAATGTTAGAATACATTCAGTCCTTTCACTATGCCTCGCTTTTGTGAAGTTTTGTGTTAATTTTCCAGATTTATTTTTGGTCACGCACGGGAAAAACTCCAACCTCTTCTTCGGCAGGCAGACCAAAAGAACAAAAACTGGTTTATTTTTAAGTATGAATAATGTTTTCATTCAAAACATTTTTTTTTTAAATTAAAATAAATTTCTCTAAAAAGCTTTAAGTGACTGAGATGTTTTATTAACTGTTCTAGGTTCTCTTTAGTATGGCCATTTCGAATCACACAATCAGATCTCTGGGAAAAAAATAAAGTATTTTTTTGTTGCCTAGTACCTATACCTATAAGTAACCGGCTCTGGTTTTTATAAATCTGTTCAATTAGAACTACGAAAAGCTCGTCACTTAATAATAACTGCCACACGGGTCGATCTTTTGCTAAGGTTGGACTGTGGATGGGTGAGTACCCATTACATATCGAGTTTACTTCGTAGGTACCTCGGAGAGCACGTCAAGCTGTTTGTCCCGGCTGCCAAATAATATAAGATCTTTGGCAGTCGTTACAGGTTGTCAGAGAACTGAAAGTCTGACAACCAGTCTTACCAAAGGGTATCGTATTACCTACTATTAACTGGGTTGTGGAGGTCAGATAGGCTGTCGCTATAGTAAAATACTGGTATTCAGCTTCATCCGGTTTGAATGGAAGCCGACCCGAACATAGCCAACTATGTTCGGGTCGGCTTCCATGTAAACCGGTGCCTAGCCTTTTCCCAAGAAAAGGCTACGCAGATGATGATGAAATTAGAAGACTAGTGAAAGTTAAGTACCTACTTATAGTAATATAAAAGTGACGAAACAATAAGACAAGTGGAATGTGAGGGCGAGTAGGCCTAGCAACGCTGTACGCTGCCCCTTGTACCTTCCATAATCAGCTCACTTAGATAACCTAAAAGAATACAACTAATTAAGTATATTACGTTCACATAATATTTTATTAAAGAATTATCCTTCAACTCCTTGCCGTTAAGGAGTTGTATTATCTTCCATCATCAGCTCATCAATACCTTTGAGGTGATGACTGCCTGATGTGAATACTTGAATAGCTTTAGAAAAAACACGGTCACCTAATACGTGCCTATAAAATTTGAGGGTTACCCTCGATTTCGCTGAGATTCCATCATCAGACCCCGATATTGAGACCGCCTCGGAAGTACGTATACTCTTTCGAATAAATATTTTTTCAAATCGGTTCATAAATGACGGAGATATGCGGAAACAAACATACAAAAATATTGAGAACTCCTCCTGTTTGGAAGTCGGTTAAAAAGTACCCATGGTTCAGTTTTCATAACTTAAAAACATCGATCACTAATAAAGCTTAAAAAAAAGTGGTTATAATTATCAATATTTTAAATAATACAGATTTATACATTTTTTTGCTGAAAAAAAGGATTAAATAAAAATGGGATATATTTAAATGCACATCTGTATAATTACTTGGTAACTCCACTAATTATCTGAATGCATACCAGAAAAATTAATGCTGTGCAAAAAAACCAATTGATTAACTAAACAAGTCCTACGAAAAAGACTAAAAAAACACACAAAAGGAGAAGACCTTTTTTATGGAATTCACACCAAAAAAATGTGGTTCGTACATCAGAAAAATACGAATTGTTTATCAAAAATACTAACTTGCACTCTAAATCGGTTAGGTTATGTTAGGATAGGTTGTTTTCAGTTCAGTCAAACAGTTCTGCAAATACCATTAAATAGTTTAATGAATTTGATTTATTTAGTGTGCATAATTTGTGTGCAAGTCAGTATTTTTGGTTTAACTTTGTAATATTTTGATCGAAAAAAGGGAATATACAGATATCGATTTAAATACATTAATGCATGCATGATTTAAATCTTGCAACACCCATTTTTTTATGTCACTTATCTTAAGAACACTTGGACTAATAAGACAAATATAACGATACCTTAATTAAAGAAATCCATCGAGTGGTTTGGAAGATACCTAATTCCGTGCGGAGATCGAACCCGCGACACGCAGCGCAGTATGGATTACTCGCTTAGCCACTGCGCCAACCATGCCGTCTCTTTACAAGATGTCTATATTCTAGTTACAATAGAAAATTAACTCAAAATTAACAAGGCTGTGTGGTGAATACAACCGACATTTAACAAAAATAACTGCCCAAGTGCGAGTCGGACTCGCGCACCGAGGGATCCGTACAAACAAGTTTAAAATTATTAAAAATATTTTTATTATATGTATGATGTAACTAAAAATTTACGTTTTCGCAATTTTTCCTTTATCTGTGCTATTAAGACGTTGCTTCGTACCAAATTTCAAGATTCTGAGCTCACGTAGGAAGTACCCTGTAGGTTTTGATTCCCTTGCGAGTGTCGATAATTAGCGGAAAAAAAAATGCATATACGGTATCTTTTGATTGTGTTGGCTTAGAAGTTTTGATTTTCCACAACTTTAAAGGACCTGAGTATTTGATAAAATATTCAGCTTGATACCTTCACACGTTCCTAAGAAAAAAGGTCGTGACAGACAGACAGACGGATGGACGTACAGACGGGTTCCGTTTTTAACACGCTTTTATTAGGTTGACCTGTATGTATGTAACTATGTAATCAAATCTAAGAAAACTAATTTAACCATCTTGCATCTGTTAAATATTTATTTATTCTGTGAAAATAACTGAGCTAAGTTGTAACAAAATACAGAAATAGTAATTATAAATTAAAAGTTAGTACTTACATAATATATATAAGTATATACAACGACCACTTAAGCGTCCCAGTACCCCTCCGCACCGCTGCCAACCGGGAACGTGCCCTTTTTGTGTTTTTTAAACTATTAATTTATTTTATACTTTTTAGTCTTTGCTAATGGCATATTTTAAATAGACGAATGAGCCCGCATCCTCTCCATCTCCGCCAGTGCGTCTGTATTGCATGGTGCCTGTGGTCAAAGTTCATTTCGTGGTCATAGTTCATTACAAGACCTTTCTAACAAGTCCAAACACGGCTATAATACGATCATCCATCATGAAGTTCCAGTTCATATCTTCCGGCTCCATCATCAGATCAGCTCGACTGTACCATATTATTGTATTCAGACCTTGAAACCTAATCGTGGTCAAAGTTCATTACAAGACCTTCCTAACAAGTCCAACGATATTTCATCATGGAATGCTAGTGCCTATCTTCCGGCTTCATCATCAGACCTTGAAACCTAATCATGGTCAACGTTCATTGCAAGACCTTTCTAACAAGTCCAAACACGGCTATGATACGATCATCCATCATGAAGTTCCAGTTCATATCTTCCGGCTCCATCATCAGATCAGCTCGACTGTACCATGTTATTGTATTGTCATCAAAATCACATACAACTGCCAATTTTCATAACGCTACGATCTTTAGAAGATGGTAAAATATTTTTTTTTTTTTCGCGTGACTGGCTCTTTCTTTGGTCAAAGGATTAGCATTGCCATTCAACGTGGCAATGCTGCCAGTCTTGGGGTCTAAAATGGCCACTTTTGCAGATCATAATGTGACTTTTTCAAGTATGATATTATTATTTTTTTGATGAATATTTACCTTGTTAAATATTTTTATTTTGTTTTTTATTAATTTTGCGTATTTTTGACATGTTTAAATAGCTTGACATTATTATTTAATATGCTTAATATTTAATTATTTTATATTGTGAATGTGAGGATCATGTGGGTCTTTCTTTAATTTTAACGATTGTCTGGCAGTTTGAGTATTATAAGCGACCCACCCAAATGTCCTTTCTTTGGTACTGTTCGTCGTGACGTTGAGCTCCTTGCGTTATAAGTTGAGCTCCACGATAACTGACAAATGCTTGCACTGACTGGACGGGTCCACTCAAATCTGTGTGGTGCTTTCTTCAAAAGACCATCCCAGACACTAATCTGCATAATCTTCATGTATTTTATTATTTTTATATTGTGAATGTGAGGACCGTGTGGGTTTTTATGTAATTTTAACGATTGTCTGGCAGTTTGAGTACTATAAGCGACCCACCCAAATGTCCTTTCTTTGGTATTGTTCGTCGTGACGTTGAGCTCCTTGAGTTATAAGTCGAGCTCCACGATAACTGACAAATGCTTGCACTGACTGGACGGGTCCACTCAAATCTGTGTGGTGCTTTCTTCAAAAGACCATCTCAGACACTAATTTGCATAGTCTTCATGTGTGTATTATACCAAGATTATGTCTGTACCTTGAACATATTGTAAACCCAAACGATTTTAAAAGAGTGTCCATGAAGTTTCTTGCCATTCTTCTCATGAGACCAACGCTTTGGAATGGGCAACTACAGTACAATCACGAGTTATTATGCCTTGTGACTGGGACTGTAGCTTAGTTTATTTAGCTTCAGTAGTTTACTGCCGCACTCGGAGAGCTTCAGTGGTTGCTTGGGACGTCGCTTGGTAAAGGTTTTTTGGCAGTTTTGTCATACAAAAGTATGTCAGGCCTTTGCTGGGTGGCGGCTTGAGTAATCGTTGGATATCTCTGAGTGCTGCAGTTAGTTTAATTCGACTATTCAAAAGTGCCTGTAACGGCCTACTTGAAATAAATGCTTTGACTTGACTTGACTTGACTTGACTTGAATTGAGTTTGAAAGCGTAAAATGGACTTTTCATAATAAAAACTGCGTCTGTAACAATTTAGTAAAATACATCCTAATAGGAAAATAATATAAATTGCGTTAACATTCGTAAAATAGTCACAGACGCAGTTTTTGCAATGAACGTTGACCATGATTAGGTTTCAAGGTCTGATGATGAAGCCGGAAGATAGGCACTAGCATTCCATGATGAAATATCGTTGGACTTGTTAGGAAGGTCTTGTAATGAACTTTGACCACGATTAGGTTTCAAGGTCTGAATACAATAATATGGTACAGTCGAGCTGATCTGATGATGGAGCCGGAAGATATGAACTGGAACTTCATGATGGATGATCGTATCATAGCCGTGTTTGGACTTGTTAGAAAGGTCTTGTAATGAACTATGACCACGAAATGAACTTTGACCACAGGCACCATGCAATACAGACGCACTGGCGGAGATGGAGAGGATGCGGGCTCATTCGTCTATTTAAAATATGCCATTAGCAAAGACTAAAAAGTATAAAATAAATTAATAGTTTAAAAAACACAAAAAAACACGCTTTTAGCGTGTTTTTTAGTGTTTTTTAAACTATTTTTCCTTTCGAGGTACGGAAATCTATAACGGCTAAGTGCGAGTCGGACTCACGCAGCGAGGGCTCCGTAGATACCTGTAGTAGAAGTATTTTATTTATTGCTAATTATAGGTACCGTGTAACTAAAAATGTATACTTTTCCCAATTTTCCTATAAGATTTTGATTCCCTTGGATGTGTCGATTTGCAGCCAGTAACTGTTCTTTCGGAAATCGGTGACAAAAATAGTCAATGAAACAAACAAAGTCACCGACTTCCGAAAATAAAGAACAAACTTAAAAAAAAAAAAAAACTAAAAAAGTCCAAAATAACTTTACTTTCGGAAGTCGGTGGCAAAAGAAGTCAAGTTGAAAGTCTTTTTAGCCCTCATCTCAAAAAGAGGTGGAGATGTAGAAATTCTAACGTTATCTTTCTCTGTTTATTGTATGTACTGATAATGATTTAAGGGGCCAATTCATGACATGAGTATTTTTTTATTTGGCAGAAGAATTCGAAGGAACGCGCGTTGGTACCGTATAAATGTTATCAACTTTGCATTAGCAGTTTAGGTTGGTTTAGGTTTAGTTTACCTTTAATACTTATTTTTTAATTCTATATAATAATATATTGTATATTCATGACATGAAGTTCACATATTAACTTCTAGTTACAAAACGATTTTCATAACTAAAACTGGCCAAGTGCAAGTCGGACTGCACATGAAGGGTTCCGTACCTTTAATTTGTATTAATTTCTTGTTTGAGCAGCGACAGAATTGTACATTTTGATACAAGTGCGGAATGTTTGTTATTGCATTTGAGGCGGAATGAACACCCGAACCCTATGCGAGGGGGTTTGTGGGTTCCAGAAATGAAATAATATATTCCCACGTGTATCAAACGACGTTTTTCACTACACTTTCGAAGAAATAAACTTATAAAACTATATAGTATAGGTTTTTTTTTTTTTGCTTTTTTTCTGTGGTTTGATTTCGCCAGGTTGGAGGAGAAGCAAAAGTATGAAACCGCTAAACAGCCTCACAGGAAAAATATAAAATGTTAACTTGTTCATAAAATTAAATATTTTGTTCTAAGAATCATGTTCTTACTAGTTTTCTTTTTACCCGACTACGGCGAAGCCAAAAGGAAGGGTAATGATTTTGGCAGTCTATGTATGTATGTATGTATGTATGTTCCACCGTAGCGCCTAAACTACTGAACGGATTTTAATAAATTAGGTGTCAATAGATTCGTAAGAATAGCCCGGGTGACATAGGCTATATAAATTTTATAAATTATTTTTATGACGGAACTTAAATGTCAAAAACTTACCCAAAAAAATATTAATTTTAGATAATCATAGCAAGTTTGGTATCAAATGAAAGGTCTTGGCGAGCACATTACAAATATGTATTATATTATAGTTTTAGTACACACAAAAATAAAATTTAAATAAAAAAATTAAGTTCAAAAATCTAAAACCCGACTACTAACAAAATCGCGGTCTTAAAAGTAGAAAACAAGAAAATAATTCTTGTCTGATATTCTTCGTGTAAATTAAAAAAAAAAAAAAAAAAAAAAAAATTAATGACCTAAATATCGATGTTCAGAGTATCGAATGTGCTAAAGATCGATATTACATGTGCTACAAAAGTTATCGACAGAATAGCTACAGAACTTTAATTTTATCGGATAACTAGACAATTGCGAAAACATTTCTGCAAGCAACTCGGAAGTAGCGCTCGTCGGCCGCTGCCGCGGCACCGCTCGCTGCGCTCGCTCGGCTCGCGCGCGTTTGGTCACAGTTTTAGCCTAACCTAACCTATTTCCCTCACTTTATAATGACGAATCATACAATCTGCCTGTGACTAGTCAATTAGAAAATGGTAAAAAAACATTTCTGTAACTAGTAGATATTTTTAACGTAAATATAATAATCTAAAGTGTATTAAAAGTTGACATTTTAAATACACGTAACTAACTCGTCAGTACATGCATCGAATGACGCTCTCTGGTTGGTGCAAATGGCCGGTCGCTGTCGTCTCGCGTGCTCGCGCCATATCTTGCTGTTGCTATTTTCACGATTAATGGATGTGATGTATTATTTTACATGCTAAGTTATAATAAATGATGTTATCTATGGTTGCTTCAATTATATTTTTTTGAGGGCCTTGTGTTGAAGCTGTAACATGTAAAATGGTGGTGAGATATAAATTCCGTGGCTGAGTTAGTAAATTAGGTGCCTATGTATAAATAACAAGGATCTTCACTTGACACTTTCTATAAAATATTTAGAAGGCGTTGTAAAAAATGCGAATTAGTATATTAAAGGCTGTATCATTTTCCCGTGGCTTAGTTATAAAATTAGAAGTTTGATATCGTGGCCAATTAAAAAAACTGTGGCTCGTTTTATTATTTCTCTATTGAAAATACTTATTTTGTGATAAGTTTGTTTTTTAGTGTTTGTATTCTGAATGACAAAGTTATTTTTGCGGTTTTTTAAATGTGCTATAGATACCTATCTCAGAAACTATTTACTATAATCTTTCAAACCAAGAAACGTTGAAAGTTTTCATTGCGATCTACAGCATATAAGTACCTATTTTTTTTATTTTACACTCTCTTAGTTTAAAAGTTAGAAGAGGTTATTAATTTTTAAAGACCTACCTACCCCAGTGTTTTTTATTCTGGGCTGACATATCACGCACGGGTAGGTACTACCTAATCACATAATTCTAATGCTTAAAAATTGTATGTACAGAGACATCTGAACAAAATTGTAACCTTCGACATAGCTTACAGAGTAAGTCTTTAAAGGAATAAGTGAACCGATTCATATTTCATTAAGGGAAGTAATTAATTGCTTTAACAATTATAAAATTTGGTAAGTCAAAAAAAACAGCATTAAAATAATTTGGTCGGCATACAAAGATTTTGTTTGCAATTAAAAAAATCAGATAGCAATCCTTGTTCCGCAAATAATTTTGATAATGGTCAAAAATTAAATCATAAATAGGCAGCTTATAATAACATGAGTTTGCATAATAAACATTCAGTCCGCAAAATAACTACTTGGTCAGCAATATAACTAATCTTGCTGACCAAGTAGGTCAGCAAGATTAGTTATTTTTAGCGCTACATCGTTATTGATGGTCGCAATATTACAGCATTCCGGTAGTTATATGCTGCTCAAAATGATTTTTTTACCCTCTGAGTGCTTACCAAAATTGTATTAAACAGGAGCAGCTCATTGCAGCTTATAATAATGAACTAGCTGTTGCCACAGCGCCTTCACCCGCTGCAACTCGAAAATTATCCCACGAGAGGATAAAATCGGGTTAAAACTATCCTATGTCTTAATACAGGTTATAAACTATCTGTGTAACAAATTTTATCCAAATCCGTTCAGTAGTTTTTACGTGAAGAAGTAACAAACACACACACTCACTAACTTTCGCATTTATAATATTAGTTAATTAGTGTGATGTGATTTGCTGTACAACAATAATTACAGCCATCCAGAATGACATAAATTGCTGATTGATTTTAAAATGTTGTTGGCCATGAGTTTCTGACCAATTAGCTATTTCTGCTGACAGATTATATTTTTCTGCTGACTAAAATACGAATACTATGCTAACCAGTTAAATAACACCCTTTCATTGATTAAAAAACTAAAAATAATTTTGTATCCGACACTGGCGAATTGACGCAACTGTCTAATTTACAAAACTGTCCAATTAGCGTAACGAACTAATCAACGATAGGTAGGTAGGTAGTAGGTACTGGCGAATTAAATAAACTGACAGTGATACGGATACTCGATCTGATAATGGACACGAAATACAGTTTCGCGAGATTCTTAACAGTTTACATTAGTAGCAGCAGTTACATTACAGCACTGGTTGGGTTTATTTCATTGATAAGAACATAAGTCACAATAACGTAGGTCTGACCATAAAGACGGAAGTTTACCGAGGAACGTGCTTATCTACCGACGAAAAGGAAAACTGGAAAGCGAAAAACAGTGATCTTTTAACAATTATTTAACAATTATTAAACTGACGAAAAAGGAAATCAAAACGTGGAAAATATAGGTACATTTTAAATCTTACTAACTTCAAAATGAATGAACTAAGTAACAACTTTGAGGTGCGTCTTTTAATTCTAGGCCAATTTAGACAGAACTTTTCTGGCAAGTAGTTAGCCTTACAAGGTTAACTATTTGCTAAAGGGTTCACTTAGGATATTTTTCTGTTAAAAAAAGGATACTTAAGGACTCCGTGCAAAAAATTGAAACCCTTCAATTTTTTATAAAATAAAAATAGGGAAGTAATATTTTATAAGCTGTTATGTAACTTGCCTTGTTAAGTTTGTTTCCACGTCTACAGGACGTGGTACCGCGTAACAGACGGGATACGACAATTCTAAGAGTTTATCCAGCAAAAACGGCCGAAAGTATGCGCAAAAGTATCGTCTGTAATGGCGCCGACTATGTTTAATAAATTACTTAAATCTTGGAAGGAGCTGGATAGTAAGGGTTTCAAGCGGCGGATGTTATTTATATTTTTTTTAATGTTCAGAATCGTTTGTAGTGTTATGTTCTTCGAAGCCAAACATAACTTACATAACTCGATCGGTATTTTTGCGGAAAAGGGCTTTTGAATATGGGTTATTGCCATTAATATAAACATTATTTTGAAAATTCTTTGAATCCTTGTGCCAGATAAAGAACTCGTCTCTTATAATAACCAAAAGGAAACTTCCAATTCTTCATAGATTTCCCACAAAAAGCTATCAAAATTGTTCAAAATGAGATGATTTGGTACAAGGGCTCTTAAAAATTATCTTTCGCAAAAAACGAGTAGGTACCATATAGTGAAATTTCTAGCTGAAAAAGATTTTACTGATGATGTTCGATGTTGACTGACTGTTTGATAAACTTACTGTTAGTTATGCTACTGCTATTGATAAATGATAACGTGACGACTGACAGGGCAGAATGGAAGAGAAAACCGTGTTGCGCCGACCCCACATGACATGGGATACCCAAGGCGTCCCAAGGCGTCCCAAGGGCAGGAACATGATGAAGATGCTACTGCTATTGGTTCATTTATAAATCTATAGTTACTCTCATTGACATATTATTAACCAAGAACCTATTGCTTGAAATTCCCTCACACCGTACTGGCTTTATGTCCTCTTCATACGCTGTCTCAACTATAAAGCTTTGGAACGCGCTACCGCTTGGGATTAAAAAGGCCGAAAGCAAAATGGCTTTCGAAAGAGCAGTTCGGAAGTGTTTCTTAAAATCGGACTAAATTGCTAATAATCAAATCTGTAAATGCAATTCTAATACCTATGTTTGTCCCTTTCTTTCCTTTTGTATTTTTATCGTAAAAATCTGTGCCGCTACCGTTTAGACAGAAGTCTATATCGATAAAAATAAAATTAAACTTAATATAATTTTTATTTAATTCTATCTGAATTAAATATCTACTGTCATTATCTTCTTTTAACCGACTTTAAAAAAGGGCGATAGTTTTCATTTTTTTCTTGTGTATTTGACATACATGTTTTCATTTTAGATTTCCGAAGATTCCGGAAATAAAAGGATAGAGAAAGTTAATAGGGAAAATTGGTTTCCAACAAAATACAGCGCTGTTTATTCAAGGCACTTCACCTCCGATTGTTTTTTTCACCAACCAATTTCGATTGAAAGTGTTCATTGCAATCTACAGCCATTGACTTATATATTACTGCGTAAGGACTGGGCGGACCGCATGATAAAATGACGCCTCGAATTTGGTCCCAAATAGGTCTTGACTAAACCGAAGTTTAAAAGAAAATGAAAATAAAAAATTAAAATTGTAACATTTTTTTTTATTACCATTTTAGTGAAAGCTTTATTTAATTTCTTTATACCTCGATAATACCACGCCACGCCCGCTCATACAAGGTTACGTTTACGAGCAGCCTGATTAGTTCTTATAGATGACGTTAGTGTTTCTCTTTAAGGGGAACGCATCGAGCAAAATGTTCGGACGACCGTATCTTTAGTTTTTATATCAATGTCTACAGCACATATTTTGTTTTAGATTTTTCACTCTCTTAGTTTAAATGTTATAGGAAGGGGGACACATTTTACCACTTTGGAAGTGTGTATCTTTCAAACGATTGACTTTGAGAAAAAATGGCAAAAAAATGAAATCAAAGAAACAAAAGTCACCGACTTCAGAAACTGATTTTTCTTCTAAAGTTTATTTTTCACTTTTTGTGTTTTTTTTTTGAAGTCGGTTTAATTTTTTGTTAAAAAGTTTTTTGTTTACGTGAAAAAATACGTGTATGAAGGCAGAGGGTCTGTCATCTTAAATGAAACTACGAAATATAGCGGTAATCAACTTTTATTCCAATAGCACGATATTTAAAATAAATCACTATACACACACAACTATATAATTCAGATAAAATATTAAAACTCTAAGCGCTACAGCATGTGCACCGGGCCAAGCCTGCGACAAGAATGATCCCCTCCACGCCGAGTGGTCGTTTATAAAGACTGGCTCGAGCAGTGGGGAGAGTGGTGCGGCCTTAGTGACGCCTGCGCTGCGCACCTGGCCCGCTGCACGTGCTGTTTACAACGGCGACGCCGTCACGGCCATACTGACGTGCGAACGTCCTCGTACGCGGAGTCTCATCGAACATAATTATGAGTGATGTTCGTTCATCCTGACTACAATCTGGTCCGATGCATCCCTTCAGACTTTGCTTGTACTTCTGGACCGCTCGATATTGAGCCTCCAGGACATAATACCAACACCCTGGACCGCTCGATATTGAGCCTTCAGGAAATACACGAGCAACCTGGGCCGCTTGTTATTGAGCCTTCAGGACATGCACTAGCAACCTGGACCGTTCGATATTGAGCCTTCAGGGCCTGGTCCGCTCGATCTTGAGCCTTCAGGGCCTGGTCCGCTCGATCTTGAGCCTTCAGGGCATATACTAGTAACCTGGTCCGCTCGATATTGAGCCTTCAGGGCATTTACTAGTAACCTGGACCGCTCGATACTGAGCCTTCAGGACATAATACTAGCAACCTGGTCCAGTTTAACCCTTCAGTTTGCTACTAATTCTGGACCGCTCATTAGTGAACCTTCAAATTTTTGGCCCAGTCATTGCTGATCCTTCAGGTTCCTGCAAATTAATAATTTTAATTTTATTTTTTTATCGTCTTATTAATTTTTTCGATGTACGACTCTTTTAGTTATCAAAGTAATTGAATATGGGCTAGAAAACTCTTTTGATTCAAACGTAAACCATTTTTTTTTTTTTAACTATCGCTGGTAGCTCTCAAATAATGGGAGTCAGCAGATATTGTCATCATCATCTGCCCAGTCCCCTCCCAACTATATTGGGGTCGGCCTCCAGTCCCACCGGATGCAGCCGAATATCAGTACTCCACACGGAGCGACTGCCCATCCAACCTCCACAACCCAGCCAATACTGGATAATACGGTTGGTAGGACCGGTTGTCAGAACTTCAGGACACTGACGACTGCCAAAAATCGACACATGACAACTGGGACTAACAGATTAACGTGCCTTCACAGGCACTGAGGAAACTCGGCATGAAATGGGTGGTCACCCATCCACAGACCCACCGAGGTAAACGCGGCTTAACCAGAAGATCTCTCTCCTCCACAAGTCAGGAGTCATTGTACTACTGTTAATCGATATAGTATCGGGTCGGCTATTCACAGACACGGTATCACTATTAGCCGAAGTTATATTACTGTTTAGGCATGATACTGTTCTCGTGGTTACTTTCATGAACAAGGATATCGTCATCATCACTATCCGCCGTCACGTCATCATGATTTTTCGCAATTTTGACCACAAGGCATTACACGAAAATATTCGTGAGAATATTTATAGACCCTATTGGTTCCGTTAATATATCTTAACCTGTACCGGTCATTTTCTAATACGGGCTTTTTTTTTGTTAAAAAAGGTCCCTTATATTTCCGTTCTTGCACCTGGAACTGTTACTCAAGATAGGCACTTCATCGGTTTAGCAACATAGTTTCGACTTTTAAAATTAATGAAACCTATCCTCTAACAACTCTAAAAGGTAATAATTGTTTGGACTTCTGAACAAGAACTGATAAATTTGGTTTTGGTAAGGGTCAAATCATTATCGCTAACGATAACTGAAATCCCATGAAACCTAATAGGTAGTATTTCCTCACTAAAGCATTCATCCGGTAATCCTACTTCCTACTAATATTACAAACGCGACAGTTTATAAGTATGGATGGACGTTGGCCACTCTTTCACGCAAAAATCACTGAACGGATCTGGACAAAATTCAGTACACAGATACCTTATAACCTGAATCAACACATGGGACAGCCTTCATACCGAGTTTATCCACCCGTGGGACAATTCTCGAGCCGTAGCGGAAGAAGCCACTGGCAACAACTAGTACATGACAGTTATTTCAAGAATGCGGTTTTGTATAGTCGTTGGACATTAATTATTTTAATCTGTAATAGTTACGTTACAACCCAGGGTCACCGACATAGCTCTCAAAATATGCAAGTTGAAGTGGCAATGGGTGGGCCACATCGCCCGACAACCGATGGGGAAGAAAGGTTCTCGAGTGGCGACCACGAACCGGAAGACGCAGCGTTGGTAGGCCTCCCACCAGGTGGACCGACGACATCGTGACAGTCGCGGGTAACCGGTGGATTGAAACGGCAGGTTGCCGTTCGTTATGGCGATCTATGGGGGAGGCCTTTGTCCAGCAGGGGACGTCTTATGGCTGACGATGAGGCACGTTACTTTGCTCATACCTATGCCGTTAAGGATTACTTGTTCAAGAAATTATTCGCCGTTAAAGAGATAACTATTTTTATATGAAATGGGCATACTCTTTACCACAATCATGCCCTACGGGCAGAGATGAGGTCGACGATGGAACTGGCTCACCCAGAAGAAACCTATTTACTCGCGACTTAAATAGATTGAAGTGATATGAACTCGGGAAAACTGACGCAGGCAGGGAGTTCTACTCCTTGGCTGTGCGCATAAAAAAAAGATTTAGCAAAGCGCTTCGTACGAATGTGTAAAACGATCGACAAGGTATAACCTGCAGTATGTCTAGTTTCCCGATGGAAGAAGGGAGATGGTGGAATCAGCTCGTGGAGCTCCTTTGCATAATCTCCAAAGTACAGTCTGCGCAAGACCGACAGACATGCAACTTTGCGGCGGTGGGCCAGGATACGTAGCTTGGCCACCAATTAGCCTCTCATCGTCACCAATTAGCCTCCTGGCTCTGCACTAGATACAGAAAAAAAAAGTGTGTCAAGTTGGTATTTGGCTGAGCCATCCCAAAGGTGAAAGCAATACTCCATGCCGGACCGGACTTGAGTTTTATATAATATTGAAAACTGTCCAGGCTTGTAGTACCACTTAACCCTCTTTAGGATACCCAGCATTTTTTTTTGCCGCTGTTTGAGCTTTCGACTCAATGTAGGTGCTGATGTTCAGATTTGTGCTCGAGACTGTCAGTAACTTGTACAGATGCACTCTGAAAAGTAGGAGCTAGATTTAATTAGATTGAATGGACTCCTTTTGGCGGAGAACACACACACTTGTGTTTTGGTGGCGTTGAAATCAATGAGATTCTCGTCACCCCACTTGGAGACAAAACTTAGAGCTAAACTCGTTCGCTTTACCATGGCCTCTCTCAATGATCGTACTTCATCACCGCTTTTGCGCTGGTTGTATAACTCTCCATGACAGTGCTGTCATCTGCGTACCCAATAATGCCAGGCACAAGGAGGTCATTGATAAGCAGCAGGAGAAGTGTCGCGGAGAGAACAGACCCCTGAGGCTCCGGCATCAATAGCAATAAGGTCAGAGAAGTAGCTATGACCACTCGGATCGACCGTTGCTTTTGCTTCATAAGGCTACATTCCGAACCAAAGTCAAATACAAAAAGAAAATCTACACCACTTATCTGTAATACTCCACGGGCTGCTCTGAAACACAGGTACACTTGCTTAGTGCTGGTGCTCCGTGTGGAGTCTTCCTTCTTCCATCGCTTTGGGCAGGAATTGGCTGTGTGCCCCTGCTCACTGCATACATAGCACGTAACGGCCGTAATGACGGCTGTCTTTGGTATTTCAGTTTTTGCAGCAGGCAGGTTTTTTGAAGAGGCTTTCTGTTTTTTCCGGCACTCATGGCCACGATGACCCATTATTCAATGTGAAGCTTCGCAAAGTACTACACCACACACGGACTACACCATCTAATTTCTTTTCACAATTATCGTTTCACTGAGTTTACACCAATTCACAATATCGGATTCCGATAGATCAGGATCAAAACCCACAAGCATAGCTTTGCATTACTATCATTAGTGGAAGGTGGATCCGGTCACACTTCTGATGAAGGCAGAGGGTCTGTCATCGTAAATGAAACTACGAAATATAGCGGTAATCAACTTTTATTCCAATAGCACGATATTTAAAATAAATCACTATACACACACAACTATATAATTCAGATAAAATATTAAAACTCTAAGCGCTACAGCATGTGCACCGGGCCAAGCCTGCGACAAGAATGATCCCCTCCACGCCGAGTGGTCGTTTATAAAGACTGGCTCGAGCAGTGGGGAGAGTGGTGCGGCCTTAGTGACGCCTGCGCTGCGCACCTGGCCCGCTGCACGTGCTGTTTACAACGGCGACGCCGTCATGTACAATATTTTTTGGAAATCTATCTGACGGACTAATTAGATTTTTTTTTGTCAACTACCCTATTATTCAAGTACATGTCGGACCACGCACAATGTAGGGTTCCGTAGTTGCCCATCAAAATATGTGAACTTACTGAACTGAGTAATCACCGTGCCTACCTGCCTCCGAACGACGATTTTTAAAAATAAAGCTAGTTACACGTTACAAGTTCACTTGCAGTTTTAAGACCTGTGCTCCTATACATTATACTTTTAGGTAAATATTTTATTTTTATATAATTACATTTTATAAGTTGGTCGATTATTACTCGTAAAGTAAAGCCTACTTAGCTGCGATAGTTTTCCTTATAAATTCGTTACATAAACTACTACTGTGGATTTTTCACAAGCCCAAATACAACTTTTTTAGGTGGTAGGAGGTAGCGACACTTGAATCTAACAAAAAATTGCGAGAAAAAAAATCATCTCCATTTTAATGTGTGTTTACAAAATTTTATTTGACCACTTTACAGCTCATCTGTATATGCATGCCTTACAGTGTTCTAGTACTAAGAGTCTTTGAGCAATAGTGCGGAGGCGGACCGATAGTCGGTTGTTGACTACGGAACCCTAAAAACCGGCAAGAAACATCATGTTTACTCTTTTAAAATTATTTTACGATTACCTAAAACTTGGAGAGACCTTTGTTGTACAATTGAAGAAACAACCACTACACAGAACAACAACAACAACAACAGCAACTGCTACTGCTACTTCTTACTATCTTCACTATCACTACATAGTATAAAAAAAACGTGTGGCACTCGGAGACTGCCGCGGTAAATCTATTGCATAGCATTTTTTATCAACTTATGCAATAATAGGTATAAATAATTAGGTATTAATAGTGTAATTACACACCAAAATAATTATTCATTCAAAAAATTTGAACAAAAATAACGATATTAAGAGTTTGATCTTCGAATTTCGCGCGATGTACATTATATAAATCAAACCTTCATACCTTCATAGACTAACTAAGCTAGTAAGAAACTCTATGACAAAAAAAAAGAAATAACATTGAAAACATTGACTTATATATTACTGCGTAAGGACTGGGCGGACCGCATGATAAAATGACGCCTCGAATTTGGTCCCAAATAGGTCTTGACTAAACCGAAGTTTAAAAGAAAATGAAAATTAAAAATTAATTTTTTTTTTTATTAACATTTTAATGAAAGCTTTATTTAATTTCTTTATACCTCGATAATACCACGCCACGCCGCTCATACAAGGTTACGTTTACGAGCAGCCTGATTAGTTCTTATAGATGACGTTAGTGTTTCTCTATACGGGGAACATCATCATCATCATTTCAGCCAAAAGACGTCCACTGCTGGACATAGGCCTCCCCCAGGCGTCGCCACATTGACCGATCCCGTGCGTCTCTCATCTAGCGGGTTCCTGCAACCTTGACCAGGTCATCGGTCCACCTAGTGGGAGGCCTTCCAACGCAACGTCTTCCGGTTCGCGGTCGCCATTCCAGAACTTTTCGGCCCCATCGGCCATCCGTTCTGCGAGCAATGTGCCCTGCCCATTGCCACTTAAGTCTGGCGATTCTTCGGGCTACGTCGGTAACCTTGGTTCTCATGCGGATGTCCTCATTTCTGATTCGATCACGCAAGGAAACTCCGAGCATAGCCCTTTCCATTGCCCTTTGGGTGACTTTGAGCTTTCTGATAAGGCCCATTGTGAGCGACCACGTTTCGGTCCCGTATGTAATCACTGGCAACACACACTGGTCATAGACTTTCGTCTTGAGACACTGGGGTATGTTGGACGAGAAGATACTGCGCAGCTTCCCGAACGCTGCCCAGCCGAGTCGGATTCGACGATTGACCTCTTTCTCGAAGTTGGATCTACCCAACTGGACCGTTTGTCCCAGGTAGACATAATCGTCCACAACTTCGAGCGTAGAGTCTCCGATCTTGATAGGAGTGGGTGTTACATGAACATTCGACATAACCTTGGTTTTGTCCATGTTCATTTTAAGACCCACTCTTTCGGAAGCTCTACTGAGGTCATCGAGCATTTTACTGAGGTCTTCCATGGTCTCAGCCATGACCACTATATCGTCGGCAAACCGAAGGTGAGTACTCGCCGTTTACACTGATGCCAAGTCCTTTCCAATCCAGAACCTTGAAGACATCCTCCAATGCAGCGGTGAACAGTTTCGGAGATATGACGTCTCCCTGTCTCACACCGCGCTGCAGAAGGATAGGTTCCGTGGTCTGGTCCTGAAGTCGGACTGACATGGTGGCGTTTTTGTACAAACACTTCAACACCTCGATGTACCGGTAGTCGATTTGGCACCGTTGGAGAGACTGCAGTACAGCCCAAGTCTCGATCGAATCGAAGGCTTTCTCGTAGTCCACAAACGCTAAACAGAGAGGCAGGTTATACTCTTCGGTCTTCTGTATAACTTGCCGCAGCGTATGTATGTGGTCTACGGTACTGAAGCCTTTTCGGAATCCGGCTTGTTCGGGAGGCTGGAAATCGTCGAACCTGCGTGCGAGACGATTCGTGATGACTCTTGAAAACAACTTGTAGACATGGCTTAGAAGTGAGATGGGCCTATAGTTCTTCAACCGGGCATTGTCACCCTTTTTGAAGAAGAGCACCACCACACCCCTGCACCAAGCCTGTGGCGTTTTCCCCTCGAGTATGACGGAATCAAACAACTTCTGAAGGGCCTTAAGGACCGGTTTGCCACCCGCCTTCAGCAGTTCGGCCGTAATTCCGTCATCACCCGGCGCCTTGTTGTTTTTAAGCTGTTTCAGAGCCATCCTAATCTCGTACAGGCTGACATCCGGGATGTCTTCGGTATAGTGTCGGGTCAGTCTAGCTCTGGGGTCTTTCGCTAGATTTTCGACGGGTTGACTAGTTGACGTGTACAGCTGCCCATAAAAACTCTCGATCTCTCTCAGAAGCTCCGGTTTGGCGGATACGATCCTGCCATCGTCGGTCTTCAGTTTCGTGAGCCGGCTCTGCCCAATAGCCAGATCTCTTGCAAATACCTTGGAGCCTTTGTTCCGTTCAATTGCGTCTTTAATACGCTCGGTATTAAAGCGGCGGAGGGAACGGGGAACGCATCGAGCAAAATGTTCGGACGACCGTATCTTTAGTTTTTATATCAATGATTGAAAAATATGAAAATTATTTATTTTATTTTAGATATTTTATAAGAAAACGAATCGTTTTAGACAGATTCGCAGAATAGTAATGCAAAAACCAATAAAACTTATGATAGATGCGTACTAATAATAAAATGAATGTTTATAGAGTACTCACTCCTCACTCATTTTCTTTCACTATATTTTCGTGACTTTCTTCATTAATAAATGCACTTTGTTTATTCATATTTAAAACACTTTGTACACAAATTATACGAGTAAGAATATTTTAGAAGGAGAAAGCAGAGAGACAAACAATTATTTAATTTGACAACCTCAGTTGACAACCTTGTTATTTTCCGTAACCATAGCAATTTGGTTGAATACTGAATCCTGAATATTTTCGTTAGGAAATCTCTGGATTCGCTCTCCACGCTCAACTCAAGGCCCGCGATAGAATCTATGCAATAGATTAAAAAGTAAAAAACTAAAACCCGACTATGACAAAAAAACGACGCTGAAAAAGTATGAAACAAGATTTTCAGGATAGAACAAAAAGAAAAGCCGTAGTCACACGTTATAGGTACCAACCTAAACACTTTAATACCGTGTGACTACGGCTTTTCTTTTTGTTCTATACTGAAAATCTTGTTTCATACTTTTTCAGCGTCGTTTTTTTTTGTCGTAGTCGGGTTTTAGTTTTTTACTTTTTTTATTTAAACAATTTTGGTGTTAAATATTTTTTTTACTCTTAACTTTTTGTCCGCTAGAGGGCGTGATTTTAAATTTGAGCAATATTTTGGAAATGTACAAGTGAGGCCCTTTCAAATGATACCAAACATTGCGTATTTATCTCCATTTTTATTTTTTATGTCTTACTTTTTGTCCGCTAGAGGGCGCCAAATCGCTTTTTGTGACACGTCACGGAGCCTATGTTCAGCGGAAAATTAAGACGGTTCTAACGATACCTCATATGTCGAGTTCCGATAAGTAGATTAGAAGCTATGAGGGAACAGATGAAGATACACACATACATACATACATACATACAAACATGACTGTATTTCGTTACTCCGAAGTTCGAAATACCGAAGTACGGTATACAGAAAGTTTGTGAGTCCGAATTACGTTAGTCAGAATGTACGCTATGTGGTACGCTATGACGAAATACGGTATTCAGAATGTTCGTTACTCCGATGTACGATATACATACATACATAGCCAGTCAAAATCATAACCCTCCTTTGGCTTTGCCGTAGTCGGGTAAAAACAAAGTCGCTTTCTCTGTCCCTATGTCCCTTTGTATGCTTAAATCTTTAAAACTACGCAACGGATTTTTTGTTTTTTTTTATTTTAACATTTGCAATCGGTCGTCAGACCATAAGAGAATTTGTTGCAGTATACATGGCGTTGTGGTAGAGCAGCCAGTGCTGCGCCTCCCACTTATAGAAGGTCGTTCCTCTTCAGCCTTTTTACCACCGCTGTCGGGTTTAACAGTTCAGTCACTAGTGGGTTTGGGTGCATGGTTAGGCGTGCCTTGTGTTGACATTTGTACCGCTCGATTTCAGAGTTTACGAGCGGCACCTGCAGGAAATCGTGAATTTCGCTATTCCGAGCAAACCAGGGTGCATTTACTATGGCTCTTACTATGCCATTTTGAACCCTTTGCAGGCAGAGAATGTTTGATTTGCTGGCAACGCCCCACAATTGGATTCCGTACGTCCATATTGGTTTAAGGACCGAGTTGTAGATGAGTAGCTTATTGGCTACAGAGAGCACCGAATTTCTTCCCATGAGCCAATACAGGTTGCGGAACTTATGGTTTATCTCCTCCCTTTTCTATTTAATATGATGCTTCCATGTTAGGCGCCTATCTAAATGGAAGCCAAGATTAATAACACAATCTGTGTGTGGTAAGGTATCAGGTCCAAGTCTAACAGGAGGGTGTTTCCGTGCCTGAGTGTGAAGGTGATATGGTCAGACTTGGATGCACTGGCACGTATCCGCCACTTACAGAGCCAATTATGTGTCTCGTCTAACTGATTTTGTAGTTTATTGCTGGCCGTTTCTGGGTTGTCGTCAACTGACAAGTATGCTATGTCGTCAGCATATGTTGCAACTGTTATGTCGTCTAATGTGGGTAAATCTGATGTAAATATGTTATACAACACAGGGCCAAGAACAGAACCCTGTGGTACTCCAGCTTCCACTTCAAACAACCTTGATCGCGCTTCGCCCTGTTTAACTCTGAAGCTGCGTTCGGATAGGTACGACCGGATGAGCAGGAACATTGAGTGTGGAAGTTTATCCTTCACTTTTGCCAGTAATCCTTTGTGCCAGACACGGTCAAAAGCTTGTTAACGCAACGGATTTTGATGCGGTTTTTTTAATAGATAGAGTGATTCAAGAGGAAGGTTTATATGTATAATAACATCCATTTGCACCCGTGCGAAGCCGGGGCGGGTCGCTAGTTTTATATATAATTCTACTGTACGTGTGTGTCACTGAACTCCTCCTAAACGGCTGGACCGATTTTGATGAAAATTTTTGTATGTGTTCAAGTGATGGATTGGTTAAATGGGTGGGTTGGTCGAATGGTTTAGATTTACAATTGGACCCGGTAGGTGGCGCTGCTGTCCGGGCAGGACGACGTCTGCCAGGTATCTTCAACTGAGTGAGACGAAATTTAAAACTTGTGTAAAACGCACACTATGTAGGCAAGCATACTATAAGTTGGGGGATTACATCCTACTAATATTATAAATGCGAAAGTTTGTGAGGATGGATGGATGGATGGATGTTTGTTGCTCTTTCACGCCAGAACGGCTGATCGGATCTGAATGAAATTTGGCACAGAGGTAGATTATAGTCTGGAATAACACATGGGCTATATATTATCCCCATATTAACTTAAGGGGGTGAGCAGTATTGCATTATCCATAATCCTCAACTGTTTTACAGCTTGATACTGAAAATACGAAATATCGCAAGGGACATCGAGTGTGCTGTGCATTTTTCACTTTAGGTGCCTGGTGCGAGCGTTGCAAATCCAAGAGAAAGCTGAAGTCCCTTACGTCATTTCAAATTTCCGGTATCGAACCACAATCGAACTGTCAACTGTCATACTTATATTAAAATAGAAGGTCTATTTCAAGCTGTTAGTCACTGGTGTTCGTAGCCTAACGGTACAGAGACTTACCTGTAAGCAAAGGTACGCAAGTTCAAATCACAGTCAGAACTCACTTTTTGTGATGTTTTATTTTCAAACATGTTCGCGAGTTCGATCCCCAATCGGTTTTCACTTTTTGTAAGTTCCAGGTATTTGTTTTTATTATGATGCTATATGATTTTCAAATCAATTCAGAGTAGATTAATTAATAAAATCTTCTTTTCATTGTCAATACAATATTATAAATCTGTAGACGTAGAGTTTCTGTATAATTGAACATTTATTAGTTAGAAAACATAACGTTCTCTTTTGTCAATCATTTTTAGAATTTTTGTATGTAGTCTATGTGTCTTGGGTGTATTAGTTTATTATAGTATTATCACGTGTACATTTTAAAAACTAATATGATTAGTTTTTGTTTTATTGTAATTGGTGCTCTCCCTCAAAAGATATACGAATTTAAAGTATTTGAGAAGAACTTATCATCAATAAGAAACATACATGCAACGACATCTATTGCATCGAAAGGGTACTAATTAATAAATGTGTTCACAAGATAACTTTTAAATCGTCTTTTTCAAACAGTTACGATAGCAAAAGGTACTCTTGATTAGTTTAAATAACGCTGCTTTGAAAATCTACATAGGGTTTTTTTTTGGAGGATGGGAATCATCAAATGACTCCTCCTGCTCTGGGCAGAGTGGTAGGGAATGCCAAAATTCTACTGACTAAAAACCACCCATGTTCCTTCTTTGCCCTTTGTGCTGGGGCCGCGATATCTCTTTCGAACAACCCGCAGCCCCGACGAGCGGCGGCCCTTCCATATTGCTGACATCTCTTTGAGGCGCGCGTGGAACACGAACGCGCCGTCGACACGGCCTGTCGTCGTCATAAGAGGGGCGGACGGCGAGCTAGCCCACTACTTACCGTCCACAGGTCCGCGCCTACGGTGGCCGGAAGCCATCACGGGGCCCCCGACGCCCGGAGCGTCTCCTGTTGCGGCTGGGACGAGAGGTTCTCTCTCTCTCACATTACGCCACCTCCTTTGCTAGCATCACTGCTTCGCCAAAGGAGGCGACGGCGTCCCATCCCCTCTCGCCCCGCACCATGGCTTGAACCAGGACCAGACGGGTCGCCGCCGCCGATCACCGCTAAGAGAACACGACGGGGCTCAACGCAGGGCAGACCTCCACGGTGTGCTCCATCATGTTTCCTTCCGCCTGATTTGGTGCAGGTACCACCCGGAACAACCGTGTCCGGTGAGGACCTGCGCCAGACGGAAGGTGAGGGCGCCGTGGCGCCTCTCAAGCCACACCTCAAAGAGGGGACTTACCACCACTGTGACTGTGCCCTGCACGGGGTTGCGACAGCAATGCGACACAATGCCATGAAATCACAACGGGGGGTCTGTCCGCCAAGCGGCAACATGCCGCGGTAGCGGAGTGGGTAACTCCGCTACCGCGGCATGTAGTGCCTCCGCGCGCCATCCATGCAGGAAACTACATAGCCTAAGCCCTATAGTGTGTGTTTGCTTCCCATGCATTAAATTTTGGCAGTTTAACTTCGTCTTCGACAGATGGCATTGTTCATTTGACACCATTTACTGAATTGCGGTGTTAATATTTGTCGTGAATAGTCAACAAATACAAATTGACAAGTACACAGTAAGAAAAACAGCTGTAAGAACTTTAAAATAAAACCCTAAGTAATTAAAATTAGATAAGACCCACGACATAAATTTATTTGTTCAGTGCGGGGATCGAATACAGTATGCAGCGTCACAGTCAAACGCCGAGGCACTGCGTCAACCGTGCCGTCTTATCGCTGTGGCTTCCTCGGGCATTGCTGCAACTTTGCTTAACAATGGCCAGATTGCTCTTTCCGTTTACAAATTGCCGCTGAATCTTACCCCAACTTGCAACATCACCAAAAATCTGCGACTGGCCATGGAACAGATGTCTTTGCAAAGAAGCTGCTTTAAACGGGAGAGAGTCGAGTGGAATTAGATGTAGATGCGTAAAATCCACTTTCCGAAGAGTTTTCCCATCCAGTGCCAACAGAAGATGAACTTACCATGCACGTTTTCATAATTTGGAGTAATGTTCAAGCGCTATGTAATGCGCTATGTAGGGCGTTTGATGTCTATAGATATAGTATTGCCATCGACCGGGCACGAAAACCACGCTCCGTGGCCTGGCTTCTACTGCGAAAAAACTTTGCAATCAAACCACGGACCTCATCCTCAGTAGTTGCACTTGGGACCACTCGATCAACGAGACAGTCACACATCAAAATTTCCCCGTGAACGAAGTCGCGGGTAGCAGCTAGTTGATGATAAAAATGCTTGGCTCCATGCTGGTCCTGCTCCACAACCATAGGGGCAATTACATCGATTATCATGTGAAGTTATTGTAGAGGCTGCAGAAGATTGTAAAAATATCTTTGCATTGTATAGATTCAATGTCTTAATATTGTATAATTGCATGGCACATGTGTGAGTACTATGTACTATAAAGCCCCTTTTTACATTTTTACATTTAGTTATATTTTAGTGACGTTGCCCTGGTGGCTGAGAGAATGTCATGCTCACTCAAATGTCTCGCTGATGGTGGCGGGTGTGTCGGATCATTTAGTTCCCTTCAAAATGGTTGAGTTGAATGGTGCTGATCCATGCGTCATGTTCGTGAACGGGCGCTGTCAGTGGAGACTGGTCATTCCTTAGTTGCCATGGTGTAGGTAAATATATTTTTCTTTTTGATTTGTTTATTAAGTATATCTTTTTACTCTGGACGCTCTTAACTTGCACGTCTTGCTACATAGTTCTCACATAATATACCATCTCAACATGAATGATATAATGTACCAAGATTTTGTAACAAATTCTAATTTAAAAGAGTGTCCATGGAGTTTCTTGCCCGTTCTTCTTCATGAGATCTACGTTAGGGAACTGGCAACTGCAGTACTTTCACAAGTTATTATGCCTTGTGATTGTGACTGTAGCGTAGGAGTGCAATGCGTCGTTTCGGGAGTTGCTGCGTCGGGCTGCGCGGCGCCGGATGTTACCGGCGGCGAGTGGTGTGGGTGCGGGGGCGCGCGGCGGCGTGTGTCGTGGCGGTGGGTGTGCGGGGCTCCGGGTCGCGGGGCGGCGGTTGCACGTTGCGGCGTGCATTCGTTGTTCCGTGATTCGGGGTCTCGAGCATTCGTTGTTGCGGTTTGCGTCGCTGGGTGCTTTCGTGCTCGCAGTGTTCGTTGTTGCGGGCATTCGGTGGCGTGTGGTTCGGCGTGGTGGCTTTCGGAATGGCGCATTGCACTCGTAGTTTCGTTCTTCTTCCGTCCTTCTGACATTCAAAAGTGCCTGTAATGGCTTAATTGAAATAAACGATTTGAGTTTGAGTTTGAGTTTGAGTTTGATATCTATATATATACTAGCGGACGTCACGCGGTTTCACCCGCGTAGTTCCCGTTCCCGTGGTAATACAGAGATAAAAAGTAGCCTATGTCACCCGGGATGAATGTAGCTTTCTAATGGTAAAAGATTTTTAAAAATTGGTTCAGTAGATCCCGAGATTACCCCTTACAATTTAACAAATATACAAACACACAAACTTTACTTCTTTATAATATTAGTATAGATCCTACTAATATTATAAATGCGAAAGTTTGTGAGGATGGATGGATGGATGGATGTTTGTTGCTCTTTCACGCCAGAACGGCTGATCGGATCTGAATGAAATTTGGCACAGAGGTAGATTATAGTCTGGAATAACACATGGGCTATATATTATCCCCATATTAACTTAAGGGGGTGAGCAGTATTGCATTATCCATAATCCTCAACTGTTTTACAGCTTGATACTGAAAATACGAAATATCGCAAGGGACATCGAGTGTGCTGTGCATTTTTCACTTTAGGTGCCTGGTGCGAGCGTTGCAAATCCAAGAGAAAGCTGAAGTCCCTTACGTCATTTCAAATTTCCGGTATCGAACCACAATCGAACTGTCAACTGTCATACTTATATTAAAATAGAAGGTCTATTTCAAGCTGTTAGTCACTGGTGTTCGTAGCCTAACGGTACAGAGACTTACCTGTAAGCAAAGGTACGCAAGTTCAAATCACAGTCAGAACTCACTTTTTGTGATGTTTTATTTTCAAACATGTTCGCGAGTTCGATCCCCAATCGGTTTTCACTTTTTGTAAGTTCCAGGTATTTGTTTTTATTATGATGCTATATGATTTTCAAATCAATTCAGAGTAGATTAATTAATAAAATCTTCTTTTCATTGTCAATACAATATTATAAATCTGTAGACGTAGAGTTTCTGTATAATTGAACATTTATTAGTTAGAAAACATAACGTTCTCTTTTGTTGTGTTACAATCATTTTTAGAATTTTTGTATGTAGTCTATGTGTCTTGGGTGTATTAGTTTATTATAGTATTATCACGTGTACATTTTAAAAACTAATATGATTAGTTTTTGTTTTATTGTAATTGGTGCTCTCCCTCAAAAGATATACGAATTTAAAGTATTTGAGAAGAACTTATCATCAATAAGAAACATACATGCAACGACATCTATTGCATCGAAAGGGTACTAATTAATAAATGTGTTCACAAGATAACTTTTAAATCGTCTTTTTCAAACAGTTACGATAGCAAAAGGTACTCTTGATTAGTTTAAATAACGCTGCTTTGAAAATCTACATAGGGTTTTTTTTTGGAGGATGGGAATCATCAAATGACTCCTCCTGCTCTGGGCAGAGTGGTAGGGAATGCCAAAATTCTACTGACTAAAAACCACCCATGTTCCTTCTTTGCCCTTTGTGCTGGGGCCGCGATATCTCTTTCGAACAACCCGCAGCCCCGACGAGCGGCGGCCCTTCCATATTGCTGACATCTCTTTGAGGCGCGCGTGGAACACGAACGCGCCGTCGACACGGCCTGTCGTCGTCATAAGAGGGGCGGACGGCGAGCTAGCCCACTACTTACCGTCCACAGGTCCGCGCCTACGGTGGCCGGAAGCCATCACGGGGCCCCCGACGCCCGGAGCGTCTCCTGTTGCGGCTGGGACGAGAGGTTCTCTCTCTCTCACATTACGCCACCTCCTTTGCTAGCATCACTGCTTCGCCAAAGGAGGCGACGGCGTCCCATCCCCTCTCGCCCCGCACCATGGCTTGAACCAGGACCAGACGGGTCGCCGCCGCCGATCACCGCTAAGAGAACACGACGGGGCTCAACGCAGGGCAGACCTCCACGGTGTGCTCCATCATGTTTCCTTCCGCCTGATTTGGTGCAGGTACCTCCCGGAACAACCGTGTCCGGTGAGGACCTGCGCCAGACGGAAGGTGAGGGCGCCGTGGCGCCTCTCAAGCCACACCTCAAAGAGGGGACTTACCACCACTGTGACTGTGCCCTGCACGGGGTTGCGACAGCAATGCGACACAATGCCATGAAATCACAACGGGGGGTCTGTCCGCCAAGCGGCAACATGCCGCGGTAGCGGAGTGGGTAACTCCGCTACCGCGGCATGTAGTGCCTCCGCGCGCCATCCATGCAGGAAACTACATAGCCTAAGCCCTATAGTGTGTGTTTGCTTCCCATGCATTAAATTTTGGCAGTTTAACTTCGTCTTCGACAGATGGCATTGTTCATTTGACACCATTTACTGAATTGCGGTGTTAATATTTGTCGTGAATAGTCAACAAATACAAATTGACAAGTACACAGTAAGAAAAACAGCTGTAAGAACTTTAAAATAAAACCCTAAGTAATTAAAATTAGATAAGACCCACGACATAAATTTATTTGTTCAGTGCGGGGATCGAATACAGTATGCAGCGTCACAGTCAAACGCCGAGGCACTGCGTCAACCGTGCCGTCTTATCGCTGTGGCTTCCTCGGGCATTGCTGCAACTTTGCTTAACAATGGCCAGATTGCTCTTTCCGTTTACAAATTGCCGCTGAATCTTACCCCAACTTGCAACATCACCAAAAATCTGCGACTGGCCATGGAACAGATGTCTTTGCAAAGAAGCTGCTTTAAACGGGAGAGAGTCGAGTGGAATTAGATGTAGATGCGTAAAATCCACTTTCCGAAGAGTTTTCCCATCCAGTGCCAACAGAAGATGAACTTACCATGCACGTTTTCATAATTTGGAGTAATGTTCAAGCGCTATGTAATGCGCTATGTAGGGCGTTTGATGTCTATAGATATAGTATTGCCATCGACCGGGCACGAAAACCACGCTCCGTGGCCTGGCTTCTACTGCGAAAAAACTTTGCAATCAAACCACGGACCTCATCCTCAGTAGTTGCACTTGGGACCACTCGATCAACGAGACAGTCACACATCAAAATTTCCCCGTGAACGAAGTCGCGGGTAGCAGCTAGTTATATTATATAGTAATATAGTATAGATATAGATTATTATTATTAGTATAGATATATAAAAATGAATTGCTGTTCGTTAGTCTCGCTAAAACTCGAGAACGGGTGAACCGATTTGGATTATTTTAGTCTATGTCCAGGGAAGGTTTAAACGGTGAGAAAGTGGTAGGGTAGTAGGAAGGTAGGTAGGGTTGTAGGTAGGTAGAGTAGTAGGTACTGTTGTGTGTTGGTTGTGTTGTCAGCTATCTACTATAAAGGTAAAAGCTACATTATGGAAATCGAGGAAGGCATGCATCTCATAAAAGGTTCATTCGGAAAATGTAATTGACAGAGTTTGTGAACATTTTTAAAATATTTAATCAATATCAGTTTGTTATCATGAATCAGTTAATGACACATGTTTCACACGTCTTGAGCTGCACATCGATGTGCAGCTCTCGGTTTCAAATAGCAGCTCGTGTTCTTATTTGCTTCCTTACATCGGTATTTGTGAATCTTGATGTCCGCCGCATCTCTTGTTCCCTCCCTTATATAGTTTTTCAATTGAATTTACTGAGGTCTCATACATTAGTATAGGTGTTTCATATGGGTACCATCTATCTGGCAGAAACTTGATGCTCCGAAAATTTGGCATAACACACTTGGCATATTCTTCTTTAAACGAATGTGTTTATGGCAAAATAATTATTTAATAGAATTATCGTTTCGCAGAATGTTTAAATGGCCGAATTTTCAATGGCATACTTTTAAGATGGCAGAATTTTATTTGGTAGTTTTTTATAAGGCATAATGCCAATTCTATTACAATATTTTTGAACTAATTTAAAATCAAAAGTCAATACCTTTTGCTACAAAAGTTAGTGACAGAAACGAATCGCTGCAAAACCGACTCCACGTAGTCTCTTCTGCCCTACCCCGAGAGTGTAATCTAAGCCCGCGTAGCCCGGGTGGAGGGGCGAGGCGGCCCGCAAGCTGAGGAGCAGGTGGCTTAAACGCTCGGCGGTGTGTGTTAAAACCATCTGCGACGATAAGCTTGCGTGGGACCGCCGGAGCACCGCAGCGCCGGAGCCGTGACAGAAGTCATGCCTGCTGCATGTTACACGTACCTATGTATGAAATGAAATGCGTGCCAAAAGACGATTCTGATTATGAATTTTCTGCGAAATGATGGTTCTGGAAATGAAGTATACGCTCAAAGATGATTCTGACTTACAAAATTATGCGTTTTGAATTTATGATAGATGAGTGTACGCCAAATGATTTTCTGCGAAATGAAGTTTCTGCCATCCACTGCTATGCAAAACAAAATTCGGAAATAAAAAAATCTACTTAAAAAGGTAGACCCGTTTCATATCAGAGTTTCGTGCAGGCCTCGGAATCGGCCAACCGCCCTCAATCCATCGGTTTGGATAATTTTCATCCAGCAATCGTCGCATTGTGATTCGGATGTGGATAGGACATCCGTCATGTTGAAAAATCATATTTGATATTTGCTCTTCTTTCTTCTGGTATAACGCTCGTTCAGCCTCGGTCAGCAGTGCTGGTAAATGATTTATTAGGAAATCTTCATGAAGGGTAAACAAGCCAATGACACGAACTAGTTGGTGGGCGGGGCTAAAATGCATGCTATTTCATCCGACATTACGAGCGAAATGCATAGAGCGAAAGAGACACCACTAAAACGGGCGCGCGATTGTTTCTATGCAGACCTTTGGTAGTATGGATACCATGAAAAATCCATTGAATGTATCTGTTCAAAATAAAATTATTTGAATTCTTTAATAACTAATCTATGCCTGTATGGTTTCACTTTTATCATTTTCGTACTAAGTATAACGTTACTTATTTACGCCCAAAGATGGTTAAAATTAGTGCTAAAATTTGAAAGTTTCGACGCTCATAACTTCTAAACCAATATTTTTTTCCAATTCTGCTTCCATAGAAGCCTAGATAAAACAGTGGACAATTTTATATACCTGGGTTCCAACATCAGCAACGATGGTTCGTGCGAGAAGGAAGTACGCAGGAGAATTGGCATAGCTAAGAGCGCCATGTCTCAGCTTGGAAAAATTTGGAGAGATCGCAACATTTCCGTAAAAGCTAAAACCAATCTGGTACGGACTCTAGTTTTCTCGATCTTTTCTTATGGCGCTGAGACTTGGACACTGAAAGCTGCAGACCGTAAACGCATTGACGCCTTTGAGATGTGGTGCTGGAGGAAGATGCTTCGTATCCCCTGGACAGCATTCCGGACTAACGTCTCCATATTGCGTGAACTCAAGATCTCCTCGCGGCTGTCATCCGAATGTTTACGCAGAGTCCTGGAATACTTCGGTCACATTGCAAGGAAAGATAGTGGCAACCTCGAGAAACTCATCGTGACCGGCAAAGTAGACGGGAAAAGGCCTCGTGGACGCAGCCCAATACGTTGGTCCGACCAGATCCGCACCACGCTCAACTCTACGTTTCATAATGCCCTCCACACCGCCCGAGACAGAAATAGATGGAGGAAAATCGTACGGGAGAAAGTGATATCGAAGGGAGGTCACGACCCTCATCACTGAGGAATACGACGCACAGAGGAGGGAGAGGCCTAGATAATGACAAGACCAGTAGATTCAATTTTTAATTTTGAACCTACACCGTCAACCAGAGATCACCATTCTACGATTGTTTCCATACAAACGTAGAATGGTGACGTAGAAACGTATGACTGGCTGGTGCAACCTTAAGTTCCCTATTTAGTGTTCAGTGTAAAAAATGAGGGCCAATTAGTAATGGCCACATATTGATTAAAATTTTAATAATGTTCACGAAGTTGTCACAACGTCATTTGAATGATCGTATTATCAGTAAAGCAACATAATGTATTGCGCAGGTCCTCAGCGTGGTGAGGCGGGCGGCGGGCGCGGCGGCATGGCGCGCTTGCGCGGCCGGCCGGCGGCATGGCGGTGAGCTGTCCCGAGGTGATGTACGGCGCCTACTACCCCTACCTGTACGGGCGCGGGGCGGCGCGCTCCTTCCACCACGCGCCGCACTTCCAGTACGATCGGGTCAGTAGTTCAGTACCTCCTCCACACCACACACATCGCACCTCATCACCACCGTCTGCTAATACTGTTTATGCCAAGCTTCTGCCTAAAGGTCTGATTGATACCAACCAAGCAAGACCCTAAGTGTGGTGTCCTGTGTTCCATGCATGATGCAGAATTTTATTTGGTAGAATTTCACATGGCATACTATGAAGATGGTTGAATTCCATTTGGAATAATTTTATAAGGTTTATTCCAATATTTTTTACCTAATTTAAAATTAAAAGTCAATAGGTACTTTGTGCTACAAAAGTTAGTGACATAAACGAATCGCTGCAAAACGAGTCGGTTTTGCAGCGATTCGTTTCTGTCACTAACTAGTAAACATTTATTTGTGTTCTGAATTAAAACGTGCTTTCCAATGCACGTTTTCCTCCGTGCATTGGAAAGCACATTAAGCTGTTGGTCCCGGCTGCCATATATAGATCTTTGGCAGTCGTTACAGGTAGTCAATGACCTGAAAGTCCTACAAACAGTCTTACCAAAGAGTATTGTACTACCCAGCATTAACTGGGCCGTGGAGGTCAGATAGGCAGTCGCTCCATGTAAAATACAGGTATTCAGCTGCATCCGGTTAGACTGGAAGCCGACCCCAACATAGTTGGAAAAAGGCTAGGTATGTATATGATGATATTAGAGAGAGCGGGCTTTACTGTTTTACAATCGCTTGTCAATGTGAAATTAGTATTGTGGGTTTAGGGAAATCATAAAAACACATTGCTATACTTGATTGCATTTCATTACATGATAAATAAAAACACATTTTTTAACTCTCTTCGTCCATTTCATTCTAAATGTCATGTCGAATAATCGTATCTAAAATTTTGCTGGAGGAGTCAGATTATTTTGATATCAGCCCGACCCCATATATCATCTGGACATTACATGCGAACAGCAGCCTAAGCTCTGTTTCCCAATAATACATGAGCAATAGTGGCCCAATATTGCATCCAGCCCTTGTGTAGCTCTTTCTACGAGAATGTACACGTAAATGTCCGTCTAAAATGAATGTCCAATACGAGTCGCACCAACGGCAACGCGATTCAGACTTCGCTGGCAACAAATGCAAAATGCACTGTTAATTACATGATACATCCATGGTGTTAAACATCCAAATCGTAAGAGTATAAGAGTCTAAAGAGGTATGCTGGGTCAGTCACAATACACAAACGATCACAATGTCCTAGGAAATGCAAAGTCGTTATAATGCATCGGCCCATAGATAACACAGACATCGACGTAACTTTTTTTTTTTTAAAACGTTGGCCCACACTAGGACTTTCTTCTGTACCGTGCGTGCGACCCAGACTCGGAACAACTATCTGTAGGCCATTCAAATATTTGTTCCGTGCGGTGATCGAACCCGCTACACGCAGCGCAGTAGTTCAATCGCTCAGCCACTGCGCCAACCGTGCCGTTACAAGATTACAAGGCAACGCGTTCCCGAGCCGAAAGTAAAGTTGTGAATATCACTGTTTTTATTGTACGGGTGGATATTTTGTTTAATATATAAAATGTTGGCAAAGATGAACTGAGAAACAACCGTGAGAATACCAATCTCTTTAAAAAAATCTTTAAGAGAAACTCGGGCACCCAGCTGATAAATTGCACGAACCGCTCGCTTCTGCAGAACGAATATATTTAGAATATCAGCAGCTTTGCCCCACAGCAGAATACCGTAGGACATAACGCTGTGAAAATAACTAAGTAACAGTGCTGTATCAACGTCAGTGAATTGTCTTACTTTTCTGACGGCGTATGCGGCTGAACTTAGCCTTCCCGCTAGGCTTGATATATGTAAACCCCATAGTAATTTTGAATCTACTGTTATGCCCAGAAATACAGCAGAGTCGGCAGTTTCGAGCACCTGATTGGCGAGGATAAAATTGGGACCTAGATTCTAACATTGGGCAAAGCGAACTTAACTATTTATGTTTTCTTGGCATTAAGAACAAGGTTGTTTGTTGTGAACCAATCCGTGAGCATTGATAGCGTGCTGTTTGCGCTGCTTTCTGTGAGCATGTGACGTCGTCCCATATAAATACATGACATTAGCGTCCACTCGGTTTGTGTTGCGCTTTACCACAACCACTAATGACTGTGGACTACACACCGCACTGCTGCGTTGGTCTGGTGGTCACAAGCGTGACTGTGGACTACACACCGCACTGCTGCGTTGGTCTGGTGGTCACAAGCGTGACTGTGGACAACACACCGCACTGCTGCGTTGGTCTGGTGGTCACAAGCGTGACTGTGGACTACACACCGCACTGCTGCGTTGGTCTGGTGGTCACAAGCGTGACTGTGGACTACACACCGCACTACTGCGTTGGTCTGGTGGTCACAAGCGTGACTGCTGGGCAAGAGGTCTTGGGTTCAATTCCAGGGTCGGGTAAAAGTGTTATTGGATTTTTCTATCAGGAATTTCTCTGTAGCAGCCACGGAGACTAAATTTGTGCCCGGTTGATGGCAATAGGCTCGCCCCTTATTATATGGGACTTAAACATAACTGGTAAAATGTGGGTGTAGGTTTGTTAGGGTAGGGGCTATGGTACGTCCTTATTTATTATATCTATGGGTACACCTCTGCCTAACTCTTCGGGGATTACATGCTTGATGTTATGTTATGTATGTCTAATGTTATGTTATGTATGTCTATCAACTCTAATGTCTACACACCAAAGCTGCAGGGCATGTCGGTGACTCGTAATTTGATATTTATTATATAAATAATTTTATTATATATATCTAATATACACACATCAAAAGTGTCTAGGGATCAAGCATTTTTGTGCGGATTTCTTGAGATTGAGTTGTGGCTTTGTAATAAATTTATGATTTTATAAATTTATATGGATCCTTTTTGGTGCATTTCATAATTTGAATCAGGAACTGTCAATCAAATTCGAGTAAAAGATGAAAATCAGCTGTCAATATTTTCCCTATAAAAACATACAACGCATTGAAGACATTATTAGTGCTACTGTTTCCCTACTACTGATTAAAACCAACGTTATTATGGAGCGGCGACGTCATTTAAGCAGGGAAGAAATGCTCAGAGCCGTGGGAATGATAGAAGCTGGTTCCCGGCAACGTACTGTGGCTTTAGCTCTGAATACAAGTCAGAGTGTTATCAGTCGACTTTGGACACGTTACCGAAGCACTGGTACCGTGGCTGAGCGCCATGGAGGACGGTATCGCTGCACCACACGGAGACAAGACCGATACATTCAAATCTTAACTCGAAGAGCTCCAACAATAACCGCCATGATGTTAGCCGTGAGGCTTCATCACTCTTCAGGGAACTTAATTAGCGACCAAACAGTCAGAAACCGCTTGCATGAAGTGAACCTTCATTCCCGAAGACCGCTACGGGTACCACCTATAGCAATGCACAATCGTAGGATTCGATAT
Source organism: Diarsia dahlii (assembly GCA_949775195.1). Lineage (NCBI taxonomy): Eukaryota > Metazoa > Arthropoda > Insecta > Lepidoptera > Noctuidae > Diarsia > Diarsia dahlii. The sequence goes on along the minus strand of OX459194.1, from coordinate 24,180,585 downwards.
CAATGGGCTCTTGAACACAGAAATTGGGCAGAAGAACAATGGCGTTTCGTGTGCTTTTCTGATGAGTCTCGTTTTGGTATGAGACCGGATACAAGACGTATACGACACTGGAGAACCCCTGGACGCCAACAGCGATTAAAATCCTGCCAGGAAGTCCATCCTTATAGTGGTGGAACCATCATGGTATGGGCGGGTATTTGGATCGGCGGAAGAACTGAGTTGATTTGGATCAGAGGCAACCTCAACGCTCAAATTTATGCTGAGACGATTGTATCAGACGTCATCGTTCCTCTACAAGTGCAAATCGGTCCCTTATTTCAGTTAATGCATGATAATGCACGACCGCACACTGCAAGAGTTGTAAGACAGACTCTCGCCGCAGCTAACATCAATGTCCTGCCCTGGCCTGCTCAGTCGCCAGACTTGAACCCGATTGAGCATGCATGGGATATACTACAAAGAAGAGCTCTGCCGAATATGGAGGGTATCCAGTCGCAAGAAGACCTTTTTTTGTTGTTGCAACGAACATGGGCGGCCATTCCACAGCGTGATTTGGATGAACTCATTTTGAGTATGCCAAACCGATGTTCTTGTGTTGTTAGTGTTCGCGGTAGAAACACGGATTATTAATTGTTTAAGTTACCCAATAAAATTTTAAAGAAAACTGTTATTTCAGTCTTTTTTTCGAACTTTAATGTTAGTGGTTCAAATGTCAAAAATCCCTTTATTAGGAAAATGGCAAATTTCTTTATTAATGCAAAGGTGACTTGGTTTATCGTTACTGTGACAAACGAAAACACTTTGTTTGATGAATCCTTAAAGAAAATTTTAATTAATGTCAATCAGGAGAAAATATATTTGCAATATAAGTATGTTTGTCAGTTGTCTAGTACCCATAACACAAGCTCTGCTTAGCTTGGGACTAGATGGCGTTGTGTGATAGTTGTGGAATATTATTATATTATTATTATTATTATTATTATTAATATGTTGATCCCTAGACACTTTTGATGTGTGTATAATAAACAGATGTGATGTTAGGCTTGTTGTTTGTAGAGGTTTAAAACGAACAGTCGGTTAGGATGTAGGAATTCTTTATAATGTCAAGTTGCGCTACCAGCGTGCAGCGCTACATTACGGCGAGTTACATCGTTTGGCACTGACAGAGTGCGTACTGCAGGCAAGCTGCTGGTGCTCGAGGGTATTCATATGCAGGTATGTCCGCGCCGCCACCGTGCTCCGCCGCGCGACGAACGCCTCAGCTGGTTTGTCAGCTTCGCTTCTCATAGTTTTTATGATGCGGTGTCAACGCATCCGAGTGCGATCATCTCGAAAGTAAAAATCGTCACACGCATGTGAAGCCGAAGCGGTTCATAGAGTTAAATTAGTTTTTGTGCGGCTAGGAGCGCGGCGCGGTCGCCCGGCCGGTCTGACCGGCCCATATATCACGCAAGCAAAAACCCACTGCACCGCACTCCACCGCCGCGCGCCGCGCCTCTGCCTGCCCTCGGCGTCGCACTCTTTGGATTATCAATCATTGGCTTTGTATTACTGACTAATTCTGTGATCCTGCTGTATCGGCATGATCGAAAGAGACGAGTCTATACATTTACTAATCGTACGAACAGTGCATAGCCAGTGTATTCGCTTCCACGGCAGGTCATCATAATTAACCTAATCCAAATGGCATCATTCGATCCAAACTAACACAAAACAACTCACACAACTCAAATGTCAATCTAATAAGCGTCTTCTTTAGACTTAATTGTAGGTATAATAGGTACCGTTTGTGTGTTGCACGAATGAGGCCGTGATGTTCCTAGGGGAAACTGCTGAGCGGTCTCCGGCGAGAACATCCCGCTCGGGAGGAGTAGGCGCGCGGAAGTAACCCACTTCGGTGCCTAACGCCTGATGCCTGCACCATTTAAGCCAGGCTGGCTTTTATGTTCGCGGCCACTCACTGCCGTACTCAGAGAGCTTTAATGATTACTTAGGCCATTACTTAGTAAAGGTTTTGACAGTTTTCTCATATGACACATACAAAAACTGTCAAAACCTTTACTTAGTGATGGCCTATGTAATCATTAAAGCTCTCAGAGTGCGGCAGTCAGAGGTGTTACATATTATTAATATATATCAGTCCACCGAGTAACCTCCTGTGTCCACCGCAGAGGTTTGAGTGAGATACGATCCCGGTATGTCACGTCACACGTGCGTAATGTGTAACCTATTTAGACCGCAAGCGCGGCGCGAGGCGGCGCGGGCGATCTGGCCGCCCCGACTGCCCCGAGGAGCACTCAGCACGGCTACTGCCTCGCCCGTGACCATGGCCTTGCGACCGGTCGGGGCCGAACACGGAAATTAAACTACCATATAAATCATCATTAACTTATGCTTGTTCATCACAAAGACTTCTCTTTGGTGTATTGCAGAAAACGTATTTGCTGCTGCTGAAGTTTGTTATAGTACATTTTTGGATATAAGTGGGGAAAGTTTGTGCATTCGAGGCGGAATTCACAGAAAAAAAAACTTTTTTGCAAAAAAAACAACCGACTTCAAAAACACCAAAAAGAGAAAAATAAACTTAAGAAGAAAAATCAGCTTCTGAAGTCGGTGACTTTTGTTTGTTTGACTTCATGTTTTTGCCACCGACTTCAGAAGCTGATTTTTCTTCTTAAGTTTATTTTTCTCTTTTTGGTGTTTTTGAAGTCGGTTGGTTTTTTTGCAAAAAAGTTTTTGATTTTTTGATTTTTAGTTGTAATAATACAAATATTTACCATGCATTTAAAATTCAACCAAGAAACCTAACCCTTAACCTTCAAGATTTTGCTTTCAACTCTTAACCGTTGAGGAGTGGTACTACTCCTCAACGGTTAAGAGTTGAAAGCCATCCCATTATCAGCTCATCAACATGAAGACAAGTGATGACTGCTAGATGCGAATACTTGAATAGCGTCAGAAAAAGCACGAAACACGTAATACGTGTCTATGAAATTCATATATCATCATCATCATCATCATCATCATCATCATCAGCCTATAATGTTCCCACTGCAGGGACTCAGGCCTCCTCTCTAGGAGAGGGATGGGCTATATAATCCACCACGCGGGCCCAGTGCGGATTGGTAGATGTCACATGTCTTCGAATTTTTTGGTTCTAAGACATGCCGGTTTCCTCACGATGTTTAAATTGTTTTAATTGTTGTTTTGTTTAAATTCATATATATTATCTAAAAAAAATGTGTATTGTACACATCTGCATACCCCCTCAGAGCATACAGGCGTGATGTTACGTCATGATAATGTATATTCAATAAATATTCAATAAACATCCAAGCGATTCCAGCAATTACGACAGATTTGCCGTCTATTTTTGAAGAGTTCCATTGTATATCTCCGAAGATCAGCACCAGATCTTCACCAAATTAAAATGAGACCATTTCAGGAGTATACTCTTTCAAATAAAAAAAGAATTTTGAGAATCGGTCCACAAATGGGGGAGAAATCAGGTAACATAAAAAAAATACATACACACGAACATATAACCTCCTCCTTTTTTGAAGTCGGTTAAAAAGAAAATACTTACTTATAAAGCTGTTTAGCGGTTTCGTACCTTTGCTTGGCGCGGATAGTTTTATAATAATATTAATGACAAAATACTTTTCGCTTTAGGTATTATTTTAGTGTTAAAGTGAATTATAAAAACCGGCCAAGAGCGTGTCGAGCCACGCTCAGTGTAGGGTTCCGTAGTAATAATTCTTTTTTTCGTTTGAAAAAAGATACGTTCAGGATAATAAAATATGTAAACGAAGTTAAAAAAAATGCTTGCATATACGATTATACTACAAACTTAGTCCAGAAATTATTTTGTACAACTTTTTGTCTTTTTTGTACAAAAACTGGTTCCAACCAAGTTCAAAATAATTTTCCTAGAAAGTCCTTATAAAGTTCTACTTTTCAACTTTTTTTCCTATTTTCTAAGCTTATGGTTCGAAAGTTAGAGGGGGGGGGGACGCATTGATTTTTACTTTTGGAGCGATTATTTCCGAAATTATTGACATTATCAAAAAATGATTTCAGAAAACCCCTATTCATTTTTAAATACCTTTCCAACGATATATCACACGTTAGGGTTAAAATTAAAAAAAAAATCACTTCCCACTTCACATATAGGGGGGCTACCCTAATAAAACATTTTTTTCCTAATTTTATTTTAGCACTTTGTCGGCGTGATTGATACACATATTGGTACTAAATTACAGCTTTCTAGTGCTAACGGTCACAGAGATTAAGCGAGGACGGACGGACGGACAGACAGACATGGCGAAACTATAAGGGTTCCTAGTTGACTACGGAACCCTAAAAAAAGAGTCGTTTGATACACGTCGGCATTTGCATGGCATTTGTTGTAAATTCCGCTTCTAATGCAACCAGAAGCTTCCCCACTTATACCAAAATGTACAATTTTAACTTTGAAAGTGACTGTAGCTAAACACTTTTTTGGGACTTACCATTGATTGACTGACGCATCCCCTTTCGTACCCAACATTTGGCCCAAGCTCTGTAGATATCGAATGAGCTCGCCTGTGTTAATTCTGGTCAGGCGGGAGGTTATGCTCTCGCCCTCACTCTCTTAGAAAGAATGTGGAACCACAGACCTATAGCTATGCCTATAGCTAACACCTTATTTACTTAATATGTCGTAACAAAAAATCACACATGTCCGATCTCCCCTCACTATGGAGTAGTTATCGTTTGCTCTTATTATTTCTGGATACTTACATCATGGTTAGCTTATGTATGTAGCCAGCTACTTACTTGATATACTCATACCAGGCCGGCTATACAAAAATCGTATTAGCATGCACTTGTTAGTTCGGGATCGCAAGATGTTGCGTGGTCGCGTGCTGTCGCGTGTCGTCCCGCGCGCTCGCGCTGTGGGCCGTGTAAGCCATGATCGGACCGCTCGCTAGCGATGGACAGATAGGTGATGCGATGAATTTAAATGACATTTTACTGCTTTACCCTTAAGGTTGCACAAGCCAGTCATTCTTCCATACAAACGTAGTATGGTGATTACTCCTCTGGTTGACGGTGCAGGTTCAAAATTAAAAATTGTATCAACTGGTCTTGTCATTATCTAGGCCTCCATGGAAGCAGAATTGGAAAAAAATATTGGTTTGGAAGTTATGAGCGTCGAAACTTTCATATTTTAGCACTAATTTAAACCATCTTTGGGCGTAAATAAGTTACGTATATAGTACGAAAATGAAAAAAATGAAACCATACAGGCATAGATTAGTTATTAAAGAATTTAAATAATTTTATTTTGAACAGATACATTCAATGGATTTTTCATGGTATCCATACTACCAAAGGTCTGCATAGAAACAATCGCACGCCCGTTTTAGTTGTGTCTCTTTCGCTCTATGCATTTCGCTCGTGATGTTGGATGAAATAGAATGCATTTTAGCCCCGCCCACCAACTAGTTCGTGCCGTTGGCTTGTTTACCCTTAAGACTTGCTTGTGAACAATTTTACTCGTGTTTTTAACACTTATAAAAAGGAGATTCTCAATCCGTTTTAGCAAACAGACATTAACCGCGGGGCGTCACCGGGCTCGTCACCGAACTCATCCCCGCTATAAAGATACGAGTATACTTACTAGTAAAGTACGTAATTGTTAACAACACTAAAAACGTTGTTCTTTAGGCACCTCGGTATAGAGTGGGTTTATTTTATTTGAAGTTAACATATTTTTTTTGGTGAGCATTTAGCTTGTAGTAGTGTTAGGGTAAAATCTGTGCTCCCATACATTATGTTCAGGAAAATATGTTTCATTATCAGCCTATAATGTTCCCACTGCAGGGACAATAATTTGGTAAACATTAAACTTGAATGGGGAAGCCTAAGGCCGTAGTTTAAGCCGACATTGTAGGTACCTATGAGTTTGAACAGAAAGAGGCCAGCTGAACACATCCGCCAGTATTATTGTCTCCTTGTGCTTGAAGGTGTACTTACTTGTGAAATGCCGTGCGGTTAGGCCAAATGAGCCTAACTTAGAGTTGAGCGTTGGTTATTTTTGGAGCGCTTAAATACTACTAATTATAAGGGGGGGGGGGGGGGCCTACTAATTATAAGGGGGAGGTGGTTTGGCATTACTACTACTTGTGTATGAAACCGAATAAAAAAAGCACGGTACTCACAAGTGACATAATTAGGCTCGCTGGAGCTCCCCCTCAACAGTAGTAACCGTGGTGTGGTGTTGCAGTTCAACGTGCAGGGCAATGCGGGCGGCGAGGCGTACAGCGGCGGAGCGGCCGCGCTCAGCTCGGGCTCCGCGTCGTCGGGCGCGCAGTCGCCGGGCAGCCCGCCGCACGCGCACCTCGCGCACCACGCCGCGCGCCTGCGGGCCAAGGAGGAGGACCTCTCCGCGCACGGCCGCGCCAGCGCTGACGGTACGTGTGCACCACGACACCACCATACATAATACCTACGCTTGCAAGTGGAGGGCGATACACATTTCGCAATAAAAGCAGTGCTTGTCAGAACGTCAAACAGGACAGGAATAGTAAAACTCGTACGCGCTGTCCAGAGGCTGATGGGGATGAAAAGATCTGGAATCACAAAGTCCGCGAAACGTATGGGAAAGGTGAATGTAGCGACACTGGGGAGGCCTATGTCCAGTAGTGGACATCTTTCGGCTGAAGTGATGATGATGATGATGACGCGTGCTGTCCATATATGCTGTAGTCCTTGTGCTGTATGCGAAGGGGGGGCGTTTTGGGGGACTGTCTTTTGTGAAATAAGTAAAGTAAAGTAAATTTTGACGTTCGAAAAGTGCTGATTATCAGGCTAGTTTGAATAAATGAGTTTTGATTTTGTAATGAGCTACAGATGACATTTGTGTGCAGGTGGCGGCTCGTCAGAGTCAGAAGGCGAGTGCGCAGGCGCGGGCGCGGCCCGCGCGCGCGCGCAGTACGTCAGCGCCAACTGCGTCGTGTTCACGCACTACTCGGGCGACGTCGCCGCCGTCGTCGACGAACACTTCGCGAGAGCTCTCTCGATCGACAAGCCCAAAGGTCAGCGTTATATACATTCTGCCATCATTACTTATTTCTTTCAGATCAGCGGATCAACAGCAAATGATCGTCCTTGGTAGCCACCGGGGGGGGGGGGGCTTCCTTCTTGCCTCTCATTGTACTTATACGCCATTTTACTGTATTTATTCTTGTAAAGTATCTGAACATGTGAAGTGGTAATGGTAAGGAAGGATTGTTTGGTAATACCGATGATAGAGTATGTGAGACGAAACGATGAAGCTGTGTAGAGCGAGTGCATGGCCGCGGTCCCACACTGTGTCTGAATACCGAGAACTTTGCGCAAAAACACACCGCGAGCCGAGCGGTTCGGAGAACAGCGCAGCGATTGTGCTAGCTCGCAAGAACAATGTGGCGACCGGCAACCGGCCGGCTCTCCGCCACTAACTAGATAAATCACTGGAGTGCTTCTCGAAGCCGCCTTAATTAAACCCCACGTTTAATTACATACTAGAGCCCGTCTCTCCGCCCCGCACCACCATCCTCATCTCATTATTTTACTCCACCTCTTTACTTACCCCCGGTCATGCTCGGCGCACTTCATTTGAGAACCCATTATGTACCTACCTACTGGTGATGTTCATCGAGGGGTTTCTTGAAAGGGTATTAAGTAATAGGTACAACCTGAAGTTCATCTTGAGGAGAATTATTTACACGTGGCGTACGACTGCACCACACGCACAGGATGATGACATCAATGACGTTCGCGCCGGTGACGCAACATCAAACCGGTTGTGTAGCTCGAGGGCAGCTACAAACCAAAAAATATAGCAAATCGTCGTTTCGTTGCGAAACCGAGCGACGCGAGTCGGGACATAGTTACGCGACCGTGATTAGATCGGAAAAACTCGGGCCATTACTTAAAAGATGACCGAAAGGAGCCGCGCGACAAAAACGCACAACGTTGGCATAGCCCCGAGCTCGCGGGACGCGCGCGCTCGCCATCGCTTTGTGCGGCGTGCCGCGCCCGACGCGCCGCGCATTCCGCGCGCACACGCAAAAACCACGCGCGACCACTTCTAAACTAAACCCACTCCGCATCACACGCCACAAGAGCCCAAATCTTACTTCCGAACAGAGTTCCTCGACCATCATCATTCTCCTACCTTTATCCTAATTTATTTGGACATCAGCGGTCATCTCCTTTCTATCCATATCATCCTTCGCTGTCCATCTTTTGTGTCTTTCCTCTACTCTTTGAGTATAATGGCTTTAAGAGTTTCATACTCAAAGTTTTCCTTACTACAATTTTCTAATTTTTGCGCATCACATGTCCATACCACGATTACCGATTACCACAAAACTTTTCAGTGCTCCTCGATCTCATAGTCCTCATATCTAAACTAGGTAGTACATGTTTGTATCTACATAATATACTTGTACGGTCTACCTTATGTCGATACGGGGAATTGTCTTGGTCTGCCCATGTGTTGATGGTTGGGTGCAATAATTTACAAATAATAACAATAAATTAATATGGAGTCCACATAAGTTAGCGGCCAGTGTGGCTGCTCCGGCGGCGGCTGGTGGCTCCTTCTCAGAAACATTGATTGTTTTATTGGACGTTACTGATTTGATTTTAACTTGATTTTAAATGGTTTAATAGCAGAGATTCCTATTTTCCCGACATTTTCTCCAGACGATAAATATAAGTTCAACAATCTTCACTTTGTCATTAGTTTCACTTGTAAGTAACTAAATCAAAAATTTAATACTAACTTTTTTAAATAAGGCTACATTGCGACTTGCGACTGAGTAAAGATCCCCATGTATACGATGATGGAGGCGGGAGACATTGGGTGAAGCATAACAGTATACATCAGGTATATCGTGTTTGGGCTCATTTCATAAACCTTGATGACAACTTTGGATCTAGTTGGAGTATGACTGTCATCGAAGGTCTGTAAACAGTGACAAAAAGCTTTTGTGTGTTTAGTGTTTTCACTCTGCTCAGTGCTAATGCCAGCCCTTCTCGCATAGCAAAACTTTATTTGTCGGGTAAATTACTGTTTGATCGAGGGTCGTCCCTTGCAGTTGATGTACCGTGATGTATCACAACATTATTGTTAGTTACGTCGTTGGTGTAGTGTGCGACTGCTGCCAGGAGCGTAGCTCAGTCTAGATTTGTGCCTGGTTCAATGTAATAGGATCGCCCCTCTTATACATGAGACCTACACGTAACTGTTGTAATGAGAGTGCATAAATAGGTACACCTGTGGGTACACCTATGCCTAACCCTTCATTACAAGTGTGATGTTATGCTATGTGTAACACCATCCTTGAATTCTTCACCTAACACCACCATCCGCTTAACAAGGAATTTGGACTTTTAATAGCCATAACAATTTAGACACGAAGTAGAGGAGCTCGTGGTTTAATAATAACTGCCACTCCGGTCGATCTTTAGGTTAAGCCGCGCTTGTCTAGGTTGGTATGTGGATGGGTGACCGCCCTTTACGTACCGAGTTTCCTCCGTGCCTCGGAAAGCACGTTAAGCTGTTGGTTCGGCTGCCATATAGATCTTTGGCAGTCGTTACAGGTAGTCAATGACCTGAAAGTCTGACAACCAGTCTTACCAAAGGGTATCGTATTACCCAGTATTAACTAGGTTGTGGAGGTCAGATAGGCAGTCGCTCCATGTAAAATACTGGTATTCAGCTGCATCCGGTTAGACTGGAAGCCGACCCCAACATAGTTGGAAAAGGCTAGGCAGATAATGATTTAGACACGAAGTAGATTTTAGAAACAAAACAGAAAAATTAAAAATCAAACAATTAAAAACGTTTTGGCAAAAACATCACTGACGAAAAGACGTTTCTTGTTGGTTTGGTTGACGTACACGGGCTGTAAAGTTCAGCAACAAAGGCTGCCGAGAGCATCAGCGTCGCAGCCAAAAACCAGACAGAGTATAGCTGCAAATCCAAGCAAACTTCATGGCACTTAAGAAAGGGATGTAGATTCCCGTGCTATCTGATACCACTGAACAATACCAACAACAAAAGACTCCCGATTTTTTCGATTGTCCCGCAACCTGCCGCCAACATAAAAAGATGCATTGGCTAGTGACCTTACCAAATGTGTGTGGCTATATGACTCGCTTATATTAATTTATAATATTGTCGTATATTGCATAACCAGTGTTGAATTGCCGGCAATGTTGCTGCAACTGTATGCAGCCATACGTCGGCGTCGTTGCTCCGGAGTTCACAGGATTAGGTCTGGGCTAAATACGCGGGTCGGGTATAGTTTTCCATCATAAAATTCCTCAGTAGCTTACTTGGTGTCTAGTTTCGTGGTCAGGTGATGGAAATAGGTTCTACTAAACACTAGGTAGGAGTAGGACTACAAAACTATTTATTTGTACTTTGGAGGCTACTGTGGAGGCTACGTAGTTACCACTGCCTTACACATCTGAAAAAAAAAAAGTTAAAAACTAAAACCCGACTACGACAGTATAGAACAAAAAGAAAAGCCGTAGTCACACGATATAGGTATTAGGTACAAACCTAAACACTTTAATACCGTGTGACTACGGCTTTTTTTTTTGTTCTATCCTGAAAATCTTGTTTCGTACTTTTTCAGCGTCGTTTTTTTTTTGTTTTTTATTTAAACAATTTTGGTGTTAAATATTTTTTTTTACTCTTGACTTTTTGTCCGCTAGAGGGCGCGATTTTAAATTTGAGCAATATTTTGGAAATGTACAAGTGAGGCCCTTTCAAATGATACCAAACACGGCGTATTTATCTCCATTTTTATTTTTAAGCCTTACTTTTTGTCCACTAGAGGGCGCCAAATCGCTTTTTGTGACACGTCACGTAGCCTATGTTCAGCGGAAAATTAGGACGGTTCTAACAATACCTCATATGTCGAGTTCCGATAAGTAGATTAGAAGCTATGAGGGAACAGATGAAGATACACACATGCATACACACATACATACATACATACATACATACAAACATACATACATACATACATATCCAGTCAAAATCATAACCCTCCTTTGGCTTTGCCGTAGTCGGGTAATTAGGTGTTGATTGTGAACCGCAGTCCCGATAGTGATGTTGTACAAGTGCTGTGTTATGTGCAGAGAGCGTGCCGATGGTGTCGCGCAACCTGCCCGCGTCGTTCTTCAACGCGGCGGCGACGGGCGTGGCCGTGCCGGGCGGCGCCTGCGCCGGCGTCGACATCTACGACTACGACCCCTGGCACCAGCACTACACCGGGTGAGTCACTGCCTTAACCCCTGGCACCGGCACTACGCCGGGTGAGTCACTGCCCTAACCCCTGGCACCAGCACTACGCCGGGTGAGTCACTGCCCTAACCCCTGGCACCAGCACTACGCCGGGTGAGTCACTGCCCTAACCCCTGGCACCAGTACTACGCCGGGTGAGTCACTGCCCTAACCCCTGGCACCAGCACTACGCCGGGTGAGTCACTGCCCTAACCCCTGGCACCAGCACTACGCCGGGTGAGTCACTGCCCTAACCCCTGGCACCAGCACTACGCCGGGTGAGTCACTGCTCTAACCCCTGGCACCAGCACTACGCCGGGTGAGTCACTGCCCTAACCCCTGGCACCAGCACTACGCCGGGTGAGTCACTGCCCCTCCACACTACCCACAGGCTGCCATACCTACTCATATAGCTGCACAACCACAAATAAAGCAATCAATACGTTATCCAAATGTGTCAAGGAAGGCGATCTTCACAAATCTGCCAGATTGTGTATAATTGGTTTAGTGTTAACACTCATGTTAATGTGTTGTGTGTGTGGCAGGTACGGGCACGCGGCGCACCGGCACGCGGCGGAGTACCACGCGGCGGCGGCGCACCACAACATGGCGGCCGCGGCGGGCTACGGCGGCCTGCTGCTGGGCCGCGGCGGCCTGCACCCGCAGTACAAGCCCGTGGACTGGGCCGCGCAGCACCACGCGCCGCACCACCTGGACCCCGCCGCCTGCTCGCCCTACTCCTACCCGGCCGTGCCCGGTACGTACCACACGTGTCTCTCTAGCCGCGCGGCGGGCGTCCGGCAGCCATCCGGCAGCCACGCCGCTAACGTGGGGGATATCAAAGGCATTTCTATAATTCAGTCTCCGAGCACACGATCAAACGCTACGATAAATAACCGTACATACTTTCATGACAAAATGTTTTTCTAACGGTGTAGTATGCGGGCGCGCCTCGCGGTCGCATGTATTTTAATTTTCAAAGAGATTCCGGTCGCGTCTGGCGCAGATATTTTAATTGTGATGATTTAAGCGCGTTATCCGAATGACAAAACAAAGCATTCCCACTTTGTGGCTGCGAGCGGGAGCCGTGAGCCGCACTCGACCTCGGGGAGCAGTGATCGCTAGTGCTGCCACTGGCTGCACTCGCTGCACTGCTACTAGCTGCTTCTAAACTAAGAGCAATCGTCGCGTGATTGAGAACCGTCCGCAAGTTGGAATTTAGAATCGCCTCTAAGGACAGACATAATTGCCGCGTCGGATAAGAAACGATTATAAACGACGGTTGATGCGGTAAAAACAGCGGACGGTGGCGGCGAGTTGAAAGGGTCTCTAGTGTCCGTAATGCGCGGGGAGAAGCGCGCGGGCTACGTGCGGGAGGGGGGAGGGGGGGGGTTAGGCACAGCGCTCCCTAATGACGACGATTAAAATTAATTTGCGCTCGCCCTCACCCCCGCAGCCCACTCCGCGACCAAATTAAATTCTTGAGTCGCGATCGAGCCTCGTCTGCCCTCCCCCCCCTCCCCCCCTCCCCCCGGCCCGTACTACGCCGCGCCCCTCCCTAGATATGCATCGCTCCCTTTTGTCTTCATGATCGCACCGTGATCGCACCCGTCCATTTGACTGATAATGTTTTGCTTGAAGGTTGACTTCCCGTTTCACAAAATGTTCAATTTTATTTATTATAGTCAACGCGAATCACATCCCCTATTTTGTTTGTTATGAGACCTTGTATCTGAGTGTTGAGTAGTACTGACGGTAGCTACATTTAAACGTTAACAAGTGAAAAATGAAAATTTAAGTATAGTAATGTTATTGTTATATAGTGACACATAAGTACCTAATGTATTTAGGTGCGTCCCTACTCGAGTCAATATTTAGTTAAGTATTAGCTAGTGTCAGTGTAAGCACAGCACGCACACTGTCGGTCTGTCGCTGTGCGACCGGAACAGGAACAACTAAAGATCACTCAATACCTAATTAAGTTCAATTCCGTAGAGCAAGGTTATTTCTTAACCCAGAAAGTTTGCGTAACGCATGTGAACATCATTTAGAATTAATATTTTTTTATTATTAATGATGTGAACGTCGAATACGACTCGGCTGGACAACGTTAAGGGGGCAGTGACTCAAGACGAAAGTCTATGACCAGTGTGTGTTGCCAGTGATTACATACGGGACCGAAACGTGGTCGCTCACAATGGGCCTCATCAGAAAGGTTAAAGTCACTCAAAGGGCAACGGAGAGGGCTATGCTCGGAGTCTCCATGCGTGATCGAATCAAAAATGAAAACATCCGTCTGAAAACCAAGGTTACCGACGTAGCCCGAAGAATTGCCAAACTTAAGTGGCAATGGGCACATTGCTCGCAGGATGGATGCAATGGCCGATGGAGCCGAAAAGTTCTGGAGTGGTGGATGACGTTGCTTTGGAAGGCCTCCCACTAGGTGGACCGATGACCTGGTGAAGGTTGCAGGGACTCGCTGGATGCGAGACGCACGGGACCGGTCAATGTGGCGACGCCTGGAGGAGGTCTATATCCAGCAGTGGACGTCTTTTGGCTGTAATGATAATGATGATAACGAAGTGGGTCATTGGATAGAGAAAGGATTAAGATTGAAGTAAATGTATATAATACTATACCGCTACTACGCCGCTACGACAGTGCTACGACAATGCTACGACACCGCTACGATACCGCTACGACACTGCTACGACTTAAGTTGTCATCCGATACAATGAGTATGTGACACGCCGAGCGCTCGGTTTACACTGAAGTGTGAACAGTAGGAACATTCCAAATAATATTTATTATCATATAAGGAAACAGGGTTATAGTTTATGAACCACTCGATCATTTGGACGTGCCATTTTGTACGCATTCGGTAAATGCAGTTGATAGTAATCGGACTGTTATTACAGAAAAGTTTTGTCGGATAACAATTATCTGCCTACTTCGATACGGTAGTTACCAATTTAAGAAGTTATACAAGTTCTTTTTATTTATGTTTCATTTTATGCAATACTTATAATATGAAAGATTATTTTATTAAAAGTTGTCTATCATAGGAATTTCTTATCTTTTTCTGTATCGCGCTACAAACATTTGAACACATTCACAAACAGTCAGATCCGAAGTAGCTATCTGAAGGCCATTCAAATATTTGTTTCGTACCGTACGGGAATCGAACCCGCGGCAAGTAGCACAGTAGCTCAGTCACCCTCAAACAATGATTGATGAATTGTTAAACGAAACAAGGATAGAATCTTATTTCGAACCCTTCTCAGAGAACTAGACAATCTTGCCTTTGAGTTGGTCTTCTTGCATACTTTGACAATGACATAATTACCTATCATAGTACACTTTACATAGAAAATATCATGAATATTATAATTTCGTAGCACTTGCTACGAGAGTGCTACGAGTGCTACGAGTGCTACGACGTAGAGGGTATTTTCACAATGAAGTGACTAGATGATATTTGTGACGTTAAATCTTTATCTTCTTTATATATAACTAGCTGATGCCCGCGGCTTCACCCGCGTGAATGTCGTTCAAATTACCTATTGTTCGTTCCTAGTTACCTTCCTCTTGAATCACTCTATCTATTAAAAAAAAACCGCATCAAAATCCGTTGCGTAGTTTTAAAGATTTAAGCATACAGACTGTTTGTCTGTATGCTTAAATCTAAACAGACAAAAATAGCGACTTTGTTTTATACTATGTAAGGAAGGATAATTCTACTGTACGTGTGTATGTCACTGAACCCCTCTTAAACGGCTGGACCGATTTTGATGAAAATTTTTGTGTGTGTTCAAGTGGATTCGAGAATGGTTTAGATTTACAATTGGATCCGGTTGGTGGCGCTGCTGTTCAGGCAGGAGGACGTCTGCCAGGTCCGCTAGTCTTTATATACAGAGTGGTGCCGACAATACGACAGTAAATGAAACCACTGTGCACTGGTAGTTCTAGTTCATAGGAACTTTTTTGAACTATCAAATAAAACCTAAAACCGAAAAAAACGAAATAGCATAAAACTGTAAACGAAATACAATACCTACAATTTACAAACAAATATTGGTTTACTAACCTTTGGAATAATTTACAGCGATTAACGTGTGGAAATAAAATGTAACAAACGAATTTGGCAATTTAATACATTTTGACGATACGACAACGATTTCGGTGTTAGGATTTATTTCATAGTTTAAAAATGTTCCTATGAACAAGAACTACCAGTGGTTTAATTTATTGTCGTATTGTCGGCACCACCCTGTATAAAATTCTACTGTACGTGTGTCTGTCACTGAACTCCTCCTAAACGGCTGGACCGATTTGGATGAAACTTTCTGGGGATATTTCAATGGGTTCTTGGATGGTTTGAAAACACAATTGGACCCGGTAGGTGGCGCTGCTGTCCGGGCAGGACGACGTTTGCCCGGTCCGCTAGTAAAACATAGATTTCTAGTTCCGGGCAATTTTGAATTGATACTATATAATATTTTGGTAGGTACTTACTAGTCGCTTGTACTTTAGTGATAGTCTTTTGTCAAGCTAGTTGTTGTATCGTGAGGGAGACGGACCCGTGATGTCGCCCGCGGCACCCGGCAGGGAGGCAGCACCCTCCCCCTGTAGCGGGCGCCCGGCCCATTCCCTAGCAGAGGGGGAGGGTCGGAGGGTGATGCGGTCGCTTATTGACAAATACCGCGCGTCACACACACACGCACACACACACACAGTGCGTGTCTACTGACTGATCAGTGCAAGCACATAGTCCGCGCACACACAGCTGTCACCTACGCCAACTTATGCGGATGATACGGCAATACTCGTACAATCGTACAACAACACTTATCTACACTAATATTATAAAGAGGAAAGATTTGTACCTATTTTTGTATGTTTGTAATGAATAGGCTCAAAAAGTACTGGGCCGATTTCAAAAATTCTTTCACCCTTGGAAAGCTACATTCACCCTGAGTAACATAGGCTACTTTTTATCCCTGTATTCCCACGGGAACGGGATCTACGCGGGTGAAACCGCGGGACGTCCGCTAGTTATTTAATACATTTATGAAAACAAGCAGTAGTATTTATGAAGCATGTCTTAACAAATGTTTACCTTTGTTTTGTTTCTAATCTAATTGGCTTACGAGGTGAACTGGATCATTTATTGGGTTCATCATATTTTATTATTAGAATCTTGTCGTAAATAGTGTAGGTATGAAGTTTATCGACTTACATTATACTTATATTTGAATGAGGTAGCTAATTAGCTATGATATTACTTACTTACATATTGTAATATCCAACTAAGTTTGAGTGTAAAAGTTTACCTCTTAGGTAGGAAAGTAGTTTTCAACAATGTACCAGAATAGTTCCCTTCCCTTACAAGACGTTATAATATATTTAGTAGGTTCTGTTTCTTCTTACAGTACACTGTACAGTAGGTAGGTATCCTTGTTTAGAGCAAGTCCTCATATCGGCTGAGATGTTCATGTTATAAACAATTGAAGTGGGAGAAACAAAGTTAGGTATAGCACGGGAAAGTTGTAAAAACTAAAACTTGGGATGGTCAATGGTACCTACATTGGGTTAAATTGTAAACTCTAAGTAGATGAATAAACTATGATCGTAATGTCATATTTGGTTTCCTGAAAAAGCTGCCCGACTTGTGTAAAATACATACAAACATATAGTTACCGGTTAAAATAACGATCATCTTTGATTCGCCGTAGTCCGGTAAACAACATTCCGTATTTATTAACAAATTATTCTAAGGAAGTGTCAGATTTTGGAATAATTTTGATAGAAACGGTATATTTTCTTGATGAGGATTATTTAACAAAATAATATATTTTGATTTACCTACTGAGCAACAGTTTTCTGCGTGTAAGGTGATCCCAACGATCGTCCTGTAAGTGTCGGTGCTTTGAGATGACTACTCACATTTTAGGGTTCCGTAGCCGAATGACCATGGGATGTACCAGAGAATGGGCAGCAGCGTTCTCTGTGCTTTTTGTATCGACCGTACTGCGATCGCCAACCCGCCTGCCAAGCGTGGCGATTATGGCAAACCCCCCCTAAGCAAAAATTACACTTAGGGGAGGCCTATGTCCAGCAGTGGACGTCTTTCGGCTGAAATGATGATGAATGATGAGCCGAATGACAAAAAAGTGGAACGGTTATAGATTCGTCATGTCTATCTGTCTGTCCGTTCGTCTGTATGTCACAGCCACTTTAAAACTTGGTAGGTAGTATTTTGCGAACCGCTTTACGATTTTTATACAGGGTTTTTTATTAAATACACGGAACTGAAACCAAATAAAATATTTTTCATCAAACCTTCTTTAGATAGGTATTTAAAAATGACATTGAGGTTTCTCAAACTATTATTTTTCTAAGTCTGTACGAGCCAATAATGCTCACACAGCAAAAGTACGTTTATGCGCACGTAATGAATAACGCTAAACGTACTTTATTAATTATATTCTAATATAGAATCAGTCGTCACTGAAACTTAGCCACAGGCGGGTCGATCAATAATAACATTGCATCAAGTGCGGCTCAGACAACCAAGCAAACGTAACTTGTAATACGGAATTAAACTATTGAACATAACAGTGGTTTGGTGTGAACTATCTTCCTACAACAACTACCGGGGTATCCAGTCAACGACGAGATAACCCCAACAAAGTCAATCGTTTGAGAGTGAAGACACTTCCAAAGTAGTAAAGTGTGGGGTCCTAACTTTTAAACTAAGAGAGTGAAAAATCTAAAAAAAACATAATAATATGCTGTAGATCGGAATGAAAAATTTCAACAAAAATTGGTTTAAACGAAATATAGTTATCAGTTTTTGAGATATAGCACATTTAAAAACTGCAAATTAACTTTGTCATTCATACAAACACTATGAAAAACAAACTTAGCTCACAATGTTTATTTTGGGGGTCTAACATGACAACAAATATTACAAACTAGCTGATGCCCGCGGCAAATTATATACCTAAATTCAAATTCAAATCATTTATTGCAATCCATAAAGGCTGGAAATACACATGCTACGTAGTAGCAAGAAATCATGCTAGTTTCAAGCAGCTGACACCTAGTAGCATACAAGTAGCACGTGTATACGAAAAGAGCATGCTTGTTTCAAAGTATGCTACCTAATCGCAAGCCGGTCTATTTTTCGTGCTAACTAGCACCACGCATAAAACCTCTTTTTTAATATTCTTTGGTTTTACAATTTACATGTTTTTTAGCCACCATTTTGTTGTTTCCTGTCAGTGTATCCAATAAAATACTGTAAAGCCACGTCCCCACTTACATCACCCGAAACGTTCCTGTTAGGCACGCGGCTCAGCCTCACGGAGCCGCGCGGCCTAAGTGAGGATGCCGCTAATTTTTCCTGTTAGACCACGCGACTTAGGCCTCGCTCCCGTCCACACTCACGACTCACTGCCGCGTGGCTCTTGTGGGGACGCGGCTTAAGATAATGTCACTCAGATGTGCAAAAAAAAAGTATTCTCGTAAAAAGTATGCTTTTGAGGTCTGTGCTTTAGAGCAAATGCACACTCGGAAAACATGCTACACATGACAATACTACCTAGTATCAAACAAGCATGCTTTTCTTCTTTTAATATTAAGTTGGTATTATTTCTATGTCTATCTTATATCTATTAAGTATCCTATTAATCTATATTTATTTACTTAAACCTATTAAAACCTTCCCCGAGAATCACTTTATCCATTGCTGAAAACAGCATAAAAATCGGTGAGTAATTTAAGAGTTTATCGAAAACAGACAGACAGACAGACGCGGCGGAGTACTTTGTTTTATAATACTTATGTAGTGATGAAAGGGGGGGCTTCCCTACTACGATGGTACGGAACCCTAAAATTATAAATTGAATTGCTAAATTTTATAAATTGTTGAGTTGTTGATGGTTTGCTATACTTAGTTTGGCTTCCCCCCCCCCCCACGCCGCACGGGTAGGTAGGTACGGCAGCTTACTTGCATTTCGATGATCAGTCAATATTAATCAACTACCTACTAGAAATGAATTTCATTCGGTTTAGGGTCCGTTCACACAGACCGGCTCGGAGAGGAGAGCACATTTTTATCACGTTTATAACAGGCAGAGTTTTGAATCATTGTAATATGATTATTTTTTACATGTCACTTATTTTGTTATAGAAAATTTTTGAGAGCAAACCTAACGCGTAGCGAACGGTATTTGTGAACGGACCCTTAAATTGACTGCAAAAGTAATCCAATGTCGCCCTTTTTAGAAGAAGTACGGAACATTGAAATGTCATCTAGTCTAACTCCTAGATATAAAGCGATTAAAAGATATTTAGAAATTTAAGAATCAGGTCTACCTAAGTATTACTTAATTATTATATGGAAATAGTATGGAGTTCGATAATCACATAGCAATCGTGACCACACGAGTCTGAGTACTGACATACTGAGCCAGTATAGTTGATTGAAATAAAATACAAATGGAAGGGCTGAACTGTAGCAGGCAATCTAATTCAATGGGCGCTCGATGGCTCGAGTAGTATCGACGTACGTCCAGCGAGGGGGGCGCGGCGCGGGCGCGGCCGTCCAATCACAGCGCGCTGACCGGTGGGCGCGCGCCCCCCGACGCCACCCCACGCCCTGCCGCCCACGCCACCGCCCCCTCGCCCCGCGCCCCGGCCACTAAATCACACGGCCGTGTCAATTACCGGCCCGCTGCGCCACTGTGGCGACTCTGTGGCGCACACACACACACACACAGACTGACGCTGACGTATAATTAGCTAAAGTAATTTATACCCTTGTTAAAATTTTGTAACTTTACGATTAGATAACAAAATTATGAATGTTCAATGTTTGCTTTATCCAAAACACTGATAGTTCTCTACAGTCGGTGAACTTATTATTAGTTAACGACTTTGTAAATTACTTAATAAAAAAAAATATGAACACGGTACAAAGATGTCCCACAGGCAGCAAAACTAAAAAAAAACAAACAAAACAATCAATGCAAATACTTGGTAGTTACCTACACTTTTGTAATCTTATTTTGTCAAGTCAGACAATCTCTTCTGAGTTTGTGAATTTGGATGTTTGTCTATGAACTTGCTACGTACGGGTATAATACGGTTGGGTAGACCGGGATTAGGAGATACTACTATCAGGGCATTAGCTAATTTATTTAAACGATTTTTTTAGTTGTTTTGGTCTCCATGCACATATACCAAACCTTCGTCAAGTGTTAGCCGCTAAAACTCCTTACAATCGTGCTTAGGTCGCCATGTCCGTCTGTCTGTCCGCACTATAGCGCAAAGACTTAGTACTAGAAAGCTGTAATTTGGCATGAACCGACAAAGTGGTTTTTTTTTTTTTTGGAATTAAAGTACACCTACCCGTTAAAGTGGGGCCGATTGTTTTTTCTCACGTAACCCCTTGTGTGGGATGTCAAATGTATTTTAATTAAGATAATGTTATTCTAAATCAGATTTACCCTATTGTTAAATAGTTGAGTCTTACTCGTTTTCTGAAAAAAAAAAAAAAATAGAAATCAAAATAAAAAAAGTTGTATTTTTCAGAAAAATACTCGTATGCTTCACAAACCATAGAAGCATTTAATTGAATAACAGTTCAAGATTGGAATAACTGCTATGAGCATGTAAAAATTGTTTAATAAAGAGTACTTATGATTAGAATTACTTTCAAATTTTAAATTCATGAATTCATGATCTTATTTCTGTGAAGATAAATGACCAACGGATTTGATTGCGTCCTTCATGAAATGTTAATCCGGAAACTCCGCCACTACCGGAATACGAAACAGCGCTCTGGATCTTCTTATCTCATACTTGAGTAATAGTATCCAAAGAGTTGACGTCAACGGGAAAAGATCACCCGGATCTATTGTAATAATGGGAGTCCCACAGGGCTCGATTCTTGGCCCTTTCTTGTTTCTTATTTATATTAATGATTTGCCTCACCTCATAAAGGATAACAACGATATATGCGGATGACACTTCGCTTTTATTGAAACTTAAACGACAAGAGCTAGTTGTTGACGATGTAAATAGTGCGATTTCGAAATTGGTGCATTTGTTTTGACGCTAATAATTTGCTTCTTAATGAAAAAAAAAACCAAATGCATTAAGTTTAGGAAGGTGAAAACTTGTGTGTTGGTAAAGGGCGAAGAGTTGAACCCTGAAGATAGCACGGTGTTCTTGGGCTTAACTTTAGACGCTAAGCTTCAGTGGGGACCTCATATAGATAAATTGTCGAAAAAGCTGAGCTCTGCAGCATACGCAGTTAGAAAAAATCGTAATTTAACCGACGTAGAGACAGCCCGATTAGTGTACTTCAGTTATTTTTATAGCGTAATGTCGTACGGCATTCTATTGTGGGGGAAATGCCGCTGATATTCAGACCATTTTTTGTTTTGCAAATACGGGCGGTTAGATCAATTTATAAATTGAGTCCGAGACACTCTCTCAGAGAAAAGTTTAAGGAAATTAATGTAATGACTGTTCCTTCTCAGTATATTTATGAAAATCTTTTGTATGCTCACAAAAATATAAAGCTGTTTAAGAAATATATAAATATATTGTACCCACAACAAGGCTTAAGAAAATTGGTGGATCATTTAGATGCCAATGCTATTATATTATTCGCTTTTATAATAAACTACCAAGCCACATTCAAAATTTAAGCCTTTACTAAATTCAAATCTTTTTTTACCCGACTACGGCGAAGCTAAAAGGAAGGGTAATGATTTTGGCAGTCTATGTATGAGGTCAATCGTCGAATCCGACTCGGCTGGGCAGCGTTCGGGAAGCTGCGCGGTATCTTCTCGTCCAACATACCCCAGTGTCTCAAGACGAAAGTCTATGACCAGTGTGTGTTGCCAGTGATTACATACGGGACCGAAACGTGGTCGCTCACAATGGGCCTCATCAGAAAGCTCAAAGTCACCCAAAGGGCAATGGAGAGGGCTATGCTCGGAGTTTCCTTGCGTGATCGAATCAGAAATGAGGACATCCGCATGAGAACCAAGGTTACCGACGTAGCCCGAAGAATCGACAGACTTAAGTGGCAATGGGCAGGGCACATTGTTCGCAGAACGGATGGCCGATGAATTATGAAGATTTATGAAGGAAGTTAAATGTCAGATTATAGGTAACCAAAAAAATAATAATTTGAGATAATCATAACATGTTTGGTATCAAATGAAAGGTCTTGACAAGCACATTAGGTACAAATATCCTTACATAGTATAAAACAAAGTCGCTATTTTTGTCTGTTTGTCTGTATGCTTAAATCTTTAAAACTGCGCAACGGATTTTGATGCAGACACAGTTTGAACGACATCCACGCGGGTGAAGCCGCGGGCATCAGCTAGTGTATTATATTATAGTTTTAGTACACACAAAAATAAAATTCAATTAAAAAAATTAAGTTTAAAAATCTAAAACCCGACTACTAACAAAATCGCTGTCTTAAAAGTAGGAAACAAGAAAATAATTCTTGTCTGATATTCTTCGACTCCGGGCCGTCATCGCTCACTTATTTATTTTCTAATTCATACAAGTATTCAGTGGGGAGGGTATACAAAATGGATTTTAGGAAACGATGGCTGCGGTCCGTGCTTTTTGACATACAAAAGAAATTGCGAAGAGCAAGAATTTTAAGCGCCATGTAAGTCATATTGCTTTAAAAACCTGATGACTTGCCAACAACAAAACGGAATGGCAAAACCACAGATGACAGAAACAACAGGGCAAAACCATTCTTGGCATGAATTTAAAAACCAAATCTTCGGGTCCCCTGAACTTGGTCGACCTTAACCAGGGCGTATGTTCAGCCATGCTTTGGTGACTGTGAGAATGAGAGATGATTTCCTAAGTGATGTTCTTCTTTGCGCAGGTCTGGAGGCGCAGGTGCAGGACACGTCCAAGGACCTGTACTGGTTCTGAGGCAGCGGCGAGGGGGGAGCGCTCCCCACCGCCCCCCCACACCCTCCGCACCCCGCTCGCGACAGTGCAGTGCTGACTCAGTGCAGAGTTCGTCAACAGACTGTTTGCGCGAACAAGTGAACACTGGACAGACATTACGTCGCCGCACTCAGTGTGAACGTCCTGTAGCGACCTCGTGGACTAGTTTACGGCTCATAACATGCAATGATCCACTGCTAATGGAACTGAAATAATGTGAAACTTCTTGTCAGCATTACTTACATTACTTACTCGTTGTAAAAGTTGTGTGCGCAGCGGTGCAGAGTAGTGGTAGTGGTGGTGTTAGATCGCGCATGCGCGTAGCTCGGCTGCTCGGTACTACGACGAGCTAGCGTGTCCTCGTTGTAGCGTTGTTTTTGCTTAATGAATATGCGGCGCAATGTGTCAGCTGGCGACACGCTCGCTCCTGAATTAAATATAAGCAGGTGGTGCGCGGCGGCAGGCGGCAGGCGGCAGGCGAGCTGTCTGTGCCGCGACCTGGCCGGGAGCCGTGGTGTTACATGAACGTTTCAAAGTCTCCATCATATCTTACTACAATGTCTTACAAAATCTTCTAACACCCTTTCATCTCAATGTTTGATGTGGGTATTATTTTCTTACTTGAACTGTAGACAAAAAATTTAATAATTACATGTCATAGAAATGACATGTATTAACTTTTTTTGTTATTTTGTGTCATCTCTGATACTTGCAATTCCCAATCATAAGTTTTTAAACAAACGAAGGAAGCAGATGTTCTTTGTCAGGCTGCCTACCTCTGTATGCAGCATCCTCCATGGGGTTGAGATGCGCAGCGTTAATGAGGTAACTTTATAGCACCTCCATTTGAGCTTTGTGAAACAACGGTACATACTTGTTGGGTACACCGACAGTGACGCGTGGACAGCTTGTGTGATGTGAAGTGTTGTAGTTGGAGCGCGTTGGGCCAGCGCGCCCACACAGTGGCGTCACGTGCTGTGCACACAACTTACCGTTGAGTAGTTGCGTGTTGATGAGCAGAGCACGCGTAGCGTATGTGTACGAACGTAGAGTAAATAGCTGTAATCACATATTGTACATAATTAGTTAGTCTAGGCTAAATAGCTAATAGAGACG
This sequence comes from Diarsia dahlii, assembly GCA_949775195.1. NCBI lineage: Eukaryota > Metazoa > Arthropoda > Insecta > Lepidoptera > Noctuidae > Diarsia > Diarsia dahlii. The sequence continues at coordinate 24,156,128 of OX459194.1, read as the reverse complement.
TTGCAGCAGACATTGTAGATAATGTACTTACACTTAGGGGAATTCGTTGTAAGACTTGCCTAGACGAGTCGCCGGTGCCTAGAGAAAATAAATATTGATTGTATAGTAAGTAGTATGCAGGCCGCTCGGCGACGGCGCCCGGTAGTGGCCGGTACTCCAGCTGTGTACAGCTCGGGGCTCTCCACACGTGCTGCGTGCGGCAGGACAGGGCTCCGGACAGAATAGATGATGTATCGCCTCAACATTCATACATAAAACAACTTTAAATATAAATTCCATTATCTACTGTGATTGTTTTACTTACTTTGTTTTATTTATCTGCATCTATTTAGATCTACACCTACTCCCAAATAAATAGCGAGTTTCCTCCTTGCTTCGTTCCAGCTGTCAATTGAAGATCTCTGACATTGATACTAGTAGTAAGTGTGACAATTAATGATACCAAGGGGTGCCTACCGTATTACTCAGTATTAACTGTGTTGTGGAGGTCAGACAGTCAGTCGCTGCATGTAAAGTACTGATATTTAGCTGGATCTGGTTAGACTGGAAGCCGACTTTGGGCTCAGTGTTTACACGACTTCAGTTTACGACGTAGTTGGTAGAAGGCTAAGAGGCTAGGCAGATAATGACCTACTTGGGTGTGCTTGCTAGTAACTTATTTATTTATCAACTTAACGGTCAAAACCTAGGTATTCAGTTTATTTGTTCAACAAATCAAGTCAAGTCTTCAATAAGTCAGTGTGTAAATGAAACTGTAAATGAGTTTTATGTGCGAGCATTTGAGAGCAAGTGCAGTCACGGCTGCTTGAGGAACGTCCGCGGTGGGACAGCAGTAGAGCAGTGCACCAAGCAAGCTTTGACTACAAAAACTTTTTAACAAAAAATAAAAAAAGTTCACATGTTCATGAGTCATAATGTGGACAACGTAGTTTTTTTTTGAGTTTTGTTGATTTTTCAAAAATCGTTTGTCCGATTTGGATAAAAAAAATATGGGACCATTTGGAAAGTTCACCCTTTCCAACAAAAAAAGAATTTTTCAAATCGGTTAGCAAGTGACGGAGTTATGCCCGAACAAACATAAAATAAAACAAACATTCGAATTGAGAACCTCCTTCTTTTTTTAGAAGTCGGTTAAAAATAACATGATCCTGACGCGAATCCCCGCGACACCAGTACACCACTCACGAGCAAGCCGCCAGAATAGTTCGATTAAAACTAGGGTAGGTACCTACCTAATAATTATGCTCAGCTAGAAAAATGGAACTAAGTATCAACCGACACCTAGCCGTCACACTTTATAAAGTTATCTCTATGCTAAGGCTACCATACCCATGCTCACACGGCATGACGGCAACTGTGTGACTGGACGGGGTTAGAGTGATGTCTTCATCTCCTTCGTCGTGACGATGATTTGTTTAGTGTTCACGAAGCTTCGAGCAGAACTAATGCAACCTCAAGTCATGATGTGAAAGTCTCATAGGTACACATCTCATGTGAAAGTCACATAGGTAGAGCCGAACTTCTAACTCTATTCTAGTCTATACGCCCTTTAAAATTTACTTTCCCGTTTCTTATAGGTACACTTTTATTGAAAACAAAGTCCAATTTTAAACCGACTTCAAAAAGGAGGAGGTTATCAATTCGTCGGAAACTTTTTCTTTTATGTATGTTCCCTGATTACTCGAAGATGGCTTGACCGATTTGGATTATTATTAATTTGTTTGATAGGGTAAACCCTATCAAAGGCCTTTCCCTCTACCCTATCAAGACTTTAGAAGCAAAAATCCGCTTCTAAAGTCGGTGGCAAAAGAAACGAAATCAAATAAAATTCACCGACTTCAGAAGCTGATTTTTGCTTCTATAGTTTAATTTTCACTGTATTTTCACCATTTTTTAGATACCTATGTATCTATTATCTTTTTTTTTTTGTTTGTTTATCAGCTGTAAGTCCTCCAAGTACTACATAAATAAAACAATAGTGTTTTTGAAGTCGCAATAAGACGTTTACACAAAGAAATAGGTACTATAAAATCTGAGAAATTATTGGAAAATATTTAGAATTCATAGATGTTCATGTGCAAGAAGATGGGCGTCGTCGCCGAGGGACGCCTAGAAAACACTGGCGTGACGACTTAGAGGCTCTGGTGCGAGTTTGGCCCGAGAAAACTGCACAGAGAGATGAGTGGAACACTATTGAGGAGGCCTTTGCCCAGCAATAAAAAAAATAAAAAAAGATGTTCATGGTCCCACAAAATCAAAATCAAATCAAAATCAAAACTCATTTATTCAAACTAGGCTGATATCAGCACTTTTCGAAGGTCATACTTTACTTTACTATTTCAATTTTTATAAGACAGTACCTCAAAACGCCCACCCATCGACACTTCCTATTGTTTAGCTGGAAAGAAGAAGTGGCGGAACAAACTCCCCAGCACACATCTGTCTGTTAGGTTGGTTAGAAGAACCAGACTCGATACAATAGCAAGGTGTCAGTTAAATTAAAGATTTACTATAGACACAATCAGTAATAAACAAAAGTATATAACAATAAATAATGTAAAAATTAAATAATAAATACATGACATAACAGTAAACTAATTTTGGAGAAAGAACATAAATAACAAACATTGTCTTGTGTTCAACTCAGCGACCAACTATTCTTATCATCTTGTTAAGGTTGCTGCAATATGCGACCTCATGAAGTTTAAAAAGAAGAACGTGTCACTTGACTTGTGAAAAATGTGTCATAAAATATTATTGTTTTATAAAGTTGAATTTAAATCAAATTAAATAGTTGCACTCTCTAAAGATCTGTATTTATCAGTTTTTATCAGGTTATGGGCCCAGTTATTATCCCCAGAAATAATCGGACATGGATCTCGCTAAAATACAGATCGCAAAACTAGAGGGTACCAACTGGGTACAATGGAAATATCGTATGACGGCACTTCTACGAGGAGTGGAGAACCTTCAAGATATAGTACTGGGTAACATAAAAAGACCGGAAATACCTGCAAGTGGGGCTGGTGATAAAGCTGCTGCAGATTTGGCTCTTTATGAAGAAAAGGTTAAAAACTTTAACAAATTGGACAGTACGGCATTGTTACTGATAACGAACAATATTGCTGACGACACATTGGATAAGGTCATCAGGTTCACAACGTCAAAGGATGTATGGGATGAACTGCACAGATTATATGAAGGCGTGAGCGAAGATCGTCTGTATGATTTGTGTTTGCAGTTCTTCAGTTACAGAAAAGATCAAGGTGATGATATGGCGACACACATCTCAAAATTGAAAAACGTCTGGTTCCGGTTGAGGCAGGAGCTAATGAAAGAAGAGGAGTTGAAGGAACTTCCTGACATTTTATTAATCTGCAAGATACTGGACACACTACCAGAGAGCTATTTTTCATTTAAGTCGAGCTGGTTGCTTTTGTCTAAAAAGGATCGGACGGTTGAGAACATCACAAGCCAGTTGTGTGCACATGAAAAGGCGCTTGGAAACAACGGTAAAGACGGTGAGTCTAGTTGTGACGCCTTAGCGGTGAAAACAGGAATTAAATTTACTAAAAAGGGCAATGAAGTCACTCGAGAGTCAAGTAAGAAAGTGAGATGTTTCAAATGTAAAGAAGTTGGACACCTCAAGAAAGACTGTCCTATAAGGAATGCTCAAGGCAACAAAGGAGTAAACATGTTGTTACAATCTGTAAATACTAAAGAATCTGAATCAGATAGAGATAACTGGTACGTGGACAACGGCGCTACTAATCATGTGACGATGCGCGCAGATTTGTTTCAAGATTTCAGATATTTTGATGTAGATCATACTGTAACAACAGCTGATGGAAACGTGATTAAGGCTATTGGGCAAGGATCACTAAGCATTGAAGCTACTGTTAACAAGAAGGTTGTCAAGTCAACATTGAGAGATGTTTGGTACGTTCCGAAGATTAGTAAGAATTTGTTTTCGGTGTTGTCGACACAAGATAAAAATCCAGGAAGCGTTTTTGAGTCGCGGGTCACTACTTGTTCAATGAAGATTGATGGAAAAATCTCAGTTACTGGAAATAGAGAGAGGTATGGAGGTCTGTACAGGCTCAACTGTAGGATTGTACCACCATCTAAAGTTGCTGTGAATTTGGTACAGAAAGTAGATATGTTGCAACTCTACCATGAACGCTTAGGTCATCAGAACAAGAGGCATGTTAGAAGTCTAATCGAGAGGGAATTCGGTATAAAAACTAAGGATACTGGAGAATTATGCGAAGGTTGTATATTTGGGAAGTCACACAGACTGAAGTTTGGTGTACGGGAGAAAGCCAATGAGCCTGGAGAACGCATTCACACGGATGTGTGTGGTCCATTCCCTCTGTCGCTATCCAAGTATCGCTACTTTGTACTCTTCAAAGATGAATTTACGCGTTATAGATTTGTGTATTTCCTGAGAGAGAAGTCAGAAGTACATGAGAAACTCAAAGAAATGTTGGCATCTGCCAAGGTAGCTGGTCATACAGTTAAGGAGTTATTGAGTGATAACGGTGGAGAATTTGAAAATCGGAAGATACAGAAGGTAATGGCGGATATGGGTATAAAACAAAGATTAGTTATGCCATACACCCCAGAACAAAACGGGTGTAGTGAAAGGGAAAATCGCACGATAGTTGAATCAGCGAGAGCTATGATGCATGCACACGAGGAACTACCTCAGACACTGTAGGCAGAGTTGGTGAACACTGCTGTTTATATTTTGAACAGGACAGGTCCAACAACAGTGGAACACAAGTCACCATTTGAGCTTTGGGTTGGTAAGAAGCCACAAATAAAGCACTTACGAATAATTGGATCAACTTGTTACGCGCATGTACCGAAGCAGTCCAGAAAGAAGTTGCAAAAGAAAGCAGTGAAATGTAAACTTGTCGGTTATGATAATGATGATGGATACAGGCTGTGGAATGAGCAAAGCAACTCGTTGATTAGATCAAGGGACGTAAACATTGATGAAAAACCCTTGGGTGCGGAGAGTCCAGTTAATGATTCAGGAATAACTGAAATAGAGATCCCTTTGGGATTGTCAAATCCAGTAAGTCAACCCCAGGTTGCTCAGAATGCAGAAGATTCAGGCAGTCGTGGAACAATCAACAATAATAGAATTCATGATAGCAATGAAGGTGTTGGTACCGGAATCGGGGACACTGAGCTCTTAGCTAGAGAAAATGAAAACACAGAGTTTGTTGATAGAGAAGACGTTCCAGCTGAAGACTTTGATGCATTTGATGATGCAAGGAGTGATGATTTAGAACAAAGTTTTGAGTTAGGGGGAGATATAGAAGTAGCAGTTAACGATCATATCAATGATGAAATTCCTGAACGGGAAATTATGGAACATGGTGGTAGGGTTCTTAGAGATAGATCGTTGCTTCGTCCACCTGAGAAACTCAAGGACTATGTTTTAAATATGGCTAGCTGTGGTTACCAAGAACCAAGTTGTTACAAAGAGGCCATCAAAAGCTCTGAACAGGATCTTTGGGAACAGGCAATGGATTGTGAGATGAATTCTCTAAAAGAAAATCGAACTTGGGTCCTTGTGCCACTTCCTAAGAACAGGAAGGCTATACCATGTAAATGGGTGTATAGAGTGAAGCTGAATGCTGACGGGTCAGTGGACAAATATAAAGCCAGACTTGTAATAAAGGGCTTTAGTCAAAAGAAAGGTATCGACTATGAACAAACATTCAGTCCAGTAGCGAAAATGGCAACTGTGAGAAGTGTGTTGGCTGTCGCAGCTAATGAGAACATGTCGATGTTGCAATTCGATGTTTCTACGGCATTTTTGTATGGAACACTTGATGAAGAAATCTTCATGAAGCAGCCTGAAGGCTATGATGATAGTTCTGGTCGGGTATGCTTATTGAAGAAGAGCCTTTACGGCTTGAAACAGGCTCCAAGATGCTGGAACAAGCGGATCTTGGACTTTTTCAAGGAGATTGGATTCAAAGTCAGTGATTCAGATCCTTGCTTATTCATCAGGAAAACGTCGTCTGGAGGAAAGCTTATAGTTGCACTATATGTTGATGATGGTTTGGTGGCTGCAACAAGTCAGAACCTTATTCATGAGTTTATAGCACAAATGAAGACTAAGTTTAAAATAACCACGAAGACAGCGTCATATTTCCTCGGTATTGAAATAGAGAAGACTGATGAAGGCACCAAGATATCTCAGGGTAGTTATGCAAAGAAATTGCTTAAGAGATTTGGTATGGAAAATTGCAGACCGGTAATGACACCAATCGTAACTGAAGACCAATGTCAAGACCAGTCATGTGATGTAAGAAATTTGCTAAATAATTACAGACAAGTCGTTGGTGGATTGGCTTATCTAATGGTTGGAACTAGGCCTGATATTGCATATGCAGTCAGTGTGGTTTCTAGAAGTCTTGAAAATCCAAAAGAACAGGATTGTGTCAAACTTAAAAGAATACTACGCTATTTGCAATACGCACCAGAAAGAGGAATCCTCTACAAAAGAAGCTTTAAGACTGGCATTCTTCAAAGCTACAGTGATGCTGATCATGGAGGTGATTTGAACACAGGTCGTTCAACCACTGGTGTATTATGCATGTATGCTGGAGGTGCTGTGTCATGGATGAGCCAGCGTCAAACAAGCGTGGCTATATCAACTACAGAAGCTGAAGTCGTAGCAGCTAGTGAAGGGGCTCGGGAATCAATTTGGCTCCATAGATTAATAGGAGATATGACAAAATTGAAGGGCGTCCCTGAACTCAAAGTTGATAACGAAGCTGCTATCAAGTTAGCAGAGAATCCAGAGTACCATAAACGTACCAAGCACATCCGGATTCGACACTTCTTTGTAAGAGAGATGGTAACTAATGGAGAACTTCAAGTTAGCAAGGTGACCACGGAGAATCAGCTTGCTGATACTTTTACTAAGGCATTACCTAGACCAAGGCTGCAGAAGCTCTTAAACCTAATGGGTCTCTATTGAGAGAAGATGTTAAGGTTGCTGCAATATGCGACCTCATGAAGTTTAAAAAGAAGAACGTGTCACTTGACTTGTGAAAAATGTGTCATAAAATATTATTATACTATATAAAGCTAAATTACCACTGACTCACTCACTGACTGACTGACAGAATTGTTCTCCCAGATGGTGGATGGGGAGGTGGGTATATTTTGACAGATTCGTAAACAGGTAACTCTCGTGAGTATGGGAAAAGTCCCAAACCCCCCCTTTCCCCCCCCCTTCTCGCCCCTCCCTATCGTATCTCGGAAACAAAGAGACTTTACGTGTTTTTTTTTAGGGAATTGTATAGAGGAGGCTCGGGGAAGTAAAAATCATTTTTCAAATTTGACCCCCTTGCACCCCTTCACCCCCCCTTTAGGCGGATCTCGGAAATAAAGAGACATTACGTGTGTTTTTTTAGGGGTTCGTATAGAGGGGGCTCGGTAAAGTAAAAATCATTTTTCAAAGTGGCCCCCCTTTTCCCCCTTCGACCCCCGTAGCGTAGGGATAATGTCATGATAGCTTTCCGGTGGTAGGTAGGTCCTGAGTGGAGCGAACCTGCGAGACCGAGTGGAGCGAAGGGGGGAGGTGGCGAGCGGAGCGAGCCGGCGACCTCCTTAGCGTAACGAAGGTTGAGTGGGTGAAGCGTTACTCAGGGGCGACGACAAGCAAACTTTAGGGTAATGTGTTTTTAGTGGTAGTAGGAGGTAGTAGGTAGGTGATAGGTAGGTAGTAGGTAGGTGTAGGTAGGTAGGTAGTAGGTAGGTGTAGGTAGGTAGAAGGTAGGTGTAGGTAGGTAGGTAGTAGGTAGGTGTAGGTAGGTAGGTAGTAGGTAGGTGTAGGTAGGTAGTAGGTAGGTGTAGGTAGGTAGGTAGTAGGTAGGTGTAGGTAGGTAGAAGGTAGGTGTAGGTAGGTGTAGGTAGATAGTAGGTAGGTAGTAGGTAGGTAGTAGGTAGGTAGTAGGTAGGTAGTAGGTAGGTAGTAGGTAGGTAGTAGGTAGGTAGTAGGTAGGTAGTAGGTAGGTAGTAGGTAGGTAGTAGGTAGGTAGTAGGTAGGTAGTAGGTAGGTAGTAGGTAGGTAGTAGGTAGGTAGTAGGTAGGTAGTAGGTAGGTAGTAGGTAGGTAGTAGGTAGGTAGTAGGTAGGTAGTAGGTAGGTAGTATGTAGGTAGTAGGTAGGTGTAGGTAGGTGTAGGTAGGTAGGTGGTAGGTAGGTGGTAGGTAGGTAGTAGGTAGGTAGTAGGTAGGTAGTAGGTAGGTAGTAGGTAGGTAGTAGGTAGGTAGTAGGTAGGTAGTAGGTAGGTAGTAGGTAGGTAGTAGGTAGGTAGTAGGTAGGTAGTAGGTAGGTAGTAGGTAGGTAGTAGGTAGGTAGTAGGTAGGTAGTAGGTAGGTAGTAGGTAGGTAGTAGGTAGGTAGTAGGTAGGTAGTAGGTAGGTAGTAGGTAGGTAGTAGGTAGGTAGTAGGTAGGTAGTAGGTAGGTAGTAGGTAGGTAGTAGGTAGGTAGTAGGTAGGTAGTAGGTAGGTAGTAGGTAGGTAGTAGGTAGGTAGTAGGTAGGTAGTAGGTAGGTAGTAGGTAGGTGTAGGTAGGTAGTAGGTAGGTAGTAGGTAGGTAGTAGGAAGGTAGTAGGTAGGTAGTAGGTAGGTAGTAGGTAGGTAGTAGGTAGGTAGTAGGAAGGTAGTAGGTAGGTAGTAGGTAGGTGTAGGTAGGTGTAAGTAGGTGTAGGTAGGTGTAAGTAGGTGTAGGTATTTTTCAAAGCTCCCCCTCTGCTCCTCTTCACAACCCGCGAGCTGCGCGCAGCTCGCGCAGCCACGCAAATACTTTGTTTTATAAAGTTGAATTTAAATCAAATTAAATAGTTGCACTCTCTAAAGATCTGTATTTATCAGTTTTTATCACATCTAAGTAGTCGTTAATAGAATAGTAAGCTTTTAAACAAAGATTAGATTTTACTTTGGCTTTAAACGCATTAAATGGCAAGTCTAGAAAAGAAGATGGCAGTTTATTATAAAATGTTATCCCGAGCCCTACGAATGAATTATGAACTTTGTGGAGCGCGTAGTTTACGCTTATTTCTAGTGTTAAAGTTATGGATATCACTGTTTTTAGTGTACAGGTGGATATTTTGTCTAATATATAAAATGTTGGCAAAGATGTACTGAAAAGCAACCGTGAGAATACCAATCTCCTTAAAAAAATCTCTAAGGGAAACTCGGGCACCCAGCTGATAAATTGCACGAACCGCTCGCTTCTGCAGAACAAATATATTTTGAATATCAGCAGCTTTGCCCCACAGCAGAATACCGTAGGACATAACGCTGTGAAAATAACTAAAGTAGACTAACCGTGCTGTATCAACGTCAGTGTATTGTCTTACTTTTCTGACGGCGTATGCGGCCGAACTTAGCCTTCCCGCTAGGCTTGATTTATGTGTAAACCCCATTGTAATTTTGAATCTACTGTTATGCCCAGAAATACAGCAGAGTCGGCAGTTTCCAGCTCCTGATTGGCGTGGATAATATTGGGACCTTGGTTTCTAACATTAGGTAAAGCGAACTTAATTATTTTACGGTATAGTTGCTAAGTACGACGCGCTGAAAAGAGCTAGTGCCTTATTTGTACCAATCATTAGTTGGAGCGGTTATACAAGTTTTTGAAAACAATGGCTTAGAGAGAGTAAAACAACTTTTAGGGCCAAATACTCGTACCTCTCTGTGCGACGGCTACGCTAGTGCAAGTTACTTGAGCCAGCTGAATACCAATGCACGTACCATGCGGTGCGTATTGTGCACACTCACTACTCCCTGCATTCTGCACTCTCTAGTTTACTTGATGCGTGTACAACGGGTACAACACACAAGTGACCCTATTTGACCCTAAGTATACCCCTACAAAAGCACTGACATACATTTTTTTTTTTTTGGTGGGTGGAAAGTCATCAAATAACCCCCGCCGCTCTTGGGCAGAGCGGAAGGGAGTGTCAGACGTTTACTGACTAAAAACCAACCCATGTTCCTTCTTCGCCCTTGTGCCGAGGCCGCGTTATGCCTTTCGATAATCCGTAGAGCCCCGACAGGCACAGCACTGTTTGGAAGAAAATCATTATTCAAACGGCACTGGGCGGAATCTATAAAACAAAGATGACTCATACTAACTAAATATAGGTTATACGGACAGATAAGTTAAGCAACAGTTGTTTCACTTCAGGTTAACTAGGGTTACATCGCAGTGTGCATCGTCTGAGTAAACACTGTGTTGCTGTAGCAGTTACCTTGGCAACTGAATGACTACAGATAGTACCTACAATACAATGTAGCGCGACTTTAGTTCAACATTGTGTCTAGTGTACGGCAGTCGTACACCTGTAACAGACATAGATCTCTGAGAACTCAGTCGAAGGATGTTTGTGGGCACCCGGGTACAACGATTATTATAGTACCCACGCTGGCTGCTCACTCGCCTGAAGCACAGCGCGGCGCAGGCGATGTCCAACTGCTGGAGTCTTAATTTTTGAGTCCGTAATGATAACTTCAATATCAAACAATGATGAAAATATCCTCGTATTCCTAATGCCGGTTGCTTTTGGGCGAAGAACGGGTTACATAAACGTAAAAAAAACCGGTCAAGTGCGAGTCGGACAGACGGACGTGAACGAAAGCGAAGTCTTAGTACTGTGTTAGTACGAGGTCCCGTTTTTACCCTTTGAGTACGGAACATTAAGAAAAGAACAGGACTATTCGAATTCACCGAGGGAGCTAGAAACATCCGAAGCCTCTGCCGCCCTGAACAGTGCACACATCATAACGCAGGCTTGCGTTATGATGTCCCCGAGTCTGCTATTCAATAGTGTCAGAATGATAAATAAATAAATAAATAATTCATTTATTCGCATAAAAACATGGTATACAATGGTGTTAAATAAAATTAAAATAGTTCAAACATGTTTAGCTAAGATAGAACATAGCATGCAAAATTTTTAGATCTATCACAGATCCCTAATTAAATTAAATTAAATTAAAATAATAATAAAAAAATAAGAATAATAATATTAAATAACAATAATATTAAATTTAATTATTATTAATTATTATTATTAAATTACTAGATCAATGATAGACCATTTGATTTGAGGATAGACCATTCTGACACTTTTGAATAGCAGACTCGGGACCCAGGTAGCCATCTCCCTGCACGCATCCACTGCAGCACTGGTATGGATATAAGTATTGAACGTTTAACTGATAAGCATGTATACCTAATACTATTTAGCTACGCTTCAAGAACATTGGGTAAATACTTACGAAATAGCCAAGCAATTAAATTTCTATAGTACAAGTCCGTCACTCTTCATCATCATCATCATCATTTCAGCCGAAAGACGTCCACTGCTGGACTTAGGCCTCCCCTAAGTGTAATTTTTGCTTAGAGGGGGTTTGCCATAATCGCCACGCTTGGCAGGCGGGTTGGCGATCGCAGTACGGTCGACACAAAAAGCACAGAGAACGCTGCTGCCCATTCTCTGGTACTCCGTCACTCTTAATCTGAATAAATATCTAAAGTTTATATTATGTCTGTGAGTAGAGTGTTGTTCTCGTGTCGCTTGATGATGTGTTTCTAAATCGGAACCATTGTGTTCGAGTATTTTGTTGGTATTATTTCGGAGAGGCGGTCGTAAAACGTCTGTTAATCAATCCGGGATTTGAGTGCGCCTGCAGCCGCGACGCGGTGTCGACACGGCACGGGCGCGGTGCCGGCGCGGTGTGGGTGCGGCGCACGGAAATAGCGCCATTAGCTGCGGGCGATGTTTGTAAACACGCGACACATTACGGCTCTGAAATAGACGAGCATTGTCACCTCGAGACAATAAGCGCGCTGCCGATCACAAATAACGCGCCGCCGAACTAATAGTACGCCGCGGACGCTTTTGGACACATTATACGCATTCCACGGTTTCACGGCGCAAGCTCACCTAACTAAACATCACACTGAAATAAAACGCGCGCGTTGCGCTACATCGTGAAATTTGTCGCGACACTTAATTTATGCTAATGGATCGTTAATGGCGTCATAAATATTATAATTAGTGTCGGTTACGCGCTCCTCGGTGACGACTTCATCTCGAGTTGTGCGCGATCTCTGTCGTGTCACCTGACGCGTGCTGGCGCTGTAGCCCAGCTCCCGCGGTGGACGGGCGCGGTGCCGCGGTGGTGACTCCCCCGGGAACGCTCCCTCCGCCGGTTAGTATGCACAACACACTCTGCGGCGATTCCACTAAGTATTGAGCAATAAACGAGTCCCGCGGCAGGGAATACAGATTGTGCTCCGAACAATTATGTATCCCAACGAGCCTCTCCCATTAACTGAAGACATTTATACAAGCGCCCCCAACTCCGACCGATCAGCCGTTGGAAATAAATTACCTAACCGAAATACTATCACACCGCCGCGCGCCGTAACGTAACTCGGCCTGGAACCTGCCTTTTGAATTACAGATGAGACAGTTTGCTGTTAGTAAACGCAATAAATTATGAGTTATGAGAATGTATCGCTAAATACTAATGAACCGCCGGCACAGAACAAAGATATCGCGCAAAAACAGACGCGAGTGACTCCTAGCGCACTACGCATGTGCGCATTGTGCGCTTCACACTTCAATTACCGCTATGCTTAAGTACCTACTGAAGTCATAAATTATAGAATACTAGCTGATGCTGATGCCCGCGGCTTCACCCGCGTGGATGTCGTTCAAATTATATACTAAAACCTTCCTCTTGAATCACTCTATCTATTAAAAAAAACCGCATCAAAATCCGTTGCGTACTTTTAAAGATTTAAGCATACAGACAAACAGACAAAAATAGCGACTTTGTTTTATACTATGTAAGGATAAGGATTGTAATACAGTGATGGTTGCTAAGCAAAACTAATTATGTAGTCTTACAATTTTGTTTATCGTGTTCCTAAAATTGACTATGTATATTTTGCACTATGTAGATAACTAAAATGTAGTTGAACTGCAACACGTTTTAGCGGATGGTGGTACAAAGCATCCGCAGAATGGCAGAGCATATAATATGATAGTGTGTCCTCGAGGGATAAGAGTTATAAAGAGAGCAAAAGGTGTTGGTCGTTTGTGGCGGAATGCGCGGCGTGCGGCGTGGGAACCGGTGCGCGGCGCGCGGCGGCGGCCAAACGTCTGCGACACCACGCCGCGCCGTCGGAGCACCTTCCAAACGAAAAACTACGTTCTTATGCAAATACTCTTCATCATCATTCGTCTGACCAAATGAAGAAAGAGTTACATTCAGATGTAACTCTCTCTGTAAATACTAACCAGTGATCAGTCACTGGCTAGTATTTCCAACTGCGAATATCATTCGTTCGTCATCGCACTGGCGTAGTAACAAGACAGACACGTTGTCCGTGATTGAGTATCCATGATATCCATCCACACAGTTCTTAATCCGGCGGAGTTTTGGGTAAGTGCCCCATCAGCCCCATGGCACGTCGGTGTCACGGTCACAAGTGCGACTGTTGAACGTTCCTAAGTTTGATTTCCAATTCGGGCCGAAGGTAATTTCTCAGTAGGTAGCAGCCCAGAGTTTAGGAGTTTTGCCCTTCCTAAGGCCTTCGTATAATAGCATGGAAACAAATGGAGGAGGCTTTCACCGCTCTTGCTAGCGGTCCTTGTACATAAAATACCACATAACTGTTAATCGAAATCAAGAAAAATAATAATACTAACATTAAATAAGTCAAACTTGTAATACTAACCACTAACCTATGTCAAACTTGTAGAAGGAAAAATAAAGCTATTTTTATTTTTTTATTTTTTTATTTTTATTTTTTAAGGCCTTCGTAAAGTCAACTTAAGTCCTGGACCATGCGCCCGATCTGGCCTCGGGGGTGCCAGATAGAAATAGAAGGAATATAAAGAAATAGAAGAATGACGAAAAATTACTGTTGCATCGATGCGATGTAGTTAAGGAATGGGGCAGACCGAGTACACGGCTACACATCAAGCTATACAAAACCAGTTAATCTTGGCCTCACTTTACTAGATCTTTTCGCACAATGAACGATCAGATTATACTGGTTTTGTATAGCTTGATGTGTAGCCGTGTGTACAACTATGTATTTGTAGGCCATTCAAATATTTTTGTTCAATGCAGGAATCGAACCTCCGACATGCAGCGCAGCAGTTAAATGCGCAGTTACTGCGCCAACGGTGCTGGCAAAAATTAAAAAAAAAAACATCGAACACTAGCTTTTGCTCGCGACTACGCTCCCGTTATGTATATACGGAAGTTAACCTACGGGAACTTGCCGTTAGTGAAAGAATTTAAGTTTGGAGTGTATTCGGATCAGTAGTTCTGAAGATTACCTTCTACATTCAAACTTACAAACTTTTACCTCTTATGATATGTATTAGTGGATCATTCCCACTAGTTCTACTGCACAGTTCTACGACAGAACTAGTGGGAACTTTTTTTAATATGTTTCCCACTAGTTCTACGATTCAAGGTGGTACGAAATCGTAGAACTAATGGGAACGAAAAGTCAATGAATACATATCTATAGACAAAGCTACATGGGAGTTATGAAACACGTGCAAGATAGACCGTGCATGATGATGATTCAAAGTGATCAAGGAATAATCTAGTCTTTTGGTATGCACACGTGACGTATGGTCTACTCGTACTTGTATTAAATGATGTTTATTTTACAATCAATTAAAACACTTCTACATTTCATTTTTCACTACGTAGGCAAATCCGCCCCAAAGACGGGTCGTCTATTTGATTTGCCTACGTAGTAAGAGTAGTACTGGACTATACTGGCCCTACTTACGTCTTACAACTAGGACAACTATGGTACATAATATCGTTGTATTGTTTCTGTTCCCTTTTCATGAATCGTCTATGATAACGATTAAATTTTGTTCGTTTTGACGTATATTTGTGACGTTTCCTGTTCGCGGCGGCGCTTCCGTCTGCTAATGAACATCAAATCTTGAACTTTCACATCCCACCAAAGGTTTTTACACGATGTATTCATACACGTAGTAACCCGTGAGGTGATTAGTGAGGTTTGAACGAGGAAGATAATTGGACATAGCGTGTTGGCGGAACTGCCATCGATCACCGGCGACACACCGCGGCACAGGGAGGCACAGCGCGGCGGCTGCACAGCACATGCGCGCGCGCCGCCTCGGTGACGTTTACGGTTTGTTTGTTGCCGCCGCAACCGCACCGCCCCACCGCCCCACAACGCATTACGCACTTTTTGTCGCAACAGATAGATAGTGTAAAAACGTGTCGTGTCGTGTTTCAGTCGCCGCACCGCCGCACCGCCCGCGCCGGCTTCACACACGTTTTGACGTTAATTAGATGAGATGTTCTCTTAATGAATTTTATTGTGCAACACCCATTAGCTAATTATTATTCGGTAGCGGCGTCACTGTCAGGTATGCGAGGCAGGCATTCGGCCGGTGGCGCGCGGCGGCGCCCGCTGGCTATTTCCGATGTACTCGTAAGTGGGTTACACGCCGTCACGTTGACACTGTCACGTTGTTGGATGGTTTGTTCAGCGAGAGCTCTCCCCACGATGGCCCACTGCTGTAGTGCTGCAGTGCTGCAGTGCTGCACCGCCGCGCGCCGCACCCCGAACATTCAATTATAAAGGCTACCTAACTAGGTAGTGCGTCCGCGAAGCGTGACCGGACGAACGCGATCGGAATGTGAGTGAAGTTTGATGCGGCCAAGTTATTTGGCTCGCGCGATGGCATCCACGTCAAGCCGTCACGAGATGATGTCCGCCGGACTCATCAGCTCACGTGGCGCTGTTGCATGTCGCATGTCGCACCGACCGGCGCTGACACAACTCGCGACAAGTCGTGTGACATTACTTTCATTGGAGACGTTAACTTGTTTGGGGTATTTAAATTATATGCCCACTCATACATATGTATCGATATAACGAGGTGACACCGGTCGGCATCCAGTTATGAATGGTTCGCAAATAACGCGCGCTCCCTTGTCATGTTGATGTTGTCAATGTTGTGATCATCAGCAGGAGATTACTCAAGTTTGTCACCAAACTTTGAGTGAAGGCACCCAGGAAATCATAATTATAATGTATAAGTACTGAATATATTTCAAAACATCTTGAATTCTGAGCTATTGCCAGGATAAATAATAAATGTACATTTTTACAGAATGTCTAAATAATTGATTGATTGACCTCTAAATAATGATATGATAAAACACCGAATTAATATAACATGTATCATGATGATACATAATATTAATTTAGTGTTTATTGGAAATAACGTTAACTGTCACACAGACACGCGGAAATCGACTTTGTTTTGTTTTATTTAGCTAGTAAATCATACCGTAGCTTGTAACCGCATTACCGCAGTATCTGGGCAAAATTGAATGGAAGTGAATACCTACACTGATACACTGTATTTGATGCTATTATCTATCTATTTCTGAAGATCATTAAATGTGTGGTGTGTGTGCACTGGAAGGCGGCGGTGGGTCGGGCTGGCCATGCTGCAATTAACTGCTCGCAGCTCCAGCAGCCTCCGGTGAGAGGTAGGGCCGGGGAGGGGGGGGGGGGGTGAGGGGAGGCGGCGTGCGTTATCGGAATAATTGTCACGGCGATAATATATCTGTGTCGGTCGCCGCGCGATGGTATCGGCGAGCGCGCGGAATTAACACGTCGCGCCGCAACGCGACAACGCGACCAAAACGACTTGCGCTTTGTTCGCTATCGGCCCATCGGCTTTGTCTCACTTCGCCCTATCGTTTATTTATGCGGCGCAGGCGACTGGCGAGCACGCCGCACATTTCACGCGTTTAGCCGGTAATTGCGGCGCGCTCTTCATAATGACGCCTAGCGCGTAGCGAGGTGCCTCCACTCGTATGTGCTGTCATCGCCTTATTGCCCACGTCACATGTGATGCTATATTATGTCAGTGCGGGCATACTCGTATTATGCGCGGTAGATTGTCAGTAATTTTTTACAAAACAGAAAAATAATCTCTACCTTCTTACCCACAGAATAGATAAAAGAGTATCTCTTCTGTGTTCTTACCTTTGTACATTGATTATTTTAAAAATTATTAAACAAGCCGTGTGTCTAGTATAATTGAAGAGTTTTAAACTATTTATGACGCATACAAGTATTTCTTAAAAAAGCTCCAAAAGAATTTATGTTAGAGTACAAAGGCACGAACAGCAAGCGATTGTAAACATCAACAGGGTCCCGTCACTGTTGTTGATATTATTATGTATTTCGCAAATGTAGCCAATGTAGGAAATAAGTACTAATGTTGTCGGACAGATTCTGAGACAATCATATCGTAGGTACTCTAGCAACTTCTTAAACCTTCCCTAAAATGGAATGAACTGTGAATGACTGAAATGAAATCAGGGGGCACGGCAGTCAGGCAGGAATCAGGAATCCGGGAATGGAATCAGGGGGCCAGGCGCATTACTTTGTGTAATTTATTTCATCACTGTTGTTCTCAAAACGCTGAAGGAAGACATCGTGACGAAACCGGAATGTCTTAGAACCATTAAAAAATAATTAAATAAGACATGTGACATCTACCAGCCTGCACTGGGCCTGCGAGGTGGATTATAGCCCATTCCTCTCCTAGAGAGGAAGCCTGAGTCCCTGCAGTGAGAACATTATAGGCTGATGATGATGATGATGAACTTACAAAAAGTTGTGAAATCTCACCAAAAACATTTACATGTAAAATGTTACCAAAACGAGACCATGCGGCTCACACAGTCAAAAAGTTATCAGAGCTCATGTAAGTAGAGCCAAGCTTCTAACTCAAGCCCTAACTGTACAAGCTCTACATGCTACACTCTACAGTCTACACCTTAGTCAAAATATGTGGCTTTTTTAACATGAAAATGTTCGTGGTGGTGGTATTTTATTTAAACACTAGCTGATGCCCGCGGCTTCACCCGCGAGGATGATATACTAAAACCTTCCTCTTGAATCACTCTATCTATTAAAAAAAAACCGCATCAAAATCCGTTGCGTAGTTTAAAGATTTAAGCATACAGACAAACAGACAGACAAAAATAGCGACTTTGTTTTATACTATGTAAGGATGAGCCTAGCTGTAGTCGATAAATCTTTGGAGTCGAAAATCAGGTAATATTTGTCAATGATTGATAATCAACGAATGCCTAAATTTAAAATGTCTCCCAAAAATTGTGCAACGGAACACTTCAGGAATTCTCCTTTATTTAGTCAAGGCTTTTAGCACAGTGTCTGTTTCCAAACTTTATCAGCTAATAAGAGGCCCAATGTATTAGGGAGCAATACATCTGTGTTACACATCTGTGTATCTTAGGTGTAAAATTAACCGATCGGGTTCGAAACACTACACTGCGCTCCAAAACGCAAATTGTTGACGTGGCTCAAAAGGCTGCCATACTAAAATGGGACTGGGCAGAGGACATGTCTGTCGCATGCCGAACGAGCTGTGGGCCCGTAAAGCTCAGGATTGGTGCCCTGAAACAGTTACACGAGGTCGTGGCAGACCACGTAGGAGATGGCGGGACGAACTGGATGTCTTCCTTGAGAATTGGAAAGACGTTGCACAGAATCGCGACCGTTGGAAGGAATGGAGGGAGGCCTTTGCTCAGCAGTGGGACAACATAGGCTAGCTATAATAATAACATCTGTGTTAGGATAGGTCATGTTACGGACAAACACTGGATTTGGTATTCCCCATGGATGTAATCTGAACCTTCTATTACAAATGTTATAATTAGTATTAGAACGTCTTGTGTAGTAATCTGTAGTCTAAGTACACCATTCGCCGACGGCACGCAGCACGGGAGCGCGTCTTGCTGCAGGTTTACACTTGCACAGCGAGCTGTCACCCAAAGGGCTCCCTTCACCCTTGGATTTACAGTTTTATTGTTATTTTTCAGGATAGTGGCACACATAGTAGTACAGTTGCAATTTGTATTCTATGATATCAAAGTTGAAAACTACAGGTGTTTAACCAAAGGGCAGGAATGGTAACGTTGGGTAAGTCTCTTATATTCAGGCGCAGATAAGAGGGACACCGTAAAAACGACCTGTTTTTCGTTGCAGAGTTAGCCGTATTGCTACTTATTACAATTCCAAAAAAAATACAGTGTATAGTCAAATGTATAGGTAAAAGACTTATGCAAAAATATTTCCTAAAATTAATCAAGAACCTCGAAAAAAAAAATCACAAAATCACAAAAAAATCACACGAAAAAACTTTTTCGTCTCGAAATGCTCAATATTTTGAGTGATAACTGTTATTTTTTTTTTACTATCTGAAAGGAAATTTAACCAACTAAAGACATATGTAAAAATATTTTAACATTACAGCGTATTTTTTTTTAATAAATTAAATCTGCGAACTATCGTTCATGTTGGCAGTCACGAGAATCAAACGCATCCCCATTTTCAACCTTATTTGTTTAGGCGATGAGTTAAGCGCGCGCTCAAGGTCGCGGGCAGCTAATGTCGCCTTAATAAAACAAGCATGGGATACTTCATCCGATCTCGTCACCTTACCATTATAAAAGATAGGGTGAATAGAGTCATGGGATCAAATGTCGTTTATTTAATTTGTATATGTCTATAAATGTATGTGTGATACGTAATTACGCAGCACGATGGCATTGTGGTGCTACTCAGTAATGAATAGTCCCTGGTGTCTCCACGCCAAGCTGACCTATCATGACTGCATAGGTATATTAGGTAGGGTTGCCATCCGGATTTGTCCTAGTACGGAAGGTATCCGGGGCCCGTCCCGGTGTGTAGAGTTTCAAAAGTCCGGTTGAAACTTCATGTGTGCAAAAGTAAGCGATTTCCTATTGCTTTTTGTGTGATACTCTCAAAGCTGTTGTAATGAGAAGATGATTGATGAGGTACCTAGATCAAAATTGGCTGCATACATGTTATGTACCAGAATGCAAACCTTTTCGGGTACGCTTTGCTAACTTGCTTTCCTAAGTCGAATAATTTAATGCATAAAAATTAAAGGTCAAAAGAAAGTAAGTGATCCGAGGGATAGTAAAAACTACGAACGGCACCTATCAATAAAATACAAGACGAGTTAAAAAATTGTCCGTTAACATTAACCGAATCCAAGCCAACTCTCTGGTTGAACGCCTTACGCACGCCGCGCCCGCATAATTTCTTGTTGGATTGATACACTCATATAACCTCATCGTTTCGAGATGTCATTTTCTTTCTATTTTTTTCTGGATTGAGCGGAAAAAATACTTGATTTACCTAAATATTCGGGATTTTTATGATTTTGTTCGCCATCGACAGCTTAGGTGACGGCAGCCCTATGCATAGGGTATGCAGCATACACTGTATCCATCAATTCTCAATAACTCACTCTGAAAAGAGAGCTGTGGCTGTGGCACCCTGGCTGTAGGTAGTTACTACACGGTCACATTAACTTGACGCATCTCTGGAATGCGCGCGTCGATAATTTGGCTAATTTTCTGTTGTTTTTATATTGTTTTTGACATTATTGTGACAACGCCAAGCGTCAAGTTAATGTGACCGAGTACCTACGAGTACCTAGTAGATTAGAACAATCTGAAATTGTGACCTCTAGTGAAATTATTATAAGTATAGTAGTGTTTATTCTGTGCCTGCGTGTCTATTACTTATTTCAACACTGCAAGTATTAGGACTCAAATGAGTGTGCATTGTTTCAAAACGTCGTGAGTTTGTAATAAACCAAGCGTTGCCGTTGGTGTCAATATCGGCGCGGCTATTATCTGCCGGAGCCCGAGTGCCGGCAGAGGGGCCGCAGAGGGCGCAGGGCGAGGGTGCGCGGGGCGCGGCGCGGGTGGGCGGGGCCGGAGGCTGCGCTGATGCTATCTGCTCGATATAATTATGTTTCTTACGTGTCGCGTATAAGGCATGATGGTGTATTGATACAGACGCAAGAAATATCATGCTCTAATGATATCGACACGATTCCTTGAACCGATCCGCGCACAATCCACCTTATTTATAAATTATATCTAACGCATAAAAACCGCCATTGTATATTAATGAGCGAATTAAACGACTCTATTTATGTTAGTGCCTTAGTGCCTGTGCACTGTGGAGAAATGATGTTTGCCTAAGTAATGAAAGAATGACTCACATCTTATACTTACAGCCACTTGCTCTTTGGAAATTAATAAAAAAAAACCTGGCACACTATCTCCACACTGTGCACTGTAAGCGTGACTCGTTGGGAACAACCCTAAATACTTAAGTTTAAAGTCTTTGATATAATAGTTAGTGATAATGAAGAAATAACATAACATCACGCCTGTAATCCCCGAAGGGTTAGGCAGAGGTGTACCTACCTAATAGTAGGTACACCCACATTTCACCCGTTATGTTTAAGTCCCATGTAATAGGGAGCGACCTATTGCCATCAACCGGGGACAAATCCAGACTCCAGAAGAAAGTAATAAAGCTCTAGTACGCAATTTATTTGCCACACTTCCTAGATTAAAAGCAGACAGGCCGTGACAGTTAGCCTAGTCTATGTATAGAAAGATGATTATTTTGTGTATGTTTGTATAATTTCATAATAATATTATAGCGTAAACGTAACTGAAATCAAGCAATCGTTACGGCTTCTTCGATCTCTTGAAGAAGGTTTAAATAAGTAGCGTTATTTCAGACGGAATCAAGGCTTTGATGACATGTTCGGGGAAACTAAAGGTTTTGTATTATGGAAGAAGTTATATTAACGGACTACCAGAATTAAGCAGAACCACAGAGATGACACACGGGACCAAACATGTGTGTCGGGCATGCCACCGGGTGCGTTCATCAGAACCACAGAGATGACACACGGGACCAAACATGTATGTCGGCCATGCCACCGGGTGCGTTCATCAGAACCACAAAGATGACACACGGGACCAAACATGTGTGTCGGACATGCCACCGGGTGCGTTCATCAGAACCACAAAGATGACACACGGGACCAAACATGTGTGTCGGGCATGCCACCGGGTGCGTTCATCAGAACCACAGAGATGACACACGGGACCAAACATGTGTGTCGGGCATGCCACCGGGTGCGTTCATCAGAACCACAGAGATGACACACGGGACCAAACATGTGTGTCGGGCATGCCACCGGGTGCGTTCATCAGAACCACAGAGATGACACACGGGACCAAACATGTGTGTCGGGCATGCCACCGGGTGCGTTCATCAGAACCACAGAGATGACACACGGGACCAAACATGTGTGTCCGGCATGCCACCGGGTGCGTTCATCAGAACCACAGAGGTGACACACGGGACCAAACATGTGTGTCGGGCATGCCACCGGGTGCGTTCATCAGAACCACAGAGATGACACACGGGACCAAACATGTGTGTCGGGCATGCCACCGGGTGCGTTCATCAGACATAATATTTCTGGTTTCTGGTTATACTCGTTTGGCTAACGGCGAATACTTACACAGGCACAACCAAGTGACCATGCAGGATCATTCACCAGCAACTTGGAGGTACCCTACTACAAGTATGTACCCGACCCAGTTCTCGAGATAATCGATAGTCGAGATGTCACGCTGACCTGGTGTTGGTCTATCATCACTGACAGAGTTTTGTCAATGATAATAGACCGATAGACCGATGAGGCGACGCGAAATGATAGTTGATGTTATATCATGCATGACGAGAGCCTCGTGAGTCGTGAAAGCTGAGAAAGAGAAATAAATAAAATACCTCGACTTGGCACACGAGTTGACACGAGATTGACGCCATGTGGAATGTGAACTCGGCTATCATTGTGCCGATAGTCGTAAAGGCCAATGGCCTGATGGCCAAGAGCCTCGACGAACATTTGTCCAAGCTCTGATTAGGCGGTTGAACTAAGAGGTTCACTATTTTCAACCGACTTCCAAAAAGGAGGAGGTTCTCAATTCGTCTGTATGTTTTTTTTCCGATTAACTCCATCATTTATGAAAGGATTAGAAAAGAAAATAAGTATTCGAAAGTATAAAAATAAAAAAAAAGCCTTTTATTACCCGACGATTTTAAGCCCACAAGAAGGGTTAGTGTTTGACGTGTAAGTATGTACCTATCTCCGTTTCTTTGCTCCCTCATAACTCCTAAACGGATGAAGGATTTGAATAAAATAAACGTCGTTAGATTCGTCTTGATGGTGCGAGTGTCACTGGCTACATTAAAATTAAAAAACAAAGAAAAATTGCGGATTTTGGGGCCCAAATCGCGGAGTTCAGATTTTTTTTTTGTATTGCCATCGAATAGGGTATCTAAATGAAGGGTTTTAAAAGGAGATTACAAAAATATGTAACACTTATATGTTTAAAAGAAATTCAAAGTGACTTTCTATAAACAAACACAATAGTAGATTGTACACCAAGTGCATAAAACGCACCATTTTGCGCGAGGATGGATATAAAGTAGAGAGCAAAATGGGTTTTATGGACGAGTTTTACACTCTACTTTTCACTTCGATTGCGAGGAAATGAAACAGCAACTTGTAAATATTGTAAAAATAATTAAGGTTCCCGCCAATTAACTTTATTTTTTTCAGTAGGAGACTTGACATAACACCTGACTTATGTCGTTACTCATACTGCTCAGTTATAAAAACATTTTGAGCAAGCCTATTGCCATCAACCAATGTAATTAGAAGCAAGCCTATTGCCATCAACCAATGTTAGCAAGCCTATTGCCATCAACTGATGTAATTGGGACCAAGCCTATTGCCATCAACCAATGTAATTAGGAGCAAGCCTATTGCCATCAACTGATGTAATTAGGGACAAGCCTATTGCCATCAACCGATGTAATTAGGAAAAGCCTATTGCCATCAACCAATCTTATTAGGAGCAAGCCTATTGCCATCAACCGATGTAATTAGGAGCAAGTCTATTGCCATCCACTGATTTAGGTAATTGAGAGCAAGCCTATTGCCGTCAATCAATGTAATTAAGAGTAAGCCTATTCCCATCAAATGATGTAATTAGGAGCAAGCCATTAAGCGATTTAGGTAATTGGGGGAAGCCTATTCCCATCAACTTTCCTTGTATTCGTAATGAAAAGCAGTAATCCCTTGTTCTTAGAATACTAACGAAACGAATTAAAGAGGTTATTCTATGAAGTTGAAGTTGTTCGTGTGGCTGTTGAGCCGATTACCTGTGCCGATTACCTTGGTCTTCGACGAAGATTTTACTTTATGCTCTAGAGCATAAAACGCGACTTTATGTCGCCTACGGACGACATAAAGACGAATTTTAGAGCGAGAGAAGTGAAAAAGAATTTTACGCGACCAACGAAAGAACAAACACAAAACAACTAAAAGTTTGAAATAAAAAAAGGAAGTAAAAAACTAAAAAAACCCGACTGAAAAAACTGAAAAACAAAAAGCAACCGCATTTTAAATTAAACAAAACTTGGAAGCAGGCGGGGTTCATTTGAAATTAAATTATAAAATGAAATGCAATGAAGTCCGTGACTTTTGTCTGTTTCATTTAGTTTTTTGTCACCGACTTCTGAAGCTAAAGTAATCTGTGGCTAAAGTTCCAAAATCCTTCCGTTCCAAAAGCCCACAGTCCTAGAGTTACAACCCCAAACGGCTCGAAAGTAAATAATATCTATTTCGGCAGCGCCAGCACAACACAATGAACTTGGATGATAAGATGATGAGATGGCGCAACAGTGTTGACATAATAATATGTTGCGTCCCACGTACACTAAGATATCACCCATATTTCATGGAAAAGACCATGCCACCCGGTTTTTTGGCATCGTCGTGTGCCAAGCCATTACTCTATAGAATAGTACAAAAAGTCGGCCCCTTTCAAATTAGGAGAACATTGTTCATGTGATTGCTTCACAACAGTTTCGCGAGAGCTGTTTGATATAAAGCAGTAGCTCTACCATGAGTTGTCATCGAAAACTTAATCGCTAGCGTTGTACTCGCTAGCGTGCTAACGTGGATCAAATAGATTACGATTATGTTTGCACCATGAGATTTACGGAGTCTTACGCAGGCGCTAAGGTAAGCTCGATAGATTGTGTCGTCTAGCTAACTTCACTCTACTCATGTTTTGTTTCTTTCTTTCCCACTAATAAGAAGAGAGAACGGTATCTACACAAATAAACCGACGAAATTGAAAAGTTGACAGATAGTAGACTACACATAGTGTTAAGTGGCTTTTGAATTTTTATTCCTTATAATATGTCACTGTCGTGTATTCAATTTGTAATTTTGATAGTTGACCTTGAGTGACAGAGCTGCGTTGTGTAGTTTAAAAGTATACTTAGATTCAAACAGATTATTTAATACAATGAGGACCAGTGTCACACAGTTCCAATTGTTGCTAGAGTTTATAGAAAGGTAAGTTTGAACTTTCCTCAAAATTATATTTTCCAATTGGTATCTAACATTTTGGCTTGAAATTCATGTTATTCAAGTCGTTGGTCTTCAAATTTAGCGACCACTAACATATTCCATGCTAAATAACCACTTGCAGACATCATTTTGACTATATTAGACTCAAAAACGTATATAATTTTGATGTAAACATATGTTTCACACGCCAAAATGCTAGTGAGCTACGTAACTACTAAAGTAAGCGTCTTACTCGATAGGTTTAGTGAAATTAGTGACTCATGGTACCGTTTTGTATGGTGACAGTTGAAGAACGTTAGTGACTATCGAATAGATTACGCTAGGTGTTAAACCTTTCGTAATCTATAGTGCTCATGGTATGAATTTTAATTCTTTCAGTGAGCGCTAGGGGCGCTGTACAATATTTCATACAACTAATTTACGGAGACGCTAGCGAGTTTTTGCTGTGTAAACTCATGGTAGAGCTACAGGTCGCCAGTGATACGGGAAATGTAATTTTCACGGTTAATGAAACTGTAAAGGCAGTGCCGGGATCCTGCTCCCCCCGTCCTCGGTTGTGTCCCCTTTCCCCCCACCGGGAGGAGGGTCGCGCGGCGCACCGCGGTGCCCTCTCACTTCATTTTGAGAATAAATTCATCACGGGCGTCGCTCACGACAAGCTCACATTTCACGTTCACCCCACACACACATACATACACACAAACACACACGCACACGCACATACAGCGCACGGCTCGCTTGCACAATAGGTTACACATCGTGCACATTAACTTTTCGTCCGTTTGATGAGCGGGTTCTAAGCTTGCTGCAATGTTTAAAGTCACGTCGTCGATACGATACGTTCACAATTCACAGATCTCGTGGATATTTTAAACAGCATGTGAGAGAGGGGACGTCTTACAAGGACATACACTGACTTTATTGGTGAGTTTCTTCAGACAGAACAGGTGCAGGACGAGGCAAAAGCAGTGTATGCATTGTAGCGGGTGGCGTTCTGTGGTTTGTGCCCCCAAGGGAAAAAAGTGTGTGACCATCACCGTAGTAGGAAAATATTACCTGAGTATTGCCACAAATGAGATCTAAACCCCAAACTGCCGCCACCTGTATTTCAGGGGTCAGCGTTCAGCTATGGGCTCAATATTCCTCTAAAAGCTTTAAGAGTGTCAGATTGACCGTATAGCGGCGCGGCGGCGTTAGGGTAGGGCCTGGTTGGGCGACGGCCCAGGGCGCCAGAGATACAGGGGCGTCAGGAGATTCCAATAAAATATTATCGAATTCGGTCGATCGGTTTTAAAAAAATCAAATGTGGGGAAAACCACATGTATTGGTATCAATGTAAAATAAATGATTAGAAAATATTTGTATAATATATTATTACAACTAAAACTGGCAGAGGCGTCTTTACCTATAATGCAGGCTGTGCGTAGTACTCGGGCGCAGAGTCCAAGTGGGCGCCGATCACCGCTCGCTACGGAGCCCTCTTGGAGAAAAATCGAAGACATGTGACATCTACCAACCCCCACTGGCCTGGCCTATTTATTTATTCCATGGCCCCCGGCGCGGCGTGTTTCAGGGGGCGGCACAGAGCGGAGTCAAGCGGCATCGTCAGGTCATGGTTATGACATCAGACAATTAATAATGTCATCGGAACTTTTTTTTATTTTTTTTGTTAGCCTATATTGTCCCACTGCTGGGCAAAGGCCTCCCCCATAGTCTCCCACTCTTTCACACATCGGAACTATGTTGTTTTTTTTTCTTTTTTTTTATGTATGAATTTCTCATTTATTCGATGTGCCAAAATTGATTGAGCTCGCCCACTGTTTTTGTTAATTTTCGGAACGGCAAACCTTAGTACACTATTAGTTATAATGGCTATCGAATAAAACCAATGAAATTGAATTAAAAAAAATGATTTGACTTTGAAAAATAAACACAAAGCTACTTTTCTTGGCTGATGATGAAAATAGAGGGGAAGATAGGGTAATGTATGCACATGGGCGCTAAATGGGCTAGACACGCCCCTGAAAACTGGAAAAAAAAGTTGACTTTTGTTTGTTTCATTGTTTATTTTTTGGCACCGACTTCTGAAACAGATTTTTCATGTTTTTTGTGTTTTTGTAGTAAGTTTTTTTTTGTTGTAAGGTTTAAATATTGTAGTTAGGGGGCGCCGTAGAAATATCGCCCAGGGCGCTGGTAGTACTAAAACCGGCACTACAGTTACCAAATGGCAATAACCTCGATGGTCAACATGACCATCGAGGTTATTGCCATTTGGTAACACATAAAATAAAAATAACACCATAAAAAACCTCCAGGCATATTACACGCGTAATATAATATAAAGGTTACGTTTTAACCATTTGGTTACGGATCCTTATAAAGAAAATAACAGTAACAAAAGCCTGGTGAACAAGGCGACCAGTCTCCATATGCCGCACCCGGAAGGAGGCAACCTGACCCCCGACGTTACCGCAAATAATGACATCTGAGAGAGCATTACTAACTGGCTGCTAGTTGCTAAATCTGGTGCTTTTAGTTGCAATGTACTTATTGATGTTCAAACAAAAGTACCTAATTATCATGTTCCACCATTATTAGTGATGTACAGTTTTCCGTGTGATCGACATGGACATGACTATCAGAATACGCAGTTATAAATCCCGGAAGGATTAGGCAGAGGTTTACCTACCTAACCACATTAGTCCAGTAGTATTATTTTTAAGCCCCATGGAAGGGGGTGAGCCTATTGCCATTAATCGGGCACAAATCCAGACTCCGGAGCTGCTGATGTAAAAACCAAATAATACGTTGCCTGACGCGAGAATCGAATACACGACCTCATGATCAGCAGTCGGGCTTGTGACCAGTAGACATAGGTAATCTGCTGTAGTGGCAATACAATAATAATTCTAAACAGGTTTATGTTGAAGTCATCATTCGGTCCGACGAGCACTTCGCTTTGTTGCTTCGTTCTACGCGACAATGTGTGAAGAGCTTTCAGTTTCATTGTCTCTACTGATCCGATTCCGATTATCACTAGTGGGAAATTACAGTATCCCGAGTATATGTTTAAAACCATCCCTTGGGACGGGACAATTTCTAGCCATAACGCCAGCGAAATCGCGGGCAAGGTAGTGATCAATAAATAAACTCCGCTGAATGTTCATCAATAAGTCATCCTTGAAAGATACAGAAATATTACAATAATTTTGCAGACGCATTAGGAACGTGTAAATGTAAGGTGTGCGCGAGTACTGGACTGCCGGCTACGGTGTCTGTCGTCACATGTTGGAGCAGTTGAACTGTGAGCACGGATTACATCCACTAATCCGAGTTCGAGTGGCAACGTAAACACTTGTCTCGAGACGTGTTTGTACAGCAGCGCGCGGCGCGTGCCGGGAGCGGCAGTGAGCGGTGCATGAGCCCGCCAGGATTAGCGCCAGATGTGTAGCTGTGACACGGCGCGGATTACGAGGTGCTAAGCTGAGGGTTAAGTCGCGACAGGCTCGGCGAGATCCGCCTTAGTCGACGATCACCTCTTTATGACTAACTGACAACTTTGCTACGTGTCCTTGTTAATGGCCACAGCTAAACAGCCGCGAGTCTTCAGTGTCCTGTCCTTTACTGCTACGTAGTTACATTGAAGATGAATAGGTGCCATATCTTATAGAAATACGTCACTAGTAATAAATAGTTGTTGGCACTAATTTATTGGCTTATGATGTACATTATGTTGTAAGTAGCGTCTTTGTTGATCGGTAGCGTCTTCGAGCTCGGCGACACGACCTGTGTGGACAGCACAGGCACAAAAGTCATAGCTGCAATGGCACTCACCCAAAAGTACCTAACCCAAAGGAATTACACAAGTAAAATAATTCAACATCCAATACTTTTATTTATTTGAAAGTTTGTTTCAAATGATTGAAAAAGAGTCTTTGATCACGGACATCGATAATATTTCCTTAATTTCTTCGTTTAAACAAAGGGGAGTGAAAAAAGAAAAAGGGTTTCAGTATTAGTTGGATACTTTTATAATTGGAATGGACCGCTCGGCAAAAGAGGCATAGGGCCCATGAGAAGATGGGACAAGCCCGCCACACTATTCCCAAACCACTGTAACTCCTGTTAGCCAGAATCAACAGTGGCGACCACAAGAAAAGCGCCGAGACAATGAAGCTCGACGAAGTCCCAGAGAAGCGATTTAACTGTCTTGGATCCCGCAACGAAATTAATCAGAAAAGAATAGCGGAGGAGTAGGAAAAAACATAATTTCCACTTCCCTCCATATCAGCAGGAGACAGAACAGAACAAGGCCAATAGGCACACAGGGACGTATACAACTGGGATAAGCCCAGTTGCCTAGCACCACGGATATTATTGTCATTAATATTACTGAGAAGATGGGACGATGAAATTAAAAACATCGCCGGTCCACATTGGACAGAAGTAGCCCAAGACCGGGACAATTGGCTTACTTTGGAGGAGGCCTTCACCTGTGAAGACGGGGTTCTTGCATAGCTTAATTAATAAATTAATAATAAAAAGTAACAACAACAACAGCAAAATGTAAAACTAACCACTTTATAAATGTGGAAATTGCATGCATGAATTAAAAGGCTTTTTTATTTTTACTTTTATAATTAAGTAGGACCTACTTATGAATTCGAGCCTGACACATAACTCCGACAAACGTTTCTCCGCAGGATGAGCCGCCGACAGAATGTTTCGTTTTTAAGTTTTTCAACGACAGAACCGTTCCGTGTACAAGTTTAGATTTAGTTTGTAGTGTTAAACCATGCTTAAATCAGTTTTGTTGAAGAATCCTTATTTGGTGAAAGATTCTGTCGTCAATTTGTTCTGTCGGCGAAACGTTCGTAGTGGAACGGTTCTGTCGTTGAAAAACTTAAAAATGAAACATTCTGTCGGCGGCTCATCCTGCGGAGAAACGTTTGTCGAAGTTACCTTTCAGACTCTATGAATTCCGATTGCTTTTTCATTGTTTCGTTCTTATGATCCGTATAATTGTCGGTAGTTCCGGTCCGTAGTATCCCGGAAGAGTGTGGAGCAAGCCCGGCGCGGCGCGGGCCGAGGAGCATTCATCACAGGACATAATAGGCGGAGCAGCGGTTATTTACAGCTTCCCTGGAGAGAGCATTGTCACCAACTCACTACCGAAACAGATAGCCGTAAATAGAATAGTTCAAGTAGTTTCTAAGCATGTTTGTAACTCCGCAGTACGCGATTTATTCGAACAGCCAGCAACGACATCGACCGGTGGTTTAACTGTTCTATGCGATGTTGTTCAGCGTTTTAGGAAACTAAAACAGTCTATCTGTTTTAGTTTCCTAAGGCGATTACTTTAACGAATTACCTGGAAGTGTCACTAATTGTGTAGTTGTGCAAACAGCGGGTACAACGGGTACAGTTGACGCCCGTATCATGTAAATGGGCCACCTCGGTTTTGCCACTATTATTATTCAACTATTCTAAATATCTAATGTTCGCACTGCATTATGTATCGGCAGAGGTGCGCGCGCGTGTTTCTTGCACGCCCGGCGCCCCTCTCTCAGCACATACCGGCTTCTCTTGCGCGCGCATAATCATTACGCGTTACCATTTAAGACACAATCGATCTCATTTTCATAATCATCAGCGACAGACCGGCTCTCTGGTACGGCGCGCGGTATGGCGTGGTATGGCACGGTATGGCGCGGCGGTGTCACGGCGCACATTAGCCGCGCGACGTAAATGCAACACTAAAAATACGACTCGCGACATTTACCTTTGTATTTAATCCGGGCCTAAATCAAGCGGTCCGCAGCCGCCTACAAATAACGCACAATAAATCCCCGAAGAATGCGCATTTTGTTGCGGCGCGCGTTGTCGCCCTAATCTCACGAGACCGTTCTACACATTTGGCTATCCGCTGCGCGTATTGAGATATGCGCCGATCGTTAAACGCCCACTCGCACACATTATTCACGATGCACCTAATTCCGTCCGCGTCGGTTTAGTCGCCGTAAGTAAGTAAGTACTGTTTAATGGAATCTGATCAGTCGTTTATCTTGATGTCACGGATGCTGGCGGGAACGTTTTGTTGCCGCGCTCGTGTACCCGTGTACCTACGTCTACAGATGATGCTCTATCGCCATTCGCCATTCATACCTCGTTCAACTTCGCCAAGAACTTTGATTCAAATTCTCATCAAATTGGTTTGATTATTTCTTCGGAGTAAGTAGCTGTGGTTTGTAAGGTTGATGCTGAGTGCTGAGTGCATGTAGTGCGGGTGTAGCGCGGGTGTAGTGCCGCTAGCGCTGGTCGCAGGCGTGCCGGCCGCCGATACATCTCGCCGCTGACATGTTTACGAGCGAGCCCCTCTCCCGCAGCCCCCGCCTGACCCCCGCCTCCCTCGCCCCGCGGCTTCTTATTGCATTGCGCGGGCGCCGTTCGTGAACAAATAAATTAATTTAAATGGAGGAAACGTCGGAGTGCGACACAAAGTGAGCGGCCCGCCTGAAACCCCTTCACCCCACTCCCCCCCCCCCCAACCGCGAGAGCGACGCTGCTGATATGTTTATTGTATTATAACTGCTGGACAAGCAGTTCAAACTCGAAGCTGCCCGCTATGGATTTATAGCGGCTAATAATGACCGTTGTAAATCTGTAGGTGGATGCAGTGTGCGCATGCGCAATGCATCATCTCGTCACTGAGCACTGAGCTGTGAGCCTGTGACACGCAGTCAGTAGTCGCGCATACGTCACGTGACTGTGCCACCTGATAACCTTCTTAGGGTGTCGATAGCTATCTTTAATTACTCAGCCCAGAACTTCAATACGCGTTTGGAATCAGGCATCATTGCTTGTGGAACAGCTGCACCACATAATGTACTGTCGGCTAGAATCGATTATGAAACTCCACCGGATCAGGTATTGATAAGCAAACTTATGTGTGTATATTATGTGCTCCACAAAAATCACTCCACTCCGAGTGCTGCGCTAGTTCTAATTGAAGCGCTGCCTGCAATAAATATTCGACTGGTTCTAAATACTTTACTGTAGCTCACTGAGCAGGATCACCTTATATTAAACTATTAATATTACTTATTAAGTTTTGTCGTGGTTTCTACATCAGTCAATTAATAGCAGTCCACTACTGCCTCGCCTGGTGAATGGACAATAAAAGTACTCCTTATCATGACTGCTAGTTGTCCTCGACTTCTGTATCTAACAGCAGTAGGTAGTCGACTTTTTATAACATCGGAGCCTGGAATCTGTGGCCTGGGATCGGAGAGCGGTTGCACTCTCCGCCGCGGAACATATGACATCACTGCGAGTGCGACAACACACGATGTTTGAGCTGTAAAACAGACAGTACGGTATGGTGCTGTGACATGTGTCGTGTGTAGCTAGAGATAGCGGGACACGTGCGCAGGCGCGCGTGATAAATCTCTCGCGTCGCATAAATCCGTCGCGCACGTAAATATAAACTATGTGAGTATTGTCAGCATTGTTGCCGCTGCTCGCACGCCGCGCGTTGCACGCTGCACGCCGCACGCACGGCGCGACTTCACGTGCGCGCCGTGAATGGGACGAGTTGCGCTGCACGGCTCGTTACGACATTGTACGATGTGCATTACTATTGGTAAAGCTTTTCGTATGTGGTCTGGTCACACATACACTGGTGTAGTAAAATAACATAACAGAATGATTTAGAGCATTAGCTATGTTCCAATGATAGACTCATGTGTCATCATGACTGTGTGTGATACTGCCTATAGGTAATGAATTCTACGACAACATTCACTGCCCATAGAGTATCGCATTGGCATTTGATATGCGAACACGGAAACAAAGCGACACCTAGTATGACACAGTAGATACCTGTCCAGTTAAGTGTTAATAAGTTGCAGCTATTTGTGCGGAAGCGCCATGTTTGGACGTGACCTCGGCGGCGCGTAATTACCTGTCGCTCAATAATTGAGGAATGCACACAAGTACTCGTGTCGCCAGTTTAGCATGGAGCACAGGGAATTCATTAATTCTATTCACTTAGTTATGACACAGAACAATGACTCTAACTCTACCTTTAGCACGGCAGTAACACCCGTTAGTAGATTATTTTATATAGACAAGCAAAATATACGCTTAGAAGAACAGAGAGTTAGTAGATTGCTCGTGAAGAGCTGACATGAAGGCAGAAATCAATTGTACTCGTATCTATTTGAGGCAATATTGTGGCTTAAACAATACATGCGGACATTTAATAAGGACCAACTGCGAATCATCATCATCATCAGCCATAAGACGTCCACTGCTGGACAAAGGCCTCCCCCATAGAACGCCATAACGAACGGCAGCCTGCCGTTTGCATCCACCGGTTGCCCGCGACTCTCACGATGTCGTCAGTCCACCTGGTGGGAGGCCTACCAACGCTGCGTCTTCCGGTTCGTGGTCGCCACTCGAGAACCTTCCTACCCCATC
Organism: Diarsia dahlii; assembly: GCA_949775195.1. Classification (NCBI taxonomy): domain Eukaryota; kingdom Metazoa; phylum Arthropoda; class Insecta; order Lepidoptera; family Noctuidae; genus Diarsia; species Diarsia dahlii. Next base: position 24,122,180 of record OX459194.1, on the reverse strand, counting down.
GGTTGTCAGTTCTTCGAGCGATGTGGCCTGCCCATTGCCACTTCAACTTGCATATTCTGAGAGCTATGTCGATGACCCTGGTCCTTCGGCGGATTTCCTCATTTCGGATCTTATCGCACAAAGAAACTCCGAGCATAGCTCTCTCCATGGCTCGTTGCGTGACTCTGAGCTTCTCTAAGAGGCCAGCAGTTAAGGACCATGTTTCTGAGCCATAGGTCATCACTGGCAACACACACTGGTTATAGACCCTCGTCTTAAGACACTGTGGAATTTTGGACGAAAAGATGTCGCGTAGTTTCCCGAACGCTGCCCATCCGAGCTGGATTCTTCGGGTGACCTCTTTGTCGAAGTTGGATCTGCCAAGTTTAACAGTTTGTCCTAGGTAGACATAACTATCGACAACTTCGAGAGTATCGCTCCCAACAATTACCAGTACGAGTGGAACACGGACATTCGACATAACTTTCGTCTTGTCCATGTTCATTTTCACGTTTCTCAACAGGTGGGTCTTAACCCACCTGTTGAGAAACGTTACTGAGGTCCCTGAGCATTGTGTTAATATCCTCCAGCGATTCAGCTATGATGACTATATCATCGGCAAAACGAAGGTGAGTGAAATATTCGCCATTGATGTTGATGCCAAATCCGTCCCAGTCCAAGAGCTTGAAAACATCCTCCAATGCGTTCGTGAACAGTTTCGGAGAAATAACGTCTCCCAGTCTCACGCCTCTTAGCAATTGAATTGGCTTTGTGCTCTCCTCCTGTAATCGGATCGACATAGTGGCGTTTCTATATAAACACTTCAGCATTTCGATATACCTATAGTCAATACGGCACCGCTGAAGAGACTGTAACACCGCCCAGGTTTCGATGGAATCAAAGGCTTTTTCATAGTCCACAAACGCTAGACATAGTGGCCGATTAATACTCCTCAGTCTTCTGTATAATCTGGCGGAGCGTATGGATGTGGTCTATGGTGCTGAAGCCTTTTCGGAAACCGGCTTGTTCGGGAGGCTGGAAGTCATCAAACCTGCGTTCGAGACGGTTCGTAATGACCCTCGAGAACAGCTTGTACACATGGCTCAGGAGTGAGATGGGTCTATACTTCTTCAATAGGGTGTTGTTACCTTTTTTGAAGAAGAGCACCACCACACTCCTGTGCCATGCGTCTGGCGTAGTACCTTCGAGAATGACGGAATTAAACAACTTCTGGAGGACTAACAGCACTGGTTTTCCACCCGCTCGCAGAAGTTCTGTCGTGATTCCATCATCCCCCGGCGCCTTGTTGTTCTTGAGCTGTTGGAGGGCCATTCTAATCTCATACAGGCTAATGTCTGGGATATCCTCAGTGTAGTGTCGGGTCAGTTTCGCTCTGGTGTCCTGAGCTGAACTGACAACGGGCTGTCGGGTCGATGTGTACAGCTGTCCGTAAAACCTCTCTAGCTCTTTCAGCAGCTCTGGCTTCGATGAAATGATACTGCCGTCCTCGATCCTCAGTTTACTGACTGCGAATTGTACAACTGCGAATTGGGTACTTGAGAAACTGTCAAAATTTTTCGAAAATGTTATGATATATTTTAAAGAACTAACAGAAATAACACAAGTGTAAAAAAATAATGAAATCGATCAAAAAATGGAGTAGCTACACGTTTTAGAAGTTCTTGGTGGGGGCACTTTCTATCCTTGTCGTGCGAAACGGCCATTTGTACTACGTAACTATGGTGGTACGACAATATGACGTCACATCTTTGTAGCGCTGTCTCTGTCTAGCACGTCGTTTAAAATCGGTCAAAAGTAAGGCAATTTTTAAGATATTACACTTGTCTTTTTTACTTTTGTCTATCTTTTTAATTTACTGTTACCAAATCACAAGTAAAAAAAAAAAATCAAGTACCTAATAGTACTTAGTTATGATAATGTCACAAATCTTATTTTCACAACTTAGTGTCGCAGAAAGATTGTTTTAGCCGTATTGTAGTTATATCTCTAGACTAAGCCTAGGCTTTCATAATAATATAGGTATTACTATATCCCGAAAGATAGCAATATATGGAAGCCATTTATAACCATCTCATTTGATTAGACTAACCAACATTAAAACCCCATTTTAAAATCATTACCAAAAGTTTTACTAACAGGGCGAACCTATAAGTTTTTATACTGAAATGGTCACCAAAACTGGCATCATAACAAGGCATAGCCGAGTGCCGATGTACATATATAGCTTCGCTATGCGGGGCTCCTACTTCAGTCTGCAGGGTTTAAAGGAAACCAACATGAAGGGGATGGCGGGGTCTAGACAGAAAACGACGTGAGCGCACGGAGTGCCGAGCTCGCTTCGCTCGCTCTTACATCAAAATATTATAAAGTCAGTCAACCCGCGATCATGGCGCTTGCAACAGCGTCGAAATTTCGGGAACTCAAAACAAATAACAATCACGGAAGATATCCCATAGGTGACATTTTAAAAATATTATATAGATTTAAGTACTTCTCATTATTTCACTAGATTAGACTATCATTCATTTCAGCCAAAAGGGAGGGGTTTGACTGGTAAGATACATACATCACTTTCATATTAGGTATTACCTTCCAGGATTTAGAAGTATCCCTAGGGATATACCTATATCACGGCTATAACGGCGACTGTAGCCTATAAGAAACTAACCCTGAATCAGCATTCAAAGTAAATAGCTATACAGGTAAGAACGCCGGATCCTATCTGTGGAAGGATGGCACTTGTTTTGAGAATTGTGTCATTGTAATTCTCAGCATAATAATAAAAAAAATATTTTACCACTATGTAAAACTCGGTTTTGAATTTGACTGTTTGAAGTATTTGGTGAATAGCACAAAGCTAAGTATGTAATTACAGAAGTAATCCGCCCCGTCCAGCCGTCCACGGCCCAATGATCTGTTGACGCTTCCATCTAAAGCGGCTGTTTAATATGACAACATTACCTACTTTGTGTTCACGTCGGAAACAAACACAAAGCAGATTGCTCTGTTGTAGTGTTGTCTCGTCACACGCACTTAATTAATAATGGGAAGAAAACCTTCCCTAGATTGATGACCACACAGGCGACTCAGATTATTGCACGGCACAATTAAACTCTGTGAGTATGTCAATGTTACTTACTCATGCAGCGATTGGGTTGGTAATCTCTGTAATACGATTTTGCCTTGCGGTTGCAGGCACTACAGCATGTGGCCCTAGGTTCGATACCTGGATGTGTGCCCCGCTCGCCCCTGTAGCACTACTATAGTTCATCCAAGGCGCATGAATGTACAATCTATGCAATGTTGGATGTTAATGGCTTGCACTTGTTGGATGAATGGCAACACATTTTGCAATGCAACATTTATGCAGTTCAGTGATTACATCTGCATGTCACGCAGACGTTTACATGACATTATTGGCGGTCGCTCGGTGTTAGTGTAGCTAACTGTTGTGTTGTGAACTAACTTGTGGTAGATGTGACAGCGCCCATTTATTCATTCACGAACAGGATCAAAGTTACTTTGATCGGTTTATGGAATAGAGACATGCCAGAGAGAAATATATTTAGTGGTGAGTATCAAAAGGTTAAGGAGTGCGAGCAATAAGTTAGTGATGTTGTTGTGCGCCGCTCATTAATTAGAGCGGCGCGGAGAGCAGGCCGCGGGACGCGGGTGGAGGGGGGGGGGGGGAGAGTTATGACACTAAGTAATGAGCTCCGTTAAAAAGATGTCAAACAAAGTGTCGGCGGGATGCGCGGCGCGGCGCGGCTGAGCGACCACATTTGTCACGCGCACCCTCGCGACTGTGACGTGGACCAGTACATCCGCGGTTGCAAGTGAGGACCCACTGACCCGGTCTGCAGATATTAGTCTCCGTGGGCAGTCGGAGTCACCTGCTTTTGCTTTCAGAGTACACCAAAATCTTGTTAGTTCTCTAAATTGACGAGATCTTTGACAATTTGGCGGATTAAACTAAGTACTCAAAGCCATTCCCAAAATAATCAGTTACTATTTACTAAGCGAAACTATTTGGCTAGACGGGAACAAGGTTGGTCCACTTTCACATTAAATGGTTGGTAGGTAATCGTAATAATATAATGTTTGAGAGTGCAAACGTTTTTTTTTCCTATAATCCTCCTTGGTTTCGTCACAGTCGGGTTATAAATAGACAAAATTTCAGTTATTGAAGTACCTTTTTTATTCCCCGTTTTTTAGTTTAGTAAAATGAACGATTTTTTGTTTCGAATTACTTTTAAAAATATATGTTAACATTTATTTTTATTTGTTTTGCATATTTTTTATCTTTGAAAAATATTTATTTTGGTTGCCTAATCGACGGGTTTGGATGAAAAATATACCGACTTTCATCAAGAAAGTCAAACATAAATTAAAGTTTCTTGGCAGCAGTAATTTTTTTTAAAGAAAGGTTTTTTTGGGTCAGAGCCCATTCGTCCCCTAAGATTCGCACCCTGTGCCCACTCGTCCCCTGGAACTTTTGAGGGGCCCATTCGTCCCCTGAAGAATATTTATTTTTATTCATTCTTCTAATATAAGTACATGTATATGTGTATCTGCAGCTTGGTAGTCCTGGTACAGTCGCGCAGAAAGGGCTAAAATAAAAAATATAGTAATTCGGTAGATATCATGCTTATTTCAAATAAGATTAACACATACAAAATCACAATGTCCTAGAAACTCACAAAATACAACTCTTTTACAAAAATCAGCCTTGATTGACCATCATATAAATCAACATTCAATATAAAATATGCAAAAAAATAGAACACTTAACAACAGTAAATAATCACTTCTTATTTTTTTGTATATTTACCAACTACTTAAATGCAAAATCATAATAGGTAGCTTAAATCTAAAAAATTGTAACAGTACAAAAAAAAAACTAAAATCACAGTAATTATTGAAGACTAGATCTATAAATCAACATATATTTTTTTTGTATATTAACCAACTACATGCAAAATCGTAATAACTTAAATCTAATCAATTTTAACTAGAAGTGCCGACATAAAAATTGGCTAAAATCACCGTATATTTTGTATATTTACCAACTACACTACATACATGCAAAATCTTAATAACTTAAATCCTTCGATCAATATTAAATCTAACAAACTATCAGTGTTGCCAACTCAAGTACTTCAAAATATGCTAGATTGGTGTAAAAAATATGCTTACCTTCTCTAAAAAATGCCAAAAAAAAAAATACCAACATAATTAAGTATCAGTATTTATTGAGAAATTAAATCAAGGGAATAGAATATCAAGGTCTTCATCTTCATCAACATCAGCTGATGTGGAAGGCTGAGAGCCGGAGTCGTAACACTCTTTGGTTCCGATACTGCGTAGTACATTGTCTGGAACAGTGTAAGAGTAACAGCACTTTCCTGCTCTTTTTAGGCCGAACCTAACGTACAAAATGGCATTCAGGGTTCCTACCGCCAAACAGTTTCGGAGTTTTGTTTTTACCAGACTCATATTTTGGCTGAATACACGTTCAATGTCCGCATTTAAATGCGGCAAGTTATAAGAGACATTGCAAACTCACATAACTCTGCAAAGGGGTTATTATCAGCAGCATGTTTATATTGCATGACTTCATTCCAGAACTTTACTGTGGAAGTCAAGGATTCCCATTTAATGTGAACTATATTTCTCCATTGAGATACCAGTTTTTTTTTAACAAGCCATTCGTAGTGGGACAATTTTACATCGTAAGCCTATCATCGTATATCTTGACGGATTATCATTCATCATGGCTCTTTTTTCAATGATCTGTTATGATTTGTTAAATTAATTCCGTTAATAAACTGTTCACAAGTGTACTATGTTAACCGTTTCTTATGTAAAATATAGCTAACTAGCTGCTACCCGCGACTTCGTTCACGGGGAAATTTTGATGTGTGACTGTCTCGTTGATCGAGTGGTCCCAAGTGCAACTACTGAGGATGAGGTCCGTGGTTTGATTGCAAAGTTTTTTCGCAGTAGAAGCCAGGCCACGGAGCGTGGTTTTCGTGCCCGGTCGATGGCAATACTATATCTATAGACATCAAACGCCCTACATAGCGCATTACATAGCGCTTGAACATTACTCCAAATTATGAAAACGTGCATGGTAAGTTCATCTTCTGTTGGCACTGGATGGGAAAACTCTTCGGAAAGTGGATTTTACGCATCTACATCTAATTCCACTCGACTCTCTCCCGTTTAAAGCAGCTTATTTGCAAAGACATCTGTTCCATGGCCAGTCGCAGATTTTTGGTGATGTTGCAAGTTGGGGTAAGATTCAGCGGCAATTTGTAAACGGAAAGAGCAATCTGGCCATTGTTAAGCAAAGTTGCAGCAATGCCCGAGGAAGCCACAGCGATAAGACGGCACGGTTGACGCAGTGCCTCGGCGTTTGACTGTGACGCTGCATACTGTATTCGATCCCCGCACTGAACAAATAAATTTATGTCGTGGGTCTTATCTAATTTTAATTACTTAGGGTTTTATTTTAAAGTTCTTACAGCTGTTTTTCTTACTGTGTACTTGTCAATTTGTATTTGTTGACTATTCACGACAAATATTAACACCGCAATTCAGTAAATGGTGTCAAATGAACAATGCCATCTGTCGAAGACGAAGTTAAACTGCCAAAATTTAATGCATGGGAAGCAAACACACACTATAGGGCTTAGGCTATGTAGTTTCCTGCATGGATGGCGCGCGGAGGCACTACATGCCGCGGTAGCGGAGTTACCCACTCCGCTACCGCGGCATGTTGCCGCTTGGCGGACAGACCCCCCGTTGTGATTTCATGGCATTGTGTCGCATTGCTGTCGCAACCCCGTGCAGGGCACAGTCACAGTGGTGGTAAGTCCCCTCTTTGAGGTGTGGCTTGAGAGGCGCCACGGCGCCCTCACCTTCCGTCTGGCGCAGGTCCTCACCGGACACGGTTGTTCCGGGAGGTACCTGCACCAAATCAGGCGGAAGGAAACATGATGGAGCACACCGTGGAGGTCTGCCCTGCGTTGAGCCCCGTCGTGTTCTCTTAGCGGTGATCGGCGGCGGCGACCCGTCTGGTCCTGGTTCAAGCCATGGTGCGGGGCGAGAGGGGATGGGACGCCTTCGCCTCCTTTGGCGAAGCAGTGATGCTAGCAAAGGAGGTGGCGTAATGTGAGAGAGAGAGAACCTCTCGTCCCAGCCGCAACAGGAGACGCTCCGGGCGTCGGGGGCCCCGTGATGGCTTCCGGCCACCGTAGGCGCGGACCTGTGGACGGTAAGTATAGTGGGCTAGCTCGCCGTCCGCCCGTCTTATGACGACGACAGGCCGTGTCGACGGCGCGTTCGTGTTCCACGCGCGCCCTCAAAGAGATGTCAGCAATATGGAAGCGCCGCCGCTCGTCGGGGCTGCGGGTTGTTCGAAAGAGATATCGCGACCCCAGCACAAAGGGCAAAGAAGGAACATGGGTGGTTTTTAGTCAGTAGAATTTTGGCATTCCCTACCACTCTGCCCAGAGCAGGAGGAGTCATTTGATGATTCCCATCCTCCAAAAAAAAACCCTATGTAGATTTTCAAAGCAGCGTTATTTAAACTAATCAAGAGTACCTTTTGCTATCGTAACTGTTTGAAAAAGACGATTTAAAAGTTATCTTGTGAACACATTTATTAATTAGTACCCTTTCGATGCAATAGATGTCGTTGCATGTATGTTTCTTATTGATGATAAGTTCTTCTCAAATACTTTAAATTCGTATATCTTTTGAGGGAGAGCACCAATTACAATAAAACAAAAACTAATCATATTAGTTTTTAAAATGTACACGTGATAATACTATAATAAACTAATACACCCAAGACACATAGACTACATACAAAAATTCTAAAAATGATTGTAACACAACAAAAGAGAACGTTATGTTTTCTAACTAATAAATGTTCAATTATACAGAAACTCTACGTCTACAGATTTATAATATTGTATTGACAATGAAAAGAAGATTTTATTAATTAATCTACTCTGAATTGATTTGAAAATCATATAGCATCAAAATAAAAACAAATACCTGGAACTTACAAAAAGTGAAAACCGATTGGGGATCGAACTCGCGAACATGTTTGAAAATAAAACATCACAAAAAGTGAGTTCTGACTGTGATTTGAACTTGCGTACCTTTGCTTACAGGTAAGTCTCTGTACCGTTAGGCTACGAACACCAGTGACTAACAGCTTGAAATAGACCTTCTATTTTAATATAAGTATGACAGTTGACAGTTCGATTGTGGTTCGATACCGAAAATTTGAAATGACGTAAGGGACTTCAGCTTTCTCTTGGATTTGCAACGCTCGCACCAGGCACCTAAAGTGAAAAATGCACAGCACACTCGATGTCCCTTGCGATATTTCGTATTTTCAGTATCAAGCTGTAAAACAGTTGAGGATTATGGATAATGCAATACTGCTCACCCCCTTAAGTTAATATGGGGATAATATATAGCCCATGTGTTATTCCAGACTATAATCTACCTCTGTGCCAAATTTCATTCAGATCCGATCAGCCGTTCTGGCGTGAAAGAGCAACAAACATCCATCCATCCATCCATCCTCACAAACTTTCGCATTTATAATATTAGTAGGATTTTATCTCAGGGGACCAGTAGGCACCTGAATAGGTGCCGAATCTTTAACTTATATTGTATAAATATTAGAGGGGACGAATGGGTACCTTAAAAATAATATTTTTTATTAAAATATTAATTAAAATATTAATATATTTTTAGCTCACCATAGTTAACCAAAACATTTCGGAGTATAATGAAAAACTTTGATAATTTCTCGGTTTTCCTGTCGCGTCTTAATTTTCTACCTGATATTATCATACTGACCGAGTGTAGACTACATGAATATACCCCAAAGGTTCAATTAAATGGCTACGAATGCCATTATTCTCAATGTTACTTAAATCAGAACGATGGTTTAGCTGTAATTTATAAATCGGAACTTAATGTCACAATAGTCGAGCCGCCTTTTAAAGATGGAAACTGCTTAGTTATAAATGTTGGAACAGAACTTACCATTTTTGCTATCTATCGATCGCCTTCAGTGTACAACATTGGTAATTTTTGCGAGTCTTTAGAAACCCTTCTCAGCTCCAACAATACATCATCGATGGCAATTATAGGGGACATAAATATCGATATCAGAATCGGCACGGAAGACAAAAGAGCCAACGACTATCTTGACATTACAGGTTACTATGGTTTTTATCCAGGGCACCAATATTCGACACGCGAAAATTCTTGCCTTGATCATGCCCTAATAAAAACAAGAAAATCCGCTAAAGTTGTAGTATGTCAATCTTCTCTCATCGATCATGATACAGTGCTGATAGGAATAAGTAAAGATCCCTCAAGTCAAATATCTACCCCTGGGCTGATAAAGTATAAGCTTAAGTATGACTACCCCAACATTCTTAATGAGATCGAAAGTATAGATTGGAAACCTATTTTAAACTCCGATGACTTGAATGCAGTAGTGAATATATTTACTGATAACTTAAAAGCAGTCATAAATCGACACACCAAACAGGAAGTTTTGCGTAATTCTAAAACCATTAGAAGGCCCTGGCTGACCGAAGGTCTATTGAAATGTGTACGTAAAAGAGACGCTCTTCACTGTGAAGTTAAAAAAGAAGGAAATAAGGACAATTACGCTCTGCAACAGAAATACAAAACCTATAGAAACCGCTGTAACAATATTTTAAAAAACCTAAAAAATGCCTATGATAAAAACCTCTTAGACAGTTCTAAAACTGACAGCAAAAAAACCTGGGCTGCGATAAAAACAATCTGTAATATTAAGAATAAAAAATCTAATAGTGTAACCTTACTTAACGCAAATCCTGATCCTGTAATCTCGCTGAATACGGCTAATACTTTCTTTGCTGATGTAGGAATACAACTTGCCGAGCAATCCTTGACTCAACTTAAAACTACAGAGATAGAACTAGCAAAAATGGCACTAACGCTGGATAACACTGACCCTTCTCTATCACAATCTTTCTTCATGACTCCAACCGACGAAACAGAAGTTATCTCCATAATAGGCAACCTTAAAACCGACTCCGCTCCTGGTTGGGATGGTATTCCGAATCGCGTACTTAAATTGGCCCAACATTGTCTAGCCGGTCCCATCTCACATATATGCAATCTGAGTATGTCGTCAGGAATAGTTCCAGTTCAGATGAAAACGGCGAATATCTGCCCGATCTACAAAGCTGGTGACGCATCAGTCCCATCTAACTACCGACCGATATCTCTTCTAACATCTCTATCCAAAATTTTGGAGAAGCTGGTGAACAAGAGATTGTTGGCGTACTTGGAGGGGAGGCAACTGATATCGGCCAACCAGTACGGCTTTCGGAATGGTAGATCAACGGAGGACGCGGTCTCTAAATTGGTGGATCATGTCATTGATATCCTTGACAAAGGCAAAAAGTGTGTTGGCGTCTTCCTTGATCTTGCCAAGGCTTTTGATACCGTGTCAAGGCCCATACTGATCAGGAAGATGGAACGTTTAGGGATCAGGGGCATTGCTCTGGAATGGTTTACCTCCTATCTTTCCGAACGCAAACAGAAGGTTTGCCTGGGTGATCATCAGAGCTCCTTTGCAAACGTGACATATGGCGTGCCCCAGGGTAGTGTCCTTGGACCCACCTTGTTTCTCCTGTACGTTAATGGTCTCTGCTCAATCAATTTGAACAACGCACTAATATCTGCGTACGCTGATGATACAGCTATTATTTTCCATGGAGACTCTTGGCAGGAAACCTACAACATCGCAGAGGTTGGTATGCAGAAGGTTACCAGTTGGCTACAACATAATCTACTGACCCTTAATATTAATAAAACCAAGGTAGTAAATTTTTCTGTCAGCATAAAAACAGCTGCCCCTAAACAGCTTGCACTCAAATCCCATCAATGCAATTTTAGTCTAGGGGGTTGCTGCAGCTGTCCCATTTTTGAACAAGTCAGCAGTATTAAATATCTCGGTATTAGCATAGACCAACACCTGACATGGGCAAAGCAAATCGAATCGGTAACTTCGCGTGTAAGGAAACTTTTATACATTTTTAAAAAACTTCGATCTGTTGCTGACAAAGAAACCCTCAGGATGACTTACCTTGCTTTATGTCAGTCTGTGTTAAGTTACTGCATAATAACTTGGGGTTCCGCCGGGAAAAGTTATTTGATTGCTGCTGAACGAGCACAAAGAGCTATCCTTAAGGTCTCTCATAGATTAGGAATCCGATACCCCACCGAAATGTTATATCGAAAGACGAGAGTGCTTACGGTGCGCCAACTGTACATTTTATCAGTAGTACTTAAATTCCACAAAACTGCATGTGCAACGATGGTAACGAACCATCGCACACGCAGAAAACCTACGTGGAACAGAATTTTCTGCAAACTCAAATTTGGAAACAAGGGCTTCTCTCGTATTGGGCCATACTTATACGAGAAAGCTAACGCTAAGCTCCAAATATTCCCCTTAACAAAATTCGGGTGCAAAAAACAGGTACAGGATTGGCTGCTTGATCTTAGTTATGCTGAAACGGAAAACCTTTTGGCGTTCAACCATTAACGTATTCATCATCACATAATTAAACACAATCATCACCTACATACTTACACTTATCTCATACACACTCACACTCATAACCTACATACTTACACTCATCACATACACACTTACACTCATCACAGACACACATAAACTTGGTTACCTTTTAGTCCTTAGTTTAATAAATTAAAACTGTAATCGCTGCATTTGTTTCTTCATATAATGAATTGTTGTAATCTGTCGAAAGAGACTGGATCCTGCGACACAGGGTATCCTAGTGCGGGATTCAGTGTCATTCTTTTTTTATTGTAAAACTTTTTTATGAACCAATAAACATTATTATTATTATTATTATTAATTGGTCCCCTACCAGGAGACCAATGGGCACCTATATAAGGGCCGAATCTACAACTTTTATGCTGGGGGACGAATTTTAGGGGACGAATGGGCTCTGACCCGTTTTTTTTTGCTCTTTTTAGGTCTTGTATGAATTTTATATTGAAACTAGAAGTTATTTAGGGAAGTATTCATAATGTCATTAACATAGCAGAAGAACAAAAATAAGGGTTCCGTTTTTAGCAATTCGGCTACGGAACCCTAAGAACACGTACATATTACGGGAAGTAACTCTCAAAAACTACTCAAGCAAAGTTTTCAAAGGATGGGACCGCCGCGCCGCGTTTACTGCCTTCATATACCAAATAAAAAATTACGTAAATCCGCCCAATAATCAAGGAGAATACATAACTCATCCATACATTCTCCTTTTCTTGAAGTTAAAAATGAAACATCCCATGGTAACAACACATTTGAACTTACGTTAACAATAAATGCGGCGTCGCGTCGGTCGGTACCGTGCAGTCAAAACGATTATTGCGAACTAAGAGAACAGCACATCACCTCTCATAAAAGCTGAAACATCAGGCTGAAAGTGATGGCAATCTTGATATTTTTTTAGGAAAACAGTAATTGAATCACGTGTTTCCACAGATCTCAGAAAACTGCCCTTCCTTTGCATTCAGTCAGTTTGCGGACATCTTTGTAAAGTCTTCGCTCCGTACAGTCGAGGGGAGTCCCCGGTGCCCCATACTACGTGTCGTACTCACGTACAATCAGCAACAGAAGTAGTTTGAGATATTACTCGGTACTAACAAGTTATTGAAGAGAATCTTCTGAAACATGAAAATAATAGCTGGAGTCCTGTACATCAAATAAATAAAATTTCGAAATATTAAGCTACTTCTGTTGCTGACCGTACCTACGCACTCTCCTTCTCTCCACTTCAGGACTCGTTTGCTCCAATGAGCATCGGTCTCCCAACCATGTCAGGCGAGCCCACTGCCACTTCAGTCTGTCTACTCTAAGCATGCTCTAAGACTGCGGTGAGTACAAACAAAAAAAAATAGTAGTAGTAGTAATAGTAGTTTTAATATCAATAAATTAATCAAATTCGAATGTAAGAATCAATTGTTACGAACGTCATAGTTAGGTACAAAAGAAAATCCCCGAATTGCTCGTCAGTCACCACTTTCCAATTCCCACATAATGCAGTTATTTAGATAGCTAGCTACAATACAAAGGCAGCGTCTAATAAAGTTGCTTTCGAAAACTAAAGTTACGAAAAGTGAAGGGGTTTTTTCTCTTTTTGCCAGTTGGTCATTTTCCATATATTGCTTATTTGAAGAAGTGATAATTTAAGTTAGTTAGAGGCAGCATATTATTGTATGTCCATCTTGTGGGACGTCATGCAAGGAGTATGAAGTATGCTCCGTAGTTTATCAGCCCCTAACCACACATGAGTAGTTATCTAGCCGGGGGTCGATAGTGGCTCGCGACGGCGACCGCCGCAGCCGCCGCCCGCTGCGGGGTGCGCGGGGGGCACGGGAGGCACGGGAGGCGAGGTACTTCGCGCTCCACTGCTCCACACACTGCTAATTAGCAGCCCGATACAATTAGCTTGTTCATTTATAACGAGCCCCCCCCCGCCCCGTACCCCGTGACCCCGACTGCCGCGCTGTGCAAGCGCACAATGTAACGCGTTTCACCAACGAATACCGCGCATACGCGCCAAAACAATAAAAATATTTGTCCCTAATGAGTTTTCATTATGAATAGCTCATAAAATTTAAATAGCCGAGTGCGGCGCACATTAATATTTATAGCTCTGTAATCAGTTCGCGTACGTGTGATCATTACACGAGCGCTAACCAGGTGACTGCTGATGTTTCACCGCAATTCTATTCAAATATATGAAACGTTGAATTTCGTATAGGTAATTGGAAACGTGCTGAGAGTGTACCTCGCCACGCAGTTGTCCCCCTATTCATACGGACTCAGGTGAACAGTTTATTGAGTCAAACTGGCCAACGAATATTCGACATGTCAATTACGAGTATGTGCAATAGACATGATATGAGTGCAGGTTGAGTGACGCGCGCGCCAGCACGCGACAGCTCATCTGCATATCGCGACTATAGTGCCGGCAATGCGCAATGCGCCCGCATCCGCCCCAGAACTACTGCCATGCTAATGATGACACCGTCACATTTGCATCTTTGTCGATACTTTTCCAACAATCGGCTGACAAGTTACAACCATCACAAATATGTCAATCTACCAGAATACCTACCCACTGTATCCTACACAAGAATATTATGCACCTAATGGCAATTGTGTTGTGTAACCCTGACACAGCCAGAAGGCGACGTGGTAGGCCTCGAGGGAGATGGCGGGACGAGCGTGACAGAACCAACGACCAGTGGTCTACGTTGGCCCTGGATCGCAAAATTTGGAAATCGTGTGGGGAGGCCTTTGCCCTGCAGTGGGATGACACAGGCTAACAGTAATGGCTATAGCAGTGTATAATAGTGCAAAATTTTCAGGATATCAATATCCTGAAAAATATTATCAATATCAAGATGCTTTTACTACGACAATACAGGCCTACGGTGCTACGGCGTAGCAGGTTCCGTGTCGCGCGGTACTTCAGACATAGTAGTTGTAGCTTCACTTTATCTCAAATCAAACAACGGCTTATTTGCATGAGTTTTGTGAAGTCCCCCACAGCCGTGCAGGTCGTGTCTATACTTGCACTGGTGCATGTGTGCGTGCTCAAGTGGGCGGCGCGCGCTCGCCACGCCCACTGCCTGCCGAGCGTGCAGTCTACGGAGATCATACTCACCTGCTATATACGCACAGATGTACACACATACATACGCTACAATTAAAACACCCGCCAGTATGATATCTTTGAGAAAATAGCCACAAAGGTCGCCACGTAACGCGTGAGCTTTAGCAGCGCAAGATGAGCGACATAATGAGCTCGCGTAATGAGAGGACGTGTGTGACCGCGGTGCTGGGGGACAGCGGGCGCGGGAAGCACTTCATGGAAATACTAGTAATGAAGTTATAAGTAGCGTCAAACTAACTTCCATAATTATGGACCAGTAAATCGACAATTATCGTACTAGCTGGACGCTAACTGTTTCATGGAACTATATACCATCGTTTTGTATGAAAGCCACTTACCAGTGTGAAGAGTGTTGAGCCATAGTTATCAAACATGGAGTGCTCATGGACAGACACAAGCCATTACGTGTAAATGTGGCCGCCATACTTCACCCGGATTGTGAAACAGCGCCTAGTAGGGGCGCTGCACCGATTCGCGACCGCTTTCCTAATATCGCCTCCCTGCAACTGATTGGTTTATTCAGATACCTAAATATAGGCGACTGCGAAATGTAGTCACTGACCATAATATGTAAACGACTGCTAAGATGGCTTATTGGTTAGAAAGAACATACTTACCGTGACTAGGCAAACCGACCCAAGCCAAACGGAACCGGGTACATTTCGGCTCGTAGCCGTAACAAACCTTGTACAGGTTGTTGGGACAAGTCGTGCTATTCCTGCTGAGCACAGCGCAGAACCACCATACCTACTAGCGCGGAGCCGGCTGTGCTGACTACGATGTTTGAACTTCCTGTAATGGAAGGTGGGAAACCATCAAATGACTTCTGCCGCTCAGGGCGGAGTGGAAAGGAGTGTCAGACTTCTACTGACTAAAAATCACCCATGTTCTTTCTTAGCACTTTGTGTCCGGACCGCGGTATCTCTTTCGAACAGCGCTCAGCCCTATTTGATGTAATTTTATAATTTTCATAAACATTATGGAGTGGATGATTTGTTTATGTTCCCAATTCAACCCTTTTTTATTGTTGTTGTTGGATTGGCATAATATAAGTGTTTTCCATTTTGGCGTGCAGTTTGAGTTACATCTGATTCTCTTATTTACATTAAACTAGCTCATGCCCGCGGCTTCGTACGCATGGGTGTCGGACAAATTATACACTAAAACCTTCCTCCATCCATTGGTGAAAACAGCATGAAAATCGGTGCAGTAGTTTATGAGTTTATCGCGAAGTCGCGAACAGACAGAAAGACAGACGCGGCAGAAGACTTTGTTTTATATAATACTAGCTGATGCCCGCGACTTCGTTCACGTGGAAAAATGTGTGTCTGTCTTGTTGATCCAGTAGCCCTAAGCGCGACTACTGAGCATGAAGTCCGGAATTTGATTCCCGATACGGGCAACGGGTTTTCTCAGTAGAGGCCACGGAGTCTCGTTATGTGCCCGGTTGATGGCAATAGCCCATAGTACATCAAAACGTCAAGCGTTCCCATTTACATGGCGCTTCAAGATCACTGCGAAATATCGGTGTACGATTAGGTACACCACTACCTAACCCTTTCGGAAGTACAGGCGTGATCATGTCTATAGATGTGCATAAGTACTTTTGAACTGCCAAATCTTGTCTAAGTTATTTTATTGTGATCATCATCCACACGTTCCTTGGTGACAGCACCTGCCTCCCTAAAAATCACTATTCTTATTTTATTTACCTACATGAACCTCAAAAATAGGTAAAACGTGCATAATAAGTTCATCCTCTGTTGGCTGAAAAAAATCTTTAGAAAATAGAATATTCCCATCTGCCTCCAGATTCCTGACGATTCTCTCCTATTTGAATCAGTTTATTTGCTAAGACGCCTGCTTCGTGGTCGTTGTACAGTTAACATAAGACGCAGATTTTTGATCCTCGACCACAGCGACGACGCTTTGAGACATGTGTTTATTTCATCCACCGGTGTGTCCCCTGCAATGACTGGCAGGGTCTGACTACAGTCGCCTGTGATCAACACAACAACGCTGTCCTGCAAGCTGCGGTTCAACGCCTCTAATGCATGCTTGTGCGATATTGTGCACTCATCCCATATTAGTACTGTTGGCACTGGAGGGAAAAAATATTCGGAAAATAGAATTGGCCCATCTGCGTCCGATTCCAGACTTATCTTTCCTGTTTTCAGTTTATTTGCAAAGACGCAGTTTTTGGTGATGTTGCAATTTAGGGCAAGATTCAGCGGCAATTTGGAAACGGAATGTGCAATTATTGTGTAGTCGGGCTATTGTAAAACAAAGTTGCAGCAATGCCCGAGGAACCCACAGCCACACAGCTATATGACGGCACGGTTGGCGAAGTGGCATGGCTGGGCGATTGATTGTGGCGCTGCTTGTCTTATTTTACTTTCGTTTTATTTTCGTACTGTGTGTATTCGTAAATTTTTTATTCAGAAAATACAAAATTTGATTCGTCAGATGTGTATACAACGCCATCTATCGAAGACGAAGTCAAAATTTAATGCATAGAAAGCGAACACACTAACTTTAAAGTTTATATTATAGGCTATGTCGATTCTCAAAGCAGTGTCATTTAGACTATTTAAGAGTACCTTAGCTATCATAACTTTTTGAAAAAATAGATTTAATTAGTTCTCTTGTGAAAACATTTATTAATTAGTACCAATTTGGTGTAATAGATGTCGTTGTCGTTATCTTTCGTTATGACGATAAGTTCTTCTTTTTTAATCAATCAATGCTCGATGACCTCAGTGGAGCTTCCGAAATAGTGGGTCTTAAAATGAACATGGACAAAACCAAGGTTACGTTGAATGTCCATGTATCACCTACTCTTATCAAGATCGGAGACACTACACTTGAAGTTGTGGACGAATATGTCTACCTGGGACAAACGGTCCAGTTCGAGAAAGAGGTCAATCGTCGAATCCTACTCGGCCGGACAGCGTTCGGGAAGTTGCGCGGTATCTTCTCGTCCAACTTACCACAGTGTCTCAAGACGAAAGTCTATGACCAGTGTGTGCTGCCAGTGATTAGATATGGGACCGAAAAGTGGTCGCTCACAATGGGCCTCATCAGAAATCTCAAAGACATCCAAAGGGCAATGGAGAGGGCTATGCTCGGAGTTTACTTGCGTGATCGAATCAGAAATGAAGATATCCGCATGAGAATCAAGCTTACCGACGTAGCCCGACGATTCGTCAGACTTCAGCAGTGGCAATGGGCACATTGCTCGCAGAACGGATGGCCGATAGGCCGAAAAGTTGTGGAGTAGTGACTGCGAACCGGAAGACGTTGCGTTGGAAGGCCTCCCGACAGACTACAGACAAAAATTTCTAAAACACGCCAATTGAAAACATTTTTTTTTAAATAATATGTTCAATGTACAGAAAATCCACGTCTACACATTTATTATTATGTATTCAGATTTATTATCACTTTTTGTTGTTTTTATAATTATTTTAAAATTATAAAGCATCAAAATAAAAACAAATACCAAAAAAATACAAAAAGTGAAAACCGATTGGGGATCGAAATCGCGAACATGTTTAAACAGTTTTGGAAATCTTACATCATTATAAAAAACACAAAAAGAAGGCTCTGACTGAGATTTGAACTTGCATACCTTTATTTACAGGTAGGTCGCCGAACCGTTAGGCTACTTACACCTGTGTCAAATGATTCAAAATAATCGTTCTATTGATATACATACTATGACAGATATCGGCTGTCAAACAGTTGAGGAAAATGTACATAATGCAATATTGCTCACCCCCTTAACTTATTATAGCGACATTATATAGCCCATGTGTTATTCTAGACTATAATCTATCTCTGTGCCAAATTTCATTCAGATCCATTGAGCCGTTCTGGCGTGATAGAGTAACAAACATCCATCCATCCATCCTCACAAACATTCGCATTTATAATATTAGTAGGACGTAGTGATACCTAGAGTGCTGTTTTAAGCGATAATAATAATATATCTAGTGTGTATTGAGAAAAAAAAACACGATGGACAAAAACATCGACCAAAATAGTTTGTCTTTTATGCTTCGCCAATTGAATTTCGTGTTCGAAGTCACTTTATATGTTACAGAAGGCATGGGATAGACTTTATCAAATATACGTGCTTATTAGTGGAACAAAACGTTCAAAAGCAATCGAGATGTGAACCCATTTTGTCTCGCTCTGGTACGCCATCAACGTCTGCAACTGAAGTTAACATCCCAAAAGTGAAGGAAATAGTGACTGAAAATTCTCAACCAAGTTTAGGAGTGATAGCCGCCGATAACTTTCTGTGTCTCACGAGTCCGTACCATTTTTAACCGACTTCAAAAAAAGAGGAGGTTTCTCAATTCGACCGCATATTTTTTTATGTTGGTTCGCGGATATCTCCGTCAATTATTGACCGAATTTCAAAATTATTTTTTTGTTTGAAAGAATATACTCCCGAATTGATTCCATTGGCACCAAGTCAAGATCTGATGATGGGATCCTTGAGAAATCGAGGGCAACCCTCAAATTTTATAGGTACTTATAATGCTTTTCATGTAATAATATTTTCTGAAGCTGTCGTTTAAGTATTTGCGTCTGATAATTATAATCTCATGTGGCTGCGCTGATGATGGAAGGTACAAATCCTCAACGGTTAGGAGTTGGAAGATAAATCTTTATTAAAATATTATGGGGACGTATAATTATATGGTTATATTCTTTCAGGTTATCTAGGTGAACTGATTATGGAAGGTACCTACTATACTCCTCAACGATTAGGAGTTGAAAGCAATAATAAGGGAATCTTGAAGGTTATGGGTTAGGTTTCTTGGTTTAATGTTAAATTCATAGTAAATATTTGCATAGGATATTACAACTAAAAATGGAAAAATTAAAACACAAAATAGTGAAAAATAAACTTCAGAAGAAAAATCTGCTTCTGAAGTCGATGGCAAAAAACGAAATCAAACACAAGTCACAAAAGTCCTGAATTTGATCGTAAAGGCAGCAACCTCAGTTGTGGGCGACCCGCCATGACCACGAACACTCTGTCAAGAGTGAACCACTCAGAAGAGAGGCGTATCTGCATTATAGGCTCAGTGTAGGTACTCTATCTGTATTACACATAAGTGTTCTGTTCACGTGTTTCATGGTTCCGTCAATAAAAGTTTCTAAATAGTTTAATATTAATAATTATAATGTGTAGTTTTCCCGATATCAGTAATTAAATATATTATTTTTGACAGTCTGACTACGCAATGAATCATTTACCGAGCTCATTAAAAAATACTGGCTCAATAGTTGGCGGCGCACACCGCTCAGCGGCCGCGCGGCTATGGCGGCGGGTCCCCTACTCGCGACACGCACATTCCTCGCGTTCCTACTTGATATATTAGATTTGTGTTTCATTAATTATACTTCCTCTAAATAATGTGCTGTAACTACCGCCGACTGACTACTTCCATATCGCTGTAATAATAAAAGTTAATTCCGAGTGGACGTATCGTACGATACTAGGAATGCCCGTGTTTATATCAGAAGGTACTTACTTACATATTCAACTGAAACGCCAAACTTTATTCACTTTTGCTCCATGACGTATTTCAAATGCTGAACCAAGAGAATATTTGAAGCTATTTGAAGCTAAATACTATGCAGTTTATACTGTAGTATTCTTTAAGACGGAGGTATCAACCGGCACATAGAATGGCGACTTTTTGTGAAAACATTTAAGTAGATGCTTGGAACCAATTTAGGTGCCTACATTAGTGCATGGAATGTGATAAGTTGCGTGTATCTGGCGAGTGTGGAGGTTCTGGGAACGGGTCGCGCTCAGTTCTGCGAAGCCCGCGCTGCGCCGAATCCGAGCCGCATTCCTGCCGAGTGCCGCTGCCTAGCCACGACTCCTACGACGCCATTATTAGCCCTGGTTCACGAACTAGGTTATAACAGATAGGTACACTAAACGTTACAAGAAACGTATACCTAACAGAAATAAGTAGTGTAATCATAGGGGGCACTGTCATTATTATATACTCATGAACACGAAGTATTTGAAACTAGATTCGGTAGGACCAGTCATGTTTGGACACAAGATAATTATGAAGTAAATTTTGAAAGGGTCGCTAAATGCTTCTCGTCGTGCCCCATGTAGGTATTTCAGATGGTAACATCAAGAATCATCAAGTATCTGCATACAGTTGTCACTTAGTATAAAACAAAGTCACTTCCCGCTGTCTGTCCCTATGAATGCTTAGATCTTTAAAACTGCGCAACGGATTTTGATGTGGGTTTTTTTAATAGATAGAGTGATTCAAGAGGAAGGTTTTAATATCTTTTTTCCACCCGTGCGAAGCCGAGGCGGGTTACTAGTTATCCATAAGTATGTAAAGGCGTGGAAATTAAATCGACAGAAGAAGCTATTTTTAACCGACTTCCCAAAAAGGAGGAGGTTCTCAATTCGATCGGTTATATATATATATTTTTTATGTATGTACACCGATTACTCTGCGATTTATGATCCGATTTACGTGATTTTTTTGTTTGATGCGGAATGGTTGCCATTTGGTCCCATAAAAATTTAGTATAGTTTGGCCAAGTAGGTACTTTTCATTTTATGAAGATTTTTCTTAAGTGTGTTAGCGAATAACTTCGTCGTTTATGAACCAATTTTGATGATTCTTTTTTTATTGTGAAGCAAATATTTCAAGGGTGGTACCATGGTATGGAATTATGGATACCAGGACCTGATGATAAAATCCCAGAGAAATCGAGGGCAACCCTCAAATTTCATAGGCACGTATTACGTGTTTCGTGTTTTTCTGACGCTATACAAGTATTCGCATCTAGTAGTCATCACTTCATCTACTCCTCAAAGGTTAGGAGTTGAAAGCAATAATAAGGGTATCTTGAAGGATTAGGGGTAGGTTTCTTAGTCGAATGTTATATGTATAGTAAATATTTATATGTATAGTAAAATAGTAAATATAGTAAATATTTAAAAAAGTTTTTTAATTTTTTAATTTTTAGTTGTATCCACAACTAAAAATTAAAAAATTAAAAAACTTTTTTACAAAAAATACAACCGACTTCAAAAACACCAAAAAGTTAAAAATAAACTTCAGAAGAAAAATCAGTTTCTGAAGTCGGTGACATATTGTTTGTTTCATTTCGTTTTTTTTTTGCCACCGACTTCAGAAGCTGATTTTTCTTCTGAAGTTTATTTTTAACTTTTTGGTGTTTTTGAAGTCGGTTGTATTTTTAACCGACTTCCAAAAAAAGGAGGAGGTTATCAATTCGACTGTATTTTTTTTTTTTTTTTTTTTTTTTTTTTTATGTTTGTTCGCTCATAACTTGCGACTGGGTGAACTGATTTTCATGATTCTTTTTTCATTTGAAAGCTGGTGCTTCCCGTGTGGTCCCATTGTCACCATTTCAATATCTGATGATGGGATCTTGTAGAAATCGGGGGAACTCTTCAATAAATAACAGCAGATTAACCGCGATTGTTGCTATAGCATATCTAAGCATTGTTTACGCCATCACACAACAATATAATATCACGCCTGTACTCACTACAAAGGTTATAAAAACTATTTTGTGAAAATCTGATGAAGAACTTCGGAGATATTCAACGGAACTCCTCAATAAATGATAGCAAATGGACTGGGATTGCTGAAATCTCATATTGTCTGTCTATTGTTTACACCAGTCCTAACATAACATCACGCCGGTACGTTGTGAAGGGGTATGCACATGTGAAACACTAATAAGTGTAAAATAAAAACTTTTTTACAAAAAATAAAACCGACTTCGACAAAAAAAAACACTCAAAAGTGAAAAATAAACTTGAGAAGAAAAATCAGTTTCTGAAGTCGGTGACAAAAAAATGAAATCAAAGAAACAAAAGTCACCGACTCCAGAAACTGATTTTTCTTCTCAAGTTTATTTTTCACTTTTGAGTGTTTTTTTTTGTCGAAGTCGGTTTTATTTTTTGTAAAAAAGTTTTTTTTGTAAAAATGTTTTCGCATTTAAAATATTAGTTTGGTGGATGTTTGTGTTATAATAAGTGAGGTTGACATCAGTCGTTAGAAGGGCCGGTCCGTGAGGGACGCAAGGTGCGCATACAAGATGGAGCTTCAAGCTGCCAACTTTTGACGACGCAACCAAAAAACAACTATAAATTAACTTGCGCCAAGATTAAAAAAAATTGTTTCCAGCAACGTATTTATTGTTCCAGGATTTCGAAGGGTTACTCATTTAAGCTGCCATACCATCTTTAATTCGTATGCACCTATGTAGGTAATACTTAAGTATTTATGGATGCATGTGACTACCTACCTATTATGGAAAGTTTCAGGTCCTAACCAAATTAACCAGTTTGAGACAGTATACCGCTTCAATGGATAATAATGGAAGGAGTTCGTGCGTCCTGCCTGTCACTAGTAAGTGTGTACACCTATATCAGTTAACTTTAGGATTACGAAACATGCAGTTCCAGTAGGGACGTGGCAGGTACACGTGTCTACGTATACTTGTACCACGTACGCAGCACGTAGGCAAACAGTCCCAGACCCAGTACGTTAGCAGTTCGGGAGAGAGACAGACTGACACAGTGTGAAGTAGTGCAGACGCGCTACGGAATGTGCCACACTCGAGGACTCTGCGATTATGCGCAAGTCGCAATGTGCGTAAAGACGAATGTCGCAGCAGAGCCGAGTTCAGTGAATGCCACGCGAGCATGAAAATACTTCCACATTGTGTTTGACTAACACGCCCGCGACGGAATCACTCAAACTGAGCTTAACGTAAACATCTGTCAATAAATTATGGAAAAAACATAAGTTTAGCTGAAAATACTGTCCTAATAGCAATTACTACTTAAGTTCCATAATATACTTAGTCAATATGGTTTATGAGGGCGATCCTGTCACAATCATTATTAAGTATACTCGCTGGATTCCTATCCGAGACTTTCATAGACAGTACTTGGTAAAACCTCATTGGACAGTACGATATCATTTGCGTTTGTTCCGAATCAGGGACCAATTCATGGAGCTCCGAACCGTTTTTAGCGGCACATGGGTGCAGTATATTTATTGGAGCTCATGAAAAACACACCTTGGACAAGATGAGGAAAAACTGCAGTGTGACTTGTGAGCAAGTTTGTAACATTGATCAATGCTGCTATTGTATTGTTTCTTTTCCCTAGCATGGCTAGGGAGGCTTGCCGGTGCTGAGGGTTCCCAGTACACATAGTTTCGCGTGTGTTCACTATAAATCTTCCGGCCATCACAGGGTTAGGAGCTAATCGCAGCGGACGGGAGGCGGGTCGCGCTAATACCCGCGGCGCAAGCGGCAGGCGAGCGCGGGGCGCGGGCCGGCCGGCCGAGGGGCGGGGGGGCGTCTAATTGCACCGCGCCGTTGTTTTTGCGGGCGCCGCGCTTCAATCTGTATGCGGCCCGCGGCGGTTTCCACGAAAGCAATTACCGCATCCGCTGCGGCCATCTTGTGTCCGCACCACCGCTACCGCACCGCACCACACCGCACCACACCGCGCCGCCCCGCGCGACAATTATCGGCAATTAACATAAAGCGCGGCTTGCGGCGAGCTGGGACCACTCGCACCGCATCAAGCCGCCACCACTTAGCGCGCAGTTCCCGCGACGTTGAGTTAGCTAATAGCTCATGATGTTTCGGTAATGGCCGCGCTCCTTTCCTGCGCACCAACAGCGCACCGCCAGCTATCGCGCCAGCCAGACTGCCGACATGAGAGTTAAACGTCCGCTCTGCTGAATGCTGCGACATTGCATTCAATTTACTTACCTGTGTGCAGTCGCTCTACGGTCGGGACTTCATTCGTTTTCAAGACATCCCTGATTAGTTTCCTGCGACAATATGCAATGCATACTTATACTTCTAAAACCATCATTAGCGAATTTATTATCTGCCAATTTCTTATGTTAATACCGGTCAAAGAAATTAGGCGTGTGTGTCTCCACCGGCCACCCCTCCCCCCCGCCCCTGAGTCCTGGGCACCGGTACGCACCGCGCGCGTCCCTCGTCAGACGAGTGGCCGCCTAATTAGTTAGGACTTGTTATTAAGTGGACACTTCGATAACGCTTAATGGTTTCGAGGAGCCGTCGATACCCAGCCGTTTGTTTTTACGAGGTGCGGTAAGGACGCGCA
The DNA here is from genome assembly GCA_949775195.1 of Diarsia dahlii. Lineage (NCBI taxonomy): Eukaryota > Metazoa > Arthropoda > Insecta > Lepidoptera > Noctuidae > Diarsia > Diarsia dahlii. The sequence goes on along the minus strand of OX459194.1, from coordinate 24,097,175 downwards.
ATCTCAACGCCCTGACATCCGAATACCAACCTTTTACAGTCGGGTTAGAGTTGTGTGCGGACGTAGTTTGTTACTTTGTGCTGGGGACGTGTGGACATTAAAGAGCTGCTTTTAATGTCATAGATAAGATAAGCGGTGCTGGGTGACCGCGCACCGGTAGCCGCCCGCACCGGTAGCCGCGCGATACTCATCGCTGCGACTACATGCACTTGTATGTTAATCGTCATTGTTACTACCACTTCGTAATCGAAATCTTAAGATTATACCCACTCAAATAGGCGAGATACAATGCCCACTAAACTACACTAGGTATCTAGGCACCTATGTCAGATGCAGTGACTGGGACCAAATCAAGTCATTTCACTTGAGCTAAGAATTTGCTTTTTTCTATTCCAAATGACGTTATAGTACCCCAAGACGAGTGCTCCTTGCAACTAGACCAGTGATAGATTGTATCCCGCATTCAAGAAACGTAAAAGCATACAGATGTTTATGTTACATAATCTTTTCATCTCATACGCAATCCGGTAAATACTTAACTTGATGTTTGTAAAGTCTTAGGTGCCTATATTTGAGGGTTGACTTCGATTTCCCTGGGATACCGTCATCAGATCCTCACTTGGTGACAATGGGACTACCTCGGGAGTACAAAAATAATTGTATAATCGGTCTGCAATTGAAGGAGATATCGGTGAACAAAAATAAAAATCATCGATATTGGGTTTTAATATGAAGAATTTGTTAGAAGCAGCCCGGAGTCTGGTGTCCTCCTTGCAGATGGCATAGGTAGGGCTCGCCCCTTTTACATGGGCCTTAATCATATCTTGCGAAATGTGTATGTTTGACAGAATAACCTCTGGGCCGATGTTATGTGGTATATGATGGACAATGTTTCTGAAATAAATGGATTTATTATTATTATTATGTTAGGTACCTACATTAATTATTACCTATCAAATAAATTTTCAGTGACAATGGTGTTGGTTTTTCAAAATATTGTTTAGTACAATACTTTTAACATTCTTGGATCTATTTAATCAATCTTTATTCCTGAAAACCTGTTTTACAAAAAGGGACTTTCGTTTACAATTAAATCGAACTCTGTGTCCTACCCTACCACTGAAATTGGTGTACAAATATATGTATTACTAGCTTTTGCCCACGGCTTCGCCCGCGTGGATGTCGGTTTAACTACAAAAATGTCGATTTTCCATACAAACTTTCATCCCCTATTTAAGGGTTGAATTCCGAAAAATCCTTCCTTATGCCTTGTCTACATTATACTTAAAGGGAACCTCTGTGCAAAATTTCAGCTTTATAGGTTCAAGGGTTTGAGTTGGGCGTTGATGAGTCAGTCAGTCAGTCAGTCCGTTAGTCAGGACTTCTCTTTTTATTTATATAGATAGAAGATAGATAGATAGATGTTCTTTTTTAGCAATAAGTTTGAATCTGTACGATATGTCAAGTTCTAGTTAATAATATCAACTAAAAGAACTATTAAATATTATTATTATTCATACGATCTTTTCAGTTTGCTTAAAGTAAGAGCCAAATACACTGCAAATACCAATTTATAAAAAAAAATACCCCTGCTTACAAGGAATATTTACGATGTAGGTATATATGTTATATACCTACCTCTATGGTTGTGACATTCATGTTTACTTAGTTACGATATTAAATAAAACATATTCTTGTACGATGATTGTAATTTATTTCATTGGCGACGAGGATTAAGTGATAAAATGGACGCGGAACAATTTAAAGAATTTATACAAATTCAACGGGAACAACAACAGCAAATAACAGACGTTTTGCAGCAACTTGTGTTACAACAACAGCAACCGACAGCGGCGGCCCCCACACCAGCAACACCTGGTACGGAGTCTACCAGCTCGGCGAACACCAACAACAACTGTAATAAACTCACAATTATTAAAAATTTCAAGTGCGATACGTTTAACCCTTCTACTACGTCGGTAGAATATTTTTTAGATTTTTTTGAAAAAAAATGCGATATCTGGGACGTAAGCGAAGACGACATCAGGAAAGAACTATTATTTTCTTGCTTAACTCCAGAAGTCTTTCACGATCTGAAAGTAGCACTCATACCCGTTTTTGAAAAAAGTCTATACAAAGACGTAAAGTCTAAACTACTCGACTTACATCGACCTAAGACAACGAAATTCAAAGCTTTGACTGAGTTTTGGAATTGCGTAAGAGACTGCAATGAGACTATGGAACACTACGCTAACAGGCTCAAAAAACTCGCCACCAACTGTGGCTACAAGGACGACTTGTTCGAGCGTCTGCTGCGTGATCGATTTGCGACCGGCATAAACCACCCGCAGCTAGAAGTGGATCTGAAACAGAAATGGCCCGATTTACAAGAACATTACGATGGAAAGACTGTGGAAGTTACATTTGCCAAATTCTTTGCAGTAACTCAGTCTAGAGAGCTTGCTGAAGGTGACATTCACGTCGTTTTACCTGCTGCCACAAACAAAGTCAGAGCAAAAACCAACATGGCGCATCACAACAAACAGAGTACGTCTTTACGCAGGATTGGTCCAGATCAATGCCGTCGATGCGGTGCATATGATAGACATAAGGTGGGCGATTGTAAGGCAAAAGACTATATTTGCAAGGAATGTCAAACACTAGGACATTTTGAAGATTGCTGTATCAAGACTGGAAGAGCATATTTAACGAACACCAAGTCAGGGAAGGAACGAGCAATCAAAAACGAAAACAAATTACATAAAATTAGGAACACTGACAGCGACGAGTGTTTATCAGAATCTTCTACATGCTCATACGATAGTGAAGATGTCTACAAGATTGAACGCAAAAGGAACAAGGACAGCAAGCGCATTGACGTCACACTCAATGGTGTCAAATGTACGTTGGACTGGGACCCGGGATCGGTATACTCCATCATTAGCACAGAGTTTTGGAAACGTATTGGAGCACCCCCTTTAACAAAGGCACCGAAACTACGTGCCTATGGGAACCTCAAACTCAAACCAAAAGGACTTACGGACGTAACAGTTGAAATGCTTGGAAGACAGAAAATTTTACAAGTTGTAGTTATGGAAGACGCCAACCCCATGCTTTTTGGTCTCCAGTGGAGCGAGATGTACGACATGACTTTTCCAGAACCCGTCTATTCGATTAAACCTACTCAACGAGATACCAGAACACTTAAACAGGTATTTTTTTTTTTTTTTTTGGGACAAGCCCGCCACACTATTCCCAAACCACTGTAACTCCTGTTAGCCAGAATCAACAGTGGCGACCACAAGAAAAGCGCCGAGACAATGAAGCTCGACGAAGTCCCAGAGAAATGATTTAACTGTCTTGGATCCCGCAACGAAATTAATCAGAAAAGAATAGCGGAGGAGTAGGAAAAAAAAACATAGTTTCCACTTCCCTCCATATCAGCAGGAGACAGAACAGAACAAGGCCAATAGGCACACAGGGACGTATACAACTGAGATAAGCCCAGTTGCCTAGCACCACGGATATTATTGTCATTAATATTACTGGGTCCTAAGTTGTGAGCTGTTATATTTGATTCCAATAATAGGTATGACAAAATTGCTTGAACGCACGGAAATTTGTTCTAGTTTCTACAAGGTCCGTATAGTAAATAACTCCGGATGTAACCTGTACACTATTTAACATAATATTACGTTCATTTTGCCAAAGACTACACTCCCATAAAATGTGATGTGCAGTTTGTTCAAATTCGCAGTCAGATGTAGAACATTGACAAAAAGGCGAGGCAACAAGCTTGAAGGAAAATAATTTACTCTTAAAGTTACCATGACCTGTGAGAAATTGGGCGACACAGTGATCCACCTCCAGCCATGTCCTGGCCAGCCGCTCACGAACGGATGGAAAGAACTGGTGAAGATGTCGGCCCTTGATGGAATTATCCCACCTACATTGCCATTCAGACAAAAGTTCCTCCCAGACGTCAGTCTGTGGTTTAAGTAATCTAGCTATTTTAGCACGGTCACGTTGCGTTAAAAAGTCTGTGTCCGCGGTCTCTCGTGCGCAGTAGTACATTGAAGCACGGCGCTGTACTTCAAGATCGACTGGAAGTACCCCTGCCAGTACCGGTAAGGCTTCAGTACTAACCGTCCTATACGCTTTACACAAGAAAATCAAAGCCAACCGCTGGCTTTGAAGTAATTTACGTCGTACCGCTCCAATGGTGGCCCTGTCGGCCCAAACTGGTGCCCCGTAGCACATACACCCCAAGTAAGTAGCCCCATAGATCGTCTTTAGAGTTAAAAATGATTAACCCCATGTAGATTTGGATATTCTCGTTAAAGCATAAAAGTTCTTTTTAGCTTTTTCACCGACTGTTTTTATGTGTTCAATGAATGAAAAATTCTTCTCTAAGACAAACCCAAGGTAGCATACAGACTCCTTCTTTTTCACGGGAACGTTATTAAATTTAATACTAGGCCATGATTTAAGATTACCTTTTAAAAGAAGTTGATAAGTTTTATGTGGTGCAAAGGTCAGACGGTTACGATCACCCCACTGGGATATTAATTTTAGGCAAGTGTCAGCCAAATTTTCGAGTCCAGCCCGAGTACTTGACTGAATGAGCAGCAGGCCGTCGTCCGCGTAACCGGTTAATGAACAGCCGCATGGAAGTGGAGTAAACAGGTATTAGACACTTTCTCGCCTCTTTTTGACAACAAACTAGGAAAAGTTAAAAATTACGCAGTTAACATCCATATTAGACATGGTACCGTACCGAAACACGTTCCTGCCCGACCCGTTAAGTTCGCTTTGTGCAAAAACATAGAAAGAGAACTTCAGCGTTTAGTGGACGAGGGAATAGTTACCAAAGTTGATCCAAATATGACGCCCTTGGAATGGGCAACACCCACAGTCAACGTGGTCAAAACAAATGGACAAATCAGAATTTGCGGTGATTTTCGTAGCACTATTAACCCTGCCATGGTAACACACGCTCATCCAGTCCCGCTATTTGACCAGTTACGTCAAAACCTTGCAAACGGAGTTAAGTTTTCGAAAATCGACTTAAAAGATGCGTACTTACAATTCGAGATCTCTCCAGAGTCGAAAAAGTACCTGACAATATCTACTCACAAAGGATATTACCAATACAATAGGATGCCTTTTGGAATATCAACAGCACCCTCGATTTTTCAACACTACCTTGATGAACTACTCGGTGGTATACCAAACGTAGCGATTTATTTCGATGACATCGCCTTAACAGGGAAGGATGACGCTGAACATCTCGAAACACTGTCTACTGTGTTTGACAAATTACAACGAGCTGGCTTAAAAGTCAACTTAACAAAATGCTCATTCTTCCAAACAGATATCGAGTACCTGGGTCACACAATCAGCAAGGAAGGAATACGACCAACTAAATCGAAGATTGAAGCAATAACAAAAGCGACACCGCCTACTAACGCTCAAGAACTACGGTCATTTCTTGGCCTCGTAAATTTCTACGAAAGATTCATACCTCATCTGCACAGTTTCTGTGCGGACCTGCATGCACTAACTGGCGCGCGCCAAAAGTGGCGATGGACAGATAAAGAAAACACAGCGTTTGAAAATACTAAAATGCTGATTTGTGAATCAAAACCACTTGTTGCTTTTGACGAGAAGCGTCCGTTGTTTTTAGCGTGTGACGCCTCGGAAAAGGGCGTGGGTGCCGTATTATTTCATAAAGCGAATGATCAAAATATTCAACCTATCGTTTTTGCGTCAAGAAAGCTGAGATCAGCGGAATCTAAATATTCAGTTATTGATCGAGAAGCATTAGCCATATTTTTCGGCATCCAAAAGTTTGACCAATACTTACGTGGCACAAAATTCACACTCGTCACTGATCATAAACCCTTGATTCACGTTTTAGGCCCACAGCGCAATTTACCGAAGATTGTTAATAATCGCTTAATACGTTGGGCTTTGATCATTGGTAGCTATGACTACGACATCGTCTTCACAAAAGGACAACTTAATTTTATAGCTGATTATCTTTCCAGGATGCCCAATCCTGATGAGAAACCGTCCCGTGCAGAATTGACAGTACACAGAATAATAGCTCACCTAAATCATAACAGTTTTTCAGATTTAGCGTTGACAGAAGAAATAATAAGGGATGCGTCAAGGAATGATCCTATTTTCAAACAAATTTCGGAGAACATTAAGACAGGTTGGCGGGAAAATTCATATTCAGATATCTTAAAACCTTATGCTCGGAAACGCAACGAATTGTCCATCGAAAATAAGATTATGATGTGGCAGGGTCGAATAGTCGTTCCGAATACGCTCAGGAAGACTACATTGAAATACCTGCACACAGGACACCCAGGAACCTGTGCAATGAAAGCACTCGCACGTTTTTACGTATGGTGGCCATCGATCGACGATGATATTGAAGAGTACATCAAATATTGTCGTAAATGCCAAGAAAACCGGCCAAATAACTCTGAATTGCCTGTGTACTCCTGGTCCGTTCCTGACAACCCATGGGAAAGACTTCATGTCGATTTTGCGGGACCTTTTGAAGGAAAATACTGGTTTGTTCTAGCAGATGCACTCTCAAAATGGATTGAGATCAAGCCCATGAACCAAATAACTACAAACAAACTGTGTGAAGAATTAGACTCTATATTTACAACGTTTGGTTTGCCACAATTTTTAGTGTCTGATAACGGGACACAGTTTACCTCCCGGGAATTCCAAAATTATTGCAGAGACAAGGGTATTCTACATATTAAGTCATCTCCATATCACCCGAGGACTAATGGCTTGGCAGAACGCCTGGTTCGTACTTTCAAAACTAGAATGTCTTCAAGTGCGAGCGATGGCATGACCCTGAGAAGGAGACTAGAAAACTTCCTATTTTCCTACCGTATAACACCTCATAGTGCCACCGGAAAGAGCCCAGGTGAAATTTTGTTTGGGCGTCGGTTGCATTGTGCTCTGGATAACGCGCGGCCTAACCCTAAAAGAACTCTGCAACACAAGCAGATACAGGCAAACATTGAGTCTGAGAATCGAATCCCATTTTTTAAAGCAGGTGACAGTGTTTTTGTTCGCGCCAGAGACGGATCGCGATGGCTACCTGCTACAATATCAAAGCGTACGCACAGATATTCTTACGCTGTGAAAACTTCAGACGGTGTAGAGAGGAGATATCATGCAGATCATGTGCGTTTCCGCATAGCAGACTCAATCAGTCCAGCTGTTACTGATCTTCCTCCTCTACCTTCGTCAACACCTGTTGGACACCCACTAACACCTCCGTCCACATCTCATTCTTCCCCTTTGCCTCGATCCACACCTACGCCTCATTCACTAACTTTTTCCACACCTATCAGACAGCGTTCACCATCATTCACATTTAGCAATCAGCCAGAGTCACCTCACCCAACGCCTCAACTAACCCAACCATCAATTTGGTCCTCCTGCCAGACTACTCAAGACTCGCCTGATATAAATCCAAATGTGATGGAGCACATCGTTCCAAGTTCATCAGGCACACAGAATCAAGCGGGCACTCCACGACAAGTCAGCGCTGAGACACCTGGTCTTCCGCTGGCCACGGCTGTCTTGCAGGGAGCACCAGCAAGGCGCAGTGGGCGCACCACCACGAAGCCACGACGTCTTGTCGAGGAGATGTCGTAGCTTCGTTGGAATGGACGAATGTTATATACCTACCTCTATGGTTGTGACATTCATGTTTACTTAGTTACGATATTAAATAAAACATATTCTTGTACGATGATTGTAATTTATTTCAAACCGTAACCTGGATCGCTTTCACGCATTGTGAAATATAAGTTCATGATGATGAATCGACGATCAAAACTGTCAACATGAGAAAGGATTCGTATTTAAGTATCACAGACATGAATCTGGAGTATCCTATTTCAAAACTCTGTGACTATTCGAACTGTGTCTACAGAAAATCTATTCAGCGATTCCGTTTAGTTATTAATATAACTTTATCTCATTTTTTAATATAAATTACTCTACATAACTATTTTAGTTATATTTGAACATTGTTTTAACCATGTTAATTTTAATTTCATGAACCGTTTAACTATTAAGTATATCTACTTACTAACCGCATCTTTTCCTCTCTCGGGAGCAAGTTCTGTTCAATCACTGAACAATAATAAACAGTTCGCTCTATGCTTTACATGTTTTATGTATTTCTAAGTAAAACGTGCGCCGACCCCAAATAAAAGGGGACAAAGACAGGATGATGATGATGATGATCTAAGTAAAACATTCAGTACGTTTCTTAAAATATATCGGGCGCCACAAGGGCGCCACTCAATCTCATCTCAATCGTTTTAGTCGTTAGCCCATTGTACCTATGACTGAAATAATATAGCTTTCTGTATAATCTTTAATCTTAGTTTATCTTAAGCTCACCTCAACCCTGAACAAAATAGATATCTAATCAATAATAATTTATTTAAACATATGACATGCCAACAAGTCTCATTCATCAGATTTCCGCGATTTCACTGTGAGTTAAATAGAACAACATAGATAAATAGATAGATAAATAAATAAAATATAATATACATATAATAATAATATTAAATAGATCTTCTTACTTAGGTTAGTGTATTCAATAATAATAATAAATTAAGCTACATGACGTTAAACAGTGTGGTCCTATTTGTGGTCGGGATGATAACATGGGATCACCAAAAAACTGGCCATTTTTTTTTGGGTTAAAATCATCTGTAGGTGTCGGTGAGATGAGTGTGACTGTGTGCTACACAGCAGCCTCCCTAAAGCGCTGTGACTTGTGACGTTTCGGGTTTATATGAGTTTTACAGTTATTTTTGTATCCTGGCGGTACTTCAGCTTTAAACATTAAACTTTAGAGAAGGTACGCAGGTAGTTAAACAATTTTTTATTACAATTTAATATTCGACTATGTTTGAAAGTGATAACCAACTGTGCACTAAAGAGGACGCTACACGTGCTGTATTCTGATGTAATGTGTTAAATGTGAGTGGCTCTCCACGCATCCTACACAATGCCCTATCAATTATGAAGACATCAGCTTTTAGCGGCGGACAGGCGGCCATTAGCAGACTCGATCGTGGCATATAATGAGAACGATAATGGCTTTTCTATTTACAGGCGAAAAATATATGAAGCGCACGGATTTATAGCGAGTGTGACCGCGGGCGCCTGCACTGATCTACGAGCTTTCAATTAGCGCTCATTAGCGAACAGTGGCGGAGACATCCATCACACACACTAGCACACAGTTCACACACAGTGCACACACAACGCACACTGACGCACGCGGCCTCCTCATTATGCATCAGCCGAATGTTTCAGACGAATTTATTAACCTCGCGGTAATTAACTTTTTAATTGTATTCTCAAGTCACGCGGAGTATGCACTAATAGCTTTGCCACATTCCTCCTAGACTCGCAGACTCACAGCTATAATCAGCTATATTACTATACCGTTTCAGTTCACATGCGTCCGCTCGTAAATGAGCATTAATGAGCTAGCCCGTAAAAAGTTAACGTAAAGTGGGTTGCAGTTGGTGTTACATTTATATATTTTTATGAAGTCCGGTGATCTTAAACAACTTACGTCTTTTCAGTAGTAATGAGTACCTTAGCGGTACCTATACTTATTAGGAATGCACACATCATGTTGTGACATCTACATACTTAGTAAATATCCTTTCAAATAAGTTAGTTAGGTAAGGACTCGAAACTTTGTATACGCGTTCATTTTGGTAGATATTTTTTTTATAATCGCCTCATCCTGCAACCAGGATCGTTTCCTTAAGAGGCAACTCCTTAACGGCTAACAGCGCGGGTAAGAATTTTTGTAGGCGCGTTCATATTTGATGGAATAAACAAAATATTTATCATGAACTCATCATGCAGCCAGGATCGTCTTCTCAAAACATCTACAAAATCTAGGTTACAGGTTACATCATTGATGTTGAGATTATATATCTTAGGTGCGCATATGTGTGTGATGTAAAAGACGTGCAGTTTATGCGCGTTTACAGCAAAAGATAAAATCAACATTTCAAAAAAATAAAAAACCATAGCAGCTAGGATATACGATTACGATTCTGTCTGACGCTACCCATTCTACGAATATGACACCGATTCGGCATTCAGCTCATTCAGACAGTCGTATAACGTCCTTTGGTGAAACCTTACTGAATGACACTGGCTCCTGTAACACAGTTTCAACTATCACCGTAGTCAGAGCAGATATCCCACAATGTCCCACATACCGTGCAATGTTTTATGTCAATCAATATTTTTAGATTTGATTTGAACTTGTCCGATAGCAGATGTTTCTGGGCGTGTCGTTGCTGCAAAACCAATAACTTCACGCGGTTATTATTTCAATAAACACGGTTTTAAGCTTTCACGGTTCATAACTATATTTAAAATGTCACTTACGGGAACATAATAATATCGGGACCTCATAACAAATAAAAATCACGGAAGATATCCCGTAAGTGACATTTTAATTATTATTATTTCAATAAATCCAATTTTATTATACTGGTACAGGTCAGATAATTATGTTGTAGGCGTTGTAGCCTGAAACTTGGAAATATCCACGACTTGTTCTCCTCATTCAGAGGTTGATTGCAGTCTTTGTGGCGTGGACAGGTGGTAGAAGGGAAGGTGGATGGTTTGGGACGCAGCTACAATGTCGAAGCCGCGCGTTATTCTCGTCGAGATTTCCGAAGTCGGCCAGGTCATTAGTTACCTATACAGCATCCTACATACCAGAGTACCAGATGGGTTTTGTAATGTGATGGTAATTATCTAGGACTCTAGGAGACTTCTCGCAAGTCGTGCTCAATGTCCGGGAGACTCGGGCGCCCGGCCACACGGCCCGTCGGCTCACTGGACTGCACCGGGCTGCACCAGGGTGCACCGGGCTACACTGGGTTATCGATCGACATCGATACTTGTAAATCAATAAAGGGTTCTGTTGTTTTTTCCTTTCATCTCAAATCTTGTGTATTACCTATGCTTAGTCGGTATACTCTAACCGACCTGACTTGGTACTTAGTGAATAAATGAAGTTTTTTTAAGATTTTTTTTCTATCTTTTAAGTGGTTCCTTGGATTAAAGACCAAGCGTTCTTCCGTGATAGATGTACATTAAGTGAGTATAACCAAATTTATCTTTGTTTATACTCGTTATTTTCGCTTTTCCATGACAGTCATTACAAGAAATCAGCGTCCCGAAAGTCAGAGACCCAGTCTAACCGTATTATACTGACCGCTACTGAGTTGTGGTCGGACGGGCAGTCGCTCTTTGTAAAGTAAGTACTAGTATTCATCTGCATCCGGTTAGACTGGAAGCCGAATACAACGTAGTTGGGAAAGGGCAGGCAGATGATGATGACGATTTACGTTTAACTATGATCGCCACCTGATGATTCGATTGACAGTAGTACTTATAAGCAATTAGCCTTGTATTAAATATACCCTTTAGCTTTCAGGAGGCTGACGTAAGTAGGTCACGAGGAGAGATCAAGACCTCTGCAGCGCAGTGTGCGACGCGCGACGGTGCGGCGACCGACAGATCGCTCGGTGTCGATATCATCTAAATCAAGTATAATTCGTGCGCGGGCGCAGCGCGGTGCGGTGATGTCGCGATAGGGAGAGCCGCCGCCACTTTTTGTGTCCGCCAGGCGGTCTCCACTCATTTAAATTAATTAGCGACTCATCTTTATAGCGGTGCGGCATCAGTGCGGTGCAGGCAGGTATGTGCGATACTATCGCCGGCGACGGGAGCACCGCGATTAATCAATTATTAAACGTCATTATTTATGTCCCGGCGGCTCCCGGGGCGCCACCCCGCCACCCCGCTGCACCGCAACGCTCCCACAGCACATCGCCACATAAATCCTAGACAAATGTCCAGCGATCGAGCGATACTGATAGAGACATAATTTACTTCCGAATATTATAACGTGAGTGTCTCCAGAAGTCGGGAAACGATTAAGGTCACTTTGGGTAGCGTTTTAATAATAGTGGAATTAATCATGGGTTTGATATCAATAAATATAGCTTGTTTCGGGACTGTTGATCGGTGACGCGATAAACGTTTATTATTGGTTTGTGTCGTGGGACATTCTCAGTAGGCTGTGCGTTGTGTCGTTTGTTTTGGTGGTCAGCAGCGGCGCAGGCCGCAGGTACCCGCCGCCGCCCCCGGCCCCCGCACCGCGTCTAGCCGCCCCGCACCAGTCGCCACTCTGACAAGTTTTCCTTACTCATAAATCACCTGCATGACCTTTCGAACGGCAAAGTCAGGCTGGGCATTACCGCAGCAAGAGTAGGTAGGTGTATAACCTTTGGTGGCAATAACAATTACCCCAATAATTTCCCAGTCGGTCCTGTCCGTCTAGTCTCGAGAGTAGTTCTCATACATGTTTATTACGTCAGTTAGATTATCATCTCGTATTGGAAATGGAATTCGTTCGTCGAATCGATACACGCACCGCACTTAACTAATGAGCTTTAGTTGTCGACCAAAAGGACGGCGAGTTCTCGGTAACGTCGAAAAATGTTTACAAGTGGGTAGTAATAAAATTAGAGAGCTATCTATTCAGATATGCCAGATATGGGGAAGTGTCTGAGGACATCTGCCGCCTCCCGGGGGCGCGCGGCGCGGCCCAGTGCGCTAATAAACATATCAGCGGCGCGGAGTGCGCGCTGCACCCGCGCATGTGACGCGCACAGAAGGTTCACTCACTAGGACCACAAGCTCGCACACGTATCACAGATCACAAGCTTGTAGGCTACCGATTTCATACAATACCACTGAACCTATGCCATAGTGCACCGGGAGGGCGAAGTATTCCTGTATCGCCAGCAGCACATTGTCCGTCGTGTGTGTAGAGTGAGGCTACTGCGTGGCGGTGCGCATGCGCGGGTCGCGGCCGGCCCGCTGCGCCCGCGCCGCATTCCCGGCCGCACCCGAGCGCCGCGCGCGCACAATAGACGTGTCATCTGCCGCGAGTCGCGAGCTGATTAGCATAACTCATTTTATTGCTACCCCTGCACACTTGAGGAAATTGTTACATTAACAGACTTGATATATTGGGTGACTGAGGCAGCTTTTACAACCAGCCCTTATTTAAAGACCATGAACTCAACTAAATACATTTTACATCCTTATGTAAAATGTACTTAGTTGAGTTTAAGGTCTTTAAATAATGTTGATTTGATCGCTTCTTTTGGGTCCTTACCCAAAATTATTTAGCTTAACTTTGAGTCCCCATTAGGTGCACAATGACGGCACGGTTGGCGCAGTGGCTCAAGTAATGGACTGCTGCGCTGCGTGTCGCGGGTTCGATCCCCGCACGGAACAAATATTTGTATGACCTACAGATAGTTGTTCCGGGTCTGGGTATTTGTGTATGTGAGTTTAAATGTTTGTGAACGCACCCACGATACAGGAGAAATTCCTAGTGTGGGGCAACGTTTAAAAAAAAAAAAAAAACTGTTAGATTCTAAGCTACATTTTGACTGACTACTGAGACAATTCTGGTGAAAATCCCCAGTAAGGTTTTATCGGAACTCGGATTCGAATTCTAATTCATTTAATAGCTCACACAACAGAGCACAGCCTGTATCTTCGTGACCCAGATACTACACAAAGTTAAAAAATTTGAACGTTGCCGGTTTAGGGATCAAGCAACAGGATGTGTTCGTTGCCATCACAGACTTTGTTTTTGTCGCAGTCGAGACGACGTTCAAGCTAGAGAGATGATAAATGATGCGCAGGAGTGAGTCGCTGCGCGGTGTAGCGCACCGGGGAGCACTGCACTACTCTAAGTGACGAATGACCCCGTGTCGCACACCGCGGGCCACCGCCGGTCACCGCCGGTCACCGCCGAGCTACGAGCCAATCTACAACGGGACAGTGCTGGCTAATCGACCTGTCTGTTTCGTGCAAATACCGTAATTTGGTTCGCTACATGGGCAAGCGAAAGTAGAGACAAGTTAATGACACACGCTTGCAGTCACTTGTTATAACACCACGAGCTGACAGAAGAAGATTTTCCGAAAGGATAACATGGCTGACTTTTGAAATTCAAACAATTCAAGGAATTTGGTAAATCGAACTGAGTCAAAGTGCATTTCCCGTGAACTGGCGACGACGTTGTAAAACTATACATTGTTGGTCGAGCTTCGTGTAGTTGTTTATAAAACAATCGGTAGCGGTCGTGTCGCCGGCGGAGACTTATTTTTTGCGCTCCTTGTGTAGATGCGACGTCTTTGAGACGCCGCCGCACTTAATTAATACAACTGGACCGAACTCAGCACCAAACAAATTTGCCTGCCCTCGGCACTCTTGTCCGACTGGAGCGAGTACCAGCCCCCCGCCCCCGCCGCCGCGGCCCGCACCGCCCCGCCGCCCTCACCCGTGAGACCACTCCGAGACATTTAATTAAATTTATCGAGCTTATCTGTGGACATCTCACACGGCCCGATGGGAATCGAATGCGAAAGCTTACCCGCGGACATTTTTAAAATTGTGGATTTCTGTGAGAACTAACAGTTGCGATGCTCCGGTTACACTACACGTAAAATGAATTCGGGCCGCGAAATAAAGCGATACCGAGTGTGTGGACCTGTATGCACTGGACACTGGGACAGGCGAACAATTGAACAAATTGTGACAAAAAGCAGTGACGTCACGTGTGTCAGTAGCTGCTGACAGTCCTTTGTTCTGTGATATCTCAACACTGCGGAGTGCACCTCGAGAGCTGCATTGTTGTATAGCGGCTGCGAGACTGACCTGTACCGTGTTCAATACACCAAACTTTTTGTATTTCCTGATGTTTTCTAATGATACCATTATAGGACTTTACTCCTGAAAACAAAGTACGCTCCCTAAGGTTTCGTAGTTTCGTTTTGACATAAGTTTTTGACAGAATTGCACTTAAAGGGTAGCAGGATAATCTTATTTCATATTAGTAATTAAATACTTTTAACCGAAATGCTGATCGTGGCAAGATGGGTAGACATGGCCATCGTGGATAAAATATGTTTGAGGCTGATAGCGGGCACACTACCGTGGTGATTGGAACAAGCAATAGAGAAGCGTATACTCGTTAAGTTGTAAGTTTTGCTCAGATAATGGTTATGATGATGAAAGAACATCGCATCCGTGTACGGTTAGCATCTAAGTTTTACTCACTCACTCTACTCGGTAACCGACCGAGTGGTGGCTAAGATTTGGCTAAAGAAAGTGGATGCTTATATGTACCGAGCAGGGGGAGATTGCGGTTCGATATGATGATAGGATGATCTACTTACTTTAAGAAAATAAATACGCACCAGTGTTGTTCTATAAGGCTATTGAATGTCGTTGCCTATGTTTCGAATATAAGGTTTCGAAGCTTACGAACGTATTGATAACCCACGTGCACTGCTGCTCCGAGCCTCCTCAATAAATGAATGTAGTAGTGTAACGTGCCTCTGCGCGGCTGTCCTGTCCAGCATGATGAAGCAATCCGCTGCCTGCAGGATCCGATGTTTGTTGTCATTATTCAATCATTATTTATATCCGCGAATGACAAACGATCGCTTGTCTCGGTACCGCAGGGGCAGGGGCGGGGAGGGGGTTACAACTGAAGATTGATGTGTAGCTGGTAGATACAGATCTAGGTGTTTTTGTGGCGGGCTGGGTTCCCATGCGCGCGCGCCGGCCGCGCCGCGGGGCGCCGCGCTCACTGCATTCGTCTTACACTGTCACCACGTCCCCGAAATCAAGAGAGCATATAAAAACGAACAAACTGTGTGTTCCACAGTCACCACGCCACGCCATCGTTACCCATCAGCTCTCAGACTGTTTACAACTGCTAATGAAATAGACAGGACATACTAAAAACCAGGAAGCTGGTAGTCTGTTGAATTTAGTTTTCAATAATATACATTTTGAAAGGCGAGTTCCACGAAGTCCACCTTAATGTTACTCAGATAAAATATTTAGCAAAAACGATGAAGAGCGGGATCACGCATTCAAATTATAATCTGAACGCGCACCGGCTCACCGAGCGGGGTTGTCTAATGAATGGACAAGTGAAAGTTCAAAGCGTATTAAATCTCGTGAGCTCGTCGTGCGTGAGGCGACCCCTTTGTCCGAAAGTTAATAAAATTCAATAATGTCGACATTAGAGCGTGCATCACGGCACTACAATAAATCAAGCGATCATATTAATAAGTTCCAATGAGTGGTGGATGTAATGAATCTGGAGGGATGCTGTGAGGGTGCCCCTCTCGAGTACTCCGCGCTCAAAGGACGCTCCCCTACGTTTGCACGACAATTAGCTGCTCACCACGTGCACGAACAACTATTTACATTTATTATATTTGAACAATGGTTAAAGAGTTAATTCGATTAATGTTTTATCTCCCTATAACATTTGTTTATGAAATTATGACAAACAAGCAGGTTCACAACAGAATTAAAACTGAATTGAACTTGAATATAAATGAAAGTACATATTATGATTTTCTTATAGAAAATATCTATACGAAGATGAATTTCCATTCATCATCGTCTACCGTATTGTGAGTACAAATACAATACACATACACACATTACAATACTAACCTTTAAAAAGTCTCAAACAGTTGCGGCTATCATGAGGAAGGTCAGTTAGAGTTCTTATAAAAGTAGCAAGCGCTCTCTGAATAACGATTAGGCCAGCTTTGCACGAGCGGTTTTTAATGGGCTGCTATAAGAGAACAAAAGACTAGCCGCGTTTTAAATCGCGGTTTTTTTTACTACAACAGCAACTTTTAGATTGTTCTATGCTAAATGCACATCTAAGACGCGCGCTCAATCGTCACATACAGGCCTAAAATGGACAAGATAGGCGCATCGCTAATCTATGGCAAGTATCTATTTTTTCTATTATGGAGGCACTATCTAATATCAGGTAATTATGTCAGATATCATGAGATGTCTGTTCTTCTCGACACTGCGAGTAGGTCGCACAACACTAGTTATACTTATATACATATGTAATGCGCTGCCCGTAAACGGCGCGCGCCCGAGACTGCATTATACACGTATTAGACATTTACGTCTATTTGCACATTTATAAATATCAAGGTACGTGGCTGTAGGTAATGTTGAGCAATGCCTTAGGATTCATAGCAGGAGGCTATGAATTACTTACCCAGTTGCTACTTCGAGTGTTAGTACCGAGAAAAAAATTAATTCCGTAATACTGTGACGTAGACCTAGCACTGAATCCAGATTGCAAACAGCTGCCACAAATACAGAATACTAACCCGTGTGGGTTAGTATTATGAATTTGTGGCAGCTGTTTATATTTTGTTTATTTACTTAATAATTATTGCACATATAATGTAGCTACAGAGGCGGTCTTAATGACAATAGCATTCTCTACCAGTCAATTTTTTGGGCGATACAGAGACAAACTGTGATAACAATTTATATTCTCAACAGATGGGAGGTTCGTTTATTTATTACATGTACTTGAAATGCTGCTTATCTCAAACACTGTCTCTCTTCCTTAACCTGTAAAATGAATATTATAATTTTGATGTTGCAAGAATGTCAGCGTCAAAATATAATTCTATAGATAGGGGTGAGTCTGTCAGCATTGTCGCAGCATCCCCGTCGGCGCGCGACACCGGTCGTGAGTCGTGTCGCAGTCGCCGGCGATTATCTGGCGCGTGTCATCTGTTTCATAACACTACGAGCACGTACAAGAGGTTCATACGACTATTCTCATCATTTCAATGGATCAAAATGTAGTCGTAATCACTTCTTAGCGAACATCAATCAAAAACTTAATAAACAAAATAAGGTAATGTGGGACTGGGTACGATTGTTATTAGACTGCGAACTTTCTAAAAATAAGGGAATTGGTTTTAGATTAGGCAGCCTATTACTTTACGACTCATCGTCCAGATTCTGAAATACAATTTCTAGTACCAATAAGTAGAGTTGTGAGCTATGAACGTACTTTCTGACCTATTTTGTATTGGCTGGATGAGTTTTAATTTTTAATTTTTAGGCATTCGGAAACCTTTGAAATGCAGATGACGCTCCACGTGCAATGATAGGCGTACTACTCGTTGTTGCGAAATAGAACTCGATTGTTTTGCCTATATATAATAATAATAATACATAATTTTGGCATAATTTGTTGTAAAATAAAATAAAACTTCTATTGTAAAAAAATCGAATGTTCAAAATAAGTCGTAGAAACAAACAAGTTGTTTTTGCATCTTGTTATTGTGAATTCACTATGACCAATTTGTTTTTGGGGAAATAACCCGAGTTACGACAAGAGTCTCAATGAATTGATTTGCTACAAGACCTCTACTCAGCCACTACGCAATGTCTACATAGCCGTTACGAGACGTCTACGCAGCCGCTACGCAGCCTCTACGCTGTGTCTACGCAGCCGCTACGCAGCCTCTACGCTGTGTCTACGCAGCCGCTACGCAGCCTCTACGCTGTGTCTACGCAGCTTCTACGAGACGTCTACGCAGCTGCTACGCAGTGTCTACGCAGCCTCTACGACACGTCTACGTAGCTTCTACGAGACGCCTACGCAGCCGCTACGCAGTGTCTACGGGGGTTCACCGGGATTTAAACGATCGTATCTATGATTTAAATTGAACATTAATTAGTTAAACGATTAAAAACACAATCAATTTAGTTCATAATTTGCGGTCTACGTGCTAAGATAAACAAGATACAGCAAAAAACTCACACGTGTCTACTTGGTCCAAGCGGCATTAGATTATAGCTACAGTCTTTACGCGGTGTATAAACGCTACTAGAAAACCTCTACGTGGCTTTTAATTAAACAGCCTCTACGAATGTCTACTCAATGTCTATAAAAATATATTTATAATGTCACCTATGTCTAAGCAGCGTGTACGACTGTACGCAGTTTTCTAGAGATGGCTAAGTAGCTCCTACTTATCCTCTACGAGTTTCCTACGAAGTCTCTACGAGATGTCTACGCAGCCGCTATGCAGTGTCTACGCAGTCTCTACGAGACGTCTACGCAGCCACTACGCAGTCTCTACGCAGCCTCTACGAGACGTCAACGCAGTGTCTACGCAGCCTTTACGAGACGTCTACGCAGTCGCTACGACTGCGCAGACGTCTACGCAACGACTACGCAGGGTCTACGTAGCCTCTACGAGACGTCTATCCAGCCGCTACGAGACCTCTACTCAGCCACTACGCAATGTCTACATAGCCGTTACGAGACGTCTACGCAGCCGCTACGCAGCCTCTACGCTGTGTCTACGTAGCTTCTACGAGACGTCTACGCAGCTGCTACGAGACGTCTACGCAGCTGCTACGCAGTCTCTAAGCAGCCTCTACGACACGTCTACGTAGCTTCTACGAGACACTTTACGAGACACTTTTCTACGAGACACTTTACGAGACGTCTACGCAGTCGCTCCGACTGCGCAGACGTCTACGCAACGACTACGCAGGGTCTACGTAGCCTCTACGAGACGTCTATCCAGCCGCTACGAGACCTCTACTCAGCCACTACGCAATGTCTACATAGCCGTTACGAGACGTCTACGCAGCCGCTACGCAGCCTCTACGCTGTGTCTACGTAGCTTCTACGAGACGTCTACGCAGCTGCTACGAGACGTCTACGCAGCTGCTACGCAGTGTCTACGCAGCCTCTACGACACGTCTACGCAGCCGCTACGCAGTTTCTACGCAGCCTCGCTACGCAGCCTCTACGAGACGCCTATGCAGCCGCTACGCAGTGTCTACGCAGCTTCTACGAGATGTCTACGCAGTGTCTAAGCAGCCTCTACGAGACGTCTGCGCAGCCACTACGCAGTTTCTACGCAGCCTCTACGACACGTCTACGCAGCCGAAACGCAGTGTCTACGCAGCCTCTACGACACATCTACGCAGCCGCTACGCAGTGTCTACGCAGCCTCTACGAGACATCCACGCAGCCGATACCCAGTGTCTACGCAGCCTCTACGAGACGTCTATACAACCTCTACGCGGTTGCGTAGACACGCAGACTCTATGAAGCGTCTAAGCGACCTCTACCTTTCAAACCTATGCTGCTGCTTAACCATCTTATTAGTCGATAAACAGGACGAATGAAATTCATGGATCTACGATAGGTTGTCCCAAATCTGCCCGATCAGGCTCCACTGTACACACAATAGATCATTGTTGAGTGCTCACCCCCTGGAGACGTCGTGAGTCGCGCGGCGTGAGACGACTCGAGCTCGATAATGTCCTCAAGACGCTTTTCATTAATTCAATCGGCGGATCGCGCTCCATTTCACGCTCAGTGAGCTGGCGACGCCGCCGCGCGCCCCGCCTGCGTGTTCCAGCTAGCGACGCACTGTGCCCCGTCCCTGTACACCGCGCGGCCACACTGACACCCCTCGACACGGTGTCTCTGTAGCGTGCGCGCGTGTCGGGTGCACAGTGCACACGGGAGGCGCTCTCATTGTCGCTGCTCATTACCTAATAATGTCACATCAGCGATGCTCCATTACAAGCAGGAAGGTATCAACACTGATACTGAAGGGTGGATTATTGCGTTATTGAAACAATTTCAAAGTTGGCCTATCTCTGACGGAAAAATTTCGTATAATAATAACATCTGAAGAATAAACTAGTACCGTACGTAAGTAATTAAAGTAACAACATAGATGATTGCGCAAGTGGTCACACATTCACATGAATCAATACAATTACACAGTAATCTCAGATATTTGTATTATTCATTAAACATGTTCCGTATTTCCTGCAGTGCCGTATACTGCCGAGTGTACAGCGCTTAATCGCTTTTGTTCGCATTAGTGCGAGCGTCACGCGCTGAGCGTCGCGAATGGGTAGCGGAACATCTCACCCGAATACATCGCACTTGACAAATAGTCGACGGGACCCTGCCGGTGCCGCCACCATAGCCCGGGACAATATTAATTCGGTTTTATGACATACGAAATTGCTCTCAATAAATTGTGCATTGAGAGATAACGCGGCGAGGGACGAGTGGGGCGAGTGGGGCCGCGCGGCGCACACGTGCTCGCCGTTATTAAACTTTTCATTAGCCGCACGGACATATTCTCTCCGCGCACCGGCGCGACCCGCCCGCTCTGACCCCTGCACTTGTTCACTGTGAGCTGTGGGACAAGGGACAGGGTTGCCACCCGAACCGCTTTTTCATTAAGCAGGGTTCGCTACCTGCTTTGTTTTGATGTTAAACACGCACAAGTAGCTACTCCATGCCTTCCTTACATAGTATAAAACAAAGTCGCTATTTTTGTCTGTTTGTTTGTCTGTATGCTTAAATCTTTAAAACTACGCAACGGATTTTGATGCGGTTTTTTTAATAGATAGAGTGATTCAAGAGGAAGGTTTTAGTATATAATTTGAACGACATCCACGCGGGTGAAGCCGTGGGCATCAGCTAGTATATAGCTATAACTGCTACATATTACCTGGTAAGCAGTACTTTGTTTGTAACACATTCCAACTGTACATTCTTGGAGTGTTTGCTTTTATTCCATTGCTAATAGATCATATCTTCCATTTAATGTAGGTATAAATAATTAATTAATACCTTCATATCGAGAAAATGTGGTTGTTGATTAAAAACAACAAGTTACGTTTCCAATAACATGTGTAATTATGTTATACAATTATTATCCCAACAATAAATTTTGTTCCCGATGCTGGTGGGCTACTTGTTAATGTTTTAATATTAAAAGTAAATAGGTAAAGAGAATATGGACCGTCAGGCTCAACCCTACGCCCGCAACCGGCGGGTGCTTCTCTCCTAATTCGCTATACACAACATTATTTGATTTTTAATTCGGCTCGGTGCAAGTGGAATGCGCTTATTGACTCGCTCGAGTGTGTAACTCCCCCGGCGCGGGTCACGGCGGCGCGGCAGAGCGGCTGTATGGCGGGTGTCACACTGTACTGTAGACACTAGACACGCTGCCAGCAGTACGTGGCCACTGCAGCTCTACGCTGATGTAATTTGAGGTAACACATCTATTCTATAGTACAGCGTAGTGTTTGTCGGGTGAATGGCGGCTCTGAAATTCAGTGGAGCATCAAAGTGGCGCGATCTCTGCGTGTCACGCGTGGGAGGAGGAATGCGGAGGGAGGGTGCGTGGGGAGGGGAGGGACGCAGCGACCCTCACTCGTCTCCAACGATATATCTGCGCGAGTAATATTGCCTTTTATTAGTTTTTTCGCGGCGACAGCGATCCTCCGCCGATCCGCATATTTGCTTTGATGCCGCCGCGCCCTCGCCGCGGAGACAATCGCGCGCCTCTCTTGTCATTCATCTTCCTCTCGGCTGCGCATCCCTTTCCCTCCGCACTCCTATTATATTCTTTACTTTACAAATTAAACTACAAACGAGCTAATACCGACTAATCCGTGCGCGAGTTTAAAGCGTTACAGTCGATGGCGGAATGTCAGCGATGGCATGCGACGAATGCTCTCAATTAACGTTGTTATTCGGCTGTTTGGCAAATTTCTAATTGAAACGGTGAATATTTGAGACGGTTGGTGTGTGACGTTACGTGATGTAGTGGCGGAGGGCGTCGCCACAGCGGCATTGTTGGCGCGCGGCCAGCAGACCAGCGCTCCTCACATACCTGCTGCGAAGACGTTCTGCCTTGTGGGGCTGCAGCTGCATTCACAACACGTGGCCGAACAATTAGCGGCGAGCAGTCACCGCGGCCGACGGCACTGACGGCTCGCGTGAGAACCGGCGACTTCGAACCCAATATGTTTAGTCGATGGTTGCCTAAGTTCTAGGAAGCCAGCCAATCCCGCGCTATCTTGTAATAATATATCGTTAGTCACTCAAGCGCTCTGTATATAGCCGGTGAGACACTGTCCTAGTGTTGAATTCCGTCGAAAGATGTACCTAATCCAATACAGTCGTATATACTAGCGGACCGGTCGCTAAGCTGCGAGGCTGCTCAGTTCCGCGAAGGCATGAGATACTACCGCCTCGATAGCAGTTAGCATCAGTTAGCTCCTCGATAAATCTGTCACAAATTGGAATCACAGTTCGTTGGCCCGATGGCGAGCTTTGTTCTCTCTAGTTTATTGGAGCTTTTACTCATATCAATTTTATTTCAAAGTCGTTCTGGGAACGGCTAAGGTACAATATATGGCGTCGTACTCGCGTGAGCCCATCGGAAGAGCGTGCAACATGTGGATCTATAAATAATTGGCAATGCGTTATTGTAAATGAAGTGCGCAGTTCATCAATATGTCAGTGGCGGCGGGACGGACGCACGTAACGTGTTGGCAACTAATAGTGTAACGGCTCGTCGAGGACGACACACGTCTACTTAATCGTGTCGCGTCGCTCGGCGTGATGTATGTGTCCGCGTCACGCCGCCGCCACGCCACCGTCACGCCGCCGCAGCGCTCGGCGCTACCGTGCAGCGCCGCACCGCTGACAGCGGTACACACGTTGTATTCATTTGTAATTGTAATCGCAGCATATTGCCAGCTCTGCTGCGACACATGACACATGTTAACAAGCTGCGACTAGCTATTCCTTATAAATGGTGGTTTGACCACTAGTCCGCCGCTCATTCTAGGACACCCTGTCGAGACAGTCGACGGCCTCTAACTTGTTATTCAATTCTAACCAGTATTCAGGTATCAAACCCATAAAACCTTTTATATACAACAAGATGCTAAAGATACATTTTATTTTCTCTGTGGTAATGTCGATTTAATTGCTGAGTGGTCATCAATGCGGCGCTGGCAGGACTGCGGCCTGCTCTCCGCCCGCCGGAGCCGCTGATAACAATCTGTTGGGTAAACTAAAGTACCTGATGTTAGCTGATATTAATATACTTACATCTGTAGCGCGGCGGTGGCAGCGGGATGTGTCAGTAATTTGCCAAATTCTATTTGTATCTAAAACAGGTGACTTTGATCGAGTGCAGCATTGATGTAGTTTTAGATTATGACATGGTATCACCCGCAGCCAATAAATGTCTGCTGCACGTCAAACAGCTCGGTGCGCTATAATACACAGTGCGTCGTGGATGACAGCGATGCTCCTGGCTGAGCCCGACGGCGGCGAGCGCTCTGTAACACGCCTCACTTGATTGATTTGTGATTACGTTTATAGCCACACAAATAAGTGACAGTGTTTATTGCCTTCCTTTATAATTAAATGTATTATAATGTTTAGAGTGCTAATTAAGTGAGAGTTTTCCGATTAGATCGTTTTGTATACTTATAATAGACTGACGGTCTCCATTTAGTCATGTACATAATATGGAAGTCAGCCAGGCAGTTCATCCGTGTATGATACTGCTATTCAGCCTACTTCGGTTAGACAGGAAGCCGACTCAAACAACGTTTGTGTTTTGACAGTTTTGTCATTCAAAAAATTATTATGTCAAATCTTTACTAAGTGATGGCTTAAGTAATCACTAAGTATCTCTGAGTACCGCTGTAAGTAAGTTGTACTAAGAAGATAGTTGCCACAATAATTATTGGGTGAATTTGAAGATAGGCGAATATACATAAATCATGAAATACTTCCAATTACAACTTTTATTGATATATCGTGTAGTTTATATGTAGCCATAAATAAATGGGACGTACAGTATTGAACTGCTATTTAAGTTTTAATTTAAAGCTTAAAACTTTCATCGATAGGTAATGAGATGCGAAACACACGGTAATTAGTATTTAAACTGGCCTTGCGTGGTAAAGAGTCTAAATACAATAAGAATCAGTTTATACTGATACTACTCGTACTTTAATTTTTTTCATTACAGTTCGCCAAAATACGGACAGCACAAATGTAATCTAATTAAACTCGTATGAACGGTAATTATGAATGAACACTTCCTGACAGGATTCATTTTTTATAGAACTTCATGAATTTGGGAACTTGATCTATATGCAAATATACTCTGCATTGAACTCAAGTGATGATGGTGGTGAATGAAAATGAGGATAAAGAATAATAGACCTACCACCATGGGTAACTGGGACGGTAAGGAAGTGGAGGAAATTATTGAGAGCTGGCGCCAAAACATTACTTAGACTTGTCACCCGCATGAGTAGTGACGATTGCGAGTGAGACCCTTTGAGATAGCAATACGCACGCAAAAAATAATTAACCTCTGTGTTCTACCAGTGTTCACAGATGGTAGTGAGTACATAGTACTACATAGCGTTGAAAAACATGTCCTGTGCTATCTAATCTAAATATTACAAAACAGTAACATTTCGAGTATGAACTGCTTTATTTTAGAAATTGAGACACGAATGGTGATAAGATTTGAGGAACGTTATGAATGCCTATAATTTAATTGTTTGTATTGTTACGTTCCGATATAATAAACATATTCTGTTTATTTATTAATTCGTGCGTGATATAATGCGGGCGTAATGTTTTAAGTGAAATAAGGAAAAACATAACTTTTAATTTAACTAAATAATTATTTGAGAAGGGAACCGTAATATAAGTACACATGTTCAAAGGATATCCTACAACCAAAGCTTGCCATCCCATGTACCTTATTTACAAGACAGTTTGCGTCTGCCACACTTGGTTGCGACCCGACGGACGCGCGACGCCCGTCGGCCGGTGGCGCGGTTCATTGTTTCCGGCCGGGACGCTGCCACGCTGTGTTCAGGACATCCCGTGCGCTCCCGGGAGGCTCGTAACGTCTAACACTCACTGTGGGAGTTTGATCTAAAAGACAAACTGCTTTTTTAATTTATGTTTCGCTCAGTAACAGATCCTCAATGTAATTAGCTAACGTGTAGATTTATGACAAGATTATTTATGCATAGACACTTAGGCCTAATACTTAGTGGTCTGATACCGACGGATGCAATGAACGTTAACAAGTTTATTGAAATCCTAATAGGTGACCATTGCGTTTATCTTGGACATGTTCTATATTTTGCCAAGGAGCATTCGAATAAAGAACATGTTTTTCCGTCCAAGAAAATAGCCCAATTCCTAAAAAAACACCAACGTGTCCTGCCGAAGTGTTCTGGAAGAGGCGTACCTCATAGTACACAAGTTCCATGTAATAGGGGGTGATCCTATTGCCATCAGCTCCGTGGCTGCTATGGAGAGGGAGTGGTCATCATAATCCTACACCCAGATCCTAACTCGAAATCCGTCGTCAGACGAGGCGGGGGGACGTGGCGATACGCCTACAGAGGAGATGGTCGAGACATCTGGTAGACGCGGAGGTGGTCGATGGAGTAAGGTTTTGACTGAATGACGGCGGAAGCTGGACTTAAGAAACCAGGGTCGACCAAAAGCCCGTTGAGCCCCGTTGAGTGGACGATATCGTCAAGCTACCTGGTAACTGATGGATAAGAAATACACAGAAAAGACAAGAGTGGCAGAAGAAAGGGTAGGCCTATACCCAACACTATGCAGTGGGCCATTCCGAGCTGAAATGATGACGAATAGGTGTCCCACGTGTTCTACCGGATGGCGATTTAATTACCTGCTCCCTCCACGAAACTGAGTCTATCCGTCATAATTATTATACAACTTCCCCAAAAATATTCATAACCAGTACTTACGTGAAAATAAATAACAAGCCAACATAGTACAACAGTAGACAGACTGTTTCGATACATAAGTACCTATTATCATAAATATCGGATATTAGTTCTTTGGGAAAGTTGTTAACTTAATATATCGGGAAGACTCACCGCCGTGAAGGATGCAGGAATCTGCCACCACCACCATCAGATACAATGTTCCCACTGCAGCGACTCAGGCTCCCTCTCTAGGAGAAGGATGGGCTATAATCCACCACGCGGGCCAGTGCGTATTGGTAGATGTCACATGTCTTCGAATTTTTGGGTTCTAAGACATGCGGGTTTCCGCACGATGTTTTCCTTCACCGTTTTGAGAGCAGTGGTGATGAAATAAATTACAGCACAAAGTAATGCGCCTACCTGGGTTCGACCCCACGGCTCACTATTCGTAAGTCGGGGCAGCCACCACTGGGCCACCACTGCCCTTTAGCCACCACTGCTCTTCGCAGGAATCTGCACTTGTAGTTAAATGCATGAAAATAACAAAATAATTACAGTATCGAGATACCAAAATATTGTTAGCTATACTGACACATATTATTATTATGGTATGTGTAGGAATCTAAACTAGAAAAATAAATTTAATATAATATTACGGTGTGGTAGTGATTCGAGCCATTTCGTCGTCGGCTGTCCGCTGTGTAGTCGCGCAGCATCACACTCGGGAATGTACCGGAGACAATGCTCGGCCAGCATCGCGCGCTAGAATCTCAGCCACGCGTGTTTGAAGTGTCCGCCGGCCGCGTCCATTGAGCAGCCGCCTAATAATAGCCGCGCCGTCCCGCACCCGCAGCGCTCCCGCACGCCGCCCGCACGCCGCACGCAACCCGCCCGCCGGCCGCATGCCACCGCCGACCACCGCCGATTGATTTACGAGCACTCTGTAATTTATGCACGTTTAATTAAAGTACCAGCAGCCGGAAGAGTCGCTTGTTGTATACTGTCTCAGCGAAACTATACGCGGATCACTCTCTCCAGATTGATGATTCACTTTATAGCTGAACGGAGAACTGTGACGAATCCCGTGACAATGTCGCACCTCGCCATCATCATAGTCACAGCTGATAGAAGGCTAGCTGTGACTGTGCGGGCAGCGCGGGTGGGGCACGCATAGTACTGCGCCGTACACCGGGTCGCGCGCGCTTCCCTAATGCGGCCGCCACACACTCGACGAGTGGCATGGGAAGTAGCGAGGAAAGGAGGCAGGGACATAGTGTGGCAACGTTACTCGTCATGCCGCACGTCATGCTCCTCGTTCTGCCCACCGCTCCGCGATGATCGCGCGATGAATACATGTGATCCACCATCTCCGTTGGCGAGGACGATGCCGACGATGTATATTTCTTTTTATGACATTGATATAATTAACTATACTAAAAATGCATAGCGCGCACGCTGCCACAGTTTCATCGTCCACCAAAGGCAAATAACAAGTGAGGAGCGTCGCGATTAATTGCGCGAGTAGAACATCGCAGCAAATAGCGGCAGCGCGAGGAGCATGGCGATGAGCAGCGCGAGGAGCATAGTGTGGCGCCCGCATTACGTGGCGCGCGAGGAGAGCCGGTCACTCATAACTGCATGTCGCCGCGCCATGTTAGCAATGTTGTCTCCATAAACACCATAAACGACTATCATTAGTTAGGGTAATTACTGACTGGATATCTTATTTACATGCCCCGAGGTGGACGAGTGCCGCGAGTCATAGAAAGTGCCAGCGGATAGCAGTCGCGCCAACTGCCAACATTCACATTCATGTTCCACGCCGTACAAATGATCAAAGGCATCAAAAAGAAAGGAATTCAATTTTGAGGCGCCCATTGTGAATCGGTTTAAAAACACTGACAAAAAACATTCAAAGAGGAAAAAGAAAATGGAACGAACTCTTATTTAGCGTCGTTTGGCGGCGCTCCGGGAAATTGTTCGATAACTGTGAAAAATGGAGGCCGCGCCGCTAACGGCGCAAATTGAGTGAAGTAACCTCCAACCCGCACAACTTGCCGCAGTAATACAGCCGGCGATATGAAACGCCACGTCGATGAGTGAAGCGATACCTGCTATTATATTACGATACGTACAGTAGTACACTGCGCCTGCCGCTCATATTTTAACACAGCCTGATATTTTACAGCATACACATTTGTCAGACTGGATAATGCCGGCAGTTTGCGAAAGAAAATTTGTAGTCTGTGGTGAGAAAGTAGCGGCGGTATTGTATTATGTGCATGTATCACGAGGCGGCGCGGGGTGGTGATGTGTGGTGGTGCGGGGGGCTGTGGGCGGCGGCTTTGAGCGGCGGCTGTGAAATTGATCCGTTCATACTTCATAATCGTTGGCGGGAGACGAGGCCGCACGCGAGCGACTGTCGCGCCTCATTGCGACCGTCTGCCCGCCGGACACGACCAGTATAATAATATGTACTTCAAGTACTACGTTATTGCAATGAGGGTGAGCAACCATTTAACATAATCGTATTACAATCGACAACAGGCAAGTCAAACAACTTGAAAAAATTGTCCGACACGTGAGTGACATCGTGGAGCGAAGGGTGACGCTAAACGTTATAGAAATTCATGTATTCATGGATTCGCGAGTAGCGCGCGGCGAGACGCGAGTAGCGCGCGGCGAGACGCGCAAAAAGTGCGCGCTGCCGGAAAGACGCCAAGCCGCCTGCTCACCCCACTCGGGCCACTCGCTGCGTGAATCACTTCCGTGCAAATATGTTGTACTGACGATCGATATCGATATCCTATCATTAACCATAGATACGCACAATTGATTCCAAATCGTTGCTTGATGGACAGCAGCACGCGAGCTCCGCACACCAACTGCGAACATAGTCTCACTCTCAAGGTATCCACCACAATGACGAACAAATTACCTAGATATTTTAGTTATGAGGAAATACTATGGGAAACCATCCATAACTACTTTAAGCATTGCCTTGAGTTAAGTCACGATACACACAAAGGTTTAGGTTTTCTGGCATTTACCTAAGCTTGTTTGCTTGCTTAACTTTAAGCGATTTTATAGGTACGTCAAAGTGGACACCAATGGGTTTGTCTCTCAAGAATAGCTTAACAATTGTTTCAAAATGAACTGACTAACAAGCCACATTATTAGCTAATAAGTTAGTTGTAACTAGACAGGTGGACGATTAGGCTAACCATAAATAGTAAAGTGTAAGTCAGTGTAAGTGAACTGTGACTCAGTGCAGTAACTCAACTAGTTTTGATTTGTTAGTGAACGCTGACGTTATTAACGTTATTTATTAGTTGCTCGTACAATAAATAAGTTAGTTGGAGCGATCGTAATGAAACGTGCGGTCAGTCGCCGGCCGCTGATCTGATAGTGGCCAGTCGGCAGTCGGCCAGCTGTCGGCCATTGTATGCTAATACCGCCAAACTGCGGACACACCTAACACCGCGCGAACATTTGGAACGAGCAAAAAGTAGCGTAACGTGTACACGCAGCCGTCGTGTAGCTGCTGTGTTCCTGTGTTGTAGCGGTGGTGATGTAATGCCGTGTTGTTGTTGTTGCAGCGCTAAGTGCCGGCCACTGACGGACGCTAGTCTCTAGCGCTTGTGTACCGGAGCGCGGCACAGCTGTCGGCGCGGTTGTCGCAATAAACTACCCGCTGTCTGTCGCGACACAAAGCTCTTAATAAGTGTTCAATAGACAAACCGCAAGCAAAACAATCTGCCATCGTGCGGTTCTTGACTTTTATATTTATGTAGGTAGCTATAGACACATTCATAAGTATACTGCTTTGTAGTTGCAAATTGACTAGGTATGCATAGTGGTGACAGTTGAGACAAGTTGCCGCACAACGGCGCTTCAAATGGAAATTAAATTAGCGCTTTTTGAGATGACGCGCGCAGTTGAGATGTGGATTGTGTGGAGCGGGCGCGGCGGTATGCGCGGGGCTCGGAGGAGTAACCGCAATTGTAGGAAGTGAATATAAATTATGTGAGAGAGCGGTTGTGTCCGCTCGGCAGGTGGGTGATGCGCATAAATATGGCGAGTGCGCGGCGCCGACACGCGGCCAACGTGGCCCATGTGCCACGGCCCGCGACACGCTGGCTGGCGCGGAGCGGCGCGGGGCAGAAGGCTCACTGAAACAATGAAGACTTTCCTCAGGAACCGGTCTCTAAAGCAAATCATTCGGTCGGCACACTAAAATTCATATATTTTGTCGTTTATTTCGGTTGTAGGGTAGCATGTAGTATGGCGCTCGTTCCGGCACATTGTATGGTTAGTATTCCTTTCTGTTCGTTGTGACAGCATCTGTCGCTCCACTTAAAACAATAGAGTTCCGGTTCCGGCGCGCGCAGACCTGGTGGCGCCCGCGCAGCTGACTGACGTCACTGGACACTGCCAGCATGTGCGCTGGCACTGCCAGACCGTCCCCACACAACACTACACTCATATTGTATGCGTTGACCACCCTACTTACTACTGAGTAACGTTTTGTTTCCTGGTTTAAATACATTATTACATATTATACCTTTACCTATGTATCAACAGATCACTATGTTTAATCATTATACGCTTACGAGTTGTCCGCTGGGTGACAAAAACGAAACACCTTTCTTTCTCATCCAGAAGAGTCATTTTCACAAACAGCAATTATGTACACTCAGTAGGTACTGCTCAAGTGCTCAGCCTGTATGTGAAGCGCTACGTTATACCGCGCCATGCCACAGTGAAACTCAACCCTTTATGTAATTAAGGCGAGCTCGGGTTTACATTCGAAGTGTCTACTTATAGCAAGATCACACGAACTTGTAGCTAGAGCGTGCGGATATCACGTATGTGTGTAATACTGCCGAGTGCGAGCTGGGAGCCGAATGGCGGGGTGAGAGCTCCAACTTCACTAATGGAGTGTGAGATTAACTGAAGAGTTCGAAGAGCTGTGTTAATTACGCGCTGCCATAACGTACGTTTTTAATATGAGCTCAGTCGAGATGTTCCACTCCAAGCGAACTTTCATATTAACATGAAGGGGATGACGCACAGGAAAGTTCATTCGAAGTCAGCGACCGGCAACCCTCCAGTGAACGTATTATATCTTACCTTCTTCATAATTACTTTAAAATTACATGACTGTTGTTTCATCAGAACTCATTAAAGTAATTAAGCTATTTCAGAGACCTTGTACTCTGTACTCGTGAAAATAATTAGTTAGCTAAGCAGCTCCACCGCGGTATGAATAAGTTTACATTTACGTAACGTTTCATCATAGTGAAGTTTGGCCTCAGCATTGTTCGCGTCCACAATCACTCGAAATAACCTGAAATATGCGGCTCTGTGGCAATGTATTATTCCAAACTTATATCTAATTATTATTATGTTGTAAAATCGGGTCATTAAGATTTTTGATTAAATTCCTCCAACATTTGTGCTGAGTTATGTGATTTCCCCCAGTAACGCGTACATGGCCGGTACGGGTTACGGGGCGGCTGCACTTGCGTCACTCAACATTCCACCTATGACTAATTACAGTTCATTAAAATACTTGCTAATGCGATCTTAATCGCTGGTACAGAGTGGCGTGGCTCTCTTCCCGCCGCGCGCCGGTGCCGCCAGGCCGCGCCGGCCCGACGACGGCGTGGCGGCGCTCTCCCGCGAACTGCTATTATCCCACAAACAGCTCATTGTCGCTCCCTCTCGTCGTCTCGGCGACAATTACCTTCCCTCTTATTGTTCACTCACGGGAATGGTTTGCAACAGATTACCGCACAATTGTTTGTCGAACTGTGCGCACTTAATGAGTCTTCCATTAGCGGTCTCTATTCAAACATTTTCGTTTTGGATTTTTAAGTCTCAATTACAATTCCGGGTGCTTACATAATACTTACATGTAAGCCAAGGAAATAGTTGTTGGCCAGTGTTTCCGCTAAGTTCTTAGCTTTACGTGTATACCTAACATTTAAAGCTAAAACCGATAACGAATCCCGGTAGGCTTACTTATGATCATCAAGCCAACAAGCCGTCAATGATTGCATTGATACCACTAAGCTACACAAAACATGAAAATGATAACTTGGTATTTTCGTCGGCTCTTTCTTTTCGTATTTCTTGCTGGTATTACTTGCTGGCATGATTAGCACGCAACCGAGGAATGAGGTAAAAACACCGGCGCGGCGGCATCACACGCCAGTAAGTACTAGCTGCTAGTAACTGAGCGAGTATTACGAACAAGTTCAGTGCTAATGTGAGGTTAGTGTTAAGTCTTCATCGAAATGGTTATATTGTGTAAGTGCTGATTGTTGCGTGAGCTTTGAAGTTTCGCCGACAGAGCTTCACCTACTTGCAACTCATTCAGAGAAGGGAATACTTAATGAGAGGCGTATGTATTTTAATGCTAGATAGAATACTGTTTCTTATGTACACAATACGAAGACGGCTAAGGCTAGTTATAGGGAGGGTAATACGCCTCACATTATTCTCATAATCTGTCATTATTACCGAAAAGGTGGTGATTTTCCAAGTCGGCGTCGTCGTCTGAAGCTAAGTGTAGGTAACGTCAGTCAGTACACAATCATAAAATATCTGGAAAAGCTTATGTCTAAGTACTTGCAAAGTAATCACACTAAATGACTAGCAATCTGTTGAGCGTTGAGCCAACTGTCACCAACGGAACCCAAACTCGGAGCTGAGGAATCTCAAAACTGACAAATTATGAGCATTTAATTATATGAATGTAATCTGGAAGCCATATAATTATGTAAACGGCCGGCTACCGGCTAGAGGCTCCACATCAAGTATTAGCATATGCCACTAATTACCGCGTGCCAGCGCGCGTATGTTCACGCCGTGTCACTTGCGGGCTAGCCAGCTCATAAACTTGTATGTATTACTGTTATCAACAGAACACACGTAAGTATATCAGACAGTGAATGATACTTTTTTATCTTTATTATGAATACGAACTTAAATGTTAAAGTGAGTATATCATAACATATTATGTTAACGTTGCCACACAGATACATGAGTGGTGTGAAGTACAAGTGTTGGTAGTGCGCAACACGTCGTTAGGGCGTATCGTGCGAAGTGCGCGCCGCGGGACGTCTCGTGCTAGCCGTCATCACTGCTAGCGCTGCTAAGTTACTGGACAGTCTGGACTCCATTTACTTCATGTAATAAGTACGCAGCCTCTGATAAGTCACTGTACAGACCTACATTCAATTGTACTAACTTCTGCAATAAATTCACAAATGGGACTAGTTTTAACTTCAGTCCAAACTAGTCCCATTATGCATTTATGACAGTTATCAAAAACATATTATTCTAAGAACACTGAAATCTGCCTTTATCAATGATATTATTCTAAGTTAAGCTGCTGGTCTTGTATCTAACTAGATTTTTCCCATGGCAACTATGAGGTTAGCTTACAGAGAAGTACTTTTTATAGGTATGTATATAATATGTGTCTCATTATTTATTTCATATTAATACAACTCACGTCAGCTGCGTAGCTAGTAGGTACCTACCGCCCCAGAAGTACCAAATTTTATGAAGCGAGCTGATTTATGCACTCCATAAACTTTAATAGAGCACAATTAAAATTAAAGTTAATATAATTATAATTAATTTGTTCAACCATTTGCATAATAATATTAAAATAAGTCATGAATGCAAGTGAGCATGTAAGTTTATGAAGGTAATAACAAATTGCTACGTCCGTAGCACGACGTAGCTCGGCGTAGCACTGCGTAGCACCGCGTAGCACATTCATATTTCCGAAGATTAATAATACTGTGATTTGTGTAATGTTTCAGCTTGTCCTCCACGCGGTGAAGGTCACCGTGTGTAATGTCATCATTGACGTAGCGACAGCAATGCCGTCCATTAACAGCGTGGTATCGGTATGTCCTACAGTTGTCCACGTCCACGTCTGACGTCGCTGGAGATGCGGAGCCTTTGTCGGCATGCGAACCCGAGCGGTGCGGGGCGGTGCGGGGTGGTGCGGGGCGGTGCGGGGCGGTGCGGGGTGGAGCGGGGCAGTGCGGGGGCGGGGCGGCGTGTGATCTCGCCGCGCCACGCCCCCGCCAGCAATGCGCACTGCACTTAACTAGGTGTGTATATCACGGCGCACGGAGCAACTTCGCAGAACAATGGTCGCGCACAGATCATTATTTGTTCCGATAAGTCATTTAGTGGTGAAAGCGCAAGATTTACGTGTGTTGCCGAGTGCGCGGCCGCCATGTTGCTGCAATTAGAGCGAGTTGACGTTGTTGTCGCTGTCTGGTCATTGCTCGCGACCGGGCCATTCGAGTGGAACTGAACCCCGGGACAAATGACCGCAGTAAGGGGTCAACTTAATTGTCCGCTGGTTATTAGTACATGGATAGATATCGTAGAGCTGGCGTGAGCAACTGATATTGTCGTTATGTATTAGGTATTTATGTATCATAGTGGTGTATATTGTAATGTAGTCGTAACTAATAGAACAGGTACACACAGCGATACACTGGAGACACTCGTCACAATAGATCACCTTTCCTTACATAAGTAGATATTTCCTTCATCAGTAATACTACACTTGTAGGTAAACCCAAATTACAGGCTGTGCCTAATATGGGGCCCACGGCTATTCTACTGGTGTACTATTTTAGCTATGTTACTCTTTGATACAACTATCTGTTGCTATAAAGCTCCTTAACACACGTACGATAATCTTAACCTGGTACCTAATAAGTACTCGGTTTTCACTCCTGTTACCTGTACTGTTAGTACATAAGTATATCATTCTTCTGATAATATATTTAGAAGTTTTCATTGACTTCCACTTCATATTGTGATAGGAGAAAGTAGAAAAGGACAATACATTGTCATCCAAAAGGATTCTAATAAGAAAACATAACTTATTGAAAAATAGGGTGTCTCCGAAGGGTCTTTATAAATAATTGATAGATTCATGCATTAATAGAGTGAAGTCGTTGGTTGCGGTTCATTAGTTCGAGGACACTCAGAATTTATTGGTTCGATTGCCGTCCCGCTGTTCCCACACCTACGCAGCGCGGCGAGCTCTCAGATATGTAAAGTTATTCACTAAAATGTCATATTTTACTACGATTGTTCGTTAAATATTATGTTCTCTGAATACGTACAGCTACATTAATATTTATTCGAAACGATCAAGAACACCAAAAAGAGAAAAATAAACTTAAGAAGAAAAATCAGCTTCTGAAGTCGGTGACTTTTGTTTGTTTGACTTCATGTTTTTGCCACCGACTTCAGAAACTGATTTTTCTTTTTAAGTTTATTTTTCTCTTTTTGGTGTTTTTGAAGTCGGTTGTTTTTTTTGCAAAAAAGTTTTTTTTATTTTTTCATTTTTAGTTGTAATAAGTACCTATATATATATCCTATACAAATATTTACTATGCATTTAACATTCAACCAAGAAACCTAACCCTTAACTTTCAAGATTCCCCTATTTTTGCTTTCAACTCTGAACCGTTGTGGAGTGGTACTACTCCTCAACGGTTAAGAGTTGAAAGCAAAAACCCATTATCAGCTCATCAACATGAAGACAAGTGATGACTGCTAGATGCGAATACTTGAATAGCGTCAGAAAAAGCACGAAACACGTAATACGTGTCTATGAAATTCATATATAACAACTAAAAAAATGTGTATTGTACACATCTGCATACCCCCTCAGAGCATACAGGCGTGATGTTACGTCATGATAATGTATATTCAATAAACATCCAAGCGATTCCAGCAATTACGACAGATTTGCCGTCTATTTTTGAAGAGTTCCATTGTATATCTCCGAAGATCAGTACCAGATCTTCACCAAATAAAAATGGGACCACCTCAGGAGTATACTCTTTTAAATAAAAAAAGAATTTTGAGAATCGGTCCACAAATGGCGGAGAAATCAGGTAACATACATAAAAAAAAAAAAATACATACACACGAACATATAACCTCCTCCTTTTTTGAAGTCGGTTAAAAATAAATCGATACACTTTAGTCACAGCTTTAGTCTTCGTTGCGCTGCTTTTCAACGTTTGATATCATGAGGTGCTGAAATTCTAACATTTTTGTAAATCTCGGTTATGAAACTGAAAATTCTGTGTTAATCGACTTTCTATCTCTAAACTGTTTTGTTTAAGGTTGATGTTCCAGGGTAGCCCGCGAAATTCAAATTTTCTTAAGTTTTTTGCAATTTGCAGGCAAGTGATAGGTTGTATGTTGATGAACATTTGATTCGCGGCTGTATGACATATGTAGTTACAGAATTATAATCACCAAAATCATTAATACAACCCTCCGAGCTCATAAAGGTTCCGGAATGACTTTGACCTTGTAAAAAGTCATTTTTACACCTTTATGAGCTCGGAGGGTTGTAACCGCGAATCAAATGTTCATCAACATACAACCTATCACTGGCCTGCAAATTTTAAAAAAACTAAAGAAAATTTGAATTTCGTGGGCTGGTTGGAGGATTCACCTTAAGAAATGTTATTGAAAAACACACTGTCGATAGAGGATTTAGGACTGAGACAGGGGTCTTTAACAGCTCGTAATTCAGGTGTGAGTGCGCTATCCGCAGAACAGATGAGCTTCACGGGGACATTACGTAAGATTTATAGCGCTTGAAGCGCTGTGTGCAGCCAGCCGGCAGCCGGGCAGCGTTTATGAGCATTCCTTCAGGGACGCAGCCCATACAGCGATGTTTCTGATGCTATATTTAAACTTTTAAACAAACACACTTTAAATGTGCAGCAAATTAGAAAGTAGTTACAGCTGCACAGTTTTCTTAGGTAGGACCAAACTGTTACTCATTCTCAACATGGGGCAAGGGCAGAACGATGATGATGACTATTCAACTTAAAGCTATCATCCATTATTGTTAAAATATGTTCCTGGTAAAGGTCTAAAATATGTGTAAGTCGGTCTTGAATTATTCTCATGGTTTCTTATTCCGATGGATACTTATTTGCATGGTTTACTAGGTACAGTACTATGACAATTATGACACAGGAACAAAAAGGTACCTAGTTACCTAATCAGCCATGAAAGTAGTACAGACAGCGGATAGGTAATGAGTGCAAATAAAAACGTGATAAAATATATGATGGTTCTGTTTAGGTGTAAACGTCATGAATATGAAGCAGCGCTATCAGCACATCGAGTACATAATATGTGCAGTGGTGGTAATGAGGTATCGGTGGCTGATCCACTCGCTGTTTAATGAGTCGTGAGGCCTCGCGCCCCCGCACCTGCGCACTGCGAGCACACATTCACACCCACAGAAGGCTCACTTTGTCTTTGCACGGACGCACTACAATACTACGGTACTTACAGAGAAATATCACTTTCGAATTTGCTTGGAAATTATACAGGCATCTGTGAAGCTCTATATACTTGAATTTTAAAGTAAACGCGATACCTTCTGCCTATGCTCTAAGCAGTCAACTTTGACAGTTGTAGTACCTGAATCAAGTACTTACGAAGGTTAGTAGATCTATATAGCTGTCTCGAACGGTAAACAATTGACCACCGACTCTACTTACATACATAATCCTGCGTGAGCAGTGAATAGTAAATTTGACAGATTCCTACAAGGCGATGGTGAATGTAATGGAACAAATCCTCAGAGCAGTGAGGTTAGGTACACCGCGAAACCTGTGAAACTCAAGGCAGCTTCTGGGTGGAGGTGTGTCAACAATTTTAGCCAGGACATACGTGCAACGGGCTGAATGAGAGTTTTTATGTGCAGACAATAAAGTCCACATACATACAGTGGATACGTTAGTTGTTGGCAGTGGGCCTACGGCTAGTGCGACATGCGCGGCTCATGCATGTCGCGCCGGACATTAATGAAGTGGTTACTGAATGTGTTGACACACGTACAGCCGTACACTCGTACAGCCGTCACCCTACATCGTGTACATCGAACGTCGCTGCCTATCCATTACCTACAACAAAGCTAAAAGTGTCGACAGCTTTTTGCACCGCTCTAATTGGAAATTCGATGACAATGAATTTTGGTATAAAAAAAACTACGTTTTACTATTATAGTTTTACGTTTAGAGAAATGCATGATGTCTCCATTTGTTAGGTAGGTACCTACTATTAATGCTTCTTGTTCTTAGCGTGTCGATGGCAATCTAAATTGTACCGGCATAGAACTGAGCCACTATGTCTGGCGTCTATCAGTTTATGTCATGAACAACTGAACGAAGAACCGGACACGATAAGTTCTCCATCGTTACACACCAGAGCAGAGTCACCAACGAGTATCCACCTGATCAAGATTTCATAGCTGCAGCGGCCAACCTAGAACCGGAGTCTACAAAGTGTTAAACGGACCCTACACGAAACTTTTTATTTTGTATTTGTTTGGATAGTTCAAAAGTACCGGTAATTTGAAGACACAGTCGCCACAGGAGACTGTTGCGAGTGTGCACCTTCCACTTGATAGTATTGCAGTTTTTGCTGTAAATCAATGATCTGTGCAGCTGAGAAACTCATAGATATTTACTTTGGAAAGTTCCTGTGTTGGACCACCCCACCCCAAAAGAAGCTAAGTCGGTGCCCAGTAGGTAGGTACTGCCGTACTGCCCAGCCTCTCTAAGCTTTTACTAATGAAGAATTGTGATGAATATGACAGTCCGGAGTCCAGTCAGTAGACACAGACAGACGGACAGAACGTATCGGATGTTCGGGGGTTACGGGGCTGTAGAGTTAGTTTTTCTATTTATTTATTAATACCAATTATTGTAACTATCTAAAAAACAAACAATAACATGCGAAGTGAATCATTTTACTACTAATCTACCCTTACCTACTACTCATTTCTACATCCTTACATAGTATAAAACAAAGTCGCTATTTTTTTGTCTGTTTGTTTGTCTGTATGCTTAAATCTTTAAAACTACGCAACGGATTTTGATGCGGTTTTTTTTAATAGATAGAGTGATTCAAGAGGAAGGTTTTAGTATATAATTTGAACGACATCCACGCGGGTGAAGCCGCGGGCATCAGCTAGTTAGTTACAATTTATATTCTAAAAAAAAAAGAAAAATATATCCTCATCGTCATCATCATCACCATTGGTTAATTTTGTTTACACAATTATAAAAATATTTTCTATTCCACGTAACAGTGTACTGCTAATGCAGAAAGCGTCATTGCGACACAATTTGTAGCAGTCATACAGATGGATCGGCGCAAAAAACAAATGACTGGGCATTCAAACAAATCTCTGTGCCGACTGCCGATGTGCTCATCTTTATTAACGATCATCTCAATATATTCTACTTGCCAATCCTGGATCAAAGGAAAAACTATTACGACGTGCAAGTATTCCACTCAAATCCATAAGTCAGGTAAACAGATATTTTTTGTAAAACTACCATACAAGATGTCTTTAGTAATCCGGAAGCCCCGTGCAAGCGAAAACTCATAAGATACAATGTTGCTCCACGGAAAGAGTTTAGTACAGCTGCATGCAGCGAGTGCGTACGTTACCTACCTACGTATCTATGGTAGGTGCCCAGTGCCCACTCGATAGTTGACATTTTTTATATGTAATGGCGTCATTTCCAATTACTTGGACAGTTCCTAGATATAAATAGGTGGACAGCTTCCTAATGGCAGTCCTTCGGTAACTAGTTATATAGAACAAGGAAATGAAACCTTATTCTAACAGTAAGTACTTTAGTTATCATTTAATTAAATCTAACTGTAGAAGTCATTAATTATTATAATTGCATAGCTTAAAGCTTATTATAATTTATTAACTACAACATGAATAGGCACTGAATTTATCAAGATAATTAGTTAAAATACCAAATTGTTTTCGTTAATTTATAAAACTAATGTGCTTATTGTGTGGTAGCCGTTGATTACAGATTACAGCGTACTTAAACCTGTGCATTTATTTTCACGCTGTCTATGAAAAACACGCATTAAAATACCTTGGATATCTTTATTGCGCATAAGGAATACCAGAACGTTCTCTTGGCCCCATTCGGTGATCATTTCACCATTGTTTATGGCCGTAAAATTTGACACCTATTTCACATAATTTATACAATTTGTCAGTCATAAAACCGTAGCAATACATAGAGGAGAGAGATAGCGCTGCGCCCACACCGCGTTATCTGCGGCAGATAGTGAGCGCTGAGCTCACGGCTCGGGGCTGCGCTAGCGGCTCGGTTTACTGCCGCACACTGATATTTATGTGGCGGCGACGACGAGTTTGATTGATGGCGCATTGCTGCATTATCTACAGGCATTAGGTCACCCGGGAATGCTGGCGAGTTATGGAACCAATAAAAATTACACACAAGTACAGCGCAGACGCGGAGTATGCAGCGGACATAGTGGCGGCTCGTCGGTAATGGTGCATGGTGTCGTACCGGATAGCTTCTACTCTGTAGGCAAGCTTTGACCTTAATGAGCCATAATATGTAGGCAAACTAATTACGCTATTGTGTTATCATGGCCTTTACTTAGCGTTTGTGGTTCAAGGCACACAATTTTCATTATACTATACCTATTACCTGATGCTCATCATCATCAAACGTGGGTCACACTGCATCGTCTGCATCAGTACCATCTGTGGCTTCTGTCGAATGCTAAATAGTTTTTATCGACTGTCTATCCCATCCCAAAACTAGGCACAAACTGAGATACAACATGAAAAATTACAATTTGGAGATTAAGAGGGCATTGCCTCTGTTAGTTACTATAAACCACAGATAATATAATACTAGCGTACTATATACTAAAGGATAACATGCCATGTTAAAACTGATCAAAACAGTCTTCGTTTTGATCAGTTTCAATAAGGAATGTTTTGATACTAACATTGGGAATTTTAAAAAACTGGCCAAGTGCGAGTCGGACTCGCACATAAAGGGTTCCGTACCAGAACTGCAAAAAATGCGTGTACCTAACTACAGAATATTTCCGCGCAGTTGTTAGTAAGACTCGAGGTGATCTGCTGAGCGATGATCATTGCGTGCGGGACTGATGCCTGGGCCCGGAGCCGTGGGGCCCGCGGCAGGCAGGTATAGGAGCACTAATTATGTGTGTGACTGCGAGTCGCGAGCCCCGGCCCACCCACCGCGGCCGCACTAGATTCCACGCCCGCCGCGTTTTTTACACCCTAATTAAGCTAATTTATCGGGACAATAAGAGAAATTATTGGTAGGGGCTCGGCGGTTACTGGCCGCTTTATGAGAGGTATTAAATTGTTGAATTTAAGAGCGCTACCGAGCTACACCGCCTCGCGTCGCGGGACCGAGCCCTCGCTTTGATGCCCCAATAAATATACAAAAGATCCCATCAGATAACCGGTGAATGGAGCCGCCGTCGATTCTACCGCTCTTAATGAAAGCCACGCCGAGGAATGTCGTGGACAAAGCCTTAAAATGCTAATAACATGAGCACGACACACCAGCCCCCCCCCCCAACCCGCAACACACCGCATGCCCCCCGCACCCCCGTATATCTAGAATGTGTCCTGATAACGAAGGTGACAATCTCGCAGGTGGACAGATTAAATGAGTATTTTATGGCAGATTAAGTAAACATTTTTTCCTTGATGTGTGTTTTATAGCCTGCGGCGTGTG
Source organism: Diarsia dahlii (assembly GCA_949775195.1). Classification (NCBI taxonomy): domain Eukaryota; kingdom Metazoa; phylum Arthropoda; class Insecta; order Lepidoptera; family Noctuidae; genus Diarsia; species Diarsia dahlii. The sequence goes on along the minus strand of OX459194.1, from coordinate 24,054,882 downwards.
GGCATAAGATCCTTGGGATGTTTTTTTACAAGGATGGCTACCTACCTCATTGAGATCTACCCAATTATTTTTAAATGTTTTTTAATTGGTATCCATCGAATTAAAATTAATTAGATATCTCCTGAATTTTATACACATGTCGGTTGATAAAAGGCAGTCCGCCACGCATACCTACGTATCTACTAGTAGGTAGTCGTATTAGCTATAGCTACCTACCTATACTATAGGTACAAAATCAAGAACTAATTGCCTTAAAAAAAAAATGGCTTTAGCTCCTAAACGGGATAAATGTATGGATGTCTCTACATAACTAGGTACCTTCAAATACATTTTTCCTTTTCTTTTTAATAAGATTTTTTGTGATTTTTTTGTAGTTTTCAGGTATTTAGTTAGATAATGACTTTTTACCCGACTACGGCAAAGCCAAAGGAGGGTTATGATTTTGACTGGCTATGTATGTATGTATGTATGTATGTATGTATGTATGTATGTTTGTATGTATGTATGTGTGTATCTTCATCTGTTCCCTCATTGCTTCTAATCTACTTAACGGAACTCGACATATGAGGTATCGTTAGAACCGTCTTAATTTTCCGCTGAACATAGGCTACGTGACGTGTCACAAAATGCGATTTGGCGCCCTCTAGCGGACAAAAAGTAAGGCTTAAAAAATAAAAATGGAGATAAATACGCCGTGTTAGGTATCATTTGAAAGGGCCTCACTTGTGCATTTCCAAAACATTGTTCAAATTTAAAATCACGCCCTCTAGCGGAAAAAAGTCAAAAGTAAAAAAAAAAAATTAACACCAAAATTGTTCAAATAAAAAAAGTAAAAAACTAAAACCCGACTACGACAAAAAAAAAACGACGCTGAAAAAGTATGAAACAAGATTTTCAGGATAGAACAAAAAGAAAAGCCGTAGTCACACGTTATAGGTACCAACCTAAACACTTTAATACCGTGTGACTACGGCTTTTCTTTTTGTTCTATCCTGAAAATCTTGTTTCATACTTTTTCAGCGTCGTTTTTTTTTTGTCGTAGTCGGGTTTTAGTTTTTTACTTTTTTCTAAGAATATTTACAGAATTGATTTGACATTTTGTGCCACATGTTGAAGGAATCTTTCGTGGCTAAACTGGCTAATAATAACACCCGCTCGGCTCGATCTTTAGAATACTGTTCCGTGCTTGCTGAAGTTGGTCCATGGATAAGTGAGCACCCATTGCATACCGAGTTCCCTCCGTGCCTCGGAAGCAAGTTAGTTAACCCATTGCCACCATTGGTCCATGCAGCAATATGGGTATGAACCTATGGATCTTTGATAGTCGTTACTTTTTTCGACGTTTAAGTCCACAATGTAGGCCTATATGAAATAAAATATTGTGATTATGATTTTGAGACCGTGACTGCCTGACATTCTTGGGCAGTGAGAGAGGATTTTTAGACGTATCAAGGATCCTTCGGATTGAACACCAAGTAGGTAGAGGTATCATACTCACTTCATACCTTGGCCTAGGCTACGCTACCAATCTGAAAAACAAATAATACAAGTTTCTAAGTTCTTTTCTATTTATGTAGGTACTGAATACCGACTGTGTGTGTAACGGTAGGTAAGTCAATTCCATCTTTCACGTTGAACTAAATAAATGATACCTACGTTTTTTTGCTGTTACAGAACCTCTTTTTATTTATAATATCATTGGTTACAGAACCTTTGCAAGTCTAACTCACGCTTCATCATGATCCAGCCAGGTTGACCTTATCTAACTTGGAGATTAATTTCAGACTTACCAGTACTTAGGTAGTAGGTAGGTACCTGGATCCATAACAAATATATTTTTTTCCTTATGCCATATAGTAGCAATATTAAAAACGCACTTTAACACACCGAATCTCCAACTCCATATTTATACTGTGCTCCAACCGAGACGCCGAAAAAACACGATTGTGTTTTAAAAACTGCCGAAATCCTGAACATATCCAGATTCCAGACCTTCAATCTACAGGGTGCTGAAGGAGCACAAAGAGAATGAACATTTTAGCTCTCCGAAAATACTTGCCCTAAATTAAATTTTAAAGCCAAATTGGACAATTTGGCTTTAAAAATAATATAAATAATTAAACCAAACAATTCAAAGACATTGTGACATCTACCCACCCGCACCGGGCCTACGTGGTGGATCATAGCCCATGCCTCTCTTATAGAGGCCGCAATCCCTCATCCCTGAAGTGGGAACATTATAGGCTGATGATGATGATGATTTAAATGTAGGCAGTAGGTACAAAACTCAGGAGTGGACTTTCAAACTTCTTTTGATGAGCGCTATACAGGGTGGTGCCGATAATACGACAATAAATGAAACCACTGGTAGTTCTAGTTCGACGGCACGGTTGGCGCAGTGGCTGAGCGATTGGACTGCTGCGCTGCGTGTCGCGGGTTCGATCCCCGCACGGAACAAATATTTGTATGGCCTATAGATAGTTGTTTCGAGTCTGGGTATTTGTGGTGAGTTTAAATGTTTGTGAACGCACCCACGATACAGGAGAAATTCCTAGTGTGGGGCAACGTTTACACAAACAAAATTTGTTTATGGAATAATTTGCACTGATTAACATAAGGAAATAAAATGTAACAAACGAATTTGGCGAAGACATTTAAGTAGGTTGGTGCCGACGATACGACAACGATTTCGGTGATAAGATTTATTTGATAGTATAAAAATGTTCCTTAGACTAGAACTACCAGTGGTTTCATTTATTGTCGTATTGTCGGCACCACCCTGTACAATACTTGATTTAAGATTTAAAGTGTCTATATATTTTGTTTGCAGTAATTCATAAATCTACGGAATCGAATTCACGGGCAGGAGATAGTGGATTGTAATATTTCATGACGTTCTTCATTGAAGGTTTCCAACGCCATCTATTGTCGCATTGCGGATCTATTTACTATCTAATAAAAGAAATGTTGGAGAATTTAGAACATTACTGTTTTTTCTTTACAATATTGAAGTAAAAAATATTGAAGTTTAGTTTCATACGGCACATATTTATTCGTACAAAAAGTTTTTTTTCCTCCATAGATCTGTATACGAAACGTAATGTTATTACTCTGTGGCATTTCTATTCTATGATATGAACTGTCACGTCAATGTCAGTCAAAAATCAAAAGAAGTCGCTTCGTCCGGCTGTTGTTTGTTAGAGATTTGCGCCGCACTATAATAATAAACAGCGGTCAGTTGAAGATGAGACATCCTCATGCCGATGGCTAGCCTAAATGTTGCGGAATGGTCGGCGGACCAGGTGGCGGACTGGCTGTCAGGTAGGTGTTGCGGGCGGTGAGTGGCAAGCGGTCAGTGTGTGTGGTGGAGCGAGTGAGTCACGGCTGTTGTCGCAGGGCTGGGTCCGACGGTGGCGCGCTACGTGCCGGCGCTGCGCGAGCGCGGCCTGGACGGCGCCAAGCTGCTGACGCTGCGCTGCGACGACCTCGAGTACCTTGGCATGCACATCATTGGACACCAGGAGCTGCTGCTGGAGGCCGTCGAGCATCTGCGTAACTTTGTGAGTGTCCATTTATCTCGAATATCAAACTGCACCCAGTAATATACATGATGGTTCATAGTCCGATCCATAGTGAGGCAGGATGAGTCACAGGAGAGCACAATGTTATGTTTCACTTATCTCAACAGTGTTATCTGTTGGTGAGCGCTGCTACTGAACTGTTTGATGCTTATGTCTCTGCTGGTTATTTATAGTAGTGCTGTAGCAGTAATTTGTATATGATTAATGAGTTGACTGGCATTATTTGTAGTTATTACGTGACTTATTGTATTTCACAGTACTTGTGTGTTATATCACTGATGTGGATGTGTTTAGCAATATGAGGTGTCTCGGGAGTGTGTGCAGCAGCTTGCACTGCGTGTGTCAGTGGTGGCCACCACGCTGGCACGTGCGCTGCGCCACCACCCCGACGCGCGCCTTGAGACACAGACACTGGCTGATGTAGCTCGCACCGTGCACGCTGTTAAACCTCTTGTGTGCTGGCTCGACAGGTAATGTCATACTACTAGCTAATACTTCACACAATATTTAATTAAATTACTCAAAATGATGTGTTTTCATATTTATTTTTAATTATCTCATGTCTCATCATTATCTTTAACATTTGCAATCAACATAATAAATTATCTAACATTAAAAGATATTGAGTTTAAGTAGGTAGTAGGTAATTTGTGTGGCAACAAACTGGAACATGTGCATGTTGTTATGATTCTCAATTTATTAATTATTTGGAAGTTCCAAAAACTTGTTACTATGATCTATCTATATAAATAAAAAGAGAAGTCCTGACTGACTGACTGACTGACTCATCAACGCCCAGCCCAAACCCTTGGACCTAGAAAGCTGAAATTTTGCACAGAGGTTCCCTTTATAATGTAGACAAGGAATAAGGAAGGATTTTTCGAAATTCAACCCCTATGGGAGTTAAATAGGGGATGAAAGTTTGTATGGAAAATCGTCATTTTCACGCGGGCGAAGCCGCTGGCAAAAGCTAGTATTAAATAAAAAAGTGATAACATTTTGATATCTGGGTGTACAAAACTACATACTCCGTTTGTTGAAATAGCCCAGATGTAAAAGATGTTGAATGTTTAATATTAGCTTTAATAGTTTGTTACTGAAAAGTTACTGCTGCAGTTTCAAAATCAAAATATCAAACATTAATCTTATTCAAACTCATTTTTTATTAATTTGTATTTTCACACCCTTTTGGTGTCGCTGAAAATGTTGAGTATGAATGTAGATGGCTATAAGAGTAGAGGAAGACCAAAGAAACGATGGATAGACTGTGTAAAAGATGATATGGCTAGAAAGGAGGTGACTGCTGAGATGACAAGTAATAGAGAAGTTTGGAAGAAGACATATTGCGACCCCAAATAGATTGGTATGAGGGCAGGAGAATGTTCATATACACCTGCTCTCCAAATTAAAACTGTAGTGTCAACAGTATGGGAGTAAAACTGCTGTGACAAATAGACGGAGAGACAGACAGACCGGACGAATCTATGAAGTGTTCCATTTTCCATTCAGAACTGTTAAAATGAGCTACGTCATACAGTAATGCTCATGGAAATTGACAAATACCCCGTTTTTATGGTTGTAAGGTGCGGTGTCGGTGGTAAATGAAACGAGCGAATGCCAGAATAATACTGAGTTATATTTGATAGGATAGTGCATAATATATGGTTACAAAGGTGCATAGATTTTAGTAATACAGATCTTAAAGTAGGTAACTAATACAACCCTCACATCACCGCACTAATAGAAAAAAAAAATTGAAAATAGGTACACATTTTTTTTTTTCTTTTACATTTTTTTTTTTTTTTTTTTTTTTTTTACTTAATTATGATACATAGTATGGTTTTGTTCGGTTTTTATGGACAATGTCCTTTTTTCCATATTGATTGATTATTTCTACGTTTGGTGGTATGTCTTTTACAACTTTGAAAGGACCAGAATATAAGTTGTCTAATTTCTTACATGTTGTATCATTTTTTACTAAAATTAAGTCATTATCTTTATAGTGTATAGGATTAACATTTTTATCGTATACTATCTTCCTATATAACTTACTTTTTAATAGATTTTTTCTCGCCTCATTTTGTGAAAGTTGCAATCGGTATTTTAATTCATGAGGATAGCTGTCGAAATTATATAATGGATCTAAATCTGTTGTTAGATTGCTAGGAAGAGAACATTTCTTACCAAAAACTAGCTCGTATGGAGTGTATCCTGTTTCTGTATGTACACCCGTGTTATAAGAGAAACACCAAAAAGGAATCCACTTACTCCACATCTCTGGATGGTTCTCTGTTTGGATTCGCAAAAACCCATTTAAATGCTTGTGTGTGTTTTCCAACGCTCCTATGGATTGGTGATGGTATGCTGTAGAATTAAGCTGTTTTATATTTAATAATTTACATACCTGTTGGAATATTTCTGAGAGAAACTCCTTGCCCCTATCTGTCGCTATTACTTTCGGCACACCGTATCTGAGAATAAAGTTGTTGACAAAACATCTAGCCACTTCTTCTGTTTTTTTAGAAATTAAGGGATAACCTTCTACATATTTTGTGAGTTCGCATTGTAATGTTAGCACATATGAAAAATTTTCATTGTCTGTTTCCAGTGGACCAACTAAATCTAAATATACTTTTTCAAACGCAGTATTAGCTGTACTAGTAATAACCATAGGCTCTTTCTTAGGTATTGAATACTTTTGCCTCTGACATTTGTCACACCTTCTTACAAATTCCCGAACATCATTATCAATACCAGGCCAATAATAGTATTTCTTTATGTTATTTGACATTCGTCTCATACCAGCATGGCCACTACTAGGTAAGAGATGAAAGTCATTTAAAATTACTTTTTTGTCATCTTTATTTTCTATCCTCTTTACATCACTTAAAATACATATTCGCGGTCCGGACCTACTTTTGTTATTTTTTATTGTCGCTATTAACTTTTGTATAAAGTTTTCGTTGTCTTTATTTTTTAATATGTATATTTCCTTTAATTTTAATAGATTACAAAATTCATCTAACTCTCTCACAAACTCGTCTCGCGTCATTTGCGATTGAGAACTTAGGAATTTCACGTAAATTGTTGATTTATTTTCTGTATAACAGAATCTTTTATTTTCTTTAGTAATAACCCCCATTTTCTTGAAGATTTCTAATTCTTTATTACCAATAAATTTTAATTCGACAGATTCTTTGGGTCTGATATGAGTGCTTACGACTTTTGGTTGATCAGGCCTCAAGTCTGAAACATCCATATCCACCGCTGAGTCTGGTTTATTTAATTTTTTCGCTTGTGCTCTTGTCATGACGTTCATTAAACCTTCATGCATTTCCTTCAAGTCTTTTAAAGTTATTCTAGACAGTGCATCTGCAGCTGCATTGTCAGAACCTTTTATGTATTGTACTTCGAAATCGTATTCCTCTAAAGTCATTCTAAATTTCATTAGTCTACTTGATGGGTCTTTCATGTTGAACAAATATACTAATGGTTTATGGTCCGTAAATACCATAAAAGGTCGACCATATAAATATGGACGAAAATATTTCACAGCCCATACTATTGCAAGTAGTTCCTTTTCAATAACAGGGTAATTCTTTTCAGCTTTGTTTAAACTTCTGCTAGCGTAAGCTACTGGGCGTCCATTATTATTTGCCAAAATGGCTCCTATTGCATTATTTGATGCATCAGTTTGAACAATAAAACGATTGCGTTCTGAAAAATCTGGATACTGTAACACTGGCGGACGTATTAAACTTTGTTTTAATGTCTCAAATGCTTGTTGACATGCCTCACTCCACTCGAATGGTACACCTTTTTTAGTTAATGTATTTAAGGGATGAGCAATTTCTGCAAATTTTGGTATGAATTTTCTGTAATAATTTGTGAATGCTACGAATCTCTTTACTTCATCTGTGCTTGCTGGACATGGATAATTTTGAACCACAGTTATTTTTGCAGGGTCAGGCATTATACCGTCGCTTGAAATAACGTGTCCCAAGTACAAAATCTGCTTCTTAAGAAAATCACATTTGGTGGGGTTTAATTTTAAGTTAACGGTCCGTAATCTTTCAAAAATATCTTGCAAATTTTTATTATGAGTATCTAAGTTACGTCCAAATACTATTAGATCATCTAAATAAATCAAACATTTTTCATAATTAAGACCTGCCATTGCTATTGTTATCATCCTCGAAAATGAACTGGGACTGGTTTTCAATCCCATAGGCATACGTGTCATCTGGTACTGTCCCGAATGAAAAGCTGTGAACCTTCTGCTATTTTCTTCTAATTTGACGTTATAATAGCCTTGGTGCAAATCAAGATGTGTGAAATAAATGCTACCCGATAAAGATTCTAAAATTTCTGTAATATCCGGTAATGGGTATTTATCATCCTCTATGCAATTATTTAGTTTTCGGTAATCGACTACTAGTCTCCATTTATTATCTCCGGTTGAATCCGATTTCTTCGGTACTAATAATATTGGACTGGACCAGTCGCTTTTACTGGGCTCAATAATACCTTCGTCAAGCATTTTATTTATCTGACGTTTTATTTCACATTTATGAGAATGTGGCAAACGGTATTGTTTTGAAAATACTGGTGTCGTGTTAGGCTTTACGGATATAGTATGACTGTATACATTTGTTGTACTTAATTTGTCTTTGGGGAGGTAAAATATATCTGAATACTTTGCGCAAATATTTTCAATCATTTTTTGTTCTTCATTATTTAAATGTTGCAATTTTAATTGAGAAAATAAGTTTTTAACCCTTTCTGTATCATTTCGCGTTTTTTCATAGTTACAGATATCAAATTCCTTAAGTTTTCTAATGTTAGGTTTTATTTCCGTTAGCGATACTGCTTCTTCATTGACGTTTAATATTTTAATTGGTATAAGTCCATGTTTAGGAGTACCTATAGAACTTGCTAAAAACACTCCCTGTGTTAGTTCTTTCGAAGATACTACACAATCCTCATTTAAGTTCGTTTGTATGAAGTGTATAGACTCACTTCTAGCAGGTATATTTATTGTTTCTGTATATTTACTTCCTAGTGGCAAACAAATAGTTGTGTTTTCTGTAACTAAAGTTAAAGTATTTTTACTAAAATCTAACTGAGCCTTATATTTACTTAAAAAATCACGACCTAAAATTCCACCTCCCTTAATAGGTAAGTTATGAAATACATAGAACTTCTGACTAATTGTCTCACCATTTAAATTGAATTGTAAATATAAGTATCCTATTGCTTGAACTCTACCACCTAATCCGTTTATGGCTACATGCTCGTTATGGATTGGAATGCCGCATTCGAGAGCATGTTTATATGTGCATGCTGACACCGATGCTCCAGAATCTACTAGAAAATAATGTTTCTTAATATGACTTTTATGTAATGATGAACATAAAGAAATATAACAATTACTATCACTAGCTAAAATACATTTATCGCTGTTAGTCACGAAAAAACTGATTAGATATTATTTCTGTTTCTGTTGGTTGTTCCGAGTTATTAAAAACATGGACGTCATGCTCTTTGGGTATCCCTTGATTTCTTCTATTAGGATAGTTAAAGTTACCTCTTGACCAACGGTGACTGCCACTTCCTCCTCGAGCCGGCTGTTGCCCTCGCGAAGTAGAGCGGTATCGTTGCTGTTGCCCTCGAGATTGTCCTCTGTATGCGTAGAAGTTTCTACCTCCACCACGTTGACCTCTATAATTATTTGAACGGCATCTGTTATTATAGAAATGACTGTAGGGCCTTTTATACATACCCATAATTTCTCCATGAGAAGTTGTTGTCGAGATCTCCTCGTCTTGAGCTGCTTGGACTGCGTCCTTCAATGAGCTGTAATTTCTTGCTGAAATAATTGTACTTAACCTACGATTTCGCAAACCATCGGCAAATTGTTTAATCGCTGTCTTTTCATTAATAGGTTTTAGTATATTAAAGTTCTGTTCATTATCGTTAGCTTGCGTAATTGTTAGGTCCACAAATAATTCCGTGATTTCTTTCCCGTAATCGGCAATCGACAACTCATTTTGTTTAATTTTAAATAACTTATTTTGTATAGCTGTTGCCGCTTTCTTAGATAATAACACTTTTTTCATGTCATCAATTAAGTCATTAACAGTATCATACTTAGCATTTAACTTTATCTTAGCTTCTTGTGATAGTCTACTTTTCAACACGAAATTAATTAAATTTTGTTTACAAGCGCTATCCTTCAGTACAGAGTTATAGTATTCAATGTTATCAATTAGCTGTTTTATACTAGCTTCCTCATTTGTCATAATCGGTAGAAGAGTTAAGGCAGTTTTTAAATCAAATGTATTCATTTTTGACGACGTCTCTGATATATCACTTTCACACAACAATAAAATATCCTCGCGTAAATCTATAAATTGACGACAATAATTTTCTAATAATACAATATCTTGGGCACTATAATATTTTTTCTTTACGTTTTCCTTAAAATCAATCAACCAAGTTTCATACTGGTCATAAATTGCATCAACCTCATTTAATTTATTTTCTAAAACTCTTCCTGACCTTCTTTTCGGTCCTAACTTTATTAAATAAACTCTAATCTTCTTTAAATCATTATATAATTTTAAGATAATATCCATACCTTATTACCACCATTACGTAGATAAATTATTATTTCCTTGTAGTACATTGTTTAAGGATTATAGAGACATTCCGATACAACACCGCTTGTAATTAACACTAAAGTCCAAAGTTCAATCAGCGCATCCTCCTTATTTGGTAAGAGATGATTGTATTGGTACGTAAGCACGATTAATACTTATATTATTATAATATTATTTTATACATTTGCTTTTATTTTTATGAAGCACTTTTAATCACTTTATTTAACACCATTTTTTACACTATATCTTCCTCGTAGTTCTTTGAAGATGGCTCCGTGGCCCCCATTCGCAAGCGTCGACGAAAGAGAGATCTCCTCATAGTCGTCCTATTTATCTCGTTGGCGATCCATTTTGTATGGCACCTTTTATACTGACGGTACACGAAGCCCAATATGCCGAGTAGCAGTATAAGCAGGATACAGGACAGAATAATGTTGGCTGTGGACATATGGAAGCGAAGTTCCTCTGCTGTAGCTTGGTTACTGCCAGCCGCCGCGTTTTGAACGATCAGGGTCTCCTCTTTAGACTGCTGCTTGCCCATTTTCGTGGATGTTTCGTACACTCGCGCTGATGTCTAGTCCGTGAGGACAGTAAATTAATAATAGTTCCATTTTTACTAATACATAAGTAATTAATTTATCGAATGGTATTGTATCACACAGTCACATTTTACGTCTCAAGTTCGCGTAACGCGTTCCTTTGGCAGGGTCGCCATATAAGGTGCGGTGTCGGTGGTAAATGAAACGAGCGAATGCCAGAATAATACTGAGTTATATTTGATAGGATAGTGCATAATATATGGTTACAAAGGTGCATAGATTTTAGTAATACAGATCTTAAAGTAGGTAACTAATACAACCCTCACAATTTTGCACAGAGGTTCCCTTTATAATGTAGACAAGGAATAAGGAAGGATTTTTCGAAATTCAACCCCTATGGGAGTTAAATAGGGGATGAAAGTTTGTATGGAAAATCGTCATTTTCACGCGGGCGAAGCCGCTGGCAAAAGCTAGTATTAAATAAAAAAGTGATAACATTTTGATATCTGGGTGTACAAAACTACATACTCCGTTTGTTGAAATAGCCCAGATGTAAAAGATGTTGAATGTTTAATATTAGCTTTAATAGTTTGTTACTGAAAAGTTACTGCTGCAGTTTCAAAATCAAAATATCAAACATTAATCTTATTCAAACTCATTTTTTATTAATTTGTATTTTCACACCCTTTTGGTGTCGCTGAAAATGTTGAGTATGAATGTAGATGGCTATAAGAGTAGAGGAAGACCAAAGAAACGATGGATAGACTGTGTAAAAGATGATATGGCTAGAAAGGAGGTGACTGCTGAGATGACAAGTAATAGAGAAGTTTGGAAGAAGACATATTGCGACCCCAAATAGATTGGTATGAGGGCAGGAGAATGTTCATATACACCTGCTCTCCAAATTAAAACTGTAGTGTCAACAGTATGGGAGTAAAACTGCTGTGACAAATAGACGGAGAGACAGACAGACCGGACGAATCTATGAAGTGTTCCATTTTCCATTCAGAACTGTTAAAATGAGCTACGTCATACAGTAATGCTCATGGAAATTGACAAATACCCCGTTTTTATGGTTTCTGGATAAGAAAAACTAAGCTGTATGTGTTCACTGTATGTTTGTTTGTTTTTTTTTTTTTTTTTTTGAGACCCTAATGTCCACAAATAAAAGTAACTTTGCTTTTATTTGTTTACATTCAAGAACATAAGTTTGTTATTGTAAGCCATACTTTCTTATTTAATTAGTTTTGTACATGCTCCAAGCAATGACAAGATATTGTTATACTGATACATTCTCATAGGATAATTTCCAACAAGATTGATATTTTGGGCAAACACTAGTAAAATAAACTACAAGTTATACTTGTTACTACTAAGTTTAACAAAATTTTGGCCCATATTCCGGTAATGTTTAATTTGCTAGCCTTACAATATTATCGACATTATTCTGCGAGCGTAATTTGCTATTTGCAGATGGCCGCTGTGCTCTAGCGGCAGCGCGGCGGCGTCGCTGGCGGAGCGCAAGGCGGCGCTGCTGAAGCTGTCGCTGGAGGCCGCCACGTGTGCGCAGCGCGACCGCTTCGCCGAGCAGCCCGCGCGGGCTGTGGCTGCCGCTGCCGCCACCACCGCCGCCACCGCCGACTACATCATACAGGTACTGCTGCTACTTGTGTATACTTGCTGCCAGTTAACATGTCAATAGCGGTCATTGCCCTTTCCTTAATGTCTCTTCTTCGTACGAACGAAAATAAATTAACCACGTATCGTTTTTCATTAGAAAGATATTGATGATCACGTTAGATGATGATTCAAGACAGGCTTAATTTTGAATTTCAAAGTTAAGAACTTCAAAAAATGTAGGTGGGTTAATGAACTTTATTGACATCTTAACTGGCAGCAACTATAGTCAGTAAGTTCCGCACTGGACTGTAACGTATTGTCTGTCGCAGGACGTATCGGACCCGATGATCCTGCAGCCCGCGTCCTTGGACACGGTGACACTGCGGCAGGGAGGCAAGCCGCTGGGCTTCGACGTGGTGCCGTCGTTCTGCGGCCACCACCAGCTCGCCGACATCCGGTTCGGCTCGCCCGCGCACGCGTCCGGCGCTGTGCACATCGGCGACGAGATCGTGCAGGTACTCATCACTTGCCAACTACATTATTATGAACTTTAGCGCCATAAAGAAATATGGAAAGGATGGTAATGAGCTGCTTCTTCGTCTTTCCTGAGATGTTCCTATCGGTCCATGTTGTTGCAGGTGGGCAGCCAGTGCGTGATCGGCTGGAGCGGCGACGCCGTAGTGCGGCTGTGTGCGGGCGCGGGTGCCGAGCTGTGGCTGCGGCTGCGGCGTCGCGCGCCTCCACCCGCCGTGCGCCTGCGTCCCCTGCGTCCCCTGCGTCCCCTGCGCCTGCAGCCGGCCCGCCTGCAGCCCGCGCCGCCGCCGCCCATACTGGAGCCCGACGAGTCGGACGGCAGCGAGCCGCTGTCGCCGCCCGCCTCGCCCACACACACGCACCCCGACCACACCAGGTATTATACTCACACGCCTGCGTCCCCTGCGTCCCCTGCGCCTGCAGCCGGCCCGCCTGCAGCCCGCGCCGCCGCCGCCCATACTGGAGCCCGACGAGTCGGACGGCAGCGAGCCGCTGTCGCCGCCCGCCTCGCCCACACACACGCACCCCGACCACACCAGGTATTATACTCACACGCCTGCGTCCCCTGCGTCCCCTGCGCCTGCAGCCGGCCCGCCTGCAGCCCGCGCCGCCGCCGCCCATACTGGAGCCCGACGAGTCGGACGGCAGCGAGCCGCTGTCGCCGCCCGCCTCGCCCACACACACGCACCCCGACCACACCAGGTATTATACTCACACGCCTGCGTCCCCTGCGTCCCCTGCGTCCCCTGCGTCCCCTGCGTCCCCTGCGTCCCCTGCGTCCCCTGCGTCCCCTGCGCCTCCGCCGCGCAGGCTCGCCGCTGGCACACTGTCCGCGCACCTCCAATCTGTCGCAGGGATGTCTTATATAGACAACCCTTATCGTAACAACAGACATCATGCATGCTGTCATTTTGACTTATCAGTAGCAACCCCTTACAGATAGCCAACTATAAATCGTAAACACTTCGCTGACGTGCCGTGACGGTCGTTTTACGTGACGCATCCAAACATCCCTCTCCTTGCGCCTGAGTCCCTGCAGTGGGAACATTATAGGCTAATGATGATGATGATCCAAACACATTAACTCAATTCATCTCTAATACTTTCAGGATGTACCCACCTAAGCCGAGAACAGCGGTCCAAAGACGGCACACGATCAGCGGCGACAGTCCGCTGTACAAGCGACCGAGCCACACTATCGAACAGGTACAACTAATGCCATTTTATTGCCTACTAGCTGACCCGTGCCCACTTCGTTGGGCATAATGTTAATAATCCTTTTTTAGTACAGAGTGTTATGTTTTAATTTCTAACTGCCAAAAGGAGGGCTAATACAAAATTCGAAAGTTTTCTGATGACATCGGCGCGTGTTCCTTTTGTTACTACAGGCAGTGTTTGCCGAAAATCGCCCGCGAAAACAAAAGTAACGCCACCCATTACAGCATCAGAGTTTCTGAGGTCTTTGAGCGTTCGGTTTATTGCTTCAACATGAGCTCTATGACTCATGGTACATTCGTCCCATATAATTACAGATGTTTCTTGTAAAAGTTTCCCGAGTGGCCGATTTTTACGTATGGAACAAACTGACTTGCTCTAGTGAGACTGTCAGAGGTAGCGTAAAGGTGGAGTGTGCTGTTTCCCCATTTAACAGAGTAGCGGCAATCCCCGAAGAGGCAACGGCTAGTCCATTTCTCCCGAATTGTCTTACTTTTGCCAATACCAAATTTGCAAGAAACGTTTTGCCAGTGCCTCCCGGGGTGTCAAGAAAGAAAATTAAAGCAAACGAAGCAAACTAAATAGCTAGGTATAACCTTTGGGCGTAATAAACTGAATCTGTTCCTGATTTCTCTCCCTAGCATGAGCCGAGCTGGAGACACCCCAGTAGTACGCTGTGGTGTACTTCTATAATCGAACAGAAACAAGTTGATGGCTGCGATCAAGCTGCAGCCACTTTCTTTTATTTTAGTTACAGCTGATTTAAAAGTTTCCACAAACCTAAATATATAAATATCTACATGAAACATACTAAATCCCTATAACCTAAATTAAATGAAAACTATAAACAGAAAACAGTTCTGAAAAGAATTTTTTTTTTTTAAATGTACAGAAATTAAAGACTTAATTTTTTATGAAAGAGATAGATATAGTTCTGATATGAACTTTTTATTTAAACAATGTCGAAAGTGTGCTAATTGCGTTTCGAAAAATCCAATTTCGGGGACGTCCGCTGCGTAAGGAGCCGACCACGCGACTGAGCCGCGCGGGTACCTACCTCTCAGATGTAAAAGGCCACGCCCTCTTCTCCCGAAGCACTGGTGCATGCAATGGTGTTCATGAGCCACGATTCGTGGTGTTCCTTGAGATTTTAAGTACGGCGAATGAATGTGCATGAGTTTCGTTTTTTGAAAGTTGATCGTTAAGCCAACGTCATGTGCCCATTTACATAGTAGGTCAAACTCAGTTTGCATCATTTTCTCCGCCGTACTTAGATCCCTATGGGCTGTGATAAGACATGTATCGTCAGCAAATTGGTAGACGGAGGCATGCCGGAATAAGTTACACATATCGTTAACGTATAAAAGGTACTCGGTCGGACCGAGAATCGAACCTTGGGCCGTTCCATGATGTGTCGGGATTTTGTCGCTGAGCGCCCCCGCCACACTGACCACATTATACCTCTGCCTGTGGTAATCTCTGAACCACTCCAGCATTGGACCCCGTATACCATTTTGTTGCATTTTAGTGTAAAGTACCTCATAATTTAACGTATCAAAAGCTTTGCTAAAATCTATCATAATTGTTATTATATGTTTTTTATTGTTAAGGTGCTCGTTGATTTCATCTGTAAACTGTGATAGTAATTGTGTCGTACTTTTATTTCTTTGAAATCCAAACTGTTTTTCGTGAATTATGCCATTGCTTGACAAAAAGTCGCTCACAATGTTCCCAAAGTATTTTTCAATAATTTTATCTATGCAAGAAAGGATAGTTATTGGTCTGTAGTTGTTGGTATCCATATAACTACCCTTTTTGTGAACGGGTCTAATTATACCAATTTTTAAGTTATTAGGATATGCAGACTTTGATATACAACTATTAACTAAGTGTGTTAGAACAGGTGTAATTTCTTTAGATATGAGTTTGATGTCCTTTGCCCTAATCTGATCAAAGCCCGGGCTTTTTTTATCATTTAGATTTCTTATTATTTTGTACATCAGTGTGTCATTTACCTTGCTTAGTCGAATAGAAACATTAGAGAATTCTGTGTACAACTTTTTGTCAAGAAGTGGCTGATTACATACAGATAAGACTTTTTTTACATTTGTGTCAAAGTCACAAGCAAACTTATTTGATATTGATTGAGGTTTTAATCTAAAAGATCTCAAGATGATGTCGTCTATAGCCTTAACAATTCTGCCTGTAAGTCGGTTAATTATCTCCCACATTTTTTTATGATTATTAAAATTATTACATATATCCTTTTTTACATACTTATTTTTAGCTTTTGACAATAATCTATTAGTTTTATTTCTATATTTATTATAAATCTGTCTATTTTTTTTATTGCTTAAATCGCTTTTCCATATTTCTAGTAGTTCTTTCTTTTTATTTGACATAATATATTTTAATTTATCAGTTATCCATTTACATTGATGTCGTTTATTTAAACTTATGGTTACTTTCTGTTTACATTTGTTATATATTGTTTGGAATTTAGCTCTGATATAACACTCAATATCATCTGGATTACTCAATTCATAAACCTACTAGCTGAACCCGCGCATGCGTTGCAATGCGTTTTATCCTACCTACCTATCTACTACCCTACCTACTACCCTACCTACTACCCTACCTACTACCCTACCTACTACCCTACCTACTACCCTACCTACTACCCTACCTACTACCCTACCTACTACCCTACCAACCTACTACCCTACCAACCTACTACCCTACCTACCTACTACCCTACCTATCTACTACCCTACCTACTACCCTACCTACTACCCTACCTACCTACTACCCTACCTACCTACTACCCTACCTACCTACTACCCTACCTACCTACTACCCTACCTACCTACTACCCTACCTACCTACTACCCTACCTACCTACTACCCTACCTACCTACTACCCTACCTACCTACTACCCTACCTACCTACTACCCTACCTACCTACTACCCTACCTACCTACTACCCTACCTACCTACTACCCTACCTACCTACTACCCTACCTACCTACTACCCTACCTACCTACTACCCTACCTACCTACTACCCTACCTACCTACTCCCCTACCTACCTACTACCCTACCTACCTACTACCCTACCTACCTACTACCCTACCTACCTACTACCCTACCTACCTACTACCCTACCTACCTACTCTACCCAACCTACCTACTACCCTACCTACCTACTCTACCCAACCTACCTACTACCCTACCTACCTACTACCCTACTTACTACCCTACCTACCTACTACCCTGCCTACCTACCAACCACTTTCTCACCGTTAAAACCTCTGGACTTCCACAAATAATTCAAGACCAAAATTAGCCAAATCGATCCAGGCGTTGTTGAGTTATGCGCTTACCAACACATTTTGCGATTCATTTTTATATTATAGACTAGTATTTGCGTGGCTGCGCGAGCTGCGCGCAGCTCGCGGGGTGTGAAGAGGGGGCGAGCCCCAGCTTTGAAAAATGATTTCGACTAACGCATAGCACCTCTCAATGAATCTGAAAAAAAAAAAGTTCCAATGCAACCTACCTACACCTACCTACTACCTACCTACACCTACCTACTACCTACCTACTACCTACCTACACCTACCTACTACCTACCTACACCTACCTACACCTACCTACTACCTACCTACACCTACCTACTACCTACCTATACCTACCTACCTACCTACACCTACACCTACCTACTACCTACCTACACCTACCTACTACCTACCTACACCTACACCTATCTACACCTACCTACACATACCTACTACCTACCATCTACCTACTACCTCCTACTACCACTAAAAAAACATTACCCTAAAGTTTGCTTGTCGTCGCCCCTGAGTAACGCTTCACCCACTCAACCTTCGTTACGCTAAGGAGGTTGCCGGCTCGCTTCGCTCGCCACCTCCCCCCTTCGCTCCACTCGGTCTCGCAGGTTCGCTCCACTCAGGACCTACCTACCACCGGAAAACTATCATGACATTATCCCTACGCTACGGGGGTCGCCGGCTCGCTTCGCTCGCCCGCTCCCCCCTTCGCTTTACCGGTACCACCACAGGATAGGCTCCTTTCGATGAATCTGAAAAAAAAATCTTCCAAGTCTCTTAACTTCCGAGATCTGCCAAAGGGGGGGTGAAGGGGGGCAAGGGGGTCAAATTTTAAGAATGGATTTTACTTTCCCGAGCCTCCTATACGAATCCGTAAACAAAACTGAAAAAAGGGGTGAAGAGAGGGGGGGGGGGGGGAGGGGAGCTTTGAAAAATGATTTCGATTAACTCATTGCCCCTTTCAATCAATGAATCTGAAAAAAAAAATGTTCCAAGTCTCTTAACTTCCGAGATCCTAAAGTGGGGGGGGTGAAGGGGGGCAAGGGGGTCAAATTTTAAAAATGGTTTTTACTTCCCCAAGCCTCCTCTATACGAATCCCTAAAAAGAAACACGGAAAATCTCTTTATTTTCGAGATCCGCCTAAAGGGGGGGGTGAAGGGGGGCAAGGGGGTCAAATTTGAAAAATGGTTTTTACTTCCCCAAGCCTCCTCTATACGAATCCCTAAAAAAAAACACGTAAAGTTTCTTTGTTTCCGAGATACGATAGAGAGGGGAAAGAAGGGGGGGGAAAAGGGGGGGTTTGGGACTTTTCCCATAGTCATGAGAGTTGATTGTTTACGAATCTGTCAAAATATACCCACCTCCCCATCCACCATCTGGGAGATCAATTCTGTCAGTGAGTGAGTGGTAATTTAGCTTTATATAGTATAACTAGTATTTGCGTGGCTGCGCGAGCTGCGCGCAGCTCGCGGGTCGTGAAGGGGGGAGAGGGGGAGCTTTGAAAAATGATTTCGACTAACCCATAGCCCCTTTCAATGAAGCTTAAAAAAAAAATGTTCCAAGTCTCTTAACTTCCGAGATCCGCCTAAAGGGGGGAAAAGAGGGGCAAGGGGGTCAATTTTTAAAAATGGTTTTACTTTCCTGAGCCTCCTCTATACGAATCCGTAAACAAAACACGAATTTAAAAAAAAGGGGTGAAGACGGGGGCAGGATGAAGGGGGGAGAGGGGGGAGCTTTGATTTTGACTAACGCATTGCATATTTCAATGAATCTGAAAAAAAAATGTTACAAGTCTCATAACTTTCGAGATCCGCCTAAAGGGAGAAAGGGGGCAAATGGGGCAATTTTGAAAAAGGTAGGAGGAGAAAATGGGGCAAAAAGGGGAGGTTTTGCACTTTTTAGCTACTCATGAGAGTTACTTCTACGCTTCACCCACTCAACCTTCGTTACGCTACGGAGGTCGCCGGCTCGCTTCGCTCGCCACCTCCCCTCTTCGCTCCACTCAAGACCTGCCTATCACCGAGGTAAAGCTATCGTGACCTTATCCCTACGCTACGGGGGTCGCCGGCTCGCTTCGCTTTACCGGTACCACCACAAGATAGGTTTCGACGCGTACTATAATACGCTACGGAGGTCGCCGGCTTGCTTAGCTCGCCACCTCTCCTATATTGCCAGCTAGTCAAAGTCTTCATTCTAAAAGTCTTTACTTCGACTTTCATGTTTTTGGGGAAAATCTGGGAAAATACCCTAAAAATGGGGACTTTTTTGGCAACAGGCAACATTACTTAACGAAATACACAACCGGGACAACACAATCCGGTCAGAAGGTGCAGGTGGCTGTCCCATTTATCGTGTCGAAAATTGGGATTTTTCATCATTTTTCCAAGATGGCCATCACACTGTCCGCCATCTTATTTTACTGAAAAGTCTTAATTTTTCTGAAATATCGAGGATAAAAGCTACCGACTGGTGTACTCAGTGTTGCCAAGTTTTAAGTTTGGTAGAACAAAAGAATTCGCCAAATTCGGTTCTGATCCGAAAATTTAAGCCCCAATGACTCTCGGGGCTGCCAGCTGAAAAGAATAAAAAATCGTCTAATGTCATTTGAGGCACCCCATTCTTGGTGTTTATGTAAAATTTCCATTCAAAATGTCGTTATTTCCACTATTCATGTTTTTCAGAAAAATCTGGGAAAATACCCTAAAAATGGGGAAAATTTTTACGTAAGGTAAAGCTCCACAACAAAGTACACAATCTGTTCATACAACACAATCCGGTCGAGGGACGCCGGCTGTCCCATTTATCGTGTCGAAAATTAGGATTTTTCATCATTTTTACAAGATGGCCGCCACACTGCCCGCCATCTTTTTTTTCTAAAAAGTCATAATTTTTCTAAAATGTCAGGGATATAGGCCACCAACTGGTATACTTTGTGTTGCCAACTTTTGAGTTTAGTAGAACAAACTAATTCGCCAAAGTCGGGTCTCACTCAAAAATTCAAGCGCCGATGGCTCTCGGAGTTGCCAGTTGAAAGTGTTGAAAGTGATGAAAATGGTCAAATGTCATTTGGGGGACCCCAATGTTGTCAGCTAGTCAAAGTTTTCTTTCGAATTGTTGTTATTTCTACTTTTCATGTTTTCGGGGAAAATCTGGGAAATTTCCCTAAAAATGGGGAAAAAATTTGCGTAAGGTAACACTCCACAACAAAGTACACAATCGCTTCATACAACACAATCCGGTCGGGGGATGCCCCATTTTTCGTGTCGAAAATTAGGATTTTTCGTCATTCTTACAAGATGGCCGCCACACTGTCCGCCATCTTTTTTTTTTGAAAAGTCATAATTTTCCTTAAATCTCAGGGTTATAGGCCACCAAGTGGTGTACTTGGTGTTGCCAACTTTTGAGTTTAGTAGAACAAACTAATTCGCCAAAGTCGGGTCTTACCCAAAAATTCAAGCGCCAATGGCTCTCGGGGTTGCCAGCTGAAAGTGATGAAAATGGTCAAATGTCATTCAGGGGACCCCATTCTTGGTGTTTATGTAAAATTTCCATTCAAAATGTCGTTATTTCTACTTTTCATGTTTTCGGGGAAAATCTGGGAAATTTCCCTAAAAATGGGGATTTTTTTTAAACCAGGCCACACTCCTTGACGAATCACATAACCGGTCCATACAACACAATCCGGTCGGCGGATGCCAGCTGTCCCAATTATCATGTCGAAAATTGGGATTTTTCAGCCTTTTTACAAGATGGCCGCCATTGCATCCGCCATCTTGTTTTTTTGAAAAGTCATAATTTTCCTGAAATGTCAAGAATATGGGCCACCGATTGGTGTACTTGGTGTTGCCAACTTTCGAGTTTGGTAGAACAAACTAATTCGCCAAAGTCAAAAAGTCCCAAAAATTAAAAAGTTCAATATTTTTTGGGGTTGCCAATTAAAACGAACCAAAATGGTCAAATGTCATTTGGGGGACCCCAATGTTGCCGGCTAGTCAAAGTCTCTATTTAAAATGTCATTATTTCTACTTTTCATGTTTTTGGGGAAAATCTGGGAAAATACCCTAAAAATGGGGATTTTTTTTACACCAGGCAACACTTGTCAACAAAACACACAACCGCTCGGTACAATTCGAACCCGTCGGATGTTGCCAAGTACCCGAAAAATGGATTAGAAAAAAATCGAAAAATCCAACTTTTTACAAAATGGCCGCCGCAGCGTCCTCCATCTTGAATTTTCACAATGTCATAATTTTTCCCAATTGCCATTGAAATTACCAACAAATTGGCAGACTTTTCGTTGGCGGTTTTAGATATTGGTAGAAGAAAACAATTTGTCAAAGTCGAGTGAAAAAAGTCGACAATTTCAAAACGTCATAGCGCGGCCGCCATCTTGTTTTTTTTTTTTTTTTACTTTTTTTTTAAATGCTTTTAGATTTCGTATAGGACCTCTGAGTCGAAATTCATCCAAGTCATTCCCCCACCGAAATCGGAAATGGACTCGCCCACCATCTTGGATTTGAACTTTCCCTATAATTTTCCTCTACTCGATTGGTCAGATTACACATTTTTGCAAAACATACCCCTAACCCATCTCTCACCCATTCCGAGAAACGACATGTCAATGAGTGAGTCAGTGGCTTTGTAGTTTTATATAACTATAAAGATAGATAGATGACACTCGGCAATAATGTGGCTTTCTATTTGTGAAAGAATTTTTAAAATCGGTTCAGTAGATCCCGAGATTACTCCTTACAATTTAACAAATATACAAACACACAAACTTTACCTCTTTATAATATTAGTATAGATAGTATAGATGTACTTATGTAGTCAGTGTATAGATGTAACAAAACTGATGTAATGATTGTTTCCAGTTCTGGCAAGAGCTGAAGCAGCAGCGCTGGGGCCACGAGGGAGGCAGCACCAACATGTCGGCCGCGCCCGACGACATCACACTCTACGCCAGAGACAAGGTACCGCTCATACTTGCCTAATTGTTACCCGACTGCGGCGAAGCCCAAAAGGAGGTTTATGTGTTTTCTTAACTATGTTGGGGTCGTCTTTTAAGTTAACAAGATGTAGCTGAATACTGTGCAGCGTCATGGCTATTTCACCTCTACAACCTCGTTGCTTGTCAAACCGATATTCTTTGGTAAGACTAGTTGTTCGAGTTTCGGGGTTCTGGGTGTAAAGATCTACATATCAATGACTTTATTGTTTAACCTCTAGCCTCTCCTCGTATATATAACGTAAATGTTAATTGGAGTTTCGAAAGAGTTTCTTTTTCCGTAACGTTGTGTGATTGTCTGGCAGGCGGTGTCGTGCAGCACGGGGCTGGAGCTGTCTCCCCGGCCGCGCACGTGTCTGGGAGTACTGCTGGACCGCGCCCCCCCGGCCCCCCCCGCCCCCCCCGGCCCGCCCCCCCAGCCCCCCGCAGACGACGCCGGCGCGGACCGCGGGCGCGGCAAGCTGGACAAGGCGCACTCCACCCCCGCGTACGACTTCGACGCCAGCCTCGAGGAGCCGGGCCCGCTGGCCGCGCAGACCATCCCCGAGTCTCCCACCACGCCCACCGACAGCCCGCTGGCGCCGCACTCGGCCGACAAGGCAGACAGGATCCTGGACTTCAAGAAGTCCAGCTCGCAGATAGGCGAGGCGATACTGCAGCGCGGCAGGCGCAGCAACGCGGAGGCGCTGGCGGACGGCGAGCTCGGCCCGCGGCCAGCCGGAGACGAGGGCTCGGAGCGGATACTGGAGACCATCAACGTCGCCATGCTGGAGCACCGGCGTCGCTCCGCGCTGCCCGAGCCGGCGCGGGAGCATGACGTGCAGCACAGGTGAGGACGCGACACTATCTCCTGGCGGATACTGGAGACCATCAACGTCGCCATGCTGGAGCACCGGCGTCGCTCCGCGCTGCCCGAGCCGGCGCGGGAGCATGACGTGCAGCACAGGTGAGGACGCGACACTATCTCCTGGCGGATACTGGAGACCATCAACGTCGCCATGCTGGAGCACCGGCGTCGCTCCGCGCTGCCCGAGCCGGCGCGGGAGCATGACGTGCAGCACAGGTGAGGACGCGACACTATCTCCTGGCGGATACTGGAGACCATCAACGTCGCCATGCTGGAGCACCGGCGTCGCTCCGCGCTGCCCGAGCCGGCGCGGGAGCATGACGTGCAGCACAGGTGAGGACGCGACACTATCTCCTGGCGGATACTGGAGACCATCAACGTCGCCATGCTGGAGCACCGGCGTCGCTCCGCGCTGCCCGAGCCGGCGCGGGAGCATGACGTGCAGCACAGGTGAGGACGCGACACTATCTCCTGGCGGATACTGGAGACCATCAACGTCGCCATGCTGGAGCACCGGCGTCGCTCCGCGCTGCCCGAGCCGGCGCGGGAGCATGACGTGCAGCACAGGTGAGGACGCGACACTATCTCCTGGCGGATACTGGAGACCATCAACGTCGCCATGCTGGAGCACCGGCGTCGCTCCGCGCTGCCCGAGCCGGCGCGGGAGCATGACGTGCAGCACAGGTGAGGACGCGACACTATCTCCTGGCGGATACTGGAGACCATCAACGTCGCCATGCTGGAGCACCGGCGTCGCTCCGCGCTGCCCGAGCCGGCGCGGGAGCATGACGTGCAGCACAGGTGAGGACGCGACACTATCTCCTGGCGGATACTGGAGACCATCAACGTCGCCATGCTGGAGCACCGGCGTCGCTCCGCGCTGCCCGAGCCGGCGCGGGAGCATGACGTGCAGCACAGGTGAGGACGCGACACTATCTCCTGGCGGATACTGGAGACCATCAACGTCGCCATGCTGGAGCACCGGCGTCGCTCCGCGCTGCCCGAGCCGGCGCGGGAGCATGACGTGCAGCACAGGTGAGGACGCGACACTATCTCCTGGCGGATACTGGAGACCATCAACGTCGCCATGCTGGAGCACCGGCGTCGCTCCGCGCTGCCCGAGCCGGCGCGGGAGCATGACGTGCAGCACAGGTGAGGACGCGACACTATCTCCTGGCGGATACTGGAGACCATCAACGTCGCCATGCTGGAGCACCGGCGTCGCTCCGCGCTGCCCGAGCCGGCGCGGGAGCATGACGTGCAGCACAGGTGAGGACGCGACACTATCTCCTGGCGGATACTGGAGACCATCAACGTCGCCATGCTGGAGCACCGGCGTCGCTCCGCGCTGCCCGAGCCGAGAGATTTGAATTACTTGTAATTAAAATACGTAATTGAAATACAAATACGTATTTGGTATTTGTATTTCAATTACTTCCTTAAAATGTAATTTGTAATGCGTATTTCAAATACGAATATTTTGTAATTACTACTTCAAATACTTGAGGCTTCAAAATTCATTTTAAGAGCGCGCATTATAGCCCAACGCGAGCGATTTCGTACCTCTCGCCCGCGCCCCCTCTTCCATAATACGCGGTGGCATGACGCCCGGCGCGGCAGCTCGGCGCGCTCCGCGCACAGGCCGCGATCGAGTGTGAGTCGAGTAGGTACGAGTTTGAACTGCGGTGCCCCGACCGCCCAGCTGGTCGACAGCTTGATTCATATTATATAATTATATATATAAAACGTATTCGTAAAAAAATCATTCAAATAAAGTTGAAATTCATGGAAGTACCTATTTTCACGGTACGACGACGGATCGGAGCTGACAATCAAGCGAGGATAATAAATTATTGTCGGTATACTTATTTGAAGCTCCGTCCATAACCCTATTATTACCTAGGTACAAACTAATGACACACCTAAACACTATACATAATAGTAGGTAAAATAATAGATAGGTAGGTACTAGGGCCGAGACTCAAGTTTCGAAATTTAGAGGTTTTTTTTTTTCGTGGACTCGAAACTTATTGATCGAAGATCCAGACTGATCTATCATTCCTCACGTAGATAAAAGTAGGTAAGTAAGTAGGTAAGTAAGTAGGTACTCAATCTATAAACCTAAACGGTTAGTATGAAATAAAATGTTCTATGTAATTAATCATCAATGTTTATTTATTAAACAGTTTAATATGTAAGTATTTTCAGAATATACAATATAGGTAGAGCTACCATTACGAAAACAATAAAAATCCCATAAAAAAATAAAAGACAAACATTCGTAGGTACTTACACAAATATCGTAGGTAGGTAGTACCGTAAATAACAAAAAGAAATGTTCCGTCGAAAATAAACTATAACTATACAAAACAAATGTTTCCATAAATAAATAAAACCGGGTAGGTAGGTAGTAGGTAATAGTTAGGTAGTAGGTAATAGGTAGGTAGTAACTAGTAGGTAGGTAGTAGGTAGGTAGTAGGTAGGTAGTAGGTAGGTAGTAGGTAGGTAGTAGGTAGGTAGTAGGTAGGTAGTAGGTAGGTAGTAGGTAGGTAGTAGGTAGGTAGTAGGTAGGTAGTAGGTAGGTAGTAGGTAGGTAGTAGGTAGGTAGTAGGTAGGTAGTAGGTAGGTAGTAGGTAGGTAGTAGGTAGGTAGTAGGTAGGTAGTAGGTAGGTAGTAGGTAGGTAGTAGGTAGGTAGTAGGTAGGTAGTAGGTAGGTAGTAGGTAGGTAGTAGGTAGGTAGTAGGTAGGTAGTAGGTAGGTAGTAGGTAGGTAGTAGGTAGGTAGTAGGTAGGTAGTAGGTAGGTAGTAGGTAGGTAGTAGGTAGGTAGTAGGTAGGTAGTAGGTAGGTAGTAGGTAGGTAGTAGGTAGGTAGTAGGTAGGTAGTAGGTAGGTAGTAGGTAGGTAGTAGGTAGGTAGTAGGTAGGTAGTAGGTAGGTAGTAGGTAGGTAGTAGGTAGGTAGTAGGTAGGTAGTAGGTAGGTAGTAGGTAGGTAGTAGGTAGGTAGTAGGTAGGTAGTAGGTAGGTAGTAGGTAGGTAGTAGGTAGGTAGTAGGTAGGTAGTAGGTAGGTAGTAGGTAGGTAGTAGGTAGGTAGTAGGTAGGTAGTAGGTAGGTAGTAGGTAGGTAGTAGGTAGGTAGTAGGTAGGTAGTAGGTAGGTAGTAGGTAGGTAGTAGGTAGGTAGTAGGTAGGTAGTAGGTAGGTAGTAGGTAGGTAGTAGGTAGGTAGTAGGTAGGTAGTAGGTAGGTAGTAGGTAGGTAGTAGGTAGGTAGTAGGTAGGTAGTAGGTAGGTAGTAGGTAGGTAGTAGGTAGGTAGTAGGTAGGTAGTAGGTAGGTAGTAGGTAGGTAGTAGGTAGGTAGTAGGTAGGTAGTAGGTAGGTAGTAGGTAGGTAGTAGGTAGGTAGTAGGTAGGTAGTAGGTAGGTAGTAGGTAGGTAGTAGGTAGGTAGTAGGTAGGTAGTAGGTAGGTAGTACTACTACCTACCTACTACCTACCTACTAGTCCATCATCAGATAGGTGACATCATTAGTGACCAAGGTCTTCGTTCGACCTTCCAAATGAGTCCAAACACGATGGTTCTACGTAGTGCCGTCACCGAGATCCTATAACTACCTTCGGAGTGCATCATCAGGTGGGTGACATCATTAGTCAACAAGATCTCCGTTAGACCTTTCAAATGAGTCCAAACACGATGGTTCTACGTAGTGCCGTCACCGAGATCCTATATCTACCTTCGGAGTCCGTCATCAGGTGGGTGACATCATTAGTCAACAAGATCTCCGTTAGACCTTTCAAATGAGTCCAAACACGATGGTTCTATGTAGTGCCGACACCGAGATCCTATACCTACCTTCGGAGTCCATCATCAGGTGGGTGACATCATTAGTCAACAAGATCTCCGTTAGACCTTACAAATGAGTCCAAACACGATGGTTCTATGTAGTGCCGACACCGAGATCCTATACCTACCTTCGGAGTCCATCATCAGGTGGGTGACAATCATCATTAAAAGATAGGTATATAATATATTTACACAAAACGTTTTCAACTCCTTTTTACAGTAAATACTGTCCCTAAACTTTATTATAGGTACCTATATTGCCTACCACTAAACAAAATAATTGCGTAGAAAATAGTCCGCTGTCTGTAATGTCGCCAAACATAGGTTCGTCTCGCAACAGATGCCGCAGCAGACTGAATGTCACTGAATTGAACAAATTGAAAAGGATAGCGCTATTACTACCGCGTTCCAAACGTGAGACAGAAAGAATGTGCGCTCGCTTAGAATAAAATAACGTAAGCGCCAATCACAGGAATGCTAATTACGAGAAAACCACGTAGAAAATTAAAAAAAAAAATCTGCACGATTTGAGATAATATAGTTACCTATCTATTATGTAAAAATCTTCACTAAATTCCTTAAGGTTTTAGAGATCCAACTCTAAATAAGTGCAAACCGAGTTGTTTTAGTATTTTTTTTCTATCGAGGTTTTTTCATCCAATCGTGTTTTCGCTTGTACAGATTTAAAGATTATAAGTCCAAGTTTAATGGTGTCCAAATACCGAATTCTTAGGTCATATAGATACCGAGATCTAGATCGCCCAATATCACCAAAACAGCATCATACGAACTCTTAATATTAAAATACATTTAACCTTCATTTAGCGATCGTGAGTGTGAGTGCGAGGCGAGAGTGCAATGATGGTAAAGCAGCTATTAGTGTTGGCAACACTGCACCTGTTATGTACAAGTAGACAAAGATTTCTATAAATATCATTTTTTGTATTCATTCTAGTGCACGTGTAAGAAAATTTGGTATTTTACAAGAATTTGGGTAAAATTTTTGAACCCGAAAGGTTAAAATAAAAACTTTAAAGTTGGTTATTTTGTTTTTAACTCATTTTTGCCACCGACTTCCGAAATAAAGTTACCTTACACCTTTTTCTGATGGTTTTCGAAGGCGTTAAATTAAAAAAAAAAAATTAGTAATTTTAAATTTTTTTTAAAATTGCTAAAATACTGTATTATTTGTTTTGTATCAATATCCGGAATCCATCTTGAGTCAAACACCTGTTTTTCAGCCTGTTGACAGCGTTTCCTTTGCCTCTCCGCTGGTGGCGCCCTCTTTACTTACCGTTGGTACTAAGTATTTCAAGCGTGCCTCGGGTGATCGCTCAATTTACCGTCATTATAGCGTCGTTTTTCGCGCCGTTCGTTGATAGCGTTAAAACACGTTAAACTTCGCGAAAAAGTAATACTTAACCCACTTATTTTTTCAAATTAAGTTTAGTAAAACGTTTATAGTTTAATTTTTTCCTCTCCGCTGAGTGATTATGGAAAATTGTAATAATAATTTAGAGCGGGAAAGTGAGACTGACGGTTCACTATTATGTGTATACGAGTTCGTTCTCCGACGCCAAGTGGAAGAGATGGTGATAGCAGTTCATCTACAAGCAGTGGACCCAGCCCTGAGAAACGTAAAGTAAGGAGGGACTCCCAGACCGTGAGTTATGCATATTTCGAGTTTTATCACAACAAGTGGCTTATTTAACAAACCTCAAAATGAATCCTTCCATTATTGAAAATAATATAAATGCATGTGCTTACATGAAAATCGTTACCACAAACGAGTTAAATCTACGACGACCTGAAAACTTGTCCAATAACAAACTTCAGATTTTATCGGAAGTCATTACAATTACCCGATTAACTCAAGGGCAAACAAAACATACCTTTTAAAAAATACGTATCTACAGCGTTTTACGGTGTGATGATTGGAATGCGCCGTTCGGTTTTCGGATGCACAAAATAAATATTTAGCTACCCCCGGTTTTGTTGAGTTAAATGTTAAAGACGAATTAAGCGTTTTGTACCGAATATGTTGAAAGAAGATTCGTGCTCATATTTATTGGAAAGATCTTTTGCTGGATTAACGAATGCCTTACTTTGCCAAAAAGTCGAATTGCACAAATCATTACAATCATTTGTGGATTGGTCAAATGAGTCTACAGAATCAGTGACACCTAACGAAAAAGTGCAATCATTGTTTTCGAAAGAATCCGCGTATAGTAAGGTTACCGATGACTTACTACAAATAGTGTGCGTGATAAATACACGTCGAGAGACTATGTTGCGGCAAATTTCTGAAGGTTTTCATCGTGATGCCAAACAAAAAAATAAACAAAAACAAAAAAAAACCTCCTAGTACAGAATACCTTTTTATGATGAGGCAGTTCAAAACTACCTCCTAAAAATTGGGGGGGGGGGGGGGGGGGTGGATAAAGTTACTGTATCAACTAAATCAAAACCAATACTGACCTCAAACTTTTCTGAATATCAAAAAACCATCGACTAGTAAACAAGCTGACGACAGGTTTTTTCGTCGAGATACCTTTAATAAAAGACCAAAGGGCTCAAACGCTTGACACCAAAACAAAAACCGATCAAGTAACCACGATATAAATCAAAGGGTAAGAAATCGCAATCGCATGCTATCCCTAAAAACAAGCATCGCGAATGACTGTCGGACATTTCAAGGCGGCTGTCTAAGGCAATTTCAATATGTTTGTAGCAATCTGGGTGCGCCAGACCAATATGCTGACTGTTGAACGGGGCACGCATACCCTTCATACTCAGACCACCACTAATATTTCCGAGTCCCACAGTTCTGAAATGTTACAGAACCAAAACTCTCCCAATATGTCCAAACAAATACAAACTATGCTCGAGTCGGGGTACTAGAACCTGCAGAACTGACGCCCAGTTACATTTCAACGTTCTTTCTGGTACCCAAGTCAGATCGGACCTTCCGACACATTTTCAATTTGAAAAAACTGAACCAGTTCGTATTAGCCAAGCCATTTCAACTATTCAGTCACTTCCGGGTACCAAGTTTTTACAACATCAAAATATTGGATGGCCAAACTAAATCTGAGTCAAGCATATTTCCACGTACCAATCGCCAACAACATCGCCGGTTCTTGAGGCTAAATTATCATCAAAACTCACGTCAACATCAACTACTTCAAATGACGTGCTTGCCGTTCGGCCTCTCATCGGCACCCAGAACGTTTGCCTCAATAACCAATTGGGTAACAGAATTCCTAAGGAGTCACAAGATCAGGTGCATAGTTTATTTAGATGATTTTCTTTTGGCCAACCAGTCAAAAGCGCAGTTGGAAGACGACATCGCATTCACAATGAAGATACTCCGTTTACTAGGCTGGACAATCAACTACGAAAAGTCTGTTCTGGTTCCGACAAAATGCCTCGAGTTTCTCGGCATTACATGGGACACAAAACGCAACGCAAAGTCCCTGTCGGAACTGAAGTGTCTAACGCTACGCAAAGCACTTCACCAACAGCTTCCGTTACCAAAGTGGTCCCTCAAACAGTACCAAACTCTAATGGGGAGACTCAACTTTGTAACGTTTATGACTCCGAGAGGTCGCCTTCACTGTCGTACTCTGCAATACTACAGTCGACAGCTGTCGGTGAAACACCCGTATCGATCGATCACTCTCCCTCAACCAGCTCGATCAGAAACGGAGTGGTGGTGTCAAGCCATAAGAATGTCGATGCCAATACACTTAAGCTCGGTGACGTCACAACTCTTGACCACAGGCGCATCAGACATCGGGTGGGGCGCTCAACTCGGCGACACAAATATTGTGGGAACCTGGACAAATTCTCAAAATACATGGCATTTCAACATAAAAGAGATGTTTGCCGTTTAAGCAGCTATATGTCAGTACCAGCAGCAACTCCAACATGCACAGATACTGCTGCAAACCGACCATCAGACAGTAGCCTCGTACATAAACAAGGAGGGCGGCATAAAATCCAAGAAACTGCTTCATCAAACTCGATATCTTCTTGCTGTTCTAGACAAGCAGAACATTCATCTGACAGCACATTATTTCCGGGCAGGTTCAATACCGAGGTCTCTTTCTCGGCAGAAGGCTTGTCCAGAATGGCACCTCATTAGGACAGTAACGACAAAAAATTTTCGAATGTGGGGTACGCCGGAGATAGACTTCTTCGCGTCGAGTACAGCCGACATAGTACCAAAGTACGTATCATTGGACGTCAACGATCAGAAAGCCCAACATCACAATGCATTCTGTCGTCAGTGACACTCCGACCTAGCTTGGTTGTTCCCACCACCAAATATGATTCCCCGAGTTCTCCAGCACCTGAACCAAGCCAGCCACCACTATATGTTAATTGCCCTGAAGTGGAGCAAGGTATTTTGGCGGGTAGATGTTCAACGGCGAGCGCGACATCTCCCGTACCTGATTCCAGA
The DNA here is from genome assembly GCA_949775195.1 of Diarsia dahlii. NCBI lineage: Eukaryota > Metazoa > Arthropoda > Insecta > Lepidoptera > Noctuidae > Diarsia > Diarsia dahlii. Next base: position 24,023,219 of record OX459194.1, on the reverse strand, counting down.
TCTAGCCTGCACTCTAATAGACACGAGAACAGGGACGCATCCACAAGTGCAAGACCTACACTTGGAAACATGGCTGATTTCGGGTGGCAAGATATTTTGACGGACTGGACAGATCAAGAACAAAAAAATTCTTTATGTCGACCTGGAGAGGATCCACAATTGTGGCGCAGATGGAAGCGGTAGTATGACTCCCATTCGATTAATTTTAAATACCCTAAGGCGAATCAGGTAGCTCAATATTTAGCACATTTACACTGTGACAACACACAAACCTGTTATACATCTAGTATTGATTTGTCGTCAAATTTTTCTACATAAAGCAAGCCATTTTTGTAGCAAGAGAGAAATCTGCTAAGCCACCTATTTGGAACCCTAAAGTTTTATGGCAACACATGAGTGCTTATGATTTTGATGAAAATAATATATTTCAACTATCAAGACACGTGGCTACTCTTTTATTCTTAGCATCAGGTCGTAGGGTTCACGACCTTACTCTATTGCGAATTGATAGCTCTAGCTTAGTCGATGAAGATTCCTCTATTGTGTTGTGGCCAGCATTCGGTTCTAAAACAGACAACCCTAACCACAGACAGTCTGGTTGGAGGCTAAGAGAACACTCGGATAAGAAATTACATCTTTTCAATTTTTGGTTTAGACAATTAATATGTATTACTTCAAACAGTCGAGGAAATATAAATCATTTGTTTATTACAGCTAGAAGGAATATTAAACCTGCTTCTAGAACTGTTATTGGCGGATGAGTGAGATCTCTTTTAAAATCTGCTGGTATAGATGCAACTCCAGGACCAGTAAGATCCGCAGTGGTTTCTCTCAATGTCGTAGAGAATTTTCCTGTTGATCACAGAGAGAAATGTTAAATCACAATGATTCAAACGTTCCCAATCATTCTACATCTTTGTCTAATTATTTTGATCCTGTTCATTAATATTATTTATTTTTCGTAACCATTTCTTTTGTTATATGACTAAAAGTAGTGTCATACTCATACCAGATTTATTGTAATACATTTACACAATTTTTGTTAACCCAACATTCTACATCCTAAAACACATTATAGCGTCTTTGGGTTTAGCGCACCAGGTGATAACAAACACATCACTCAAGATGGATTCCGGATATTGATACAAAACAAATAATAGAGAGTTTTACATCAAATAAAACTTACCTATTATTTTTTCATCAATATCCGGAATCCAGGTAAGGTCTACCTGGTGCATCATGAGTTCCATAATGACGGTAAATTGAGCGATCACCCGAGGCGCGCTTGAAATACTTAGTACCAACGGTAAGTAAAGAGGGCGCCACCAGCGGAGAGGCAAAGGAAACGCTGTCAACAGGCTGAAAAACAGGTGTTTGACTCAAGATGGATTCCGGATATTGATGAAAAAATAATAGGTAAGTTTTATTTGATGTAAAACTCTCTATTTTGTATTTCAATTGAAAAAAGCTAAAATACTGTATTTTGTATTTTAAATACCTTACTTAAAGATATTTTGTATTTTAATTACTTGCGATACTGTATTTTGTAATTTGTATTTTAATTAAAGCAAAGCATGTATTGTACCCAGCCCCTGCGCACGTATGCAACCACATAAAATCAATATTTTCCCATTAAACTCAAGTTTGTATTGGATCAATTATTAATCTATTTGGTTTATTAGACATTGACTTACAATAAAAGTTTTCTTTTTGATTTCACCTGAAAAGTCAAAAGTACCCTCAACAATTGGTTATGCCGCTTGGTTTCACATACATACCCTTAATTTATGTCTTTACTAGCTTTTGCCCGCGACTTCGTTCGCGTGGAATAGTGACTTCCGGCAGATTTTTGGATTATCTCGCGAAAAAAAAAAAAAAATAATACTATCCTATGTCCTTTCTCAAGTTCCAAACTATGTCTGTACCAAATTTCACAGAAATCGGTTCAGTAGTTTAGGCGTGAAGCAAAGACAGACAGAGTTACTTTCGCATTTATAATATTAGTTAGGATTAGTTAGGATAGTTAGGATAATTTGCATGTAAAGCTGGATTCACATAATTGTGTCGTGTTGTGCCATGACGCAGGATACACCAATCAAACGAATCTGCTCACACTACGTCAGAAGGCGGCACGATCAAGACAACACAATCATGTAAATTCAGCTTAGGATAGTTCAGAGCCGCCCCCCTCAGGTATCCCCCCCGCGCGCCGGAGCCGCCCCCCCGGCCGGCGCCGCCCCCGCGCCCCGCCCCGCCGCCCGGCCCCGCCCCCGGCCCCGCCCCCTACCCAGTACTGCGCGCAGTACCTCGCACGGAGGACCCCCCCGCCTCGCCACTCAAACCTATCCGACCTGTGGACGCCACGAATGTAAGTGTTCTCTATTGTTCTACTTGTATCATTCTATGCCGAATTTATGCAGGTATAAGAAATAATCAATATAGTCTTCAGTTTCGTGAGCTGGCAGTGCCCAGGAGCCAGATCTCTTGCCTTTATTCTGCTCAATATCGTGTTTAATACGCTCTGTATTAAAGCTTTGGAGATCGCTCTTCAAGGATTTAGAGATCTATTTATTCAACTGCCATTATTTCCACGCCTCGTCTGAAGACCGTAGGAGCATTCCACGCCGCTCCTTCATGAGCTTGAGTATGATCAAACAGTTTTTGGTTCTTATTTGCACGACGTGTCTTGAAGAGCTAATACCAAGTCGTAAAAAGACCTAAGTGGATGAAGGTGATATGTCGCAAAATTCTAATTTCGAGAAAATCAAGTTCAAAGTTTCGCATAAACATTTTGTATTTATCCAATAAGAATGTCTGGCGGCGCCAATCGTTCTATATTTTTAAAATTGGGAGGGGGGGGGGGGAATGACACATTCATCAAGTAGTAATTTCTAAAATTGCCACACAAGTTGTTGTTTTAAGGTTTAAAATTGTTTGTATGCACATGACATCAACATTCACGCATAGAACAGCGAAAATGTGAAATTGCGACATATCACCTTCATCCACTATTCGTGAGCTTTCTAGGCACATGAAATGATTCTGGAGTTCAAGCTGAAAACTTTCAGGGGTTTAGATTTGGATGTGTGATGGACGGACTTCATCAGTCGAGGTCTATTCAAGCTCGATATCGATGTTCGATGTGCCTCTTACCACGCGGTGATCGCTTCTGGTTTGTTCATCGTCCTCATGATCGGCTTGCAGATATCCGTCCCGCTCCGGCACATAACGAAGCACGACATCCTCGTGATGCCGCACGAGCGGCGCGAGCTGCCGGCGCTCAACAGTCCGGCGGGCGAGCCCAGCCCGGCCCTGCGCGGCGACATCGTGCTGGGCGCGCACGTGCACGACAGCGCGACGCGACACCACGCGCTGTCGCCCACCAGCGCCGTGCGCGGCATCTTCCCCAGCTCCAAGTCCAGGAGCTTGAAGAAGAAGAGTTCCATTCTAGCCAGTGAGTCTTGATACGATATATTTGCTCGTCGACACACGACAGCGCGACGCGACACCACGCGCTGTCGCCCACCAGCGCCGTGCGCGGCATCTTCCCCAGCTCCAAGTCCAGGAGCTTGAAGAAGAAGAGTTCCATTCTAGCCAGTGAGTCTTGATACGATATATTTGCTCGTCGACACACGACAGCGCGACGCGACACCACGCGCTGTCGCCCACCAGCGCCGTGCGCGGCATCTTCCCCAGCTCCAAGTCCAGGAGCTTGAAGAAGAAGAGTTCCATTCTAGCCAGTGAGTCTTGATACGATATATTTGCTCGTCGACACACGACAGCGCGACGCGACACCACGCGCTGTCGCCCACCAGCGCCGTGCGCGGCATCTTCCCCAGCTCCAAGTCCAGGAGCTTGAAGAAGAAGAGTTCCATTCTAGCCAGTGAGTCTTGATACGATATATTTGCTCGTCGACACACGACAGCGCGACGCGACACCACGCGCTGTCGCCCACCAGCGCCGTGCGCGGCATCTTCCCCAGCTCCAAGTCCAGGAGCTTGAAGAAGAAGAGTTCCATTCTAGCCAGTGAGTCTTGATACGATATATTTGCTCGTCGACACACGACAGCGCGACGCGACACCACGCGCTGTCGCCCACCAGCGCCGTGCGCGGCATCTTCCCCAGCTCCAAGTCCAGGAGCTTGAAGAAGAAGAGTTCCATTCTAGCCAGTGAGTCTTGATACGATATATTTGCTCGTCGACACACGACAGCGCGACGCGACACCACGCGCTTTCGCCCACCAGCGCCGTGCGCGGCATCTTCCCCAGCTCCAAGTCCAGGAGCTTGAAGAAGAAGAGTTCCATTCTAGCCAGTGAGTCTTGATACGATATATTTGCTCGTCGACACACGACAGCGCGACGCGACACCACGCGCTGTCGCCCACCAGCGCCGTGCGCGGCATCTTCCCCAGCTCCAAGTCCAGGAGCTTGAAGAAGAAGAGTTCCATTCTAGCCAGTGAGTCTTGATACGATATATTTGCTCGTCGACACACGACAGCGCGACGCGACACCACGCGCTGTCGCCCACCAGCGCCGTGCGCGGCATCTTCCCCAGCTCCAAGTCCAGGAGCTTGAAGAAGAAGAGTTCCATTCTAGCCAGTGAGTCTTGATACGATATATTTGCTCGTCGACACACGACAGCGCGACGCGACACCACGCGCTGTCGCCCACCAGCGCCGTGCGCGGCATCTTCCCCAGCTCCAAGTCCAGGAGCTTGAAGAAGAAGAGTTCCATTCTAGCCAGTGAGTCTTGATACGATATATTTGCTCGTCGACACACGACAGCGCGACGCGACACCACGCGCTGTCGCCCACCAGCGCCGTGCGCGGCATCTTCCCCAGCTCCAAGTCCAGGAGCTTGAAGAAGAAGAGTTCCATTCTAGCCAGTGAGTCTTGATACGATATATTTGCTCGTCGACACACGACAGCGCGACGCGACACCACGCGCTGTCGCCCACCAGCGCCGTGCGCGGCATCTTCCCCAGCTCCAAGTCCAGGAGCTTGAAGAAGAAGAGTTCCATTCTAGCCAGTGAGTCTTGATACGATATATTTGCTCGTCGACACACGACAGCGCGACGCGACACCACGCGCTGTCGCCCACCAGCGCCGTGCGCGGCATCTTCCCCAGCTCCAAGTCCAGGAGCTTGAAGAAGAAGAGTTCCATTCTAGCCAGTGAGTCTTGATACGATATATTTGCTCGTCGACACACGACAGCGCGACGCGACACCACGCGCTGTCGCCCACCAGCGCCGTGCGCGGCATCTTCCCCAGCTCCAAGTCCAGGAGCTTGAAGAAGAAGAGTTCCATTCTAGCCAGTGAGTCTTGATACGATATATTTGCTCGTCGACACACGACAGCGCGACGCGACACCACGCGCTGTCGCCCACCAGCGCCGTGCGCGGCATCTTCCCCAGCTCCAAGTCCAGGAGCTTGAAGAAGAAGAGTTCCATTCTAGCCAGTGAGTCTTGATACGATATATTTGCTCGTCGACACACGACAGCGCGACGCGACACCACGCGCTGTCGCCCACCAGCGCCGTGCGCGGCATCTTCCCCAGCTCCAAGTCCAGGAGCTTGAAGAAGAAGAGTTCCATTCTAGCCAGTGAGTCTTGATACGATATATTTGCTCGTCGACACACGACAGCGCGACGCGACACCACGCGCTGTCGCCCACCAGCGCCGTGCGCGGCATCTTCCCCAGCTCCAAGTCCAGGAGCTTGAAGAAGAAGAGTTCCATTCTAGCCAGTGAGTCTTGATACGATATATTTGCTCGTCGACACACGACAGCGCGACGCGACACCACGCGCTGTCGCCCACCAGCGCCGTGCGCGGCATCTTCCCCAGCTCCAAGTCCAGGAGCTTGAAGAAGAAGAGTTCCATTCTAGCCAGTGAGTCTTGATACGATATATTTGCTCGTCGACACACGACAGCGCGACGCGACACCACGCGCTGTCGCCCACCAGCGCCGTGCGCGGCATCTTCCCCAGCTCCAAGTCCAGGAGCTTGAAGAAGAAGAGTTCCATTCTAGCCAGTGAGTCTTGATACGATATATTTGCTCGTCGACACACGACAGCGCGACGCGACACCACGCGCTGTCGCCCACCAGCGCCGTGCGCGGCATCTTCCCCAGCTCCAAGTCCAGGAGCTTGAAGAAGAAGAGTTCCATTCTAGCCAGTGAGTCTTGATACGATATATTTGCTCGTCGACACACGACAGCGCGACGCGACACCACGCGCTGTCGCCCACCAGCGCCGTGCGCGGCATCTTCCCCAGCTCCAAGTCCAGGAGCTTGAAGAAGAAGAGTTCCATTCTAGCCAGTGAGTCTTGATACGATATATTTGCTCGTAGCATTTGATCGTCATCAGCAACACTATCAATAAGTGCAATAGTACAGGTTGCTGAAGATATTACAGGTAAGGTAAATAACTTGATTCTTTCAAAGATTGATGCGCCGCGCGCAGACGCAAATGTACTACTCGGTCGATACTCGAACATGTTTGTATTGGCTAATGACAAAAAAGCTGTAAACGTTGTTTATAAGGACATTGTGTAGTAGGTAGATATATTTAGTATCAGCATTGCACATTTGCACCCGTGCGAAGCCGGGGCGGGTCGCTGGTGTTATATATAATAAGATTTATGATCGTGACAAATGTGACTTTACTGAAAGGATCCTCTTAGTTCATATTACTTGCTTGAGTGCTTGAATGACTACTACTCGTATTTTGTTTTGTTTTAGATTTTAATTATGATGTATGATCCAATTTTGCACACCTGTTAGGGTAGGATAATTATGTTTTAAAGGTCTATTATTTTATATTTATCATTTTAAACCATACGCATATTTCATGCAATAAATAATTGATTTCACTATTTGATTGATAATAACCCTCCTTGAAGTGAAACACGATCTTGCTAGATAAAGACTGATTTATTAAACTGACGGTATGCGGTATTTACATTACTATTAATATCATAAACGGGATATTTACCATGTTTGATTTTTGTTTCGAGTTCCCGATATTTCGGCGCTGTTACAAGCACCATGATCACGGATAAACTGAAGTCATTGCGGGTGGATGTTTATGAGCAGACAAAACGGTCTACCCTCTTTCTTGTTCGTTTTTTGCGTTCGGTACCACTACCATTGTCACTCACTACACGATTCTGTTCCCGACACACAAAACTCACTGTGTCCACTCGCGAACTTTTTTTGACACTTTTTCGGTTTTTACACAGTTGAACCACTGGATTCCAGGCTCTCGACAGTTGAAACCCATCCTCCCGGTTAAAGTTGTCATATTTGGTAATTTCAATGGCCTCTCTGACCAGACGAGGTATATAGTGGCGTTCTGTCGAGATGACCTGAGGGTTATGCAACTCAATCCAGTGGTTTGATCCCGATTCCAGCAGATGTTCAGCTATGGCCGATTTTTGGGTGTCGTTATTTTTCACTGCCCTAATAAATATGTTCGGATATGCGACAAGCCACCGTACGCTTTGTCTGACCGATATAGGACTTGCCGCAACTACAGTCTACTTTATAAACACCGGGTTCCTTCGGCGAACGCAGCATCTGGGACACTTTCCTGAAAGGAGTGAAAATGGTCTTTACGGCGTATTTCCGAAGAATATTCGCAACCTTAAGAGGGTAGACCGTTTTGTCTGCTCATAAACATCCACCCGCAATGACTTCAGTTTATCCGTGATCATGGTGCTTGTAACAGCGCCGAAATATCGGGAACTCGAAACAATAAGAAAACATGGTAAATATCCCGTTCATAGTATTAATAGTAGTGTCAGTGACCATGTCAGTTTAATAACTGGTATTTACATTATTATGAGGCTACCCTTGTTTTTTTTGGTGGGTGGAAAATCATCGAATAACCCCCCCCCCCCGCTCTTGGGCAGAGCGACTTCTACTGACTAAACACCAACAATGTATGATAATTAAATACAACATCTTCCCCTTTTATGACAAACAGTTAACTTGTAGAATTCCCACTACCATCCTTAAACACAACAATACATAATAGTACAATATCAGATATATACAAGCACAATATCACAGGTAGCATCTTCCGTTTACAGGTCTAATTATTGTATAAGTAACGATTGTTCTTATAATTAACAAACTATTCTAACACTACATAAAATGGTTTTGTTTAAGTAATGATTGTTCTTATTATTAACATACTATTCTAACACATACATATAATGAAATCTGGTCTTAATTACTTTTTAAAAAACATTGCAAGTTTAATTTTCACGTGCCTTTCGCGAAGCAGCTCGGGTTGGCTGCACTACTACAGAATCAGGAGAAGAACTAGCCGACCTAGTCACAATCCTATCGTTGTCGCTCAGCCCCTCATTCATACTCTCTTCCGCATCACTATAGCCTCATGCAGTGGCGTGCAGTGGTCCGCCACGGTGGAATATGCCGTATCACGTACCCGATCATGTCACCCGCTTTGTCCCCGTAGGGTGACGGATAGGAAAAAAAAGTTTGATCTGTCCCCCTGTTTGCAATGAGGGGACAGTTCGAACTTTATTTACTCCTTAACGGTTTCATCCCCTATCACCAATAGGGGGACAGATGAAACTTATTTATTCCTGTTTGTCCCCCACAGAATTTAATATATTATATTCTTAAAAGTAATGCCACACATAGGACTAGTGGTTTAGGTTTATATAATCATCTGTTTTTTAATTACAATAAAAAAACATACTAATAATAAGAATATTTTGTTTTGTTATTGATTGATAGAATCAGTCACAGTCCGATAAATCACAGTAGGTATTGTACATATTAGTCGAGTGGTTAACAATGCAGTACAGAGTGAACCATGTAAATAATTTAAAAATGTGACGTTACCGTTTGATGCAAACTGCTTAAAATAAACGTCTTTGAGGCCCCCCCGTCCCTCCCCAATCGACAGCGAGCTAGCGGCGCAGGCGACCGAACGCCCATTTTTGCCTCATTACCGTCTTCTCAAAGAGGGGACTTAAAAAATAAAAAAAATAAAAAAACTTATTTGCAAAAAAAAAAAAACAATCGACTTCAGAAACACCTAAAAGTGAAAAATAATCTTCAGAAGAAAAATCAGCTTCTGAAGTCGGTGACATTTGTTTGTTTGATTTGGCTTTTTTGCCACCGACTTCAGAAGCTGATTTTTAAAAGGAGGAGGTTCTCAATTAATTGCGAATTGAGAACCTCCTCCTTTTTGGGAAGTCGGTTAAGGCGAGATGCAGTACTTTGTTTTTATGTACGCACGACCTCACCCCCCGCCCTGCCGCGCGAGCGATGTAATGTCTAAATTTTGAGTGTTTTTTGCTTCTTGGAGGAAAACTATAAAGAAATTATACAATATGTTTTCAACATTTACTTCAGAATAAAAAGTTCTATCTATTGATATAACTTTTATATAAATTCATGATGAAATGTCTTAGCAGTACACGTTTGAAATTGTGATTTAGAGTCATGTTTGATAAAAAAAAGTATCGAGCCGATCATTTTAAATCGCGTTTCTATCTTTACGATTTACTAGAGAGTATGTTCAATTTTTATGTAATGATTTTTATTTATTAAAAAACTCGTATTTAGTTCGATTTTTATAGGTTCAAAAATCTTAAAAAGTACTGCAACCCCGCCTTAATATGACTTACTTTAAATCTTTAAGAAGTTATTCGCAAAATAAGTTTTGATATTAACTATAGTACTGACTACAAACAAGTGGAGTTGTTCTGTACTGACATACAGATCACAGACAGAACTTTAATTTTGTTTGATAACTCTTACAGGAATGAAAACGTCAAAACTTGAATTTATTTACTTCATTCATTCTTATTAGGAACATTTCCTCATCTAAAAGTTAACATTGTTAGTAAAAATTAACATTTGTAATATGAAGTCAAATCAGAGGACTGATTGTTATACTTATCTAGCTGGAATACCTACTACGTGATTTATGGGACTGTGACTGATCGATACAGAAACAAAAGAAATATTTGTAACTTATTTACTGGCTTATTGACTGGCCTGTTGGTCTAGTGGTTAGTGACCCTAACTGCTATGCCGGAGGTCGTGGGTTCGATTCCCACCCAGGACAAATGTTTGTGTGATGAGCACGATCATTTGTTCTGTGTCTGGGTGTAATTTATCTATAATATGTATGTATTTAGAAATATATAAGTATGTTTATCAGTTGTCTAGTACCCATAACACAAGCTCTGCTTAGCTTGGGACTAGATGACGTTGTGTGATAGTTGTGGAAATATTATTATTATTATTATTTAAAAACTGATGATTATAAACCTAAACCACTAGTCTTATGTGTGGCATTACTATTAAGATTTAATATATTAAATTTTGTGGGGGACAAAAAGGAATGAATAAGTTTCATCTGTCCCCGTATCACCAATAGGGGGACAGATGAAATCGTTAAGGAGTGAATAAAGTTCGAACTGTCCCCTCATTGCAAACAGGGGGACAGATCAAACTTTTTTTTCCTATCCGTCACCCTACGGGGACAAAGCGGGGTGACAGATCGGCATATTCCGCCACGGTGGGTAGGCCACGAAATATTGACAGCAAAAAAAAAAATTGTCGCATTTATAACATTTGAAAATAAGCCTGTAAAAGTTATACCTAAATACAATACAAAAACTCACCACATTATTCAAGGTTCAACTCATGATTTTTTATCGATGCAAACAGAAGAAAGATTCGGCCACCTCAAAAAACTCATCCAAGTGAGTGGGTGATAGTTACAAAAGTACAAAACACGTCACTTGCAAGATAATATCCGAAGCGGCCTTCACACATCTACCTTTAGATACAACTTGCACCTTATCATTACTTATACGATAATTGAGAAAACTTATTACCCTTTAACATCTAGCAAACACACATTATCAGCACAAACTTCACAAGTAAATACCTACCATTGTTATTATTTGTTAGGGGAATAAACAAATAATACACAACAAAGCTAATATTTACACTACTGTTAATAATGGTATCTAATAACTGACAATATCTGTACGTTTATTGTGTGCAGAGCGTCGCTGTGTGCCGGCGCGAGCGCTGGCGGCGCGCGGCGCTGCGGGCGGCGTGTGGCAGCGCGTGCGCGGCAGTAACGCCGCACAGCCGCGCTGGGCGCGCCGACATCTGCTGCTCACGCACAACCTGCTGTACGCGTACAGGACGCCTGAGGTGAGTCACCCCACCACTCAGGCCCAACATTGTGTGCAGAGCGTCGCTGTGTGCCGGCGCGAGCGCTGGCGGCGCGCGGCGCTGCGGGCGGCGTGTGGCAGCGCGTGCGCGGCAGTAACGCCGCACAGCCGCGCTGGGCGCGCCGACATCTGCTGCTCACGCACAACCTGCTGTACGCGTACAGGACGCCTGAGGTGAGTCACCCCACCACTCAGGCCCAACATTGTGTGCAGAGCGTCGCTGTGTGCCGGCGCGAGCGCTGGCGGCGCGCGGCGCTGCGGGCGGCGTGTGGCAGCGCGTGCGCGGCAGTAACGCCGCACAGCCGCGCTGGGCGCGCCGACATCTGCTGCTCACGCACAACCTGCTGTACGCGTACAGGACGCCTGAGGTGAGTCACCCCACCACTCAGGCCCAACATTGTGTGCAGAGCGTCGCTGTGTGCCGGCGCGAGCGCTGGCGGCGCGCGGCGCTGCGGGCGGCGTGTGGCAGCGCGTGCGCGGCAGTAACGCCGCACAGCCGCGCTGGGCGCGCCGACATCTGCTGCTCACGCACAACCTGCTGTACGCGTACAGGACGCCTGAGGTGAGTCGACCAACCGCACCGGCCTAGGTGGCAGTGCGATTTAAACCGGCGAGCGAACCACTGAATGTACGCACAATACACGCACCACACGCTGGCAGGGCCAACAGGGGATCTCGTTATTTTTGACTGCGCTCGATGTCCCGGTGCTACTCGTGCTGTACGACCGTGAACTGCGCTTCGCAATGTAGGTGGATGCTGTAGCAACACTGGTCGAGCTCCGCTATCACTCAACACTGGAATTGGCTACACGTCTCTGAAGGTGAACGCGTACCTGACCGCGCCGCATTCGCCGCAGTCTTCGCATTTTATAATCTTTATATGAAATAGTATACGGCATCGCGCACCTATCCGCATCGAACCATCCGCATTTTCGGAAATGGATGACTGTGTGACTGTCTGTGACATTGCTCCTAATTATTAAAGAAATATCTTAGTTTTATTCTCATTTAAAAATCACCACGAGCTATCGGGCCACTTACAAACACATTAAGTTTCTATTTTATGACTTGACAGCCCGACATGTTACCGTAATTAATAACGAAACGATCTTTCTTATTTTAAACTGCAAAGCAATACTCAACTTCCTAGAAAGGCATAATAAATCCCTTGTTTAATGGGAAAGGGCCGGGATACAAGTGCATAAGTGGCGGCCGGCAAGTCGAATGTAATGTCTCAAAGAAATTCTGTAAAAACATGCGTAATTTCTAAACGCATCTAACAAGAGCGAACCCACATCTGTTTGCAATAAACCCCGATCGCTCTAGGTAGAGACCCTTAAAACAATTGAGAAGTTTGGGCAAAAACTGCGATAAAAGAAACCCGTGGGAAGTAGTCGAGGCTGCAAGCCGTGTGTGCAGCGTGGTATTTGTGGAGATGACGAAGAGACAGTTGATTTGAAACCACGGAAGGGCTCGGTTGTGGAGATTAGCGGAACTAAGTCAGGGTTGCGTAAAGTTCTAGGACGTCCTAGATTAGGCTCGTGAAGTTAGCGGAATCTTGGTACCAAGTGCGGTTAATATTTAATAAGTTAAATATAAGTAATAGTAGTAAGTCTAGCTAAAGTCAGTGACGATACGTGTAAGGAGAAAGCTGAGGCAGAGGCAATACTGGTAATGTGTGATGTATTCTGTAAGTGAGTTACAGACTAATCTATTTTAATAAACACCCGGTAAGTGTTTACTATTTATTATCTACTCTTGGCGATACCGTTTGGCGGTAACACAGATATGCTGTTAATAATCATTTATTTCAGCGCGATGAAGCAACTGTGTATTTGATCACCATGTATATTATTATCTCATGTATTATGAGTTTATCCCCAAATCCCTACCTTGGTAGATATCTGTCATAAGCGTTTGCTCAGGGAACGGAGAAAGCCAGCCGGTACACTCTTCACACACCTCATGCATACATGCACACTATACACTAATACACCTGACTATTTGACGAATGTTGACTATTATCTGACGCATCACAAATGGATGGCCGAACCGTATTATTCACATTTTGATTAGAACGAGCATTATGGTTCAGTGGTAAATCACTGAACCATATGGCAACGTAATATTATAGAATACAACTAATTATAAACAGTTGTGGTCAGTAAATAATACCAATTTGTACTTTGAAATACGAATCCACCAAACGCTATATGATAGATACTGCTTCCTATAAAGGTCTAACCCAGAAACATTGCGTTGAGATTGTTGGCGCACATTTCCACATATCGGGGGTAGTCACCACTAAGTATGGGCCTGGAGATTGATAGCCACGTTCTAAGGAACACGATTAGGGACTGTGTCTCGTTAAATGCAACACCGGCCTATGGTATGGCCTATTCTGAATCGACACTATTTAGCGAGACACGCAAACTCGATGTTTTGGGGCAGATTAAGGAAATGTGAGGTGACGATAAAGATACCACTTCGGCGTCACCAATACAATCGCAATATGTTCTGCTACAGACCGAATCTACGATGCGCTTGTGCAAGTTGTGTTGTTGTTATATAGTAATTGGGGTAATTTGCCGTAAGGGTGTCATTAAGTACGCGATTAAGTGAAAATACTGAAAACCTGTCTTCCTCAATGGTGGCTGGCCTCACAACCCACTGCCTTAGGATTGGGACAGACATGTAAGTAGTGCTTAGGAAACGTGATCTGTTAGAGTTCGTAGCAGTGTCCTTAGTAGGGCTATGCATTTAGGTCTAGCAGAAAGCGTACGCCGGCTGACGTTGTAAAGTGGTTCCATGGCGTAACATGGAACCACTTGCGTTCGCAAATCGGCATCTAATATTTTGGAAACAAATAAGTTAACGTTATAAATAATTTCTTAAGCGCAAGCGTAACGTTTCCCTTACCAACCCTCTTATCTTATATAATATCTTTGATTCCTCTTGTCTCATTAACTTCATACTTTACGATTGATTTGCCTTATTGGATTTGATATTATTCATGTATATTTCTAATTCAGAATTCCCATTAACTTCACCTTGTATCCCCTCTCAGTCTCTAGCTTTGAAAGCTGGGACTGGGCTGACCACAATTGGGAATTCAGTCCTCTCAGAATCGGTGGGCAGATGACCAAGTCTATGGTGGAGTCTGACAGACGAGCGCGTGGTGGGGCGCTTGCCTTTCCGAATATATTCAAAAACAAACGGAAACCGACTGAAATACTAATATCATTATGATTTAAGAAAAAACGAAAATTTTATTAGCCTGGGGTATTTTAGGAACAGTCACAACTGCAATGCGTTGGGTGAGTGTATCAACATTAAGAATCTTATAAGTAGTGAAAGTTCTTGTTATATTTTGTCGTTACTAACATACAAATTAAAATACAAAAGCCAATTAAAATCACAAATACTAAACGTCAATTCATATAAAATGACAATAAAAATACAACACAAATAAGAGATGTCAGTAAAAATAAATGTTGGATCTCTCAGTTCAAGTCGTGGAAGTTGTTCCTAACAGTGTAGTATCTCCCTGTCGCAGTGCCTGAAGGCGGACTGCATGATCTACCTGGAGGGCTGCACGGTGGCGGCGGCGGCCGAGGTGAAGTCCCGCGCGCACGCCTTCAAGGTGTACCACACCGGCACCGCCTTCTACTTCTGCTGCGCCAGCCGCGACGCGCAGCTGGCCTGGATCCAGCTCATCCACCGCGCCACGCTGCTGCCCTCGCTCGCCACGCATGTCAGTACGCAACCTCATCCCCATAACATATTTCATTCTTCAAACATTACGGTATTTCACCAAAAAAATCTAATTAGTCCATCAGATACATTTTCAAAAAAACAATGGACACATTTTTTTTCTTTTTCCACGTGAACAAAATATGAAGACGATATTATAGTGCTTCGAAAAGTCGTATCAAGTCGTGTGACGTCACAGATTAGTAATTTTACCCAGAAAGTGACGTTACAAGCCGAGACTCATGATCTTTGACACGTTCTATTTTCGTAAATTGTTCTTAATTTGATAAAGCAAAAAACACGTATCCAATGTTTTTCTATAATCTAACAGACGGACTAATTAGATTTATTCAGTAAAATACCCTATTCTGATATCCATACTCACGTACCGTGTTCTCGCTTTCAGATGGACGTGTCGAAACAATTCTCTGAGACCGACTACTCTGAGACGGAGTCAGACACAGAGAGTCCTCACAAGGAGTCACGCGAGCGATCCCGCGACCGAGACAAAGACAAGGACAAAGACAAAGACAAGGACAAGGATAAGGACAAGTCCAAGTTCGGCTCGCTGAAGAAGCTGACGCACCGCATGCAGCGCAGCGAGTCGCACGAGAACGTGCCGCACTCGTCCACCAGCCTCGACCGCAAGTATCTGCGGTTCTTCTACCGGAACAAGACCAAGGACGACGCCAAGCTCAAGGTGAGTCTACTCGCTCTAGTCGCACTGCTCGCACGGACGCAAATGGTTCTCTCGCAGTATTGACTGGGTTGTTACTGTTACGACGCGCGACGGTCATCTAGAATCTTCGAGAAACCTCGCTAATAACTGTGTAGTACCTAGAAAAGACGAATAAAGACGAGTTCATTCTTTTAGGTACCTATTTCCATTCTGTAGGTATAGTTACATTGTATTCAAGGTCAGCCGACGCGTCAGCGGCAATTGACATTGTAATTTCGACCGTATGCCGAGGGCGTAAAGTAACTTCTTCCTTGTCGGTTCTTTTATCTTTAAGTTTATTTTTTGTTAATGTTTTTTTGTGGATATCGAATATCTTTTGTTTGCTTGAGTATAAAAGGACCGATTGAGGATGAAGTGAGTTAGTTGATGGATCGCCTGCAGTCCGCGAGAGAGGTCGCCTGCCGCGCTTGACCCACTTTCGCCGCGAAGTTACCATACCCGTGCTGCCCTTGGCGGCATGTCGCGGTACTTCGCGAATCGCTCGGACCGCTTAACACTTTCCCTGTGTTCGTGCAAGTGCCCAGCACTGGTACGAGCACAGGGAGCACTCGCGCTGCCCGGTGCCTCGCGCACTGTTGCGGTCGCGACTCCTGCACGCACGTAGCAGCTTTTAACACAGCAAGAAGATGCCCAAGCCCGGCGCCCGCGACCCGTTCGGCCGCGGCGACGTCGGCTTCAGAGAAGACCTTCGCCCGTGGCTGGAGCGGACGGCGTCGATGCCAAACATTGATGTCGAGTCGGCCGGTGCGGCCGCGGCCAGACCCCTCCCTCCTCGTACTGAAGAGAGGAGGAGTACCGGTAAGGCGAAGAAGCCAGGAAGAGAGGACGCGGGACCAAGCACAGCGGCGGCTGCGCGTGGGCCGCCGTCGCCTTCGCCGAGCCACCCGCATGCCGTTTCCGTGCGCCCGTCATCCTTCCGCCCGGTGCCGACACAGACACCCGAGCCTGCCTCTTCCTACCCAGGCCGTGCACAACAAGCGCGCAACGCCAAGGTACGTACGCCTGTACCATCGGCGCGCACATCCGCGCCGAAACCTGCACCATCCCAGCGCCCCCCGCGGCTACCGCCCGCACCCCGCGCCCCCCGCGGCTACCGCCCGCACCATCCCAGCGCCCCCTGCGGCTACCGCCCGCACCATCCCAGCGCCCCCTGCGGCTACCGCCCGCACCATCCCAGCGCCCCCCGCGGCTACCGCCCGCACCCCGCGCCCCCCGCGGCTACCGCCCGCACCATCCCAGCGCCCCCCGCGGCTACCGCCCGCACCCCGCGCCCCCCGCGGCTACCGCCCGCACCATCCCAGCGCCCCCTGCGGCTACCGCCCGCACCATCCCAGCGCCCCCTGCGGCTACCGCCCGCACCATCCCAGCGCCCCCCGCGGCTACCGCCCGCACCATCCCAGCGCCCCCTGCGGCTACCGCCCGCACCATCCCAGCGCCCCCCGCGGCTACCGCCCGCACCCCGCGCCTGACAAGCAGCGCGTGACTGCCCGGCCGCGCGCCTACTGCGGGGGTAGTCACCCCGCCAACAACATCACATGCCGGGTGTTCCTTGTGGGGACACGGGCAAGCGGGACAGCCGCGCCACGACCGCCTCACGCCGACCGGAAGTGGTCACCGAGAGGCCAGACCTCCACCGAGGCCCAAGGCGTGTCGCTGATGGCGCCGGCTAACGGCCCCACCAACAGAGATGAAGTTCCCTTTAGGCGGAGGAAGCGGAAGAAGAAGAGGAGGCGCAAGGGCAATAAGACCGCCCCCCCCCCCGCTCCTGAAGACGACTGTCGGGGTACGTAGCGAGTTGTCGGGTGTTGTTGAGTAGAAACGAATGTTTATGTTGAACACTATTTATTCGCGTCTCACACTCAAACTGTTCTTAATGTTATAATGTTAGATAAGATGATAATGTTGCTTAAAATGTTCTTAAACTGCTAATTAAATGTTGTTGAATACACCCGGCTAACGCGGTAGACAAAAGTGCACTAAAATATCTATACATATAAAATACTAAGTAATGAAATTAGGTGAACGCGTCGCGCCGAGAGTGCAAGCTAAGGTGTTCGGTGAAAACACCGAACATATTCCGGGCCACGAAAGGCAGGAGATGCTGTGAGGAAACAATGTTATGTTAGTAAAATAATGAACATGATGGAAATGTTTACAAGGTGAAAAACAATTCAACTTAAGACTAAAATGTTAGTAAACAAGAGTACAATTGATTTTGAATTAACTTAAGAGCTAATTGTTTCTATTCTAGGCACGCGAGGACACGCCCTATTCACCATTGTTTTGTTTATTTCACTATAAGTTACTGCCGCGCACTGACACTAACACTATTGACATTCACATCACTAACACTTCTGGTTGGCTGAAGCTCCATGTCAGACGTGATGTGGGCGCGGCGCGCACGCCTGCGCAACCACCTGTACAGCAGCGCTCCCGCCGCCAGCGCTACCGCGGCGGCCAGGATGTAGCTCACTGCATACTGATGGATGTCGTGAGTGGATAGTGTTTCCCCTAATTCCACTTGACTGTTCTTCATGTCGTCAATGCGTTTATGTAGGCTTAGTAAGGCGTTTTTCATTTCGCCTGAGTCTGCTATTTCTTCTAAGTCTTTAGAAGGCATAGTGCTGTTAATTAGGAAATTTAGTTGATCCATCTCTGGTATCAAAATCCTCGTGCTCATAGCCAAACTGTTCTGGTTTTGACTCTGAATGTTTAGAGTAAAGTCCTTCCCTTTCAGCAGGCAACCTGGAGCTAAGTAGATGACACCAGCTTGGCTCAATTGAGCCTTGTTGATCTGTTCCCCGCAGATGATTTTCACGTCATAAATGTTGCAGCAATGGTACAAGAATAATGACGGGTTTTTTAGTGGTGTCCATTGGTTTGCACATCTGTTTCTTCGGACCTTGCACTTATCTGTGTCCTTGTCAAGATCACAGAAGTTGTGCTCACTGTTGAGATGGTATACTGGCTTTTTCCAATGGCATATAAACATATCATCTTCTTGTTGGCACAATGATAGTTCATCTGACGTAATTGTTAGGTACGAATCTCTTTTGAGGTCCGTAGCGACGTATTCTGAAGACGGGATGAATTCTACCATATTGTTGGTCGTCTGGTGCGGTATGGGATGTATCTTGTACAACTTATATCGGTCTCTACTGATAAGTGGAAATGTTATTTGGAAGAGGAAGTATTCTTCTGTTATTCGAGCTTTAATGCCTATCATAGAGTAAAGCTTGCGAATATCGTGCGGTTCAACAGGCAATGTTAGATCTTCGGATAAATGCCCAGAGATAATGTTGAGTTCCTTTTGGAGTTGTTCAGGGGTAAGCAGGTGAATGTTAAACTGTCTATGGTGGACATTGGTTAGGATGTCTAGTAAAATATCCTGAGTTCCTTTTAAGTTCTGCAGTAAATTACTAGCTGTTAGAGCTGTCATGGTAAACTCTTGAAGTAGGGATATGTTGTTTATCTCACGTTGAAAGATGTTTGAGATATTGTCCAACGTATTTAAATGTTTGTTAATAATTTTGTGTTGTTTAGCCATGATTTCTTCTGTTCTTTTTAACAAATTGTATTCTGATTCGACAATCGACGTCTGATTCTTCCATAAGCCGGCTAAATGTTTTTCGTTTTGTTGAATCAGGTTGATGTCTCGGCTGTACTTTTCCGCGAATTGTTGGTCTAATACGCCGAATAGGGAATTCGCAATGTTTCCAACTGCATTGATAAGTCCCCGCCGCCGTCTGGAGTGTCCATTTACGTGTTGCGTCATCAGCAGTTCATTATAGTATTTGAGTTCACGACACTCGTGAATCAGCTGAGCGACTATCATGTTACACTGTTCTCTGCCTGTTGTTTTGCATGTTTTATCGAGATATGTCGTAACTTTTTCAAACGCCTGTATCCCGTCCCAATACGGAGACATGTTATAGTAAACTACTAGTACCCAGCTATCTTTTACAAGATTGATTTTGGCTATTGGGTCAAAGTAGAACGATTGGTTGTTGTTTAGCGAACTTATGTTGTAACTGCAATTTGCAACGCTGCAGAGTGACATAAAGAAGGTTAACGCCATGGCGACATATGCTAACGTGCCTGATGGTGTCGTTTTTCTTTTTCGCTTAATGTTTTTCCGGGCGTCAACACCCTGTCCAGCTGACTTGTCTGTTTCTGTTAAACTGTTTTGATTGTTATTGGTTTCGGTTTCTACTGGTAATAAGGAGAGTTTTACTACTGGTCTCTTTATGATGCCATTTTTCGTCTTCAATGACACCACCCTGACATAGCCATCATTACCGGGATGCAGGTCTACGACGCGTCCCATAATCCACCGTCCAGCTGGAATGTTATCCTCATGCACTACCACCATGTTGCCTATTTTTAAGTTTTCTTGTGGTTTACACCACTTTTCTCTCGCTGTTAATTGGCTTAAATATTCATTCTTCCATTTTTGCCAAATCTGTTTAAAAATGTTTGTTGTTAAATGCCATCTTGTTCTTGCATCCTCCTTCGTCTCAATCACTGTTAAGTCGCATCGTCCTGTTAAAAAGTGAGCTGGTGATAAATAATCCAGATCCTCAATGTTTTCTGTTAGTGAACATAACGGTCTCGAGTTCAAGCACGCTTCCAGCTGTGTTAGTTTTGTGGTGAACTCTTCGAACGTTAGTCTTTGTTCGCCAACCACTCTTTTCAGGTGGAACTTCAGACTGCGGACGGCTCTTTCCCACAGCCCACCAGCGCTCGGCCAAGATGGAGCATTGAAATGCCATTGTATGTTCATTTCGGCGATTTCTGCCTGGCAACTATCCCCGAAAACTTGTTGTATTTGATTGTACTCCTCTTGCAGCAACCTATTAGCCCCGATAAAATTGGTTCCTTGGTCACTATACATGTTATGCGGTGTTCCTCTCCGGGCCGCCATTCTCTTGAGTGCAGCTAAGAATGCTGAACTGGTGAGGTCAGACACCAATTCCAAATGAACTGCTTTCGTGACCATGCATATGAATACAGCCACGTAGCCTTTCAGTGTTTTGATCCCTCTCCCCTTGTTTGCCTTTATGTTTACAAACCCGGTGTAGTCCACTCCCGTATGGTAGAATGGAGGAGCGGGGTTGGTTCTGGCTGCGGGAAGGTCACCCATCAATTGAACTTGTTTCTTTGCTTCATACTTCCGGCAAGTTACACAATTTCTTAACTGTTTTTTCGTCGTACTGTACCCGCTTGTTAGCCAGTATTGTTGTCTGAGAGTAGCCAAGGTAAGTCGAGGACCTCCATGAAATGTTAATTGATGAGCCTCTTCTATGAGTAACTCCGCCAATCGGCTCTTGTTAGGGATTATTTTAGGATGTTTCATTTCGTCGCTTATATTCGCGTTCCTTAAACGTCCTCCCACTCGGAGAAATCCCTCCTTATCTATGTAAGGTTTTAAATTCAACAATTTGCTGTTTGTTGCGACATTTCCATTTTTATTTAGCATTTCAATGTCTGACGAAAATTCTGTACTTTGCACTCGTTTTATAATAGCTGATTTAGCTTTTCGCAATTCCAGTAATGTTAGGTACTTCGGTAAATGTTTACGTTGCGACTTTGGCGTCAATGCCCTCAGTACCCATGCTAAGACATGTGTTATTTTTATAAACGAATTATGTTGAAATAATAGATTATCTATTATGCTATTACTGCCTATGTCTTGCACAATGTTAACTTGTTTCATCTGTTTCATCTCTTCCTCTGTTTGGTATATAGGCTGTTTTTCTTCCTTTTCCACGTCGTATGACGCTAGCCATGCTGGTCCCTTCCACCATAACGGATGTTGCAGTAGTTGGGGCGCTGTTAGGCCTCGGCTAGCACAATCGGCCGGGTTGTCACCCGATTTCACATATCGCCAGCAGTTTGCCGGCATTATCTGTTTTATAGCGTTAACTCTATTAGAAACGAAAGGTTTCCAACGCGCTGAATCGCCTTGTAGCCAGCCTATTACCGCCATTGAATCACACCATCCATAGATTTCTAACTGGCACCTTAGACTCTGTTTGATTTTGTTGATGAGCTTAGATAGCAGATGAGCACCACAAAGCTCCATTCGTGGCAATGTTACAGTCTTTTTACTTGGTACAAGTTTCGACTTTGCTGCGACGATTACTGTTTGTTGTTGTTTCTTAGTTCGTGCGTATACTACGCAGGCATAGGCTTCGACGGACGCGTCGCAGTAGCCATGCAGCTCGATGACATCATTCTCGTTGCACAATATCCATCGAGGAATCTTACACTGTTTGATGTGTTCAATCTCCGTTATCACCTTGACCCATTCCATATGTATGTCATCTGACACCTTATCATCCCACTGTAGATCCTGTTTCCATAACTTTTGAAATAATAATTTTAGTTTCGTGGATAGGGGTGTCAGCCAACCAAGAGGGTCATATAACTTCGATATTTCTGATAGTAAGCTCCTTTTAGTTGGTTTTGATGTTGTTTGGGAAAAGTTGCAACGGAATGTAAATTCATCCCCTTTTGGATTCCAGCATAACCCTAGGGTTTTCAACATGTCGTCATTTTTGAAGCTGTAAACAAACTCTTCTTGACTTGTTGATATGTTCTTCAATAATTCCTGACTGTTTGACGACCACTTTCGAAGATTGAAGCCGCCTGATTTCAAAAGCTGAATTAAATCATGTATTGACTGTTTACCTTGTTCAATGTTGTAGCATCCGTGTAACAGGTCATCCATGTAAAAGCTGTTTTCCAGGACAGTCGCCGCTTTTGGGAACTTTGATCTCTCATCTACTGCCAACTGTTTTAATGTCATTATTGCCAAAAACGGTGCGGCCTTTGTCCCGTATGTTACAGTGTTTAGTTGATATACTTGTATCGGCTGTGTTGATGACTCACGCCAAACAATTTTTTGGAAATGTTGATCTATCGGGTTAACTAAGATTTGACGGTACATCTTCTCAATGTCTGCAGTGAAAGCAAAGGGATATTGTCTCCATTGCAGTAGTAACGCCTGTAGATCCTTTTGTAGATTAGGCCCTTTCAGCATGACGTCATTTAAGCTGTATTTTGAGGATGTTTTGGCGGATGCGTTAAATACCACACGCAGCTTAGTTGTTGAAGATTCTTCTCGCTGCACGCCGTGGTGAGGCAGGAAGCATTCGAGTGTTACGTCATTGTTTTTCTGTTCCAGTTTCATGTGGTTCAACACAATGTATTCCTTCATGAAATCCTTGTATTTTTCGGCCAATGTTGGTTGTTTTTCTAGGCGACGTTCCAAATGTTTTAGCTGAGCAATAGCCACAGGTTTGGAAGCACCTAACTGCTGTTTTAAATCTTCTTTCAGGGGTATTCTAACTTCATACCGACCTTCACTGTTTCTTTTTGTTGTTTTTGTGTAGAAGTCCATACATTCCTGATCTTCTACCGATAGGTTTGATGGTTCTGAAATCTCTTCTACTTCCCAAAATTTTTGAATCTCATCTACGTTGTTTAGTACCACATTACAGTGGTATGTTTTAACATTACCACATAGTAACCAACCCAGCTGTGTTTGCTGAGCCATCGGTTGTTGGGCTTCATCTCCTTTTATGATTCCGCCTAGCATAATGTTTGCATAAATATCTGCCCCGAAAAGCAAGTCAACTGGTCGACTTTTGAAGAATTCCGGGTCAGCTAAATTAATGTTTTTGATATATGACCAATTTGGCTTCTCGAATGTTTGGTTTGGTAGACTCTTAACAAGTTCGTTCATGATGAGAACCTCAGATTCGAATTCAAAATTGTTATATGTCGAAGAACAGCTTATGTTTATCATCCCCTTACAACTGTTTTCCTTTTGTCCCACTCCGAAGATGACTCCCTTACACCTTCGTCTCTGGATACCTAACATCTGAGCCGCTTGCTCAGTTATTAAGGATATCTGGGACCCTTGGTCGATCAAGGCGCGCAAGGTTTGGTAAGTTCCATCCACACCTTTGACCTTCACCAGGGCCGTCGCTAGCAATATCTCTCCCTTTTCATTTTGGGAAGCATTGACGGTGCCCGACACGGGTTCATTGCCTTTTGTGTTTTGTTTCGCACCGTTGTTGCCGCTTGACGACGGAGTTGATGCGTTCGCTAATTTTGCAAACGCGTCATGTAAAATGGTGTTATGTTGATCTTTGCATTTTCGACATGTTAAGTTGGAGGTGCATTGATTTCCGAAATGGCTAAATAAACAATTTGTGCATAGTTCCAATTTGTTTGCTGTTTTAAGCTTTTGCTCGTCACTCATTTTTAAATATGTTTTGCAATTATAAATGCCGTGTTGGTTATTGCAAAGAGGACATTTTTTGTTTGAAACGTGCATCGATTTCGCAATTGTTCTATTTCCGTTGCTTTCGTTGTTTTTTCCTTGATTGTTTGAATTGTTGTAATTATTTTTCTTATTGTTCGATGTTTGATTAGAATAATTGTTTTGATGAGAAGACTTCGCAGGCACACTATCTTTACGACGAACTGTTTCCAGAGAT
This sequence comes from Diarsia dahlii, assembly GCA_949775195.1. Classification (NCBI taxonomy): domain Eukaryota; kingdom Metazoa; phylum Arthropoda; class Insecta; order Lepidoptera; family Noctuidae; genus Diarsia; species Diarsia dahlii. The sequence goes on along the minus strand of OX459194.1, from coordinate 23,998,985 downwards.
GTAAATTTTGTTTCTAGAAATTCTAAGAACTGTGCCAGAACCGGCAGTTCTTTCGAATTCTTCAGGGACTCGATGTAGTCCGTGTACGTTTCTGTGTCGAGCTTTTGACCCAGAACGTGTACAATCATAGGGTCCCAAGATGTTGTGTCGACTCCTAAGTTTTTGATGGCATTAAGGCATTCTAGCGTGGTGTCATGCATTCGCTTGATCTGTTGTAAAGATTGCTGTTGTATGTTCGGCAGGCCTAGCAAAATGTTCATATGGGACGAGAATATAAGTTTTTTGTTGTCATACCGATGGGTGAGAATTTTCCAGCACACCAAATAGTTATCGGTACTTATCGACAGATGTTGAATTAGCTTTTCAGCTTCTCCACGAACCTTACCCTTTAAATACTGCATCTTTTGACCGTTTGACAACGAGGGGTTGTTGTGAATGACTTCTGTGAACAGGTCTCTGAACGACACCCATTGGTTGTAGTTCCCGTTGAAATTCGGTATCTCCAGTTGCGGTGTTGATTTCTCCCTGTGTGCTACCGACCACATTTTTGTGTTAATAGCTCTTTTCAGGTTGTTAAATTTGGTTTCATACTTATCGTACATGTTGTTGTATTGTTCGTTTTCTCCTTCTATTTCGATCTCGATGTCCCAATGTAGTTTGTCGATAGCTGACCATCTAGCCTGTAGTGACCTCAATACATCCTCAAATTCCCACTTATCGGAGATAGAGTCCACATCTATGTTTACGGTTGTACGCACAAATGCTTTAAAATTTGCATACTGTTTTTTCAATAACTCATCTACCTTACTGTTTGGCTCCATGTTAGGCTTCTGAGCTGTTCGGTCGCTCAGCTGCCTAGGGAAGCTCGGTCCCGCCTCCTCACCTGTTCTACCTTCTGCACGCGTACTCGTTGCAGAGGGTGATATGTCTCGAGCTGTTTTTTGCTCACCTGTTGACAGACTTCCTGTTTGCACGATCCGCAGCTGATACTGCTGGTTGATCAACGCCTTGGTTGATTCATACACCGTACTTGTTTTCTCATACTCGCGGTTGGTAAAGTAAGCATCAGTTTTACTTACCTCCGCCTCAATTCGCTCATGATTAACCTGGTAATCCTTCCAATAATCCTCCAAAGTTGTAAGCCTCCGCTTGAAGTAATCTACTGTTTTCCTATCAGCACTATCCTTCTTCAAGTTGATAGCAAGTTTAATGATGCTATCATAGATCATTGATTGCGTTTCAATGAGTTCCGCCATTGTTGTTGGGTTGTAGTAGGATGCTACTGACTAAAAATTAAGGAAATTTATTACTTGTATTCCCGCTGTTGTTGTACTCAGCCTCTGCTGCTACTTCACTGTTCTGCTCCAATGTTCGCTCCGACAGCTCCACGACGCACACACACTGTTACGATAGTTCAGACCTCGCACACCAAAATTCCGATTTACCGAAATTACGCGACGCGTGATCCGGCTCGAAGGACCAAAAATATGTCGGGGTACGTAGCGAGTTGTCGGGTGTTGTTGAGTAGAAACGAATGTTTATGTTGAACACTATTTATTCGCGTCTCACACTCAAACTGTTCTTAATGTTATAATGTTAGATAAGATGATAATGTTGCTTAAAATGTTCTTAAACTGCTAATTAAATGTTGTTGAATACACCCGGCTAACGCGGTAGACAAAAGTGCACTAAAATATCTATACATATAAAATACTAAGTAATGAAATTAGGTGAACGCGTCGCGCCGAGAGTGCAAGCTAAGGTGTTCGGTGAAAACACCGAACAACGACCAACGGGCCGACCTTGTCTCTGTGGTGCAGGCTACCGACCCGACCTCTAGCGAGGCGGCAAATGAGCCCGCTCTCGCACACCAACCGATTCCAGAAGCCGGCGCTGGCATAGCGCAGTCGCGGGCCCCGACCCCTACTCAGGGGGCGACGCTAGGGGCTGCCACAGCCTACGCCCTCCAACTACTGATGGCCGTGATGAAGACCATCAATGAAGGCCGAGACCCAACGACAACCATAATCGAAGGCCTGGCCGAGCTCACCACCCTACACCTCGGCTTGGCCGACGATAGTGGCTCAGAGGGTCTCCCGCGGTCTTAGAGGTAAGGTCGCCCCCTCCGCCGTCTCCTCTCCTAGACTAGCATGGGCTCACGTGTCCCCCAGTCGTCGCCTAGCGTCAGGAACGGCCGCGCGTGCGGCACTCAGCCTAGCCGTACGGCGAGCTCACTGTGCCCTGGCATGCGCGCCCCCCTCCCCTCCGGCGCGGGGCCCCTCTCGACTTGGTGGTAGACCGTGAGCCCACCCCGGCTGTGGCTCCAGGCAAGCTGTTCCCGGCTACACACAGCTTGCCTGCACAATACGACTCTACATAATACTCGCACCCAGTTGTGTGTTCTGTTCTAAGTTAATATAGGCATGACACACAACTGACACAGACAGACTCCACTGTACACACATAGATTAACAACAGCCCCATTTTATATCGTAATAAATCACTTTCCATCCTAAGGTTGCCTGGAAGAGATCGCGGAAAGCGATAAGGCCGCCCATTGTATGTTTTGTAGTGTATATTATGTTTTCTTCTGTTATGTATTTTTGTGGTGTGTATAAAGTATATATAAATAAATAAATAAATAAATAGATTCACGCGTGGCTCGCGATCGCTCGCGGCGGCACGCTACACTGGGCGGTGTTACACAGTACAATACCGCCCACACACACACGACGGCTCCTTAGTCCGGACCGCAACCGGCTAGCTCTGGAAACGGGACGGACGGGAGCCACACATCTACAGTAGGTGCGTCGTAAGTCGGCACCTCTGTCGCTGGTCGTCCTCCGCTGGGCCTCCTCCGGGTAACCGGGGGTCTCACCTGGCGGGGATGGGCCGCCGGGGTGCTGTGAAGCCGGCGCTGTGGCGTGCCTACAGTCACTCTCACCGCATCGATACACATGAGCACGCACTGTTGCCGCGTGCCCACCAGGCCTAGCCTAAAATAAGGCACCAAGATGACAGGTCCCGTATTTACAGGCCGAGGTAAAGCCTCCGCGGCAAAGGGGCGAAGCCCCGAACCGCAGCGCGATTATTCAGAGAAGTGAGTTAGTTCACTTTTAAGCGAGACAACGAAAGCTTCGAAGAAAAATCTAGTGCGACAAAGTGTTTAGTAGTGTTTTTGTGATTGTGAATAAGTGTTTAGTGAGTAATAAAGTTAATTCGTGTGTTTAATTGGTAGTGTTTTTATTTATCCCATACCCAGCTCGTAACATTATTATCTGTAACTATACCTATGTTTAGCAAAATGATTGATTTGCTCTCCGCAGAAGGCGCAAGCAGGCGTGCCCGTGCCCACAGAGCACTACCGCAGCTACCGCCGCCCACCCGGCGCGGCGGGCCCCGCCACCCCCCCGGGCCCCCCGGGCCCGGGCCCCCCGCCGGGCCCCGCGCCGGTGCTGACGGTGGAGGGCGCGGACGAGGGCCCCAAGTCGCGCCGACCGAAGCCCATCAACTACATCCACGCGTCCAACCCCAACCTGCTGGACTTCGACAAGAGCGACTTCGTCACCAAGCCGACGTTACACGTACCCAAACCTCAACCCAAGGTGAGTACTTACATTGGCTTAATATTGGGGCGTGATGCTCAACAGCGTTAAGTAGACTTGTAAAGTACTTATATGTTGTATTATGTAAATGAGAGAGCAGCGGTGGCCCAGTGATGGCGACCCCTACTTACGAACAGTAGAAGGTCATGGGTTCGAACCCAGGCAGGCACATTACTTTGTGTAATTTATTTCATCACCGCTACTCTCAAAACGGTGAAGGAAAACATCGTGAGGAAACCGGCATGTCTTAGAACCAAAAAATTCGAAGATATGTGACATCTACCAATCCGCACTGGGCCCGCGTGGTAGATTATAGCCCATTCCCTCTCAAAGAGAGGAAGCCTGAGTCCCAGCAGTGGGAACATTAATAGGCTGATGATGATGTAAATGAGTAGACGAGTGATTTCCTTGATAGATTTACTGCCATTGAATTTGTCTATAATTGACTGTGGCGGTAAAAGGTTAACACGATAACATAACTAAATAAAATACGTCCATGTGCATAAATTTGTATAAATTTGTTTTTGTTTTTTGACGGATACACTACACAAAGGTCAGAGTACAGTGTAGCTCGTTTGTATTGTCCACTTACACAATGTAAGAGTTGAGGAGTGTGTTTTGTCATCAATGATATCTGACACCCTTAATTATTTCAACAGTTTTTTATATCTTTGTTATTCACCGTCGAAGTCGCAGGCATTATCATCTTTTCTTGGAATAATGTGATTCTGGTTGAGGGGTGAGGTTATGATACAATGTTTATCTATCAAGTATGAATGCGGCTACATAGTTTCATTGCTAAACTAATGAGCGTAGAAGGAGATGATCCTGGTTGTGGGATGCGGGTATAATGTTTTTCGGTAGATAACTTTTGATAAAAAGTGAAAGCCTTACTTTTAAAAAACATCATAACTAATATTATAAATGCGAAAGTCAGTTTGTTTGTTTTAAGTTGTATGTTATCCTTTTTGCTTAGTTTGTTGAGTGTTATGAAAGTTTTCACATCTGTACAGTAACATGAAGTGAGTCTTCACAGTTGGGTCTCGAGCCACGCTGCAACAGTGAGTAGGCACGTTGTAGTTGACAGCTCTGGCACAGGCGGGGCGGTGGGCTGCGACAGGTGTCAACTACCAACCACACACAATACACGAGTAGGATTTGTACGATGTGGACAACCACACGTTAGAACCTCGTCTTATATATCATATCCACACTTGCTTAATCTCTCATTGTGAGGAAAAAACGACGTCAACAGACGTACAACTCGTAGCGGCACCGAGGTGTCCCATCATGTCAATGTGACACTAATGTATGCCATCTGCCCGCAGACGGAGAACCTGGTGGGGTTCGTGACGCTGGAGCAGTTCATGCTGAAGAAGCAAGCAGAGGAGAGACGACAGCTGTACACCAACCGTGTGCTCATGGGAGTGGAGCATCAGAACCGCGCCGCCGCGCAACACGACCTCATGCAGCGGTTAGACAACATCGGTACGTATTTGGGGCACTGGCAAAGCGGCAAAACAATGAAAATGACACTTATAACTACATGAATAAAGTGGAAAATAACTCTACTTTCGAAAACAAGTTAAAAAAAAATCTATGTAAGAAACAGAAGTTACGGACTACCGAAAGTGACGTTCTTTTCTGCTTTACAGTGTTTTTATTGGAAATCGTTTTTTTTATATTTTCATCAGTAATGCTAACAATCATTGATCACTAATGCGCGGTTGTGTCGTTCAGTTCCAGACGTGATCTACGGCGAGGTGTTGCCGGGCGACAGCTCGCCCAGCGCGGGCGGGAAGCCTGTGTCCGTGCGCGGGACAGATGGGTCAGTGCCAGCGCGTTACACTACAACTTATTTCTTACTATATTCTGTTTATGCTTTAACCTTGCGAAAAACTTAAACTTAAGGTGAAGGCGACAAGGTAGCCCACGAAATTCCTTTTTTTTACGTTTTTTGTCGCATGTTAAATTAAATGGGATTCGCGGCAATAACAAATGTTTATTTGTTGAGTAATAGGTAATGATTATAATCACCAATACAACCATCTCAACTCAAAGTTCTCTTGAGTGATTTTTTCATGATAACGGCATTCTCGGGCTACTTTAAGTCATCAGTTTATACAATGGAATTTCCGTGAACGTTGAAGGACTTTCAAACAATTTTCATTATGTGGCCGATGGAATACTTTTTTGGGATCAAGGATTCTGTTAGCCAATCCAGGTACTGTTTTAACTCGCCTGAGAGCGACATACACATTTCCACTATTTTTTTTTGTCCTGTGAATGTCATGATGAATCATTACAGATACGAGAAGATAGTGTACCGCGACGAGATGCCTCGCGCGCACAGCAGTGCGGGCGCGCCCGCAGCCGGCGCGGGCAGCAGTGCGGGCGCGGCGCGGGCCCGGGCGCGGCCCGAGCCGCCCGCGCCCGAGCGCTGGCGGGACTCGCTGCGCAGGAACGACAAGGTGCTGTGCCGTGCACTATGCTTCATATGCACTTTACTATAAAGATTGACACGGAATGTACGTTTATCTACCCAAATATCATAAACCCTCTATAATGCGTTCAAAAACCATAGGCAATGACCAGCATTACCAACCAGCAGAAATAAACAGAACTGTAATGAGCTCATAACCTACTGAAAACAGTAGGTTATGAGTTTAAATTTGGAACAGGTGTCAAATTCAAGTGAGTGTGCTATTCTTTAATGCGCGCGGAACTAGTTGGCCGCTCCTTAGGTGGCGACAGGGGTGAGGGGGCGGGTTGCCTACAGCTCGCAATGCACAGGAGACTATAATTAGACAGCGATGACCAATCTCGAGATATCGTGAACAATAATTGTTCAATTTATTGAAAAGAATACTTAAATAAAAAACAAAAACATGCCTTAGGCGCGGCCAACTAGTTCCGCGCGCACTATAGTATCTACATTATGACCATCAAAAAGACATCTGAACATCTACATTTTTTATTGCATTACACTGGTAACAATGCTAGTCATTTCCCTATGGTTCCTGAACCCATCATAGAGCCCTTATAATATTTGGGTAGATAAATTAGTGTATTACAACACTCGTGAGATGCTATTAAGAAACTCGCCTTCGGCTCGTTTCTTAAACCCACACTTGTGTTGTAATGCCCTTCATTATGCACAGTCGCATAAACTACTATTTTGTAAAACTGGAATGTGTGTGTCTGTGCAGGTGCACACGACGAGCGCGGACGTGACGCCGACGTTGAAGTCCGCCACGCAGTACACGCCGCTCACGCACACGCACCAACATCTGCACCTCGCCATCGACAGGTATGTAGCCTGCTGTTGCTCCACAGACTGTTTCTGATTCAGAGGGCGAATGCCACTGAAACGTACCACCACGTAGCGCCTGGATGACAGACTGACGATGCTAACTTGTTACAGCCGCAACAATGCAGTGAGCAGTTCTCCTCCCACCGGGTCGCGCGGGCGGTGGAGCGGGGCGGGGGCGGGGGCGGGGGCGGGGGCGGGGGCGGGCGGGGCCCGGCGCGGCGCGCACTACCCGCACCTGCAGTGCCCGCCCACCTTCCAGCCCGAGACCTACTCGCTGGCTCGCCTGCCGCCGCGCACTGAACGCGACGCGGACGCCTAGCGCGCGCACGCACTGCAGCGGGCGCGCACGCACGTACGCGTTGCTTTTAGCGGTGAGTGCACACGCAATGGAGCGTGCACGCACTCACTCACGCTCACGTCGGTACGTGCGGAAAGTGCATACACACGAGCGCCTAGCTTATTCGTTCCAGAAAACCCTTGGTTCGCGTCTTTTTCAGCTGTGTTTGCTTGTTTATAAAAGGAACCAAGCCTCCGTACCTATCGCGATTGGTAAATATACAGACATTCAGTTTGTCGCAATGAATGCAGTGTCACGTATGTTATCCCTGCATCCACCCGCTACTAGGGTTTGTTCTACATTTCCAGTATTTCTATTACTACCTAGACCTACCAATCAGAAACTAACGGCGCATCAAATAATTGCATCTTAAATTCATTCTACTTTTTAGCGTGTCGACAAGTAGATCTTATTCAAATCACATTTGTAAAAATACTTATCAATTACAAAATAAAATATATGCTACGCTCAATTATTTTATATTTTGAATTGTAAATAATTAGAAGTAAGCAATTAACAACTAAGATATAGGTACAAGTAGAAACAAAACAAAATATGCGACTCTTATTGAAAGTTACTAAAACATATCTCCAAATAAATTAAAAAAAAAAAATGTAATGCGAAATATTGCTTTCATTTAGTTAAATCAGAGAAAATATTTGTTACTGAATTAATTGTGAAGAAAATTAGTCGTAAATGTTCAGTTATATTGTTGCCTTTTGAACTTATATTATTAAACGTAAGCCGTTAAATTATAGCAGTGTATTTCGGCCCCTGCGTACGAATTCTTCCGTTAGTTGTCTTCCAACAGTTATTTAGCTAATGTCTGCTTACCTTCAAAATTTAAATTCTTCATGTTATGTTTTCATATGACCTGCGCTTTGATATCCGTGCCGTATCCGTCGCCTAGTGAAAATGTTGGTAAATCTGTAAAAGTTCACAGTACAGACTTGTCAAATATACAATATCGCATTATCAATATTACTTATTTACTCTGAAATTAATTGACTTTTTGTGTTAAGTCTGACTGTATTCTTTTATTTATTATTTAATTGAATTCAGCTGTGTTTCTGTAAAGCGTAATTTTGGTGCAAAACATCAATTGTTTGTGCAACATGTTTCACACTTAAACACTGCCAGCAATATGTTACCCGTAACACAAAACTTGTTGCTGCACCAATGTTGCGCATCTTTTGCTTCAAATCTACGGTTAAAGGCACTGGATACCGGGACCATTTGCCTGCAATATAACAATCCAAGTTATAAATGCTCAGAATATAATCCTGAATTACAGGGTTTACGCTTTTTTTGAATTGTTACATTACAGGCAAACGGTCCTGCTAGGGAATACCTTTACGCTACTGTCTATTTTAAGTGATGTGTAAAGTTGTACATACAGTGGGTTTGTATGTGTGTGTGGTTGAAACGTTAGCGTCCGATATGTATTACACTATGTGTAGTTATAATTATGATGTTGACTAGGTGTTTACCTGAAGCAATTGTTTTAGCGCCGCTCAGTGTACGTAATTTGACTTAATGTTGTCCGTAATTATTGTTATCCTGTATCTATGGAAATCGATAGTATAAAGTGGTGTCAAGTCTCAAATTTGATTCAATTTTTTTCTAAATATACGCTTTTTAAGTTTACGTTGGCTGGCAGACTTCAGAATATTTAGGAAATTATATAACCGTGATTTGAGATATTTTTAGTGTAACTTTAAAGTATGTAACCAGACGCGTTATTTTGTATTGTGAAATGCGTGGTTAGATTCGAATTGGCGAGCGGTAAGCAAACGCTGTTTCGAAAAAGCTAGTTTTATCACAAAAATTGCACATCATGAGGCATTCAATCCACTCGTGAGAATGAGAATGTGGCCGCTGTCAATGGGCGCGCTTATAATTTGCCGTAGCACAACTTCTCATGTTCGTGGAATGACGTATTTTGATGTGGACCATTCCATCCGTGTGGGATTCTAGAAGATTACGACATATCGGTAAACGTGACGCTCGTGCTACTGTACATTATGAAAGTGCTCACGTTGGAGTAATGTTATGTATACAAAGTCGGACAAGTCTGAAGTCGGCCGCGAGCCGACGCGACTCGGTGCGCGCCACACAGAGGGCGCTAGTAGTTAACTAGATAGATACACTTTATGAGAAATGTGCTTTAAGTAATACACCATAGCGTCTAAATTATTTAATCATGGCTTCCAACTTATATTGTGTTTTATTGCAAGATATTTTAAATGAATATTATTAATTTTAGAAGAAGACTGGATGTTTATAGCATATTAATGTAAACAGCTGTATGAGGCAGTCTATTGTGCACAATCCAGTGTATTAGATGATCACGACGTTATGCTCAACTGAGGACGAGTTGTGTTGATGGTCTTGTCGTGGATCATATAATTATATTTTGTATCTCAAAGCCGTCTCGCCACTTCCTAGTAGATCACTCGGTGAGCAAGTACTTACAGAGCTCACAGCTCACCGATCCTCGCGATTGAACCGAAGTGGTGACTCTGCCTTATATCACTTAGGTATGAAATATTATGATACTTAGATAAATAAATTGCTATCCTATTTTAAATGAACGCTTTTAACAAGCCGTCGACTGTTTCAAGGAATTTTATTTTTATTAGATATGATAAGAGAAATAGTTTCATCGTAAGTATAAATTATTGTTTTACAATGTACAATGAGAATGTCCACACTTGTTCGATTACGCGTGTATTCGTAATACGTACAATGTTATGAATTACTATTAAATATATTTTATACAAAGTTGGCCCATTCATTTTGCCCTAGTGTTCCATTATTCGTAGTGCTCAGTGTACTAAGAAAGAAGGCTCGCGGCGGGGCGGCATTGTCCTCCGCTTATAATTAACATAACTAATGATCTGGTAGTGCAGTGCGATTTGTTATTCGACTGCACGGAGCCTAGTGTCTTGAACTATTTAAAAACAACAAGAATTAACAAGAAGCTCAGTGACCCTCCTTGGTAGGTACAATTTAGGTAAGTTCCTACAGTTTTATTTATCTGATTGATCTGGCGATTTTACATTAACAGATTTGAAGCCCTTATGTACAAATATTAATCTAAAGCTAATAAACATTCGTGCGTCATGCCTTCAAAATGTGAGAGCATTCACAAAGACAATTAAAAAGCTATTATGTCTCGTGTGGATCTACGTTCCGACGCACGAAGGATTAATGATCTATAGAATTGAAACTGTTTTGGGTCTAAAGCTTAAATAGAGGAAAAAATAAAAAAGACAGGTTTACAAAAGCGCAACTCAGCGTATATACTTATAGTAGGTACAGTTGGCTGAGTTGGCGTTCAGAACAAAGTAAAATACAGACACAGTCAACCATATGTGGCTGCTGCTCTCACACCAAAGTCTCCGCATGTCGGCTATTAGCGTACCTTATGTTTCATTTGTTGTTTGGCTTGCCTGTGACGTGTAAGTACTAACACTACTTACTATGTAGAGAGGGGTAACGTTAAAAAAAACATGATACCTATTACATTTTATTCGAGTAGGTACCTACCTATTACAACAAAGTCGAATACATTCGTGCTACCCTAATGTTGCCATAGAATAACAATTAGTGCTTGTGAAACGAAACGAAGTGTAACTTAGCTACATACCTACTGCTACACTCGTTCTACTGTCGTTACACATTACGTACAAAACTGCTAATGTGAGTTGTATCTACTAATATGCTTAGCACACATGCTGGCTGAATAATATGACTATGTGCCAAATTGCCAATACTCACAGATGAGCCAGTTCACTTAAAGGCATAGGTTTCCAAATGATTAGGGATTTTGATTCGTAGTTCATTTTTTTGTCCTCTCATTATTCTCCATCCGTACCCCAATTTATTTGACGCCGACCCTGCTTCTCTACAACCATACTTCAACTCGTATCTATGCAGTAACATCCTTTCTAGCCAATACCTACATACGATAGTTCACACGACACACAGTAGGTACTAAACATACAAATTAATATTCTTATTCCTGAGGTGACTCACTTACACTGTCCACACGCCTTTACGTTTCTTCTCTACACAAACGCAAACAATTTATTATTTTGGAAATCTTACCTAATTTAAATAAATGATACAGTTGGTAATTCCCCAAATATTCATCATCATCATCATTTCAGCCAAAAGACGTCCACTGCTGGACATAGGCCTCCCCCAGGCATTTTTGGGGGGGTTTGCCATAATCGCCACGCTTGGCAGGCGGGTTGGCGATCGCAGTATGGTTGTTACAAAGACACAGAGAACGCTGCTGCCCATTCTCTGGTAAGTCCCTTAGTCGCCTCTTACGACACCCACGGGAAGATATGGGATGGTGCTATTCTTTACGTCCGACACCACACGGAACTATTCAACGGTAAGGAATTCCCCATCATCTGAATCTTAACTAAAGTATGTTCCAAAATTCACACAAGGTTCAAAAGAAAAAAAAAACACAAAAAAGTGAAAAATATACTTCAGATGAAGAATCAGCTTACGAAGTCACTTTTCTTTATTTGAATAATTTTATTTTGCTACCGACTTCTGAAGCTGATTTTTCTTCTGAAGTTTATTTTTCACTTTTTTGTCTTTGAAGTCGGTTTTATTTTTAATTGAGTTTCAATAAAAACTTTTTGACAAAAAATAAAACCGACTTCAACAAAAAACAAAACACAAAAAAGCGAAAAATAAACTAGAAGAAAAAACAGTTTCTGAAGTCGGTGACTTTTGTTTGTTTGATTTAATGTTGTGCCACCGACTTCAGAAACAGATTTTTCTTCTAAAGGTTTATTTTTCATTATTTTGTGATCTATTTTTTCTTCAAGTCTGTTTTATTTTTTGTTAAAAGTTATTTGTTGGTTCACATGTGCTTACCCCTTCACAGCGTACCGGCGGCGTGATGTTATGTTACGAACTTGTGTAAATAATAGACAGACATGAGATTTCAGCAATCCCAGTCCATTTGCTATCATTTATTGAGGAGTTCCGTTGCTATCTCCGAAGTTCTCCATCAGATCTTCACCGAATTGAAATGGAACCACTCCGAGAAGGTACCTACTCTTCCAAAAACTTCTCAAATCACTTCAAGTGTGCCTATAAAATTTGAAGAGTTCTCTCTATTTCTCCAGGATCCCATCATCAGATCCTGACTTGATGATCATGGGACCACTTGGGAAGTATACCGTTTCAAACAAAAAAAAAAAAATCCTAATCGTCAATAGCCATCTTCGAGTAATCGGGGAACAAACATTAAAAAAAAAGATCCGACGAATTGAGAACCTCCTCCTTTTGAAGTCGGTTAAAAATGAGGAGGTTCTCAATTTGATTGGTATTTTTTTTATGTGTGTTCATCACCTACCAATTGTTGACGCACAAATGGTGGCAAATTAAAATCTTGCGTGGGACACCCGTTAAAACTTACCTACTTAGAATTCAGTTTATTATGTACACGGCATTATTGCTTTATTTTTTTTTAATTTGCTGTTTTTTTAATATAAGTAAGCTACTAGCTAATGCCCGCGTGAATGTCGGTTATAATTAAGATCGATAACGATAGTAATCTCTTCCCCCCTTTCAACCCTTTTTTCGCAATGAAAAGTAGCCTATGTCCTTTCTCAGGCTCTCGACTATCTGTGTCATCATCAGCCTATAATTTTCCCACTGCACGGACTCATTTCTTCTCTGTAGGATAGGGCTATAATCCACCACGCGGGCCCAGTGCGGGTTGGTAGATGTCACATAAATCTTTGAATTGTTTGGTTATCAGACCTTCCTCTCGATGTTTTCCTTCACCGTTTTGAGAGCAGTGGTGATGAAATAAATTACACAAAGTAATGCGCCTGCCTGGGTTCGAACCCACGACTTACTGTTGTTGTAACTGTTTACATCTGAGTACCAAATTTCATTTCAATCGGATTAGTAGTTTTGGCGTGACAGCGCGACAGACAGACAGTCAGAGTACTTCCGTGATAGAAAATTCAAAGGACAACATCATTTAAAAATATTTTGATTTTGTAAAAAAGTACCTAAGTACCTAGACGATTCATGTGATGAAACCACGCGATGAGTCTACAAGTTGTCCCTGCTACGCCGCAGATGTAACTTGTCTACGCCGTAGCAAGCAGTTTCGTAGATACCTACACTAAGTTACTACAAGCATAGTTATGCACTTTACAACCGAATATAACTAACTAACATACAACTATTATGTAGCTGGGGACTGGGGTGGGAGGTATCCACTCGGTAAGTAGGTAGAGCCTAGAGGTACCTACTAGGTAGGTTGTATAATGTATTATTGCAATCGAACATTGATGCTTTAATCCCTGGAGGGAGTGTTCGTACTGATGTCTCGGAACTCACGATATTAATCAAACGAGACGTCTCGGGCTTCACTAACCTACTTACCTATGCAGTTAGACCGTCGCCGTCGTCACAGTGGGTACCTATTGTTGCCTATAGAGTATAGACTGCGAGCCGCTGGGCGCACTTCATGCGCCTTTGTTGTTTAATGCTTCTGAGTTCTATTAGCTATAGGTATGCATTTTGAAATCTATTTAAGCTTCTAATAATCAGATTTTATCAAAGTTGCATGACAATATTGACATCTTTGCCCAATGTAGTGTTCAATTATTTAGGTACCTATTCTAAAGCATTATTTTGTTATTTCTAGTGTACTTACCACCCGTATTTATAAACAAGTCATTACTATTACTTGAGTAAATGTCATTGGTTAAGATACGATTTTTTCTCTGTAGTTTAGTAATTCCTTAATGTTAGAACTATCAAATGTTAGGATTCTTAGCTTTGCTTTCATTGACGGTTCTAACTTCGTTTAAATTCTTGCCCATTGCATAAATCGACGGTCCCTACGTATATGAATACAAGTCGAAAATAGCATTTTTTTTTTATTGTATAATTGGCTTTAGATTATCTATGCGCACATACTGACATACGATTTTTGTTTTAATTGTATTTATTTACCTTGTTTTACAAATCGTATAAAAGAACAAGTATTATATATACAACGAATAAGTGTCGTAGATGCGGACATCTATACATATCTTTTTGTACGGTGTTTTAAAATGCGTGTCACTCGGTGCGAACGCGGTCATGTCAGACTTATCGCCATTTACGGGCGTTCCCATACGGGGTAGGACTATAGTTCTTGTAATGTAAATAAAGACATGTCTTTTAAAATTATCAGTTGTGTTTTATTAATTAAAAAAGGTTTATAAATTCAACATTATTAATTATTAAAAAACAATCTTCTTAGCATCTAAATAATAGGTACCTATAGACTCACTGAAGTAGAAAATAAACTCAACTTAATTAACTACCTCATCTATAGCACCTAATTGGTAACATTTAACAATCATCACAGCTTTATTCAGACTGATTCATCTTATTACTAATAAAGTTCCCTTAGTAGTTAAATAACAAAACAAAATGTATAAAAAAGTAAAGATAAATTTAACAATCTTGCCCTGAGGGCAGAGATGAAGTCGACGATGGAACGAGCCTACCCAGAAGAAGTCTATTTACTCGCGACTAAATAGATTAGGGCTATATGAACTCGTATAAACCGACGCAGGCAGGGAGTTCCACTCCTTGGCTGTGCGCATAATAAAGGACTAAGCAAAGCGCTTTGTTCGAATGTGTGGAACGTCGACTAGATATGGGTGATAACCTGCAGTACGTCTAGTCTCCCGATGGAAGAAGGGAGATGGTGGAATCAGCCCGTGGAGCTCCTACGCACACTCTCTGAAGTACAATCTGTAGAAGACTGACGACTTTGCGGCGGTGAGCCAGGCTATGTCGCTTGGCAACCAGTTTATCGTCAACAATTAGCCTCCTGGCTCTGCGCTCTGCAGAGTCAAGTGTGGCAAGTTGGTTTCCAAATACCAACTGCCATTAACTGAGCCATCCCAAAGGTGACAGCAATACTCCATGCCGGACCGGACTTTATATCATATTGAAAGCTGTCCAGGCTTGAAGTACCGCTTAACCTTATTTAGGATACCCAGTTTTTTTGCCACAGTTTGAGCTTTCGACTCAATGAAGGTGCCGAAGTTCAGATTCGCGCTCAACTTCGTGCCAAGAAGCTCGAGACTGTCAGTAACTTGTACAGACGCACTCCGAAAAGTAGGGGCCAGATTAAATGGACTCCTTTTGAACCACACTTGCTTTTTGGTGGCGTTGAAATCATCCAGATTCTCGTCACTCGGAGACAAGTCTCAAGGCTGAATTCGTTCGCTCTACCTTGGTCTCTCCCAATGAACGTACTTCATCACCACCGGCTTTTGCGCTGGATGTATTACTCTCCATGACAGTGCTGTCATCTGCGTACCCAACAATACCAGGAACCAGGAGGTCATTAATGTGAGGATGAAACAGTCTGATTAAAGCTGTGATGATTGTTAAATGTTACCAATTAGGCGTTAAAGATGAGGTAGTTATAATTAACTACATTAAATACTAGGTACCAATTGCATTGCTAGACATGATTAGGCTGAGGCACATGCTTAAAATTGTTAATTACTAATATTAGACAACAGTATTTTTAATGTTTAGTTCCTACTTCAGTGAGTCTATAGGTACCTATTATTTAGATGCGAAGAAGAAGAAGTTTTTTAATAATATAATTTTGAATTTATAAACCTTATTTAATTAATAAAACACAAACCTGATAATTTTAAAAGACGTGTCTTTTTTTACATTACAAGAACTATAGTCCTACCCCGAATGACTAAAACCACGTATAAAGTGATATGTCTTCATTGAAGTACTTTTTATACTCATGGGTGACGATTTCAGGATGTTTAACGTATTGATTTAAAAATAGTAACATAATCCTACATTTTCATAAAACATTTTATTTAATTTCTATATCAGACACTGTTTTTTTGTTTCCTGCGTATAAAACGATATCATAGACATGACTGACATGCTTCTATTTTATTATCGGCGTAGAAACGGTCATCTATCAGTTTTTTTAAGAAAACGTAAAAAAATAGAATATGTGTAAATAGCATTATAAAGCTCCTTTATCAGCTAAAATATTGTAGAAAGAAAATATTTATTATTGGTCATAGAATTATTTCTAGGGCGCGTTGAACACAAATTACGCTCTCCTGTAAACCTCGGTTTTTGACTTGACCGTATGTACGTAGGGTGTTCGGTGTTCAATGATCTATGATAGCATCATTAAACTTGCTATCAACTTGAAGAAGGATAGTGCTGATAGGAAAACAGTAGATTACTTCAAGCGGAGGCTTACAACTTTGGAGGATTATTGGAAGGATTACCAGGTTAATCATGAGCGAATTGAGGCGGAGGTAAGTAAAACTGATGGTTACTTTACTAACCGCGAGTATGAGAAAACAAGTACGGTGTATGAGTCAACCAAGGCGTTGATCAACCAGCAGTATCAGCTGCGGTTCGTGCAAACAGGAAGTCTGTCAACAGGTGAGCAAAAAACAGCTCGAGACATATCACCCTCTGCAACGAGTTCGCGTGCAGAAGGAAGAACAGGTGAGGAGGCGGGACCGAGCTTCCCTAGGCAGCTGAGTGACCGAACAGCTCAGAAACGTAACATGGAGCCAAACAGTAAGGTAGATGAGTTATTGAAAAAACAGTATGCGAATTTTAAAGCATTTGTGCGTACAACCGTAAACATAGATGTGGACTCTATCTCCGATAAGTGGGAATTTGAGGATGTATTGAGGTCACTACAGGCTAGATGGTCAGCTATCGACAAACTACATTGGGACATCGAGATCGAATTGGAGGGAGAAAACGAACAATACAACAACATGTACGATAAGTATGAAACCAAATTTAACAACCTGAAAAGAGCTATTAACACAAAAATGTGGTCGGTAGCACACAGGGAGAAATCAACACCGCAACTGGAGATACCGAACTTCAACGGGAACTACAACCAATGGGTGTCGTTCAGAGACCTGTTCACAGAAGTCATTCACAACAACCCCTCGTTGTCAAATGGTCAAAAGATGCAGTATTTAAAGGGTAAGGTTCGTGGAGAAGCTGAAAAGCTAATTCAACATCTGTCGATAAGTACCGATAACTATTTGGTGTGCTGGAATATTCTCACCCATCGGTATGACAACAAAAAACTTATATTCTCGTCCCATATGAACATTTTGCTAGGCCTGCCGAACATACAACAGCAATCTTTACAACAGATCAAGCGAATGCATGACACCACGCTAGAATGCCTTAATGCCATCAAAAACTTAGGAGTCGACACAACATCGTGGGACCCTATGATTGTACACGTTCTGGGTCAAAAGCTCGACACAGAAACGTACACGGACTACATCGAGTCCCTGAAGAATTCAAAAGAACTGCCAGTTCTGGCAGAGTTCTTAGAATTTCTAGAAACAAAATTTACATCTCTGGAAACAGTTCGTCGTAAAGATAGTGTGCCTGCGAAGTCTTCTCATCAAAACAATTATTCTAATCAAACATCGAACAATAAGAAAAATAATTACAACAATTCAAACAATCAAGCAAAAAACAACGAAAGCAACGGAAATAGAACAGTTGCGAAATCGATGCACGTTTCAAACAAAAAATGTCCTCTTTGCAATAACCAACACGGCATTTATAATTGCAAAACATATTTAAAAATGAGTGACGAGCAAAGGTTAAAAACAGCAAACAAATTGGAACTATGCACAAATTGTTTATTTAGCCATTTCGGAAATCAATGCACCTCCAACTTAACATGTCGAAAATGCAAAGATCAACATAACACCATTCTACATGACGCGTTTGCAAAATTAGCGAACGCATCAACTCCGTCGTCAAGCGGTAACAACGGTGCGAAACAAAACACAAAAGGCAATGAACCCGTGTCGGGCACCGTCAATGCTTCCCAAAATGAAAAGGGAGAGATATTGCTAGCGACGGCTCTGGTGAAGGTCAAAGGTGTGGATGGAACTTACCAAACCTTGCGCGCCTTGATAGACCAAGGGTCCCAGATATCC
This sequence comes from Diarsia dahlii, assembly GCA_949775195.1. Lineage (NCBI taxonomy): Eukaryota > Metazoa > Arthropoda > Insecta > Lepidoptera > Noctuidae > Diarsia > Diarsia dahlii. The sequence goes on along the minus strand of OX459194.1, from coordinate 23,980,688 downwards.
TTAATAACTGAGCAAGCGGCTCAGATGTTAGGCATCCAGAGACGAAGGTGTAGGGGAGTCATCTTCGGAGTGGGACAAAAGGAAAACAGTTGTAAGGGGATGATAAACATAAACTGTTCTTCGACATATAACAATTTTGAATTCGAATCTGAGGTTCTCATCATGAACGAACTTATTAAGAGTCTACCAAACCAAACATTCGAGAAGCCAAATTGGTCATATATCAAAAACATTAATTTAGCTGACCCGGAATTCTTCAAAAGTCGACCAGTTGACTTGCTTTTCGGGGCAGATATTTATGCAAACATTATGCTAGGCGGAATCATAAAAGGAGATGAAGCCCAACAACCGATGGCTCAGCAAACACAGCTGGGTTGGTTACTATGTGGTAATGTTAAAACATACCACTGTAATGTGGTACTAAACAACGTAGATGAGATTCAAAAATTTTGGGAAGTAGAAGAGATTTCAGAACCATCAAACCTATCGGTAGAAGATCAGGAATGTATGGACTTCTACACAAAAACAACAAAAAGAAACAGTGAAGGTCGGTATGAAGTTAGAATACCCCTGAAAGAAGATTTAAAACAGCAGTTAGGTGCTTCCAAACCTGTGGCTATTGCTCAGCTAAAACATTTGGAACGTCGCCTAGAAAAACAACCAACATTGGCCGAAAAATACAAGGATTTCATGAAGGAATACATTGTGTTGAACCACATGAAACTGGAACAGAAAAACAATGACGTAACACTCGAATGCTTCCTGCCTCACCACGGCGTGCAGCGAGAAGAATCTTCAACAACTAAGCTGCGTGTGGTATTTAACGCATCCGCCAAAACATCCACAAAATACAGCTTAAATGACGTCATGCTGAAAGGGCCTAATCTACAAAAGGATCTACAGGCGTTACTACTGCAATGGAGACAATATCCCTTTGCTTTCACTGCAGACATTGAGAAAATGTACCGTCAAATCTTAGTTAACCCGATAGATCAACATTTCCAAAAAATTGTTTGGCGTGAGTCATCAACACAGCCGATACAAGTATATCAACTAAACACTGTAACATACGGGACAAAGGCCGCACCGTTTTTGGCAATAATGACATTAAAACAGTTGGCAGTAGATGAGAGATCAAAGTTCCCAAAAGCGGCGACTGTCCTGGAAAACAGCTTTTACATGGATGACCTGTTACACGGATGCTACAACATTGAACAAGGTAAACAGTCAATACATGATTTAATTCAGCTTTTGAAATCAGGCGGCTTCAATCTTCGAAAGTGGTCGTCAAACAATCAGGAATTATTGAAGAACATATCAACAAGTCAAGAAGAGTTTGTTTACAGCTTCAAAAATGACGACATGTTGAAAACCCTAGGGTTATGCTGGAATCCAAAAGGGGATGAATTTACATTCCGTTGCAACTTTTCCCAAACAACATCAAAACCAACTAAAAGGAGCTTACTATCAGAAATATCGAAGTTATATGACCCTCTTGGTTGGCTGACACCCCTATCCACGAAACTAAAATTGTTATTTCAAAAGTTATGGAAACAGGATCTACAGTGGGATGATAAGGTGTCAGATGACATACATAAGGAATGGGTCAAGGTGATAACGGAGATTGAACACATCAAACAGTGTAAGATTCCTCGATGGATATTGTGCAACGAGAATGATGTCATCGAGCTGCATGGCTACTGCGACGCGTCCGTCGAAGCCTATGCCTGCGTAGTATACGCACGAACTAAAAATCAACAACAAACAGTAATCGTCGCAGCAAAGTCGAAACTTGTACCAAGTAAAAAGACTGTAACATTGCCACGAATGGAGCTTTGTGGTGCCCATCTGCTATCTAAGCTCATCAACAAAATCAAACAGAGTCTGAGGTGCCAGTTAGAAATCTATGGATGGTGTGATTCAATGGCAGTTATAGGCTGGCTACAGGGCGATTCAGCGCGTTGGAAACCTTTCGTTTCTAATAGAGTTAACGCTATAAAACAGATAATGCCAGCAAACTGCTGGCGATATGTGAAATCGGGTGACAACCCGGCCGATTGTGCTAGCCGAGGCCTAACAGCGCCCCAACTACTGCAACATCCGTTATGGTGGAAGGGACCAGCATGGCTAGCGTCATACGACGTGGAAAAGGAAGAAAAACAGCCTATATACCAAACAGAGGAAGAGATGAAACAGATGAAACAAGTTAACATTGTGCAAGACATAGGCAGTAATAGCATAATAGATAATCTATTATTTCAACATAATTCGTTTATAAAAATAACACATGTCTTAGCATGGGTACTGAGGGCATTGACGCCAAAGTCGCAACGTAAACATTTACCGAAGTACCTAACATTACTGGAATTGCGAAAAGCTAAATCAGCTATTATAAAACGAGTGCAAAGTACAGAATTTTCGTCGGACATTGAAATGCTAAATAAAAATGGAAATGTCGCAACAAACAGCAAATTGTTGAATTTAAAACCTTACATAGATAAGGAGGGATTTCTCCGAGTGGGAGGACGTTTAAGGAACGCGAATATAAGCGACGAAATGAAACATCCTAAAATAATTCCTAACAAGAGCCGATTGGCGGAGTTACTCATAGAAGAGGCTCATCAATTAACATTTCATGGGGGTCCTCGACTTACCTTGGCTACTCTCAGACAACAATACTGGCTAACAAGCGGGTACAGTACGACGAAAAAACAGTTAAGAAATTGTGTAACTTGCCGGAAGTATGAAGCAAAGAAACAAGTTCAATTGATGGGTGACCTTCCCGCAGCCAGAACCAACCCCGCTCCTCCATTCTACCATACGGGTGTGGACTACACCGGGTTTGTAAACATAAAGGCAAACAAGGGGAGAGGGATCAAAACACTGAAAGGCTACGTGGCTGTATTCATATGCATGGTCACGAAAGCAGTTCATTTGGAATTGGTGTCTGACCTCACCAGTTCAGCATTCTTAGCTGCACTCAAGAGAATGGCGGCCCGGAGAGGAACACCACATAACATGTATAGTGACCAAGGAACCAATTTTATCGGGGCTAATAGGTTGCTGCAAGAGGAGTACAATCAAATACAACAAGTTTTCGGGGATAGTTGCCAGGCAGAAATCGCCGAAATGAACATACAATGGCATTTCAATGCTCCATCTTGGCCGAGCGCTGGTGGGCTGTGGGAAAGAGCCGTCCGCAGTCTGAAGTTCCACCTGAAAAGAGTGGTTGGCGAACAAAGACTAACGTTTGAAGAGTTCACCACAATACTAACACAGCTGGAAGCGTGCTTGAACTCGAGACCGCTATGTTCACTAACAGAAAACATTGAGGATCTGTATTATTTATCACCAGCCCACTTTTTAACAGGACAATGCGACTTAACAGTGATTGAGACGAAGGAGGATGCAAGAACAAGATGGCATTTAACAACAAACCTTTTTAAACAGATTTGGCAAAAATGGAAGAATGAATATTTAAGCCAATTAACAGCGAGAGAAAAGTGGTGTAAACCACAAGAAAACTTAAAAATAGGCAACATGGTGGTAGTGCATGAGGATAACATTCCAGCTGGACGGTGGATTATGGGACGCGTCGTAGACCTGCATCCCGGTAATGATGGCTATGTCAGGGTGGTGTCATTGAAGACGAAAAATGGCATCATAAAGAGACCAGTAGTAAAACTCTCCTTATTACCAGTAGAAACCGAAACCAATAACCATCAACACAGTTTAACAGAAACAGACAAGTCAGCTGGACAGGGTGTTGACACCTGGAAAAACATTAAGCGAAAAAGAAAAACGACACCATCAGGCACGTTAGCATATGTCGCCATGGCGTTAACCTTCTTTATGTCACTCTGCAGCGTTGCAAATTGCAGCTACAACATAAGTTCGCTAAACAACAACCAATCGTTCTACTTTGACCCAATAGCCAAAATCAACCTTGTAAAAGATAGCTGGGTACTAGTAGTTTACTATAACATGTCTCCGTATTGGGACGGGATACAGGCGTTTGAAAAAGTTACGACATATCTCGATAAAACATGCAAAACAACAGGCAGAGAACAGTGTAACATGATAGTCGCACAGCTGATTCACGAGTGTCGTGAACTCAAATACTATAATGAACTGCTGATGACGCAACACGTAAATGGACACTCCAGACGGCGGCGGGGACTTATCAATGCAGTGGGAAACATAGCAAATTCCCTATTCGGCGTATTAGACCAACAATTCGCGGAAAGGTACAGCCGAGATATCAACCTGATTCAACAAAACGAAAAACATTTAGCCGGCTTATGGAAGAATCAGACGTCGATTGTCGAATCAGAATACAATTTGTTAAAAAGAACAGAAGAAATCATGGCTAAACAACACAAAATTATTAACAAACATTTGAATACATTGGACAATATCTCAAACAACTTACAACGTGAGATAAACAACATATCCCTACTTCAAGAGTTTACCATGACAGCTCTAACAGCTAGTAATTTACTGCAGAACTTAAAAGGAACTCAGGATATTTTACTAGACATCCTAACCAATGTCCACCATGGACAGTTTAACATTCACCTGCTTACCCCTGAACAACTCCAAAAGGAACTCAACATTATCTCGGGGCATTTATCCGAAGATCTAACATTGCCTGTTGAAACGCACGATATTCGCAAGCTTTACTCTATGATAGGCATTAAAGCTCGAATAACAGAAGAATACTTCCTCTTCCAAATAACATTTCCACTTATCAGTAGAGACCGATATAAGTTGTACAAGATACATCCCATACCGCACCAGACGAACAACAATATGGTAGAATTCATCCCGTCTTCAGAATACGTCGCTACGGACCTCAAAAGAGATTCGTACCTAACAATTCAGTCAGATGAACTATCATTGTGCCAACAAGAAGATGATATGTTTATGTGCCATTGGAAAAAGCCAGTATACCATCTCAACAGTGAGCACAACTTCTGTGATCTTGACAAGGACACAGATAAGTGCAAGGTCCGAAGATCCAGATGTGCAAACCAATGGACACCACTAAAAAACCCGTCATTATTCTTGTACCATTGCTGCAACATTTATGACGTGAAAATCATCTGCGGGGAACAGATCAACAAGGCTCAATTGAGCCAAGCTGGTGTCATCAACTTAGCTCCAGGTTGCCTGCTGAAAGGGAAGGACTTTACTCTAAACATTCAGAGTCAAAACCAGAACAGTTTGGATATGAGCACGAGGATTTTGATACCAGAGATGGATCAACTAATTAACAGCACTATGCCTTCTAAAGACTTAGAAGAAATAGCAGACTCAGGCGAAATGAAAAACGCCTTGCTAAGCCTACATAAACGCATTGACGACCTGAAGAACAGCCAAGTGGAAGTAGGGGAAACACTATCCACTCACGACATCCATCAGTATGCAGTGAGCTACATCCTGGCCGCCGCGGTAGCGCTGGCGGCGGGAGCGCTGCTGTACAGGTGGTTGCGCAGGCGTGCGCGCCGCGCCCACATCACGTCTGACATGGAGCTTCAGCCAACCAGAAGTGTTAGTGATGTGAATGTCAATAGTGTTAGTGTCAGTGCGCGGCAAAACATTGGTGAACGTGAACCTAGTGCGTCACATACTTATAGTGAAATAAACAAAACAATGGGGAATAGAGCGTGTCCTCGCGTGCCTAGAATAGAAACAATTAGCTCTTAAGTTAATTCAAAATCAATTGTACTCTTGTTTACTAACATTTTAGTCTTAAGTTGAATTGTTTTTCACCTTGTAAACATTTCCATCATGTTCATTATTTTACTAACATAACATTGTTTCCTCACCTGCTTACCCCTGAACAACTCCAAAAGGAACTCAACATTATCTCGGGGCATTTATCCGAAGATCTAACATTGCCTGTTGAAACGCACGATATTCGCAAGCTTTACTCTATGATAGGCATTAAAGCTCAATGAGCTCACCGTCGAAATATTTGCATAAGTAATTACTTAAGTCCAAGTAATTACTTGGACTTGGCTATAAATATATTAAATAAATATATTTGACGACACGGTTGGCGCAGTGGCTAAGCGATTGGACTGGTGCGCTGCGTGTCGCGAATAATAAAAGAATAAGAATATGATAAAAGCGATGCGTGTTTATAACCCGATTTCTGCGAAGCCCAAAAGGTTTATTCTAACATACATTTTCGAAGAGTATCGCATCTACCTAATAATATGGTATGCAGATAAGATCCCAGGAGCGAGAGGTTCCCGTGTTCCCGACCATGTACTCTGTTCTGTACGAGATACGTGACGGACAACCGACCTCCCCTCCAGCGCCCGCACCTCTCTCCCGCCCCGCCCTCGCAATCCAAATAAATAATATATTATGTATACATACGTATAAATTGGATCGAGAAGCGATTGCTCGGGCTCCGCGGGGACTTGAATTACGGTGAAGACATTCACCTTAAAATATTGGTACGTCCGTGCGCGCGCTCGATTTATGTAGGATCGCACTAGCCGCGCGCCGCCGACTCGCCTACCAGCCCGCCAGCGCGACGTACGACCTCGCAGGACGCCGCCGAACGTAATCTGTGGCCGAACTTACTATAAATCCGCGGGATTCGTTTAAGCGAATTTCCTACAAATCAATGAGAATGGAACGACTCGCAGTTTAATTTTAATCCCATTTGTCCTTTTGCTTAGTTGTAAATGGCTACGACGACTTACTAAGCCACGTATATTTTAAATTCTACATCCTTCTAGCTGGAATTTACAACCACTTTCAAATACACTGCCGAAATCGACAGAGAATGCAGCAATCGTCAGTGACTTAGTTATCTTTGACAAGTCATTGTTGATCACGACTAATTTCTAAGTACAATTCAGTTAAATCAAATAATCGTAATCAATAAATCCATGGCTGTTTCCAGTGGGTATTGAGGACGCAGGCTGTGCAGCCGCTGTTCACATTAATTCGCCGGGGGCGTGCGACGCGGCGACACAAAACGGCCGGGACTCATTTGAATACGCGTTTGTCTGTTGTTTAATGCTAATTCCGGTATCGGCTAGGGGCACACACGCTGCCGCAGCCGCGCTCTGCGACACCCTGGGACCACTGACTGATGTTGTCTACGTTAGGAATGTTTCCATTTATACGAATGTTGCCGGACTAAGACTATCGAAGGATAGTGGCCGGAAGTGAAAATATCACCTCTTGGTGATCGTGGCTTACAGTTCACGGATGGATAGACCAACACGTCAGTAGGTACTTCTGCATAGTTACTTTAGTATATATTTTCATTGTATTTGTTGTGGGTTTCTTCTGGGTATCCCATCACCAACGATTCAATGGTTAAGCACCAATCTTACCACCTCTGTACTACATACAGGCATCCCATTAGGTAGGTAGGTAACCTTGGCACGCACATAATAGTAATCATCGTGTTTTTGGTAATGTAATTTTAGCGATAATACCGTATCATTTACAAACAGTTCCTCTTTGCAAAATTAATCTTAGTAATCCCTAGAAGAGGTTATTGTTCTGAATAACATTTAACAATACATATCACTACCTATGTGAAAAATACGAGAAATAGGTACCTACTCCAGCTTAGTAGATACAGAAGCTACAGAGCACAGGTACCTACATGAGGTACACACGAGCGTGCTCCATTCCACTAAATAATACACGGCCATACATCTGACTCTGCTCAACATAATACATATTAAATAGCCGTCAGTTCGGAGCACTCTCGCCGATTACCTCTCATATCAGATTTCTTACGGCGGATAAAAAACGCACTTATCATTGGAGGCTGTGACTTATGACTACAATCTAATCGAGCTGCTATTTTATTTGTGGAGCTTTTAGACGATCACGAGGAAGATCGCTCAAATTATTTTATTGATCAACAGATTTGTGAGCGTGAAGTAGGCAACACAGAAAATCTTGGTGTAAAAACCGTAACATCATGTCTAAAAGTTTAAACCCTGTGAGTGTTACATTAGCATTTTTTACTAACTATAACACAAAAACAATGTTTATAAAGTATTGATATCTACAACGGAGTATAAGTATTTCTAGGTAAATCTTATTAAAATTAGTAGCTGCATGTAGCTACGAAAATACTACAAACATTAACAAACATACGAATATTTCCCAGTAAATAAATGTACATTCCCGGCGCACTCACCGCTCAGCCTGTGTCAATACCCGTATAATTTTGCTATTGTTGTTATTATAATTTTGATATAACGCAGCTCCAGTGTGTTCCGATCTGTCAAGCGAGACGGTTCCTCCTAGATATTTGCTGTGTAAGCTGTGTGCACTGAGACATTACATACGACTCTACAGAAGATTCAACCTAACAAAACGAAATCATATTTTCATGTAATGGCAATAAATGAACGTAGCTCTGCTGTGTGTGCTTGTGTCACATGTCTTCGTTAGTTATTTTCAAAACCAAAAAACAAAAAATATTCAAGTATGAGTAAACATAGTTGATTTGAGTGTTTTGCCCAGTGCCTGCTCTATCGTCTCTTTTTTGGCAATTTGTGAAAGCTGTAAGACGAGTTTAACAGCAATCGTGTCTGATGTGATCACCTTTGCAGGGTTTAGCACTTCTGCTCAAGTTTGCGCTCGGCTGCGTCCCGGGGAGGCGGTATCGTGTTGATTCAGCTCGAACTGTCGATGCGTCACAAGCCCGTGTTTGCGGAGAGATGCACTACACACACACACACGTACGTATCTACAGCACGCGTAGCTACATGCTCAATGCTCCGTACCTCGGTGACGTGTGCGAGTATCTTGATGTCTTGCATCACTGGCCCACACGGGTGACACTTTGTCGTCTGATTGCAGCACTCGTCATGTTAAGGCCCAGTTTCCACCAAAGTGGAGACGAGAGGAGATGTGCGGAAATCGGCCAATCACATTAATTAAAATTTACATCTGGTCTTTCGGCGTTCCTGGTGCATCTTCTCTCCGCTCTACTCGTGTCCGCTTTGGTGGATACCGGGCCTAACTGTCTATTACATATATATTCTTACGAGTCATGTAACTACTAGAAGAACCAACAAAAAAACACACACACTAACACTTGCTCACGTAACAAAAAAAAAAACAAAAACTTAAGACCACCAAAAATATCCAGTAAGAAAAAGCACAGCTACCTTCACTTCAGTAAATTTGCATGTGCTCCACATACCACTTCACGAGTCGGGGTGAGCTGGATACTTCATTTTCGGGGCACGTGATGTTCTCGTGTCATTTTTTGCTACTAGCACTTGATATACTGCATGTAGCTTGCAACAAATATTCATCCTATATCATATCATATTATTGGTTTGTGGGGTGGGGCAGGAAGCTGATCATGACATACTGCAGCAGGATATAGATAGCGTAGTAGAGTGGAGCCGTAGCAACAAATTGTATTTTAATGTGGCCAAATGTTCGGTGTTGTCATTTTCCCGTGCCCGCGACCCATGGCATTATCAATATTGCTTGGACGGAATCAGAATGCAACGTGTCTCAGAGGTTAAAGACTTAGGAGTGCGCTTTACAAATGATCTGAATTTCCGTAAGCATACCACGGATGTTTGTAAAAAAGCATACCGCAATTTAGGGTTGGTCTTACGGCTAGGAAACCAGTTCACGAACATCAGTGCTCTGAGATCGTTGTACGAAGCGCTGGTAAAAAGTCATTTGGAGTGCAATGCTGTCATCTGGTCGCCACATGAAGCCAAGTACAAACTAATGCTAGAACGTATTCAGAACAAATTTGCAAGATTCCTGTACTTACGGCTTTATGGGGTGTATCCGGGGTATCCTCTGTTGTATCCTACTCTATTTGTGCTGGGCATGGTGGGATATTACAAACTGGAAGTAAGAAGGGAAGTAGCTCTCGCCACTTACCTATTTAAGATTTTGCGTGGTAAAATACACAACCCAGGCGTTCTAAACACGGTTGGTTTGTGTGTACCTGATGGGTACGTGGGGCGGCGGAGGCGGCCGCCGCTGCTGTGGGTGCCGCCCGCTCGCACAAACCTGACGCGCGCGCTGCGTGCACTCAATATGGTGTCACAACAAATTGACTGCTTCAATTGTACTCTGAGTGAATTCACACGGGCCGCATTTTGTAAAATTTGTTTAGATTTAATGAATAATTGAGTTAATTAATGAATTATTATTGAATTATTGTTTACTATGGTTATTATTGATGTTTAGTCTGATAATTAGTCTAGATTGCTTAGATTGTTAATTGTAAGTCTCTTGTGTAAACTTTTACTATAACTACACTGTTGTATTAGGTTAGCCTGTAATGATAGTGTGTGTTTAAATAAATAAATAAAAAAAAATAAAAAAAAACCTGTCGTGGATACGTAGATTACTCCAGCAGTGGCTCGGAACTTCCTCTGCATGTCCACCGACCGATGGTTGCATGTTGTCCTTTGTGAACGTGATGATTACGGGAATGGGTATAGAATTCGTAAGTCCTTGAGGAAGACTACACAGTTTACACTAATGGCCGTCTTCTTCAAGGACTTACGTATTCTAACTAAACATATAAACTCTCACATAAACAGCCAGACTCGGAACAACTACCTGTAGACCTTACAAATATTTGTAATGTGCGGGAATCTACATGACATGAAGGACAGCAAGCAATCGCGCAGCCGTTGCGCTAACTTTGCCGTTTATTGTTGTAAGACTGTTTTAAGTAAATAAAATTAAGTAAGGAATTAGCTTGCACGTGTTGTTGGGGATAAGTCTAAACTGAGAATTTTCAGAACCACGAGCAAAATATGTTCGCCATTCAAACACTCTTACTTCTTTTGAGAACTAAGCGATCTTTGAGTGTGATGGTGTCACAAGTAAAGCTCATAATTATTTTGTTTGCGACCACGTAATAAGTACGGCTCGTTCACGTACTATTATGGGATAGGGTTAGCTTTAACTTCAGTTTGGTGAAACCGCTCACCAGGTGACTGTAAATGAACGGCCGCTGATATCATGTGTATCGCTTAACACGTTGAGGGACGGTACTGACTTTTTCAGATTTTCTTTTTGAGATGAGATAACATCAGTTGTTATTATGGTGATATTGCTAAACTCGTATCAGGTTGGGTCAGCGTTGCGCGCTTTTGTATAACTTAGAGTTAGTACACACAGTATGTTGTGTTATAAATAAAGGCTAGCAAAACCAAAACAACGCAATAGCTTATTCTAATTGCCATTTCAAAATAGGTAGTACATAGTCATGTAGGTCCTATAGTAAATTACAAAAACAAGCCTAAACCATTCGACAGGAAATTGAAATTCTAATTAAGAGAAAATACCAATTTCAAGAGACGCAATACAACAATGGATCTTCAAGGAATTGTATTTAATTAGTAAACAAGTAGTTCAGCAACTTTAAATAGAAACCATTGAAACTTATATAAATAGTTACATTCATTTCACTTACTTGTTTTGATTAGTACAAAGGGCGCGCGCCGTTCCCGACTCCCGCTTGACCCGTTTCACAGCGCGGCCATACAATAAAGTTTGCAACAAATACAGTCGTTACTGGGATGAGCTCGTAAAAATAATACCTTCGAGTCGCGCTCATTGTAAACGAGCCAAGTTTTTCTATTTCCTGCGTAGCTCCCCCCCCATGTCCCCCTCCCGCGGCTGTGTGGAGCCCTTCCCCGCGGTCCCCTGCGGCGGGTTGTTGATGAGCAGTGTGATCACCTGTCGCACGTCATACAGAAGTTATGCCGCTCGGTCAACTTGTGGTACTAGTGACGCGCACCCGGCCCGAGCTCGCACAGGTAGGTACACTCTGTCATATTTTGACTCTGCTATTGTTCCGCTACACCCTGTACCGGCAACTGAGTGTATGTTGTCATTCAGCTGTTATAAGCTTCGATAGCAGATTTTCATTATTCGGCGGTTTTGAGATCGCTCGGAGCCGAGTAACAGACTACAAACAGCACAAACAGTGCTGGAAAATACTTGATGACGAAGTTCATGATAAAGCTTTCAAAGCAATTTCTTTTGAAGATGAGTGTCGTGAGGCGTATGATTGTATGTTAATTACTGTGACATAATGAAAGGGCGTGTAATTGGAGGCTGTCGGCGGCGGCGGCTCGCGGCGGCTCTGATTAGGATTAAGTAAATTACGTCGCACTTCTCATTTGCCAGTAATCCCGCATCCCGCATCCCGCGAGCTCTCGAATCTCTAACGCGTTGCTAATTCTGTCAGCTGCAGAACTGTAGAGGTAAGATGATTGCGAGTTATACACACTTCGGAGTGTTCTCATTTGCTGGGAAAGATTAGTGCAGTGCTGCGGTTCTGCGACAAGCAATCGACAGATGAAGATGAAACAGATACAGTGCTTAGTGTGCTTACTGAGGTACCCAAATTATTTTCAAATTATGAGGAAATGTACCTAAGTATTAAACAAGTTGTTGGGACTTCGCTTTCTGGGCATGTTTTTGTTTCAAATTATTTTTACCCGACTGCGGCGAAGCCCAAAAGGAGGGTTATGTGTTTGACTGCGGCGAAGCCCAAAAGGAGGGTTATGTGTTTGACGTGTATGTATGTATGTACCTATGTAAGTATGTATGTATGTATGTCCGTTTCTTTGTTCCCTCATAACTCATAAACGGATGAACCGATTTGAATGAAATTTACGTCATTAGATTTGTCTTGATGGCGCGAGTGTTATAAGCTACATTAAAATTAAAAAACGAAGAAAAATTGTGGATTTTGGGGGCCAAAACGCGGAGTTCAAAAAATTTTTTTTTTTCCCAATACCATCGAGTAGGGTATCAAAATAAAGGGTTTTAAAATGAGATTACAAAAATATATAACACTTATATGTTTAAAGAAATTCAAAGTGGAAAATCCTATAAACAAGCACAAAAGTTAAATCATCTGCAAAGAATTTTACGCGACCAACGAAAGAACAAACCCAAAAGAACTAAAAACCTGGAAATAAAAAAAAGTAGTTAAAAAACTAAAAAACCCGACTGAAAAAACTGAAAAGCAAAAAACAAGCACATTTTAAAATAAACAAAACTTGCAAGCAGGCGGGGTTCATTTGAATATTAAATTATGAAAAGAAAAAATTAAAATAGAAAAAAATAAAAAAATTAAAAGCAGGTGGGGTCCCCCACCTGCTTCCAAGTTTTGTTTAATTTAAAATGTGCTTGTTTTTTGCTTTTCAGTTTTTTCAGTCGGGTTTTTTAGTTTTTTTAATCACTTTGATTAGCTACCTAATTATTTTAAATACAAAGAACAATGTGGATTGAATTCTATGTTTCATCAGTGATAAAAACTTCCACTAAAGAGACTCCTCTGGCATTACGGGCTCGGCTAAGCCCCCACACTGTAAGAAGCACGTAATCCTCCACAAACAGGGCTCGGCGATGAGTCACCCGCCATGTTTGCACAGATCTGTGCTAATCACTACGTGTGCTATCAACACACAGATTACACACTCTTTCGATAGTTGACACAAGCTTACAGAATGTTTCATTTTATTGTTTGGTTCTTTTTTGGTATAATATCTATTTAGGAAATCGTAGTATTTAAGTTAGCTGTAGCTATACTATATATATAGCTTACGCAGCTGCTACGCCGCCCGCGCCGTAGCGAGCAAATACCATGACTAACCGCAGCTACGCCGTAGCTGGCGATTGCTACGGCGTAGCTCGGACCCTGTTTCCGATTACGGTAGGCTAGTTTTTTTTTTCTATTGATTTTATATACGAATACTTTATTATTTTTTTTTTGATAATTTAAAAATGTAAAAGGAAAGGAAGTAAATTAATGAACGATGAAAGTAAACTGAAAGTTTTCTGAGCTCGATGACTGGCCGGCCGCGCCGCTCCGGTGAGTGAGCGAGTCCCTCCAGGGCACTCCGTGGTATCCTTTCCTATAATATTTGTAAAGAGGCGCTCGTTTACCACCAAATACTGACGTTAATGATCTTATACACATAACGTTCGGTGTATTTACTGAAGTTTGGCAATTATCTTCTTAATGTGGTTGCTGGAGGTCCAAAGTGTTTGGAGACATTTAAATAGCTATAAGTAACTCCTTTAAGTACAGTAGGCACAATGTTTTTTTTTCGTTTTTACAGCTTGTTATGAAGCTAATCTTTTAAATTATTACCATCGTCATCATTCCAGCCAAAAGACGTCCACTGCTGTACATAGGCCTCCCCTCAGTAGCGCAACATTGACCATTTCCGTGCGTCTCGAATTCAGCGGATCCTAGCGACCTACATTAGGTCATCGGTCCACCTAGGACAGTGACAATGATTTAAAGGGTTATATAAAAATTAATCATTGGTGAACAACTGGGAGTAGTAGCTAATATATAAAGTATTTCCATTCACACAAACGTACATTAACACTGTATTTAACTCACCTATTTTTCGATCATTTTACTGACCAATTAACCTTACCCATTTTTCACAAACACCGTGTAACTTCACCTACATAATGGTTGCCGGTAATAAGCAGCAAGAAAACTTAACTCACGAGTCACGACGCATGCGACCGCGCGTGAAGTACCGCGAAGTGTTCGCTTGTCGCGGTCGCGGTCGCCCGCGGATCAACTCGCAACTTGCGCCCTTCATCATACTGCGGTCGCACCAGCGGGTGAGGAAACATAACAATAACAGAACACAACCAACTTTGCCTGTGTTTACTTTGTTATCTTTTTGTTTTAGCCATTTATTTACGGAAATACCACTCACACGACTACAATGTATAAAATTGGAAGGTGCTACAATATGCACTACATTTTATGATTCCAATCGTACGAATTCATAGGATGAATGAAATGAATGTTAAGACTAACGCTAAGTGCGAACAATGTGCATATTTCTGCACTTGATTGTACTCCTCCTTCAGAGATGTGCTCACTGCTGATCCTTTCATTGTGCTACAAATAAGCAAAATAATCGTTGAAGATATTAAAGACACGCAATTAAATTGAAAGTTACCATGTTAAAATGTAGGAACAGCTCTGTCAAACATGATAAACCCATCAGTCCACTGAGGCGTGTCGTCATAAATTAGCGGAACGCAATGCGTGTATCAGTAGCGCGGCGCGTTACAATCGCAGCACATTCGAGTGCGAGTGCGTCGACAAACGAGCATCACATCCATCACCCGCGCCCTGATCTACAGTGTGCGCATACGTTTATTTATATTTTATGTGTTTCAAAATAATGATAATGGGACTACAGTTGTACAATTAAACTAAAACATTCACTGCAGCACTGCACTGGTTCCGTATGGTGTCGGACGCAAAGAATAGCACCATCCCATATCTTCCCGTGGGTGTCGTAAGAGGCGACTAAGGGATGTACCAGAGAATGGGCAGCAGCGTTCTCTGTGCTTTTTGTATCGACCGTACTGCGATCGCCAACCCGCCTGCCAAGCGTGGCGATTATGGCAAACCCCCTCTAAGCAAAAATTACACTTAGGGGAGGCCTATGTCCAGCAGTGGACGTCTTTCGGCTGAAATGATGATGATGATGATTCACTGCAGCTATTAGGTTTTACTAAAATTGGGTATAAAATGTTTTGGATAAAAGTTTCATAATTTTAGAGTTGTACCAAAAATGCTTCTTAAAATCTTAATTCTGACATATTTACCTTCAATGCTTTGTGTACAAAAATGCTAAAACACAAAGCACAAAGCGTCAGTCACATTAGCGGTCAAACTGCACCGCAACTAACGTGTTTACTTGTTTAGCCGCGTGGCGTGCACCCAGACGCGCGGTGTGTCCCAGCCGCATGTCCGCGCGACTCGCAACTACGCGCGTCACGCGTGTTTCGCTCATTACTTAACTTTGTATCGCTTGGAAAGGATGAAGGGTCAAACCTCATCACGTTTTGATAACACTCCTTTTGTGTATCTGTTCCGGCATAAAGAGTGCTGCTCTTTTGTGAAGATGGCTTTTCATTTACAGCTCACAGTGATTTATGTTACAGGCTTCAGTTTAACTTCTGTTGTTGCTTGGTGACGTGTATTTACAAAACTGGATTCTTTTTGGCAAATAAACCAATTCAGTTGCTAAAAGATCTCAGGAAATTAATTTGTTTAATCTCAATCTAGCTGAGTAGACGCCTATAGAAGCCTGTAGCAGCTGACAAACGACAGCGTGCGAACGAGCGGAGTGGGCGATATTCACGATTATGTAAATGATTTGTTGATGGTTCCTAACTAGGCTCACTGAGCGAGTGCTGTTGTTGTATTTAGTAAAAACAGACCTAGTACCAACACAATGTGGTTAATGTAAGAGGATCACGTTAATGTTTCAAACGTTATTACGCCCCAATAATGTTTCAGCGAAATTATGTTATTAGTTACATTTGCAAATAACATTTTGGCTGCCGCTAGTAAAATTCAATGTAAGTAATTAGCTTACTTTAATTCTATTCATACTAATAAGCAGATATTGAAACTCAAGAACAACTCAAAACTTTAAGAAGAGTCACTGAAAAGAAAGAGAAAAGAATAAAAAAGAAGAATAATATTTTCGGTCAACATTCACAAGACTAGGTCACCCAATAGAGAGCCACTGCTCGAGTACATTAGCTGTATGTAGTACAAATGCGCTGCACTAGCTCTGACATAAAGCCAGCGATTTATAAATTCCGCAGTTCGGGCGCGCGTGGCGAGTCGCGTCGCGGTGCCCGTCAAAAGGCGCGCTGTCACTCGGCGGGCCCCGGGCTCTGGGCCCCCGGGCCGCGTGCCCCGAGTAAACAGTTTATGCAAAACGAGGAATTGAATAAAGGAAAGGATCGTGGGCCCCGCACTGACACCTCTTGCACGTACGCGAGCGCCGAGCTAAGTGCGAGCCCCGGCTTCACGCGAATATTAGATTTTGGAGAGACTGCTTGCAAGGTTTTCCTTTGACATTTTTTAGTCTACAGTTTGAGTGGTTGTGTGGTGCATTTTGAATTTATAGTCGTAATGCTCTTACACCATGTGAAATGTTTAAAGTTTTATTTTATTGAAATTGGGTTCACCTTGTGTAAATTTAATTGATATTGATTTGCAATTATAATTTTTTTTTTATTAAAGTTGTCTAATAAATATTAAACCTTCGAATTCCATACATCAGAGCATCACAACGCGCGACATATCGGTGTGACACGCGGCCGCCGCTCCGGGGCAAGCGCGATGCGATATCGTTGCGATATCGTCATAAATATACGCGCTTTGTGTTATTCAACTAGTCGAGGGAACTAGTTTACATACGCGGCCCGCGTTATCGTATTACGTTTATTCGCTCACGATTCCCGACCCCCGACGAGCGAGTGCCACCTCACATTCTGTAAACTTATAACCCTATCAGATATTGTTTTACAACTATAATGAGGAACTCGAAGTCTCTACTCTTTTGTGTTGAATTTGTTTCTGTAAAATGTTTCAAAGAATAATGTTCTTCGTTATTAATTTGAACATAACGTAATGTGAAAGGCAGGTGAAGAACTGACTTTATGAAGACTCGTTACCGTTTCAGACACAAACAATTAACAATTTATTTATGTTGAATTAAATAAATAATTTCAAAGTAGACCAGTCAAAGGCATAATATTGTCACGAACTATTCATTACAGAGCTCAATCTGCGTTTGATAGAAGCGATTAGTTTCCAAACAATACGTAAATGAGTAGACTCAATGGCGGCGGCACACACCGCGGGAAAACAGTTTCTACTTTCGTTTCCATTAAATTAATGTGAGTTATATGCAGACAACACTACAGAAGAAGATGCACTAATATACATACATACCGACAGTGTGTTGTTGTGCAGCTGGAGAGAGACATTTGTCCAGTTGTGGACTGAGCTATACTGATTTGATTGTATTTTCGACGTTCCCAAAGTGCTGATTTTCACTTTCAGACTATTTGAATTAATTGACTGTTGCTTTTGATGTGAACTGTGAGTAGTACTTCTGGAGTTTGTATTCGGCTACAGACGCTACCACTACGCAATATGGTAGCATCTGTAGCCTTTGTGAAGTAATCGCGTCAATTAATTTCATTTTCAAATCTCACCACCATTAAATTAAATTATCAAATATTACTATAATATTAATAACAAAATTGGTAGCAGGCGATTGAATCGTGTCGTGTCGTTTGTGGTGCGCGGTATTTAGCTCGGTGACCATAAACGCTGAATTCTATAAGTGGACGTTTATCCAGGTGGTAATACTATGGAGTCCAGTTCTTATGACGTTTTCAAGCAATAGCTGTAGTCTAATGAAGTCGTAGATGACAACTTATTTAGCAAACTTCCAATTTTGTTTCCAGAGTTGTTGTACGGTTCGGGCTGTTAATACACTTATCATTCACATTTATCTATTTTCATTTATTGTTTACCAAGTTGTTAGTTTTTGCGGTCGTTTTAAACTAAGTTGAGTGAATAAAACGAATAGTTGAATAGGTAATTTTAAATTATTTCTTTCAGTAGGTTAATAAGAGTTTATAAGTAATACTATGGCTTTCTTTCTTTATAATCAGACTAGCTGACCCGTGCCCACTTCGTTGGGCCAGCGTTCGTAAGAAACGCTTTCATTCGACCGTTTTTTCTCCGATTCACTTTGCAAAACGGACTACCACGTAAAAGCCTTTTTATTTTTCGGTTTTTTATATAACCTATGACACTCAGCAATAATGTGGCTTTAAAGAATTTTTAAAATCGGTTCAGTAGATCCCGAGATTACCCCTTACAATTTAACAAATATACAAACACACAAACTTTACCTCTTTATAATATTAGTATAGATAATAGACTGTTAGTTAACAAGCAGAGGGTAAGGTTTTAACACCCATGATTGCCACTCACTCGTTCAGTTAGATCAACAAACTACTCCG
Source organism: Diarsia dahlii (assembly GCA_949775195.1). Taxonomy (NCBI): domain Eukaryota; kingdom Metazoa; phylum Arthropoda; class Insecta; order Lepidoptera; family Noctuidae; genus Diarsia; species Diarsia dahlii. The sequence continues at coordinate 23,961,800 of OX459194.1, read as the reverse complement.
TAGCAATTCCACGTACATATGTACCTGTGTACGTACGGTCCGTCGGTTATACTGCAATGCTAACAACTGAACGACATGACGGTCCAATATGCTAAACCGTACAGTACACACGTACTAGTTACGTCTATCTAAACAACGTGAAATTGTTTACTGTACCTGCCGGTGTCCGTCTGATGCACCCATTCATCGTCTCCGTCTGGCCCCAGGGCCCCCGGGCCCCCGGGCCCCTGCCGCCGCCCCGTGGCCCGGCCGGGCCCCGCACGTCCCCGGCGCGGACAATTAGCATTTAGATTAAACAAATAAACGGCACCGCCGCGTGACCAGAAAGAATTATCTGCGTTATTTATTGTTCAATTAATTTATTTATTGCATTTTTAATTGTCACGTTAGTGCTACGCGACGATACTGTACGTATAACTACTATACACGTATAGTGTACAACAAAGATTTCCAAAGGGTTGGTTTGTAGTGAATCCGATGTTCGCGCTAATGATAGTGTTAAGTGGCGTGTGAGCGGGAGGGGGGGGGGGGGGTCAGACACACCGTTAATTATGTAGTTAGCCGACGTACCTATTGATAATGGACTGGATAACCAGGACGTTAGAAAGTTTTGTGATAAACTATATAGACTGAAAAGATAAAAGTCTTATCTTTTTTATATGAACCAAAGGATGACTAAACAAAGGATGATGGATGGATAGATATGGTTTAATAAAAAAACATTTTTAAAAAACAAAAAAACACCCAGCTTCCAAAAGAACGGAACCACATCGCAAGCTTTTTCTACCAAGTGAAAATAATCTCGTAAATCAGTCTACAATTAACGGAAAAATCAATGAACATGTTACACTTAGAAAAATTCATACAGCCGAAAAAGAAACCTCCTCTTTTTTGAAATCGTTTAAAAAGGTAACAAACGTTAATACTTCAAGTGAGAGTCATACATTCATCAGTTAAATAACCATTACGCTATTAGTTATAAGTCTGACTCGAGAATAAAGAGAGATGCAAGATAAACCTAACTTAGATTTAACTGCAGACAGGCTTCAGTACTTGCATACATTACAGATAAGTTGGGTACTTGGGTCACATTTGTCTCGCTCGACCTGCGACAAGGTGTAATATCGAAAGTAACAAAAAAATAAAATTATTCTTTAAATTTTTGCGTCTACTTTTTAACTGCTAGCATTTACAGCCACTTGAATATCAACTATTCAATTATTTAGCCCTAATTAGTCCTACGTTTTAAGAAAATAATTACTTCAAAATACGACTTAATCTAGTTAAATATTACAACAGAGATAAAACTGAATGGTTTGAAACATTTCATTCTACGACACCGTAACATGCCTTAATTTAATTTTTCAGTAGAATACCTTAGGAAAGCAGTTTTTGAAATCATCCATTTCATCCATCAAACCATACGAACTGACCAAGTTCTTATGAGTGGAGTACCAGTGAGAAAGCGATTAGATGACAACTTTTGCTTAAATCAACAATAATGCAAATAGGCTCAACCATAACGTATCATCACGCCTGTAATTGTGGACAGGCTGCAGCAGCCATTAGTACACCTGCATTTACGCCAGAATACCAGAACACCAGCTATGTTTCAGTCTCATATATGTAATAGGGAGAAGAGCCTACCTATTACCATCAGCTGGCAAGTCCTAACTACGAGTTACTACTGTTATTCCTGATGGAAAAATACAGCAGCACTTCTTGGTCCGAACTGTGAATTGAACCTAAAAATTCAACAGTAGCATTTATACATTATACATATTCGCATGTTTATTCTGTGCGTTGTAGACTTGTAGTGCAAGTTCGGTTCTCCCAGTGTCCACAGTCACAGGCGTACACTGTCGAGCTCATAATTAGTGGGAGCTGACCGATGGGCCGCCGGCCGCCACTATGATGCATCACTTTGTTTTACTTCAAGTGTATCTTTACTTGGTACTGTAGCAGTCTGGGTCGCCGCACTCGGATCTCTGCTCAGGAATAACTGTAGGACAGTACAGTTGATATGCATACAACATAACATACGTATTATGTGTTAACAAAAGATAATTGCGGGATTACTACAGATATTCAAGGTAGCATTTTTATATCCTGAGAAAAGTCTTTGAGGACTTGAAGCAGGATCGGCATTTTCCTGGACGTTAAAGATTAGAACACCTCTGGGATCACCAAACAATTGACCAAGTGTGATGATAGTGCTAACATTATGTTTCACAGTGCAGGTAGGTATGTCTAAGGTATTTAAAAGAAAAAAAGATCACCCCTAAAACCTAAAATCAGGTAGTTCACTGGGTCACCAGAACACCTCGACCTTCGTCAATAAAAACCTAATTTACACTCGAAAGCATCGGGTTCCGTCGACCCCTAGTTCCGGAGGGATCCCTAATTTGTGGGCGAGTTAAATTAAAACACATATATCATTATCGGGCCGTGGCTTAGCACGGGCGGAACCGAACGTGGCCGACTGAAGCCGAGTGGGGGCGAACAGTTCCGAAGCTTGGCGATGCTAATACTTTAATGAATATCTCTGACCGTTGGCTACGGTGACAATACGCAGATAGCTGCAGGTAATGTTTCGGTAACGGTGGGGAACAGATAATACATTAAATTGTTCCGGGTCTGGGTATTTGTGTATGTGAGTTTAAATGTTTGTGAACGCACCCACGATAAAGGAGAAATTCCTAGTGTGGGGCAACGATTTAAAAAAAAAAAAGAGAATGAGATAAAATTTGCCTTTCAAGTTTGGTCAGCATATTTGGCATTGGAATGGTACTTCATTCATAATAATGTATCATCGTAAGTTGTTAACAACGTTGTGCTGACTCGTTCGTAAAACAGATACTTGGACAAAAACATTTTTATTTTATTAATGCCCAAGGAGTTTCTTGCCAGTTCTTCCCCGCAGAGATCTACCTACACTTTGGAATGGAATGTTTTTAAGTCAACTACTTCTAGTCAGTTCATTAGTGCCAAAAGTGGTGCATTTCAAATAAATTCTTTCAGTAACACTTAAAGTTTACCACGGATATTATAATGGAATACTATACTGAAAAACGAAATTAACCTAATTTTAGTGTTCGCATTTGTACATCCGTTACTCCCTGTTACACTGCTGACCTTCTCTACTTTATTAAGCCTGACGAGCGTGTGTCACGGTGTCGCGACACATACATGTCACGTTGAATACAAACGTGACAGCGTGACAGCGGCACGGCAAAGCGGCTCGCGGCCGACATCAAAGGACCCGCAGGATTACGGTCATAAACTCGCGCTTTTGACACTCATGTTACCGTTTGCGTCCGCTTCGTAATTATTATAATTTTATAGCCGTTAGTTCTTTACAACGAGTTTCTAGCTGGTCATTCGATTTTGACTGTAACAATAAACACATATTATGTGTTTATTCTCACGTTAAAGTTCTGGGGCATAATATTATTAAGCACCAGAACTTTTACATTAAAATTCGTGGCCAAAGACAGGACGTTTTGGTGTCTAGATTGCAGAGATCTAGAGCATGAAAATCATTGAGATTAGCTTAAATAGACGAAATTCATGATGCTGATAATGACTTGCATTACTGCAGCCTGATCGCGGAGCAGCTGACACTCACTGGACGCGGACTGTAACGTCACTGATCTGCCAGAGCCCGGAATCCGGTATCATGAATACATAAATGAAGCCTTAGCATACAGAATATAACTCATCTGTGCAGTTTTTCCAGCATTCGTATTATATCTTATTGCTCTTTGTGTCGCGGTGCGCCATACATCACACTGGAATAAATTCCCTGGAATTTATCCGCACTTACGGCGACGTTTTATTCGCTTGACCTCCCCCTTCCCCCCTACCCCCGCTGCCTCACTGCCCCCGCCCCCCCCCCGGCTGTCGGTCCCGTCGCTGCAGTTCAAAGTGTTCGCATCTAAAATATTCAGTCTGCGCAGTCATGTTTATTGAAAGGGAACTTTGTCTCAGACTACTTGATTACCTGGAATACCTGGACAGAACTGAAAGAGAGAAACATATACTCACGCTAATCTGGTGTGAGGGTACTGTATCTATAAGCCTTTGTGTTAAAAAGGTTTATTTAAAATTATGCTATCAAAACTATTTAAGTGTTCGTGCTAATCTAATAGTATTCCTACTCACTACCCCATTAACCAAAAGTCCACATTCAAGCAGAGAAGCTTAGATTTTTTATAAAATCATAACAAACAGTTACCACACACACCTCCAATATCCTTTGAAATCGCAACTGCACAATATACGATACCTTTTTTTACAGCGGATCCGTGCGATCCGATGCGTTAGCGTGCGATACTAACAAACCGGCTCGCACGGCTCCGCATCACACCGCGAGGCACCGTGCGACCACTGTGGAGGCGTGCCCTGCTTGGGCGGAGCCCCGCCGTGTTCTCGTAGCGGCGATCGGCGGCGGCGACCTCTCGCGCCCGGCCCTGGTGCAAGCCATGGTCCGGGGCGAGGAGGAATGGGACGCCGTCGCCTCCTTCTGCGAAGCAGTGATGCTAGCGAAGGAGGTGGCGGAACGAGAGAGGGAGAGAACCTCTCAACGTCCCAGCCGCCGCGGAAGGCGCTCCGGGCGTCGGGGGTCACGCGATGACCTCCGGCCACCGTAGACGCGGGCCTGTGGACGGTGAGTAACGGGCTAGCTCGCCGTCCGGCCGTCGTCATGACGGCAACAGACCGTGTCGGCGGCGCGTACGTGTTCCACGCGCGCCTCAAAGAGATGTCAGCAAGGAGGGGCCCGCAAGGGCCGACGCCCGTCGGGGCTGTGGATATCGAAAGGTTACCGCGGCTCCGACACAAGGGCGAAGAAGAAGGAACATGGGTTTGGTTTTTAGTCAGTAGAAGTCTGACACTCCCCTTCGCTCTGCCCAAGAGCGGGGGGGGTTATTCGATGATTTTCCATCCACCAAAAAAAAAAAAAAAAGGCACCGTGCGACGCGCGACGCGACGACACGGCAATTAAACCCGCACGGCTGTTTGTGGCGCGCTCAGCGATTTCAGCGCTTTCCTGAGTTATGTCTGCGATTACACGCGAATACATACGCATATTGATTTTGTTATTGACGAGATTTAAGCGCTCATTTTGAAGCAGAGCGCTAGTTGTGTTGGATAGGGGCGAATTATTGCAATTGTTTTTGTGTCTGTCCAACTATCACTACGAGTATGTATCACTATACAGTAAAGCAGTGAGCATTACGAGTGCCAGGCATTCGAATTCAGGCCTGTATATTGCTTTGTATAAAATATTTCACCACCAGAGGAAGGTCGGAAGGTCGACAGGAAGGAAGGTACAAAACTTTTCGCCATTGAAACTCCTTGTGTAACCGTTTTCAAGCAAATTAAAAGTAATTCTAGTTTTTTGAAAACGGAAATAAATGGGAACATTTTTAACTCCGGAATGCCTTAATTTACGCACGTCACGTTATTGAATATGATAGTGATCTACATACACAAACAACTGGTGCTAATATTTGCAGCGAGACGTCACGTGTGCTACCCTCCGGTGAAATACGCAAGTATCAGCGAAGCCGCGCCGACAGCCGACAGCCGACGTATTAATTATCTAGCGCAAACAAAGTAAGCGCGCTGTTTGTTTTCCTCACATCCTATAGGAATGCTGAAGAAGGTAACACCGTTCTTAAACTCATAGTACGCTTACCTCAATACATTATTAACTCAGCTAATTAAAAGCTGATTCCATTTGAGGCTTTAGTCACGGTGCTTACAAGTGTGCCAGAATCCCGGACGGTTCGAGTTGAGGCGTGCTTATCCCGCGCAGTACTAATAACTGTGCGACTATATTAAAAAAGTGTGTAAGAAATGACTGAAATATAATGAGGGAGGATGACTGTGGCATATTTCGTAACATGTCAGAAAAAAAAGACGCTTTAAATTGGTTTTGAGGAAATACGAGAGTTCATAAGTCTCTTTGTCAAGGAAAAATTCTGGAGCTACCTTTGTAAGAAGATTAAATAATAAATTCAAGTTCGCTACACAGAGTTTACGTTCTGTGTTAATTTGTTGAATGTGAATGCTCTAGTCCGCTCCCCGCTCGGCTCGTACGCAGCGCGGCGCAATCTAATCGTGATTCCTCCGCTGTTTGTACGAAGACGCTGATTAGATAGGGATGCCAATACCAGGTAGCATTCATCTCACTATTTAAGTTGCTTAAACATTCTGCAAAGTAAAGAATTAATGAGGATAAATTAGATATTAAGACAAGACACACAAAGAAAACAGATAGAAGTTGATACCATGAAGGTAACTGCTACCAAGAAGGTTTAAGTCTTTTATAGATCTTAAGTCTTTTATTAACTCTTTTATTTGTAAGTTAACTTTAATTTCCAAGTAGGCTTGCTATAGAAAACTTAGCATTATTTCACTAAGGAGAATGCCTGTTTGTGTAACGTAAATAAACACAAATTCTTTGAAATAAAGTAAACCAACTCCAAGTGATTCATTACTCTAGACTACACTAGAGTTCTCTATCTATTTAAAGAGTAGGAAGATTCCTGGCAGAGAGTATTTATAGATCAGTTAAAGTTATAAGAAACAGTTAGATATTGCTATATATCCCTTTGACCGCAGAATTAGATAAAACAAAAACAAACACCACTACACAATTTTCACGGACAAATCTAACACTTTGTCAGATTTTAAAGAAAACTGTAGTAAACATCCACAGAAAAATATAGCGTGTTCCATTTTTACGGTAAAGACAATTGTACTTAAAGATTGTAAGGTTTTCTCTGCGCCAATGCCAAAATAATAATCGCTTCTATTTATAGAACACAGGAAATTTTTCTTAAAAAACACCTTCAAAACAGCTACGAATGAGTTTAAGCGGCGCGAAGCCGCGAGTATAAGATTGTCGGCTCACCGCGCACCGCGCACCGCTTACAAAACTCATTCCGTTCACAATTTACGGCACGCAATGAGCTTTTATGAGAGAATACATTGGTATTTTTATTTGTGCCACATCGGGGGCGTTCCGCACGTGGCGCGTGGTACTACGGCGTGCTACGCTTTACACTACATTTAGTTTTTAATGCGCGTTTGTTTGTATCGCACGTTGTGGAAGAGTAATTGGTTGCTACTACAGAGGTATCAGGTACGTGACTATCATTTGTATTCATTTATGTATTTCTTTTGTTTGGTTATCTATATATCTGGTAATATGATGTTGTCGGTTATCTTTAGTGGACTTTGTTCTATGTTAAAGGGAAGTTCTTGGTATTTCATTGAAAGCTATGGACATTATTATATCTGCTTGTGCTTGTTGTGCGTGCTTGTGCTTGTCTGTGATGTTATAATTACTTGTTTGGTGACATCAAGTATTAGGTCAAAGTTGCGGTAATCACCTAAAAGTAGGATGCACGGAAGTATGGCAGAAGTTAGAAGGGTCCTTTATGAGCTGGAGGTGATTCAGAACTGAAATATGGCAGTGCGTTTACCCGCGTGGATGTCATAGACTATCCCATTGGATCGTATTTATTTATTTATTTATAAAAATAATCCAATACCCTTGTTTATGGTCTTAACGAGTGCATAATAAATCTGTTCTGACGTCAAAAACAACTGACAGATTTCACAGCTTTCACACTCACACACGCTGCTTCCCTAAAGGCATTATGTGTGAGGCGATGCAACGCGGGTTGTGGCTACAGTAACAACCCTACAGCGTGCGTCTGCGGCCAGTCGTCACGCTACTCTCGCGGGACCAGCCTAATTGATTACATGGACGGCTATATTTGAACACTACTCACTTCAGCTGACAGAAGGGAAAGAACTTAGACTTAGAATCACACTGTCTTGGTCTCTTTCAATATCTTTTCTGGTATTCTTTCTATTCTAGGGAGTTTATTTATTAACCGAGTTTAGAGATAGGTACCTCATGAATGGCGACTCGTTTTACTTTAACATTTTTGATGTTTAAACTTTATTCAACCGTAATTTGTGTCTTAAAATAAATCATTTTTGTTTACACTCAAGGAACAGATGGCGATCATTCGATGTTTTCAGTTGATAAGGTTGTCCATTCAACAGGCTCTATGTTTAATGTTCTTAATAAAGCAAACAATTTTATACGACCTCTTATTAATATAAATTTTGTGCCATCTTTCCTTAGAAGAAATTTTTGGAAACTGGCGCACAAGAAAAATATTATTTTATGTACACAGTATCCACGAAATAACTGTACGTATGGGAACGAAATCATCTGGCGGCGGCTCATTGTAAACTTTACAACGCGATCTGCGCTCGCTTTAATGATTACGTTAACGTTTTGAACTTTAACCCTCTAGCAATAAGAGCGACGTGCATTATTGAAAGGAGAACAAAGCAGCAAAGAAATTTCTTAAGTAAAGTTTCTCAGCTAATATTTGTGGTACATTTTCGCAGAATACATTTAATACAATCATAACATTAAATGTTGTTACAAAGTTTGTGCTGCGAGAAATTTGTGGTGCGGGGGCGAGACGAGGGAAGCCGACACACGTGTCGTGACACTGCGACACCGCTGACACCGCGGAGAGCGGGTGTCACGCGGTGTCGACACACACTGCGGTGTCGGGGTATCAATGGTTACTACCAGTCGGTGAGGTGCCGCGCGGGAATCAAACGAGCAGTCGCTCCATTGTACGTGTTGAGTAATAATATGAAACTGTTGTAGAGTTGGGTAATGTCGTAACAGAGAATGGCACTCGTGTTCATGTATCTATTACTGAAATAATTAAGATCGTTCGTTTTATGAGATTATGTGCTGTTCCAGACAGAGAGGAACAATGGAGAAATAGAGGTTTTGTCGGAAGAAAATAAAGGGTTCCATAAGTGATCGATGATAACAGCTGTTCTTTACATCGCTTTATCAAAATATTGATATATTCTAAAATCTCTCCAAACTGTTCAGGTTAATGAGTAAACAACAATAAATATTAGGTTGACTTTACTGATCCTTTACTAATTAAATTGTAAACCACCATAATTATGACAACACATCCACATACACAGTCATGGCCCAAAAATAACAATTTTAGCGTAATAATAACAAAATTATGTAGTTAGTAATACATTAATATCATGGATTGCGCTGTATCCGTACTACTCCATACAAATAATATTCATGCGATAGTCAGGTTCCTTTGCTGCTCGATTTCAATTTGACACAAAGATAGACCATGATGTAGGTCTTGTTATTACAAACTCAAACTCAAAGCATTTATTTCAATTAAGCCATTACAGGCACTTTTGAATGTCAGAAGAACAATTCACAAAACAAAAAAAAGAAACAACGAGTGTAATACGTCATTCCGAAAGCCACCACGCCGAACCACACGCCGCCGAATGCCCGCAACAACGAACACTGCGAGCTCGAAAGCACGCAGCGACGCACCGCAACAACGAATGCACGAGACCCCGAATCTCGGAACAACGAATGCACGCCGCAACGTGCAACCGCCGCCCCGCGACCCGGAGCCCCGCGCAACCGCCGCCACGGCACGCACCGCCGCGCGCCCCCACACTCACAGCACTCGCCGCCGGTAACATCCGGCGCCGCGCAGCCCGACGCAGCAACTCCCGAAACGACGCATGGCACTCCTAAGCTACACTTCACAAGGCATAATAACTTGTGAAAGTACTGTAGTTGCCAGTTCCCTAGCGTAGATCTCATGAAGAAGAACGGGCAAGAAACTCCATGGACACTCTTTTAGATCAGTTCAATATAAAATCTTGATACACTACATCATTCATGTTGAGATGGTATATTATGTGAGAACTATGTAGCAAGACGTGCAAGTTAAGAGCGTCCAGAGTAAAAAGATAACCATGGCAACTAAGAGATTATGACCAGTCTCCGCTGATAGTCTCCACTGACACAAGTCCTAACATGACCCAGGTGTTGTCATAAGACACTTTTTCATTTTTCTAGTTCGTTATATAGTAAAGTTGGTATGGTCAGCGACAGAAGTAGCTTAACATTTCGGAATTTTAACTATATGATGTATTAACTCAAGCTATTATTTTTCATGTTTCAGAAGGTTGTTAGTAACGTCTAATATCTAACTAGTTCTACTTCTGATGCTGACCGTACACAGAATGTCCTACATATTAAGAATGAACCTCCCGCTGAATCCTATATCGGGTACTAATTGATGTTGGCGGTACATTCAGTAGTAGGTATACAATACAATGTACATTATAGTAATTATAATCTAGATAATATTATTATGCCAGCCCCCGGCAGCCTGCCGCTGACATGACAACAATTCGACTACTTTCACACAGACAATCCAACGAATAGTCGAACAAGCTAATATGTGTACAGGTAGAGTTCTTTATGATTCTATAACACTGAAAATAATTAATGCATTTTTGTTTTTCATAGTGTTTCGCATTAAGCGACTGATGTCAAACGCTGTATCGTTTGACATCATTCTCTAAATGTATCTGTATAAACTAAAAAGTAAATACAAGTTAGCTGACTGTATACTTATTAGCTTGTTCGACTGTACATGACTAACGATAGGATTCCTGTGATGTCGTTGTCTAGCATCAGGTCTTAAAGATGTGGGGGAGGGGCCCCTCCCCCTCCCCCACATCTTCTTCCCCCATCATTTCTAATAGGCACTAATTGTAGTTCAACGGCTGACAGTTTCTTAACATTATTTTTTGATGTTTTGAGATTTTGTGACTTAAGGTTTTTTTATTTTATAATACTCTCATTATTGAAAAAAAAAATCGTTATCAGAAAGTTGTTTGGAATTGTGAGATCAAAATATTATTTTTGAGGAAAATGTAGCTTCATTAGCAAAATCGTGGTGGTTGTGACAGTGAGTAGGAGCGATCAAATGAAATAAGTTGATTAGAGCACGGTTGGTGCGGTGGCTCAAGCAAGAGACTGCTGCGCTATGTATCGCGGGTTCGATCCCCGCACGTAACAAATATTTGGATGATTTACAGATAGTTGTTTCGGGTCTGGGTATTTGTGTATGTGACTTTAAATGTTTGTGGACGCACCCACGATACAGGGAATATTCCTAGAGTGAGGTAAAGTTAAAAAAAAAACGAGAATTACGAGAGCATACCACGAGTGACCGCAGCACATGTCGACGACGCGCGTAAGTTTCGGCCACCTGCGAGCGCTGTACTCTTGCAGACAGTTAAATACATTTTATTTTTCGAATAAGGTGTAAGTAGCCAGGTCCCAACTCTCCGCCCGGATTGACTATTATACCGTGATGGAGTCGCGTCAGTCACATACATCAATAAACTTGCAGCATACTCCTACACATCATCTACTACACGCGCTCGCTTTACTCGCTCATTGTTCTCAATCACGTGTCTCCGAAAGCGTGACAAAAACACATGTTTATCTAAGGCGGCTCGATAAGCGATATAAATAAAGTGGGTGCCATAAATATCTGTACCGGCCGCTGTGACGTCACGCGCTACGTCACGCCGATGAAATATGGCGGCGGTGGACCGTGGCCGCGGTCGGCCGTGCAGCGGTCCCACCGTCCCGCTGTCCCGCCATCCCGCCATCCCGCCATCCCGCCATCCCGCCTGCCCAACGGCACGCGGGACACTCTAGGGCTGAACATTTCAACAACAAGTTTTTTGCGGAGCAAGTTTGTCTCACTGGACGTTTTTATGGTGTACTTGAAGAATGGTTTTGGTTGCTTGAGTTATGTGCTTTTTTATTAATGTTTAAGTTTTGTTTGGAACTTGATGTTTATGATGTTCGGATTTTAGCTACAGCGCATTAGTTACGTACTGGATTTATAACCGACACAAATAAAGCCTGTAGACTATGTACAATGTCTTAGGAAAGCAATAAAGCGATTTAATTATGTCTGATGTCCGATGTAGGGTTACAAGATTTAAACCACCTTTTTGAACGCTAGATAAATGAACTTAGTTACAGATACTTTCATACTACAGCTGTGCATTGCCTAATGCTAGTCATGTCTTTGTACCTAAAGGCAACAATGTGTAGCCCCTAAAACACCAGTCAGTGACCATCCTTTGTCCGCGTATTCGGGCGGTTAGCCCTGCGAGGCGCGTCTTATTGACACTGACACATTTTATTATCATTGGATCGGCCCGCACTCACCCCCCACTGCCCACAACCCGCTATATTGTTGCTCTATAATATCTTTTACAAAAACCACAACTAAATATTAAACACCCTTTTTTCGTGAACGTCGGCTGAATACTGATGTGTTTCGTTGTCTTTGAGATATGAGCGTGAAAGTTGAGAGTAAGTTCGTAAGTGAGATTATATTAACTGGAGACTGTTGTAAACGGAAAAAAAAGGTAGCACTCCGGGAGTGCCGGCAGAAGTGAAAACTTCAATATTAACTTTCAAACTCGCGTCAGGGTCACGTGATGCTGATCGAAAAATCTTACGCTTTTTCGATCAGCATCACGTGACCCTGACGCGAGTTTGAAAGTTTTTACCCATACAAAAAAAAGTGCTCAGCGCCGCTAAAGAAGTTTTCACTTCAAAAACGTGAAAACTACGCTTTAACGTGGGATGAATGTCTTGTACGGCACAAGTCTAGCTTAACTTATTTAGTAAATAATTACATGGGGCGTCTTCTTTACACGATAATAGATATCTTGATAGATTCACAAATGTTTCTTCTATTTTGCAACCAAATCCCCAATGAATTGATTACATGTTAAATTCCGTCGTACAAATGTGTGAACGTGTTACATAAAGCGAGTCGGCTTCGTATTGCTCAGTAAGCTATTATTACAGCTCCGTTATTTGCCTTCCTCCCGCTAGATGTAAAGCTGATACGTTATAACTTTGCTTACGTTTCATTTAATCAACACGTTGTTCTACGTTCTCGGTTCATGTATTAATTAGGACACCGCTATTTGGCGGTAACTTATGTTAGACTTACAACAATGCGAGAAATGATTGCTCGGTCCGGTTAAGGGTGGCCTAAGCAGCGCTGCAGCGCATTAAACATTAGCGCTGTAAGCGGCTTAACGCGCGAGCCGCGGGTCATTGCTGCGCTGATCCGGGTTAAAGCGCATTTAACTCACACTTGTGCGAACTGCGGCGACGACGAGCGACCGCGCGGATCCTCGTGCTTGCTCCACGAGCGTGGCTTTGTAACAGACGAACTGCACTAAACAGACGAGCGTTTCTCCAAACATTGTCGAGTTTTTTAGCAAATGTTTCTGAGCTAATAAAGTTTAGGTCAAGCGACAAATAATTGGGTACATTATATGCCAGAGCATCGTGAGCCGCGGCCGCAGTTTGACAAAACTTTGATTTGGAATTCATTTGTGTATACCATCAATATAAAGCAACATTTCAGGATCGGTTGTGAAGCTGTACTGTGGTAGCATCATTTTATAACTATTTGATTTGTATCTGTTTGAAAAGATCGTAACTGGTGGCGTTTTGTCGTTTCAGTCTGTGTGGGTCATAAGTAAAATGTGTGAAAGTTTGTATTTAACTCCGAAAATACAATTATACGGCGCTTATTCAGATTTCCACATCATTATTTTAATTATCTAATTACATACGAGTATTTCATGAGGTTCGATCTCAACTCATTGCCCTCCCCGCCCGTCTGCCCCCGCGAGGTTAAACAACGAGCGTAATGTTGCGGCGCATTACCCATTGTTCGCGCGGGATTAGCTGCACGCACAATTGCACGTCAGCGGCGCTGAGAACAGGCTTACATCCATGTTACGTGTTATATATATGTACGTACATATTATAGTACTTACGCATTGGTTATTACAGGATTAGTATACCGTATGCAATGAGCTACCTAACTGCTTAGCAAACATAACTGTTAAAGTATTAAGTAACCAAACAGTCATATTTTAACACTATAATTAAAACAGTGTTGAAAATTTGTGATCCGGTCAGATACTCCATTTTTTTGTTAATCGTTTTTTGGTTTCATTCCTATATTTTATTTCACTGTTAATATTACAATCTTTACACTTATATAACATAGCATCACGCCTGAAATTCCCGAAGGGTTTGGCAGAGGTGTATCTAATAGTACACCCACATTTAGCCAGTTATGTGTTTTCACAATTTTTTTTTATGAGACGTTGCTCCACACTAGGAATTTCTCCTGTATCGTGGGTGCGTTCACAAACATTTAAACTCACATACACAAATACCCAGACCCGGAACAACTATCTGTAGGCCATACAAATATTTGTTCCGTGCAGGGATCGAACCCGCGAAACGCAGCGCAGCAGTCCAATCTCTCTCAGCCACTGCGCCAACCGTGCCGTCAATTTGTCACCAATAAGGTTATTTTCGAGGTCGACCACATACGCCAGTGCTACGAAACTACGCGACCGTAGCAGCTGCCATTCGGTAATTGTAGAACAGTACATTTGCCCAGAAATAAATTCATTGAAGTATTTGTCAGTGTCCAGTGCAATTTGTCCGTACCGGTTTGAAAGAACCCTTTAAACTATTTAAAAAAAAAGTACAATAGAGTTAAAGAAAGCCAATGTCACTTCTAAGGTTAAACAGTACCTACACATTAAGTACGCTGTACGCTTGTAAAACGCGACAAACATTGGCGTAAAGTCGTCGTTGACTCGCCGTTAATTGTCTCTTTGAGCCGTGAACGAGTCGTTAATCGTCCGGCGACGAACTACGCCAGCAGTTAATATCCGTGTAAATATTCGATGAAACATTTTATATAAAAATACGAGGTTTTCAAGAAGGATTTATTTTTGTTTACATTGTGAATTCTATGTAACACGAAACAGTTTGAGGATATCAAACACAGCTTCAATATACATACTGAAATATCAATGTTTTGACATATTGACGTTGTACCGTTGTTAATGTTACTATAGTTCTTTCGCTGTAGGATGGTGCAGGTGACACTTGGTGACAATATGTTTAGGCTGAGTTGCACCAAAAAAGTAGTTAAAGTTAAAGTTTGTGTCAAATTTGACAGTACTTTAAGGGGTATAGAAAAATTATTTATTTATTTATGCACACACAAAATACAAAAAAAGGATAAAAAACGTAACAAATAGAAGAGCACAAAGGTACTGCTTATTTAATTATATTATTATGTATATACAATTTTTTTTTTGCAAACATTCAAACAAAGTAAGTACCTATTATATTTATTGCTTTGTCTGTAACACGTATTATTTTTTGGTTGAACAATTACCTACGATGGATGTCCTTGCTACGCCTTAAGTAATGCAATCGTATAGTCAGCCACCAAGCTACGTTTTTAGAGACTCGAAATCTTGGCAAGAAACATTCGTCGTTCCATGTGGAAAAACGATCGGCTCTAGGTAATCACACTTTTCTTTTCATCGCTTTCGTCATCAGAACTGGTTTCTGCGAGTATTTCTTGGAGCAGTGACATGATGTGTAAAGGTTATATTCAACGCGTTTGACAATAAAATTGACAGACAATTTAACACAAACTATAACACTAACCAGCGCAAAGTGAGCGGTTGCAGTTACTGTTAAAGTTATGACGTCATTTAACTATTTGTCAATTGGCGCAACTCATTGTTGGCCTAACCGATACAAAACTGAAGTTTTGATGTTTGTTTGACGTGTCATTTGACACAAACTTTAACTTTAACTACTTTTTTGGTGCAACTCAGCCATTAGTGATGGAATGTAATTATGGTGGGTGGTCGATAGTTTTTGTAGAAAGAAATAGTTTACTACACTTTTAAACACGTTTTATAAAGTCTTTAGATGGCACTATGTTACACGTATTACATTTTGCTTTATTTTTGTTTCAATTTTATTTTATTTGTTTAGAATAATATTTTGGCAGGTTAAAATCATTGGTTTCGCATTTTACGACTATTTTGAGTGCGAGTAGTTCAAGATTGAAAAGGAACGGTTCATCTAATGTCACCTGCACCATCCTACAACGAAAGGACTATACTTGAGTATCTTGAGGTCACAATAATATGTCAACAATTAGTATTTTCCGCTACATACAACTTAATGTCCTTAACACAAAAAATTCTCAAGCAAAATTTTATGATTTTTGTACCATTTCAAATAAAATAATTACTTAGATTTCAATTCAAATCAAGAATCATTTTATTAGTATAAACGACCAAGTCACTGAAAATATAAAAAGCCATATTATCAATCGAAGGCAACCGCGTAGCTGTCGTAGCTCGTAGCCCCTCTCGTAGCGGTCGACTATCGGCCCTTGAAAAGAGTTCAACGAGAATTTGAGGAATGTGTGACCGTTTTGTTGATTGAATGAATGAAGTAGTTTTGTACGCGACTGATACAGAAGGAAGGTAACGATATTTTGCGCATGTGGTGTAACGTGAATAAATAAAATAAGGAATTAGTACGTAAGAAGTCTGAAAGCGGTGTCGGTGACTGAAAATTTGTGTGGTAATCAGTTATTGTGGTATGGGCATGGGCAACCAAGGTTATGTTGAATGTTCATGTAACACCCACTCCTATCCAGATCGGAGACACGTTACTACACTCGAAGTTGTGGACGATTATGTCTACCTGGGACAAACGGTCCAGTTGGGTAGATCTAACTTCGAGAAAGAGGTCAATCGTCGAATCCGACTCGGCTGGGCAGCGTTCGGGAAGTTGCGCGGTATCTTCTCGTCCAACTTACCCCAGTGTCTCAAGACGAAAGTCTATGACCAGTGTGTGTTGCCAGTGATTACATACGGGACCGAAACGTGGTCGCTCACAATGGGCCTCATCAGAAGGCTCACCTAAGTCACCCAAAGGGCAATGGAGAGGGCTATGCTCGGAGTTTCCTTGCGTGATCGAATCAGAAACGAGGACATCCGCTTGAGAACCAAGGTTACCGACGTAGCCCGAAGAATCGCCAGACTTAAGTGGCAATGAGCAGGGCACATTGCTCGCAGAACGGATGGCCGATGGGGCCGAAAAGTTCTGGAATGGCGACTGCGAACCGGAAGACGTTGCGTTGGAAGGCCTCCCACTAGGTGGACCGACGACCTGGTCAAGGTTGCAGGAACCCGCTGGATGAGAGACGCACGGGACCGGTCAATGTGGCGACACCTGGGGGAGGCCTATGTCCAGCAGTGGACGTCTTTTGGCTGAAATGATGTTATGGGCATGTGATGCGGAGGAATGAGGAAAATGTTGATATGAATGAAAATGGCTTTAAGAGTAGAGGAAGTCTAAAGAAACGATGGATGGACTGTATGAAGGATGATATGGCTAGAAAGGACGTGACTGTTGAGATGACGAGAAATAGGGAAGTATGGAAGAAGAAGACATGTTGCGCCGACCCTAAATGAATTGGAATATGGGCAGGAGAATGATGATGATCCCAAAGAGGCATATAGATAGGTATCTCAAATAAAATAAGAAAAATAAAATATTTACTTAAGGAAATATGAGAATGAATTTTTCAAATGCACAATTGTTTGCCCTCATTTTGACCATTTCCATAAATTGAGCATTTTTTTTAAATGTGACAACACCACCTTTGCATTGGTGTGTGAGTTTATCAATTGTTTGTTTATGACATTACTCCCGAGAAGCGACTGAAATGCCGCTGCCTGTTCCATGTCTGTTTCTTTGATTCCTCGTAACCTCCTAAATAGCACCGCTGCTCTCAAAAGCGGCGCTATTTAGGAGGTTACGAGGAAGTGAAGGAAAACATCGTGAGGAAACCGGAATGTGCTAGCACTAAAGAAATACTAGTGACATTTAGCAACCAGCACGGGCCTGCATGGTGGTGGATTATAGCCCATTCCCTCTCCTAGATAGGAAGCCTGTGTCCCAGCAGTGGGAACATTATAGGCTGATGATGATGATAACGTAGGCCATACATATTTGTTCCAATGGCATAATCGAACCAAATGCTATGGTGAATGCTGAACTGTGGTGGCATCCACCAGCCCAACCCAGTGACAGCCGAACTCATTGTTTAACAAATATTGCCGAATAGAAAGTACCGACCCAGACTTGTGAGTAGATGTGAGAAGATATTTTAAGAAACTACCTACTCAAAGTAGAATTTAAGAATTCCCAGAATCGTGAAATATATCACTGCTTTCTCTCAACCTAATTAACAGTATTTTCTTTACTTCATTATACAAACTATCTACTTTCAAGTCTCCTTTCTTCGTTCCTGCTTGTTTGCACAAAGCCTTCGGCGGCAGTCACGCGACACCGCGCGCCGGTGTCCGTTACCAATTACCGGCGCGAGGGGGCGCTGCGCTGCTGTCACCACTACTTGTACCTACGTAGCAGCTGTTTGTCGCGGCAGGCGATCGGGTAAACAGAAGGTATCTTTCTTCCATTAATTTAACGGTGATTAGAAATTGTTATGGTTCCTTGTTTGTTTGAATCTTATTAATTATGTAGTTTTAATTTAGGTTTAATTTATTCAATCCTAACGATTTAACAAATTACGTTACACCTGTTTTCCACGACATAAAAATACAGGTAGATCTATCGCTTATTACGTAATTTTTAAGATTCATAGAGAAGCAGAGCGTGTTGCCATTAAACGGGCACAAATTATAAGACTCCAGGCTGCTGCGGATTAAATAATCCCGCATCCTTTTGCCCAACTCTGACTCCAGCCTAGCCCTTTTTGCACAAAATTAGCACTAAACCAATACACAGAATACATAATAGTACTACGTACAGAAGGGACACTCCCTTCCCCGCGCTCATATTAAATAACGCACCTCACCCCGCACTTCGAGGTAGTCGTCGCCGACTCTTGAGCAATGGCTTGCGCTCGTATTGTAAGAACCGCAGCGCTGCACGATTGACACGAATTCCGAATTTGTATTTAAATAAACTGCTTTGTAAGAATAACCGTTTATTTAGGGATAACTCATTTAAACAAAAATATTTTCGTGTAAGCAATAATTAGACAATATTTACCTTATTTTGTCATTATTAATTTAATAAATAAATATCTTTTACATAATCATTCATCATCATTCATCATTTCAGCCGAAAGACGTCCACTGCTGGACATAGGCCTCCCCTAAGTGTATTTTTTGCTTAGGGGGGGTTTGCCATAATCGCCACGCTTGGCAGGCGGGTTGGCGATCGCAGTACGGTCGATACAAAAAGCACAGAGAACGCTGCTGCCCATTCTCTGGTACATCCCTTAGTCGCCTCTTACGACACCCACGGGAAGATATGGGATGGTGCTATTCTTTGCGTCCGACACCATACGGAACTACTACTAATAAGTTCTATCATTATATAATTTTTATTTCAATATGAACCAGAATATACAAATAAATATTTAAACGCCCGCTGCTCGTACAAGGTCACTTCATAATAATGTGCGTGCGTTTGGGCAGCGCCACCGCCGCCCGAAGTCGTTCGGTTTTCGCGACGCAGACCGTTGCACTTTCCGCGCCATTTTTTAGGCTACGACAACCCTACTAGAGTTTACGCACACATTTGCACGTGCACGTCGTGCACAAACGTTATTTGTTTATGTAGTAGTAATAGGTAATTATTTTGCGGGCGTTGTATGGAGTGTCCGAGGTGTGCCAATACACTAACGAGGACAACCCTGAATCCCTATTTATTTTCGTATTATTTATTTTCCCTCAGTTAAACTGAAGCTAGAAACAAGACGGTGTACTGTAAGCAGCGCGGTGCGGTGCATCCTCGCGGCGGTAAATCCGGCGCGGCGACGTAACGACGGTGTCTGGGCTTGTCTGGTCTACCGTCCGTCTTACGACGGACTACCGTCCGTCGTAAGACCAGACAAGGGTAGCGCAGCCAGACGAGGGAGGGGGAGAGGACATTTACTGTTTAATTGCAGGCCATCTGTGAGAATAACGGGGCAAACTTGAATCGTAAGGAACTAGTCGGAAAATCAAATTCTTGAGTCGGATTCTGTAAGCTTAAGGATGAGCCTGATTTTGTCAGTTATGTGGCAGGTTTGCCTTTCTTCTTGAACTCCCTTGTAAATAATAATAATAAAATAAAATATTAATCGAAATATAATCTTAACCAACTGCTCATAATTTAGGATAACGTTTTTACTTTTCTTACTAAGTCACAAAAAACACGGGTAAGATAACACAAAGAAAGCTCTCCTGTAAAATCCTCCATCTCATTCCTTAACGACTTACTCCATGATATCAACAGCAATACATTTAAAGCCCTTCTTCCTGCACTGTCTGTTTGTGTTGAGTGATGACCCGCCGTCTCGCCGCCGTCCCGCAACCGTCCCGCCACCGTCCCGCCGTCCCGCCACCGTCCCGCCGTCCCGCTGGATTAACAAATAAATGGCGGCCCCCAGCGCACTCGCGCTCGCGACACAATAATGTACCTCCACATTACCTATGACACGGGTATATTGCTCACTTTTCCAACAGGGCTGCCTACTGCTTACACAAAGAAAGTTTAATATAACTTACTTTTCACTTTTAGAAACAACGTCGTAAAGTTTTTTGAACAGTAACATAATTTTAAAGCATAGAATTTACATGACAAAATCACATTTCTAATCTCCGAAGGGTTAGGCAGAGGTATTATTACATACACACACATTTCACTAGTTATATTAAAGTCCCATATAATAGGAGGCGAGCCTATTGCCTGAACCAAGCACAGATGTAGGCTAATGGCGAGAAAATTCCGATTGAAAAAAACCCAATACAATAACGCTTTGCAAGTCCGGGAATCGAACCAATCAGGCATTTATTAGCAGATCAATCAATCAATCATTTATTTAGTCAATTATATGTTGCAAAATCAACACCGAGGAACAATAATTAGAGTTGACAATTTAGAATAACGCCATCTATCATCGTTTGTTGGAAACGTCAAGCAGTATGCTTGGGTCAGGTCGATACAGATCGTGGCAGGTCTGGTTTGACAGCTGTCAGTTGTCAGTGGTCGGTTGACGTTGACATTGGACGCATTTGACTTGAGGGACGGGACTTTTGGTGAGACACGAGTGCGAACGGTTGTTCCGCCCGCCTGTATCGAACTTACTGCGTTTCCGTACTTTAATCCATTTCCATCGGCTTGATCGTTTGAGATTTTGTTATTTTGTTATCGGAAGTAAATAAATAGGCGGTTGTAATCAGTGTTGAGACTATTATTTCGTACCTCCGCCATGCCGAACTTGGACTCTGACAACGATGTACCCGAAATAGTTGAACTACCTTCGTTATATATGTATTTACAGATAGAGCAGAGAAGAATTTGACATGTTTCACACCCAAAGCTTATATCAAACCAACTTAGTTTTCCACTTGGCCATGAGCTATACGCTCGTTTTGGGAACGCAAACATGCTAGCACGCTACGAGTCACCGCGATGAGACTTGTTAAACGACTGCAAAAATATAAACACGCGCGTGTCGTTTGACAGTCACGTCGTGAGTCCCAGTGTCCGGTATCGTTATCAGGATAGTTTGCACTTTTGATTTTTAAACCTAGTTCTCATGGTAAGTGAGTGTTTTAGTTACATTCGTATGAACGCAGCCCTGTGTTATGACAGTGAGAGTATATTGGCCACATGGAGGCGTTTAATTCGGCTAATGGCGGCGCGGGAGGCGACGCTCATTTGTTCACCAGCTATTACACAAATTGTGCGACGGAGGTCAGACTTGGCTTGAGGTTAGGACTCGATTTAGTAGCTGAGATAAGACGCAGCTGAGACAATTTACTACTTTGAATTTTTTTTTAATATTATTTAGTCACGACTTAACTCTGTAGGTACATTGTTTTCAAAAGTAAAAATAAATTTTGATATTGAACTTAGTTCTGTTGATTTCTAATTAATTCTAAATGTGGTGGAATAATTCAGTAAAATCAGTCCTATAATAATATACAAGACTTCCAAAACGTTTGCTTAGAACTGATGTCGGTTGGTACATTTCGCAGAAACCACCGTTTGGCACTGACACTTTATCGTTGAATCAATCATTTTCACTACATTTTTTGCGGCAAACGGTCAAATCTGTTGTTTTCCTGGTAATATTATAATAAAGAGCCCAATCCGTCAAAGTAATAGCACCGCGACATATGACCCGCTAACTCGACGCGCGATTGACGCGCGGCAGTTAGCACGATTGTGTCCCCTCCCTAGTCGGTCACAACACTGGCTATGACGTCACGCGGTGGGACTACATGATACGCACGATATTAAGTGCTCAGTAAAAATAACTGTGATGAAAGTTTGGTTTGTTTATTTTTGTGAATAACTTGTTTGTTATTTCTTTTCTTTATTTTTTTACAAGGAATACTCCGTAGCATATTATTCAGTAGCACTCCAGGCAACCTGGGATTGTTTATGGTTTAATATTAATTAATAGGATCACTCCCTATTAATGGGATATAATCATACTCAACTCGCAAAATTAGCGAGTTTAACTCATAAAATTTAGCTGCACTGAAAAAAGGCATTATAATGGTCAGTTCGTTATATAATGTTGTGAATATCTTTTTGAGCATAGTACAACCTCAATGTGTTGTAATAGACAATAGAACACACGTGTGACTCAACTTTTCCTGTTTAACATGTAGTTAATATCTTGTACTACTCGTACACCTTGCCTTCTCCTGCGTGTCACGTAGTCGCGACGTGTCTCTCGCTACGACTTAAATAATGTTAACAAAAGGATACAAAGGGTCTATTAATCCACCCTACACTACAGACTACAGAGGAGGCATTCAATATTTCACGTTGACTATAAAATTGAATAATATTTCATGGTGACTGCCGCGTATTTGCTCGCGACGGGATGATATCCTAAAAGGTTCCACAAGGAGGTCGCGCCGGCGGGGGCGCGGTGTGCAGGCCGCGGGGGAGGCGGGGAGGGGGGGGGGGTACAGGTGACGCGAGGGGGGTGCAAATGTGCATCTCACGAGATGAGCCGCTTGAATATGCCTCAGTTATGCAAGGTGCTCGCTGGTTCACTAGTGTGGAGGTGGCTCTTGTGAAACTTTGAGTACTCTAAATGTGTTTTTTTTTTCGAGGAATGTCAAAACTGACAGTAATAGTATATACAGATTGTCGAGGGCACATGGACCATCTTAAAGTTATATTAAAAAAAAAAATGCTTTAAATTGATCACGATCATCATCTGCCTAGCCTTTTCCCAACTATGTTGGGGTCAGCTTCCAGTCTAACTGGATGCAGCTGAATACCAGTATTTTACATGGAGCGACTGCCTATCTGACCTCCACAACCCAGTTTATACTGGGTAATACGATACCCTTTGGTAAGACTGGTTGTCAGATTTCCAGGTCACTGACTACCTGTAACGACTGCCAAAGATCTATATATGACAGACGGGACCAACTGCTTAACGTGCTTTCCGAGGCACGGAGAAAACTCGGTATGAAATGGGCGGTCACCCATCCACAGACCGTTTGTCGGGGACGGCCACGTTTTCTTTTCCCTTTCTTTTCCCTTGGGGATTCCAGTCCAAAGCTTGTTTGGGTATGTGGTCGGGATCCCTTCGGAGCGTGTGGCCAATTCATCTCCATTTGCGACGCTTGATCTGGTGGTCGATCGGGCTCTCGTGGCATTTCTCCAACAGCTCCACGTTGGAGATAGTCTCGTCTCGGGCCAGTAGATTCCGAGAATGCGACGGAGACAGCGGTTGACGAACACTTGGATTTGGCGTGAGATGATCTTGGTGACCTTCCACGTTTCGCACCCGTAAAGCAGCACGGATTTGACATTGGACCCGAATATCTTTAGTTTAATTCTTCGGGTCAGCTTTCGCGACTGCCATACAGGTCTCAGCTGCGCGAAGGTAGCTCGGGCTTTGGCGATTCGTGAAGCGATGTCCTCTTCACTGCCTCCAGACTGGGATTCTCCCCTGCTAAATCATCCACGATGACGATCAGGGGGAAATTCCAGCGGCCCCCCACTGTCAAGCTCGCCGGGGATTCGGTCAGGAGTGTCACCTCGACGATGGTTCTGGGGGTGGTACTCGATGCGGGTTTGTCCTTCGCGCTGCATGCGACGTCGATAGGGGAACGTGCGGCCAAATGCTTCGGAAAGGTGTCGGCATCTTCCTGGGGCATCCGATATCCCGGACTGCGCGTCCTCTACAGGGGCACTTTCGTAGCCACGGTGACGTATGCGGCTGCTTGTTGGTACAAAAGAGCGGCACTCCACGTTGTTCGCAGCGCGTTGCTCAGGTGCCAGAGGCCAAGCCTGATACTGCTGACGAAGGCGTACAGGTCTACCAGTACGGCTGCGCTGGCAGTGTTAGGTGGTGTCCTCCCGGCGGACCTAGAGGTGACTCGTGCTGGGCGGTTCGATGAGGAGCGCCAGGCCGCGGCCGAGGCACAGGTAGAGCTGGGCTTGCGGCGGCGCGTGCTGGCCCAGCGTAAAACTGAGATCTGGAATGAGACGATGGATGCGTGGCAGAGTAGATGGGAGAATGAAGAGAAAGGACGGGAGCTGTTCCGTTTTTTCCCGGACGTGCGGGATCGCCTCAAGTCGCGTTGGGTTGAGCCAGACCACCAGCTGTCCCAGATTCTCACGGGACACGGGTGCTTCAGGAAAAGGCTGCATGATATGGCGCTATGCGAGGACAGTATGTGCGAATGTGGTATGGAAGAGGAAGACCTGCATCACGCTCTGTGGGTCTGTCCCCTGTATGCTGAGGCTAGGTGCGAGATGATGAATGGGATAAGTCGCACGGAGGCCGGTCCGATCTACTACTGCGATCTCGTGAGTTCACCGGCGAACTTTGCGGGGCTACGCGGATTTGCGCACAAGTGGCACGCCGCTCGGAGAAAAGCAGAACTGGAGCAGAGAGAGCTCATTTTAGAAACTGGAGTGGTCAGGCAGCGAAGTACAACAGCTGTACCTGTACCGTCAAGCCCTAATTAGGGAGAGTTGCAAGGGACACACATGGCAAATTTGTAAGGGTCAAGAAGCGCCTGCGGACTGAAAAGAATGCCAAGTGAGCTATGTCCGCAGCCGCCCCACGTTTCGGCCCGCATAACGCATGCGTTGGAAGGGCCATGGGAAGGTTGGAGGGAGTGCCCCCAGTCTCTGTCACGACGCTCCCGAGGTAAGTAAATTGGTGGACACGTGCCACCGCCTCTGTGTCAATCAGCAAATGTGAGTGGTTCTTCACACCAGATCTTATCTCCTGGGTCTTCCTTATATTTATTTTAAGCCCCGTTTCCGCTGCTACTTGACGAAGCTCGTTCAATTTTGCTTTCATGTCGGCGTGGGTATGACTCAGCAGGCATAGGTCATCGGCGTAGTCCAAGTCTTCCAAGACATTAGACAATCCCCACTCTATGCCGCGTCGCCTGTTCTCAGTGATGCGAAGCATAATTCCGTCAAGAACGACCAAGAAGAGGAGCGGTGACAGGAGGCAGCCCTGCCGCACACCCGCGTGTACTGCTACATCATCCGAGATGAGGCCGTCATGTGTTACCTTGCAAGAATACCTCCTGTAAATACTCTCTAACAAACGGACGATTTTCGCCGGCACTCCAATATCCAGTAAACGGGTCCAGATGCTAGACCACTTCAGCGTATCAAAGAACTCTGGTTACCTTTGATACTTGAGGGTACTTAGAAATATTTTGTTTACATTATCGCTCAATATATTGTTGTGCCTAACAAAAATGTTATGATTCTGAGCGCTCTGCACCAGACTGTTAAAATTGGTGCAGGAGAAAAGACTGGAATTTTATAATGCAACAAAATTTGGTGTCGATATTTTGGACTAAATAGCACGAATATATTCCGTGAGAGCTGGTACTCGTAGATAGCCCATGCACATAATATATTTTATAATATTTTAGATATTATAAAATATCCTTTAATACACCTAACAATAATTTGATATCACGGTCAATGGATATCCCACAGGGATATCCTAACGTCAATATGACGATCTTGGTCTTTCTAAGTAGGGCACGAATACCGGTCTTTTTAGTGTTAAATATATTATTAGTGAAACTGAAAATAAATTCGTTATCTGTAAAGCTTATGCCACATTTGTTAGTCAGTCAAGCAAGCCAGGTGTGTGAGTGGCGTGTCTCGCGAGAGGCGACGTTTCGTTGCTACGGCGCTACGGCGTAGTGGTGCTACGAGCTACACCACCGCGGTGCTACGAGCTACGCGCTACAAGCCAGAGGTCGAGCCATTTGTTGCTATTGTGTGCTTATGTGAATGTTTTAATATATTATATGCTTCTCTAATATATATGTATGGAAATATCTTATAAAGTGTAATAGAGCCGAGGGGAATAGAAATAACTCATTGTGAGACGGTTTTCAAAAACATTTTCTTTTTCAAACGTGTTTTGCAAAGTGAGAAATGTGAACGTAAGATATTGTTGAACATTATTTATTTGTGAAGTATTGTACTTGCATCGAATGTATTATGATCATAATTCAAAACATTTGTGTACTTGTACTGAAAGAACTTGCAAAATACAATATTAACCTAGTAGTTCAAATGTTTATTCTGAAACAATCGTTTGTTTTGTTTTATTTTCTATAGTAAATAAATAGAATTATTATGAAATAATAATTGTTTTTGATTTAACTTAACAAATGAAAAGTTTTATTTTGTAAAACATGTTAGTAGTTTGTGTAAAGTATTCCAGGACTCACCGCGACGCGACTTGCAGCGTGACGGTATCGGAATTAGTGACGGAAAACGCAAAAAAAGTCCGCGACAGCATATGTCTATCAGCGACGGATAACTCACAATAACTACTTTTACTTTTAAAATTTTAGTTGTAAATAATGAATTTTTGCGAAGCTTATTTAACCCATATGGTATTAATCTATATCTAAATAAATGTGTTTGTCAGAACGGAAATTTAATATAAAATAAAATATAATAAATAACTTTTATTTTATAATATAAAATATTTGTGCTTTTTACTCTATATAGTTTAAACAAATATCTTAGAAGATATCGCAATAGAAAAATATCCGCGCGACAAAAAGTTTCACTTCTACTATGTGTCGCAGCACACATTTCGAGTTTTTTTTTTCAGTACAGCTAAGGCTTCTCACTACTCACGTAAAATCTCACGTTAAAGTCAAAATAGTAAAATTTTTCAATTATCAAACACTTTAACACTAGCCTCCGTTCTTTATCTAAACAAAGAAATACCTCATGTCAAGTAGATATTATTATCAGCTCGCACACCGTGATGCAGAGCCTGCATCCCACCCGCGTTATCTCCCGACATCAATTACACCTCTAATCCGCTGCAGCGCTGCACGCGGCCGCTGCACGCTGCGGCCAGCCCCTGACAGAGACGGATACCGTACCGCTGAAGTGGGAACAAGCGGACCAAGCCCTACTTTATTAAATCTTACACTTCGACTAGCTTTTTTCCGCGGCTTCGCCCGAGTGGATGTTGAAAAATATCCCAACAAATTCATTTCATCTCCTTTTTAACTCCCTTAGGGGTTGAATTTCGAAAAAAAATATACTCTAAAACCTTCCTCCAAAACTACTCTATATATTGGTGAAAAGGGTATAAAAATCGGTGCAGTAATGTTTGAGACACACAGATAGACGCTGCGGAGGACTTTGTTTTATAATAGATAGTGATGGTGTAGCAGTACATTAAGTGAAGCGGTGAAGTGTTCGTCTGTTGAGCCCAGCGGGTGAGCTTTATGCACTCACACTATAATGTTCAAGGAGATGATAAGTACAGCAGAGCTTAGAGGTGTCTGTTAGGGAAGGAAAAGATAAAAACAATAAATTGGTTGGAAAAAATAATCTAAATCTTGTCGTCCTTTGTTTGCTAAAAGGGAAACCAAAACATAACAAAGAAGAGACTTTGATAATATTGTAGAATACCCTAAACGGCTGGCGAAATTACTTCACAATAGTACTACAAGGACATTTAAAACATACAAAAAAAAAACAAAATAACGTTCGCTGTCGCTTGCAGGCACTTTCGCAGGAAAATGTTTAATTAGAGTCGGTAATAAATAACGCGGAGCTACTTCACATTCAACCTGTTAATGTACATTCATTGCGCTCCATATATCTGCGAGGTGCGCTTTAAACGCTAAACGAAATAAACTAGCCTCGCTGAAACTAACTGAGTTTTTGTAAAAACATTTGTTCATGGAGTGTTGTAAGAAAAACTGTGAACAGAAGGTTTACTTTGAAATCGTACGGCTGATTAAGTGTTAGCCCACTTTAAGACCCGTTCATGACCTCATGCAATATACGATTACGGGGCGTCGGCGCCGTGAGACACACGTGTTTCATTTGTTTCCTTCGCGTAACAACGCATCTTTGCGTCGTGTCGCACTCACTCGTAGCAGACTGTATTACGTTACTTCGAAGTTCGAAATACCGAAGTACGGTATACAGAAAGTTTGTGAGTCCGAATTACGTTAGTCAGAATGTACGCAATTTACAGCGTGTAACTAATAGGATTCGATCGCATTGAAGGGTGAGCTACAGACCATTAAACTGATACACTCTTTCCATCGTAATCACTAATAAAATAAAATCTTTGCCATACATTT
The DNA here is from genome assembly GCA_949775195.1 of Diarsia dahlii. Lineage (NCBI taxonomy): Eukaryota > Metazoa > Arthropoda > Insecta > Lepidoptera > Noctuidae > Diarsia > Diarsia dahlii. The sequence goes on along the minus strand of OX459194.1, from coordinate 23,933,267 downwards.
GGATCGAATAGACATTGAAATGAAGCATAAGGAAGCTGATAATTTTTTCATAGAGTACTCTTACCACACGAACTGACACTTCTGGGCTTTACTATTGTCGCCACCGGAGTTAACCCCACGTATGCGCGGCGGCACGCGCGGGCCACATCCGCGACTCGCGACGTCCGGCCGCGAGCGCCGTACCGGTCCGCGCCGGTTTGCTGCCGGTCCGACACCGGCGCGGCACCCGGCACAATGCCGCGCTAGCTAATGTTGAGCGCCACGACACAACGAGCAGACGAATACGCTAATTACTAACACTACAAATAAAACGGCTTGATGCCTGCTTTGTAATAATTGGCTTTGTGTATGTTTACCTTGTACTCTCTCGTATGAAACTGCTGTGTTTTGGCCTTTTGTTCTGAATGTTATATTGTTTTGTTGCTGTAAAGTGTATCGGGAAACAGCACAGAATGTCAAAACATGCTCAGTCTTGCGTTACTTGAAAGTGAATAAAATATATACGGGTCATAATTGAGAACAGTCAGATAAAAAGACATGTCTTCCGTAGTTCTGGTAAAAATAACGAGAGAAAAAATATTTTTCTACGCCACTTTTTATATTTCCTTGAAACAATAGTATTTTACAGCGCCCAAATTGATCCTCTGTTGGTAGTCGCAGAGGCGCGGAGTAGTGAGGACAAAGTGCACGTAATTTATGGGCCACGCGGGAAATTAGCGGCGCGCGCGCCCCGTGCGGTGGCGCGGTCGCGCCGACCCGCACCGACCCGCGCCGACCCGTACCGACCCGCACGACCCGCCGCCTGCGGGCGCCGCGCGCCGCCGGCACAATTAGTGACGATCGACGTTGAGGGTTATTAAATTCTTCCGTAGAGGATGGTCTAGATAAGTCGTTGATACCTATGATGTCCTGCTTTAGTTTATGTTTTCTTTTATAGCTTAGTCTACTAAGTATGACCAAGTCTTTAGTGAATTTCTCAATATAGTCCAGACTTTGGGCTTGTGACCAGCATCAGGCTCGCCGGCTATTCCATCCACCTAATAAGACTGACTACATAAATGTAGGTGATCGGGTTAACTACATTACGTTTAGTTCACAACGAATTCATCATTAGTCTCATTACCTAATGAATGGCTCGCGTGAGGTCGGCCGGGCGGGCTCAGACCGCGGCACGCGAATCCGAGACAGAATCAAATTAATTTCAACACTAATTCATTATTAATTTATCCATACAATACCTCTGTCTGTTACCCTTTTTACGCAGTGATCATTTCATCATCATCATCATCATTTCAGCCAAAAGACGTCCACTGCTGGACATAGGCCTCCCCCAGGCGTCGCCACATTGACCGGTCCCGTGCGTCTCTCATCCAGCGGGTTCCTGCAACCTTGACCAGGTCATCGGTCCACCTAGTGGGAGGCCTTCCAACGCAACGTCTTCCGGTTCGCGGTCGCCATTCCAGAACTTTTCGGCCCCATCGGCCATCCGTTCTACGAGCAATGTGCTCTGCCCATTGCCACTTAAGTCTGGCGATTCTTCGGGCTACGTCGGTAACCTTGGTTCTCATGCGGATGTCCTCATTTCTGATTCGATCACGCAAGGAAACTCCGAGCATAGCCCTCTCCATTGCCCTTTGGGTGACTTTGAGCTTTCTGATAAGGCCCATTGTGAGCGACCACGTTTCGGTCCCGTATGTAATCACTGGCAACACACACTGGTCATAGACTTTCGTCTTGAGACACTGGGGTAAGTTGGACGAGAAGACACTGCGCAGCTTCCCGAACGCTGCCCAGCCGAGTCGGATTCGACGATTGACCTCTTTCTCGAAGTTGGATCTACCCAACTGGACCGTTTGTCCCAGGTAGACATAATCGTCCACAACTTCGAGCGTAGAATCATTTGGCAGAGATTTATCTTATGAGAGTATTTTTACGAATGTTCGTGAACTGTAAATGCGATCCCGAGACTGCATAGTTCCCTGCCATTGTTCTTTGGCACTGTGACCTGGGTTAAGTCATAGACGAGTTTCTATTCCGGTAGGGAGAGGAGGGAGATGGCTAAATGCCTGCCTCAAGCACTGGTGTAGGATTCTCACATTGACTCGTAATACTAAATAGTCATACATGAACTATTTAGTGTTTAATCATTTCCTAGAACTTGGAAATCTGTTCCACGACAAGAAATGGCACTACACAAAATAAAATTGGATATCGGCTACGCTGCTACGATAACGGCTACGTGGCTACGATAACGGCTACGGTGCTACAATAACGGCTACGTGCTGGCTACGATAACGGCTACGCTGCTACGATAACGGCTACGATGTTACGATAACGTCTACGTTGCTACGATAGCGGCTACGCTGCTACGATAACGGCTACGCTGCTACGTGGTTACGATAACGGCTACGTTGCTACTTTAACGGCTACGCTGCTACGATAACGGCTACGCTGCTACATCGCAGCGGCTAAGCTACTACATAGTAACGGCTACGTTGTAACAGGTAAGATAATACCTCGTAACGGTTATGCGGCTACGATGTATCAGCTACGCGGCTACGCTGCTACGACGCGACGTCTACGCTGCTATGTTATGACGGGTGCACTATTTTTTAATTAATTCAAACGTGGTTTAATAATAATTGCCACTCGGGTCGATCTTCAGGTTTAGCCGGGCTTGCCTAGGTTGGTCTGTTTGTTACATACCGAGTTTCCTCCGTGTCTCGGAAATCACGTTAAGCTGTTGGTCTCGGTTGCCATATATAATATAGATCTTTGGCAGTCGTTACATGTAGTCAGTGACCCGAAAGTCTTAGACTTTTAGGTCACTGACTTACCAAAGGGTATCGTATTACCCAGTGTTAACTGGGTTGCAGTGGCAAAGCGGCAGTTAAGGGAAAGGCGAAGAAACACAATATTATTTTTTGTTGTGCTCGTACACTCGATCTGTTCTGTTGCTTTCTTTGGTGACATGAAAAGTGTTGGCTTTTTGTAAAATTTTTGGAATATTCGACACGGGTGTAAATTTCGTGGTTGGAGTCGCTGATAGTGAAAATGAAAAAACCAGAAAAAAAGACCTTTTTAATCTATTGCATAGATTCTATCGCGGGCCTTGAGCGTGAAGAGCGAATCCAGAATTTCTCTAACGAAAATATTAAGATTTAAGATTCAGTACTCAACCAGGTTGCTATGGTTACGGAAAATAACAAGGTTGTCAACTGAGGTTGTCAAATTAAATAATTGTTTGTCTCTTTGCTTTCTCCTTCTAAAATATTCTTACTCGTATAATTTGTGTACAAAGTGTTTTAAATATGAATAAACAAAGTGCATTTAGTAATGAAGAAAGTCACGAAAAAATAGTGAAAGAAAATGAGTGAGGAGTGAGTACTCTATATACATTCATTTTATTATTAGTACGCATCTATCATAAGTTTTATTGGTTTTTGCATTCCTATTCTGCGAATCGGTCTAAAACGATTCGTTTTCTTATAAAATATCTAAAATAAAATAAATAATTTTCATATTTTTCAATGTTATGACACTTACTGCTGTCAATACTTTTTCTTTTAAATTTTCTGTCATAGAGTTTCTTACCAGCTTAGTCTATGAAGGTTAGTTTTGATTTATATAATGTACATCGCGCGAAATTCGAAGATCAAACTCTTAATATCGTTATTTTTGTTCAAATTTTTTGAATGAATAATTATTTTGGTGTGTAATTACACTATTAATACCTAATTATTTATACCTAATATTGCATAAGTTGATAAAAAATGCTATGCAATAGATTTACCGCGGCAGTCTCCGAGTGCCACACGTTTTTATTTTCATCGGCTTTCCCTTACATATTATATTTCACGCGTCCCCACTGCTAGGTACAATGTTTATATACATTGCAAAGGCAGTCATTCAAACTGTATTTAGCCATCTCCATTCCATGGGATGATCCCATGGTTTCCGGTTTTTAACACGGACGAAGACGCGGATAAATCGTAGTATTATTTTAAATTAATATCTAGATGCTAAGTTTATTTTAGTTTCGTTTAAAATGATTAATAGCGAATGGAAGCGGAAAGCAGGTCACCAGAACATCTACCGACTACTTTTTTAATTACCTTGATAGTTACAGTACTAAGCAGGTTTATTCTTTTCAACGTTCAATATTGTCGGATTTTCACAAGGATTTTACGCAGACATATAAAGTTGAATTTGATTGTTTCTATACGGTATACATCGTAATTTATCAGAAATCAGTCATACCGCTCCACCTGCTAGACAATAGGCATGTTCTCGGTGACAGAAATCTGGTTGTTATGCCCTCGTGGTGGAGGGCACGGTGCGGATTTGTACTGGTACTCTCATGGTGTGTTCTTTCACCATTTTGGAAGCATAGATGAAGAAATAAATGTATTTATTTTGTTTTTGTTTTTTAAACCAACTTGAATCACACAAAGAACTTATAGGTCAGTTAACATGGAAAAATACTTTATAATTATTTTCATATTACTGGGCTACTATACTTAAGTCGTAGAAAATATTTTTTTATAGTAGGTCGTAGTCAAAAATTACTTTTAAATAACTATAACAGAAAGTGCAAGATTATCTGGAGAGATAGCCGTCAGAAGCTGTTTCCACAAAGCGCTCCTAAATTTAAAAAAGCAAACATCTTTCACAGAAACAATAGTAGTGCACGGTACAAGTCAAAATCCGCGGGCGCGTGCTTCAGATTCCACAATAGCAAACGCGCCGGGAAAATACATCGGGATCCCGTCGCAATCCCGGGCAGCCCGGGATTCCTGGCGCGCTTCACCCAACGCTGCAATACACCCAATGAATTGCTGATTGTGCTCTTACTGTATTTAGTGGTTTATTAAGCAGTAGCTACAGCTCTCGGTTCGAATCAAAACGTTGCGGCGCGCGCACTTTGTTACAAGTTACTGCCGTTTATTGTTTTCTGGTTCTAGGTGTCGAATGAATTTTTATTGTTTTGCAATGTAATAAAAATAAGTATATTGGAAAATTCTATACAATTGATTAGTATTCCCAATAAAGACAGTGACAATATTGATGATTTATAAATGCATTCATTAACATACTAGACCAGAATAAATACGTTTCAATCAGTAGATGAAATTGAGCACTTATTACAAATTCATAGTAATAATAATAATATTCCACAACTATCACACAACGCCATCTAGTCCCAAGCTAAGCAGAGCTTGTGTTATGGGTACTAGACAACTGATAAACATACTTATATATTTCTAAATACATACATATTATAGATAAATTACACCCAGACACAGAACAAATGATCGTGCTCATCACACAAACATTTGTCCTGGGTGGGAATCGAACCCACGACCTCCGGCATAGCAGTTAGGGTCACTAACCACTAGACCAACAGGCCAGTCATTATATTTACATCTACAAATCAACTTACATTCGGCAATAAACCAAAAAACAAAAGCCACTAAAAATAAATCGAGCAATTTGTTCAGCAATCCAAAACTACGTGATTGGATACGAACCTCGATCGGTTGATATCGGGCAATTTTTTGTAATGTGTATGTGGCCGGCCGGCGATATATTACGTTGCGTTTGTTAAAGGCAAGCAGGTTGGACAGCGGCGTCGGGAAAAGATATTAGTTTTCAATATTTAATAAAGCAGTGGATCCCGGGCTGTGTCCCTTGTCCCGGGCCGCTGACGGGCGCCGTCGCAGCACTAACCCGCGTTGTTTACGTACAGGTGTTGTTGCTATGTAAACTTCTGACCGACTTTATTGTTGCTGAATTGTTTATATTGGTGGCGCATAACAACTTCTTTTTTATATGGTGTAGTCTAAACTTAAACTCTGCCAAACTGGTTAAATCATATACGGTTATTAGTATATTACTAAATCACCCAATGGGCATTTTGCCGTTTCTACTTTCTGTCTAACAATGCTAAAATGAAACATAAAAGAAACGTCGTAAACTAATTGTGTGTAAACCAATATTTTATATCGCCAGGCTTCAATGTCGATATTATATCTTTTGAATCTGTTAATATCAGTCTGATCAAAATTAAATAAATATTATCAGAGCACTCACTTGCTTGATACGGTGCCGATTGTGCGATCCAATTTAAAATGGTAATGTGGAAATGAGAAAGAAAACAAGTTTTCAATGTTGAACCGAAATATTTATATTTTACTGAAACAAATTGTCATCTGTGGCAAGGTGATAAGTAAGCTACTAGATTTTAATTAAAATACAGGGTATATTATGCAACCACATTTCAACGTTGATGGTGGCGTTTGGTTCATCCTTGTATTTGACCTTACGTACCGTATACTGCTGAGTAAACCCGCAGAACAACCAGACCAATGCAACAGTTCCGAACTAGTATGAAGCATATGTCATGTTTAGGGTAAATACACGCAAGCGTACAATATATCCGAGACGTTCTCCGTACCCCCGTCCCCCCTGTCCCCCGTTGTATTCCCCGGAGGTTGAAGTACGAGCAGCGTACAGACGCAATATGCTCAGCATAGCAACTCTGTCAGGTATAAAAGTGCATACATACATGGCTTCTTACCGCTCCTTACTCGATGTTTTAACATTCCGATCCCGTCACACACAACTCCAACTTAACTCCGCGAATGTGTAATGCACTCTAAATACTTGACAAACTTTACATACTTCTGATCAACTCAATTATAAACCTTATTTCAGTGTGCTAAGAGTTGTATTGTCTGCATATATATGTTTGAAGGTGGTATTCGTAAGGTGAACGCCAGTTTTTCTCGCTGAGCGTACGAACGTGAATGTTTCAGGCATTTAGGTGTAGTTTTATATTGTTCTCTAACCTGCCATGTGAAGTCGTTGTACATAGTTGAGAGTTTCTCACTACTGAACGAACACTTCAGTGACTTTCAGATCTGATAGTAATGCTGCATATAACTGAACTAGGAACTTACTTATCTAAAAGCTGAATTGAATTTTAACGTCTGCAACGTGCCAGTTGAAAGCCATTGTTTTTTATTATTTACAAGAACGTTATAGATAAAGAGAAAAACCTTACTTAGAGCTGAATCGAAATCAAGATTAATTAATGTTAATCCAGGTATTCAGGCAAACTTTTTGCCCATATGAGAGTTTTGCATTCATCATCATTCATCATTGCATTGTGCAACCTAAATCGGTTTTCTATTGGATTAAGACTCGATGCTCACTGTTGCGCTCACAGTTTACCGGCCGACTCACTCACAAACGTTAATCTATCGTTGTTCACTTGGACTCTGATTATTTTGCTATGTGCAATGATGCAATTGCAGCGTAACATAACGGTTGCTGTCCACGAGTTATTTAGTTACACTGAATGTTACAGATTACTTATCTTACAGATCGGATAGTGGCTGTATACAGTTACCTCAAGTTTATCTGAAAACCGTGGCATGTACGCACGTGTTACGTGTCTGTATGTTCGTCACCATCGGCGTCTCTAAATATTATGACATTTGTCGGTGTCCCAGCGAGCGAGAGGAATGCCGCGCGATATTTACGTTCTCTTATTAGTTCTAGCTTTTTACTATTTGTTCGGAATTTTAAAACAGATAATTTATTTCTGCAATTAACTTAACTTGGTATTGAGTGTCCTCTCTTCCTGTCTGGTTAATCATTTGGTTTTTCAAGGTCGCGTCACACGCAGAACTTTTAGATAAGTATAGAGTTGAATAGCTAGGATTGTTCTATACAGAGTGTTAGGAATATCGAAGCGCAACCTGTGACCATGAATTCCACAAGCTGTTCCGTACATTTGACCGTGTGTTTGCACTTTTGTGTAAAACTTGTCCAAACAAAAAGCATGCAAGACACTCCGACTACTGTAGCAACAACTCTGTGTAACGTATGTCCAAGTGCCCGACGTCCGAACACCCGGACAGGCGGACACTCCACCTCATCCGCGGACAAATGGCGGCACATCTGACTCCACATACCAGGCATGATTAACTTCTCCCGCTAAGATGTCCAGCTAATAAAATAACGCTATTTCTTGTGTATATTATGTTTGCCTTAGTTTTTAGACTTTCTGGAAGTTAGGTGAGCTAAGTATCCATTTCAAAAGGTTGTTCACTTAGTTTTGCGTCAAAAGTAATTAAAATAAACAAGCTCAGCCTGTTTATTTGTTGGAATTAATATAATTTTAATCGAGAAAAAATGTCCAAGTATATATTTTTAGGTAAAGTAAATAGGTGTAGCTTGTAATTACAATAACACCTATTTATATTCACCCTTAACTAAACTTTACTAACGCCATGTGTTACAGAACAATAAATTCATCATCCTATAATGTTCCCACTGCAGGGACGCAGGCCTCCTCTCTAGGAGAAGGATGGGCTATAATCCACCACGCGGGCCCAGTGCGGGTAGGTAGATGTCACATGTCTTCGAATTTTTGGTTCTAAGACATGCCGGTTGCCTCACGATGTATTCCTTCACCGTTTTGAGAGCAGTGGTTATGAAATAATTTACACAAAGTAATGCGCCTGCCTGGGTTCGAACCTACTGTTCGTAAGTCGGGACCGACACCACTGGGCAACCGCTGCTCTCGATTAATAAGCAATAAATTAATTATAACTAACTAACTAATTGTAGTTGTATTTGTAAATTTCTCATTTTGATGATTTCTAATTTTGATCTACCTCTCGTCCTAGCCGCCGCAGGAGACGCTCCGGGCGTTGGGGGCCACGTGATGGCTTCGGGCCTGTGGACGGTGAGTAATGGGCTAGCTCGCCGTCTGGCCGTCTCATGACGGCAACAGATCGTGTCGATGGCGCGTTCGTGTTCCACGCGCGCCTCAAAGAGATGTCAGCAACATGGAAGGGGCCCGCAAGGGCCGACGCCCGTTGGGGCTGCGGATTATCGAAAGGCATAACGCGGCCTCGGCACAAGGGCGAAGAAGGAACATGGGTTGGTTTTTAGTCAGTAGAAGTCTGACACTCCCTTCCGCTCTGCCCAAGTGCGGGGGGGGGGGGGTTATTTGATGATTTTCCACCCACCAAAAAAAAAACGGTGCTCGCCTACATTCTAGCGTGTACTTAAATTCAAATATGACTGAAAGGTTTCACCCAATATTCACCGTGGAAGTGAACACTCTGTGCTTACATGCACGGCACAGCATTCATTGCGTCTATTCGTCTGTCGGTTAATGCCTAAAGAGAGCAGCACTCAGGGAGGATAACTCGGCTCCTCGACGAGACGCAACAACTCACGCTTTATGTCCTAGATAGCTAGACTGGACTTAATCTATGAAAGTTACGTACTGACAAATAAAATGTGTGTTACTATTTATGTGGTTTCTTCTCCTGAATCGTGGGTGCGTTTACAAACATACACAAGCCAAACACCCAGACCCGAAACAACTGTCTATTGACCACACAAATAAGGGATCGAACCCGCCACACGCAGCGCAGCAGTCCAATCGCTCCGCCACTGTGCCAAGCGTGCCGTTTTCAAATAATTATATTTAGTATAAATTGCTAAATAATGGTTCTTGGCTGCTCTCATTGTGATAAGTTTTACGTAGAAAAGAATCTAATAATAGGTACATACTTAGATTGTGCCGGAGTGTGCTGTGAAGACTTGCGTTCCTAGAAGTCGGAGGCAGTTAGTGAACACCCGACACGGTGCCTGATTATATACACACCTGAGATTGACTTGTGTAGGTATGTACACACGTGTATGACGTCACTGGTGTTGTTCTGGTAGATCTCAGTAGACAATCTACGCAGAATATGGAGAAATGCTTTAACGTTAGTATTCATTTGAAACAGTCGTGTTAAAACAAAGAATATCCTGTAGTATCCTGTAGTGTGTGTGTGTATACACATACCACACATAACATACTGTTTGTATTCGTGTTGAAGTGAAGTGATGTTCTGCGTTTGATTCTCAGTTCAAACTAAACTAGCACATAGTTGAATGCTTGATAAGTGCCGTAATGTTATCATCAGTAAAATCCGTACCACGAATATAAAAGCGAAAGTAACTTTGTTTTTAGCCGACTGCAGCGAAGCCCAAAAGGAGGGTTATTCGCTTTTATGGCTGAACGAATTTCGATTGGCACGCAGGTAGCCCAGAGACTGAATTAAAGTAATTATGTTATTACAGGATACTGTTTGTACATTTCTACAACTACGAAACTGCGGGCAAAAGCTAATGTCGAAATAAAACAATTCTTTCAGAGAATATATCGTATCTCTTACAATACATTGTATTTACAGAAAATATAAAATTAAATTACTCTTCCCACAAAGAGACCTTCGCCGTTAAATATAATTAAGTAAGTTAAACAATATATCGGCAGCGGTTATTGCATTCATTCTTTGTCCTTCATTTACTTCGGTCATTAATTCGCTCTCGTTAATTTCAACTGGCCTGGAAACGAATCTCATTTTGTGTGGCCGATATGAAGGTATGTATATTGCTGTATAACAGAATATTGTACGTATCACGTGAGCGCAGAGGAGGGTTCAGAGAAGGCTCACTATCCATCTGTCTGTACTAATACCTTTAGTCTTAACCCAGTTTTATTGAAGTTTTCGGTTTACCCAGTTGTGGAACTGTTCTTTTTAGTCCTCTGTCCTCATATTGGTACGAACTACATAAGTACAGATCATAGGCTGGTAGGACATTACAATTCAATTAGGAAGTTGGCTCCTGGGCTGAACTGGATTTTACTTGCCAAGATTAACCTTAGTAATCCTATTCCAGGAATAGAAAAGATTGACTTGATGTCAGACATGATATTATGAGACAAACATACATCTGGATGATCTTAATTAGGTACTCACGAAAGAGTCTCGATCTTGTCAGAAACGAGTCTTCTGCAGCTTCTCATGCTGCGAGCGAGTGGTCTCCGTATTATCGGGTGACGTCACACGTTCGCGTAATGATTAATGAGAAGTATCAGCGCCATCTCGTGGCGGCGCCGCGCAACTCCACGCGCCGCACTGCCGCACAAATGCAGGCGAGCATTTATCTCCCAAATGCACCGTTTAATTCACTACTGGACCGCTAACCGTGTTTAAACCCGATACACGCTCCGGTCACCCATCCCGCTCTAATGTCCTATGATAGAAAGGGACGGAATGATTGATAGGATTTAATGAGGTGCGGTGAAGTAACGAGGTGCTATGAATGATTGATTAGAGTATTGAGCAAGTTATACTGTTGTAGGTGGGGGGTAATTAGGTGTCCGGCTGAGCTACGGCTGAACGATGCACGGCGGAGCTACTTCTAATATTAGCGGATATGGAAATGTTTTGAGTGATTTCAGTTGATGTTGTTATAGGCAGGAGATGATTGGTTTTCCTGGTAATTTGCTTTGTGGTTCGAATTGCAATAGTATCTGCTGCGACCGCGGCACTAAGCTTTCAACACATTCCTATATCACCTATGTCTATCCTATCTATCTATATTCCTATGTCTTTTCCTATATCGTATTCTTACTTTTAATGCAATAAACTAGCATTAATTTTATTTACGAGTTAAAAGTTATTCGTTACTCAACAAAGAATACTTTTCAGCTTTAATCAACTTTCAGACTCATTACAATAAAAGTCCACGTTTGAAGTTGTTTGTTAGTTTAGGAGACACGATTGTGACATTGAGATTAGTTTAGAACTCTTTTAATTACGAGAATTGCCCTTTAGACCAGCATTTCAAAGTTGTATTTTATTAATATTCTTCTGATTTCTACCGAGAGGCGGGGGCTGGGAAATTTAATGCAACGTAGTATTATAATATTCTCTACTTATCTCTGTCAGGTAGAAAGAGAGAACAGTTCTGACATAACTAATGGCTCGGTCGGTAATCCACTGCGCTGTAATGTAGTTAGCATTGTATTTTATTGGCCACTGTAGGAAGTAAGTGCCTGCTATGAGTCGTTGTATTTATACACTGAATAAGAAAATATTATAAATTGTACTTTTCCAGAAACTGCTACAGAAAACAGCTGCTTTGAGCTGCTATTAAGAAATTTCAGAATTCATAAAATTCCAATGACACCCGGACACACGATAAATAGTTTAATTTCATAATAAATAATTATCAGGGAAATCAAATTTGATCTTCTCCTTCTTTTCGTGTGGTAACAACCTAAAGGGCCTCTGACAGGGTTTGACGACCGCCTTTTGGTGGCCGAAATTTGATTGAAACCGGTGGCACTATTGTTTTCAAAAACAGAAATCTGTTCATTAAAAACACTTGTATGCGAGGGCTTTTACAGAGGTATTGGTGTAATCGTCAGCTACGTAAGTGAGTTCGAGAGCACAATACGATGGATGCATCACGATGTATAGGCACTCCTCAATGAGTAGTGCCCTGCCCACTGCCACTAGTTTGTCAATTCATCGGGCTACTTCGGTAACCTTGGTTCTTTTGCATATAATTGTCTTCAAAAATTGTCCCCCTAAAAAAAATCAACAATTTAGCAAGAGGTGATGAAATCCCCTACAATTGTCGATTCAGGCAAAAAAACCTTGGACTAAATTCCTTACAAAAAACAAACCGCAAACAAAATTCATTCAAGCGTTGTGGTGTTAAACCTATTCACGTTTGCTCGAATAAACTCCAAGCATACTAAAGACCCGTAACAAAAAGTATGTAATAATCCCCTGCTCCACATAATTGGGTGGCGTGAGGGTATGATGCCGGCGATTTATAAGAGAGAGTAAATAAAGTGTAGTGCAAATCCAGGCTCTGGTGTAAGTAGATGCAGATTTTACACCGGCTGCTAGAGGCGGGTGATCTATCACTAGCGCCCGGGTGAACTCCGGGTGCCTGTAAACCAGCGGGGGCTTAGGTGGAGCGGTGTGGAGAGGACCGTGGGCTCGTCTGGCTGTTCAATATTTATGTTGGGTGGCATTGCTCGATGATGTTCGAGAAATGTGATGTGGTTTTGTTTTGAATTATTGTGGTGGACGATTTTAAAAACAGTGATGTGGAAAGTCCGTTTGATGGAGATAAAAAACAAATATTTTGCTCTCGTTGTTCAGGCGTGCTTATTAATACTTTTGTTATACAAGTCCAGTAACTAAAGGTTTGTCCATATGTCATACCCGATTTCATGCTAAATCTCGCTAGCTTCATGGCCTACCGGTACACGGGAGCTTACCGGGGTTTAATAAATGCCCTGTCTTTGCTTTGCTTTATAATTTCTCGGTGAAAATAAGGTGTCTATAAGACTGAGACACCGGAAATGAAACGAAACGGCCCAATGAAACGGAACTTTTTATTTTACTCATTTTATTTGTTACGTTATAAATAGCTCTTTTATATTCTAAACTTGAGGAGGTAAATGATACCCGGGTATTTTAGGGATCCGTTGTAAGGAACCCATATAATTTGGATGCGTCTGTTTGTCTTCCGGTAGAAATGTATGTTTTCAGTGTACATAAATATGATTATTTTTACTAACACTATTCTATAAGTATACCTACTAACAAAAATATGGATCACTGTTGTCTAAATTGAATAAATAAATTGTTTGTTTATTAAAAAAGAGGAAAAAGAAAAAAATAGAAATTGCTCGGCATACCTAAAAGACACTCAGGTAGTTGTCACATGCATATATGGGCGCTAAACCATAATATTGATTTTAAATGAGTTTATAATTTATGGGTAGTTATGATTTTATTTTGACTCATGTAGATTCGTTGAATCAATAGTTGTATTTGAAGGTAGTTAGTTCTTGTATTTGACATGTTTAGATTTACTGAACTAAAGTTCGTATTTCCGTCTATTTTAAAAGTAATTGTAATTTCCGTTTGCTTCAATAATAAGGATTTATGTTGTCACTCCTGTTTGATATTTGTAAAATATTGTTATATCTGTTAATTTGAATAGTAGGAATTATTTTGATATAACTGGTAGAATAATGATTATTAAGTATTTGTTTTGATCTTTCCCGCCTTGCAAAGCGGAATATTGTTATATGAAGCCCGCCATTTCTGTGTATAAAAGACATTGTATTTCGAAAGAAAGGTAATTCTTGATTCACCGATCGTGAAATAAACAACCTAATCTGGAGTAAGTTATTTTCTTTAAACTTGTGCTGATACATCCTGCGTTAACTATTTACCGTGTAATTGTGTGAGTGTGTGTAATATATTGGTGTATGCCAATATATTGTGAGACTCTGACGACGACGGCGATCACGCGCCGATACATACAACAGATTATCTTCAATTTGATTACGTTTCTTCAGTAGTAGTTCATTCTAGTTCATGTTTGTGGAAAAGTTCAGCATAAAAAAGTTATTTTATTTTAGTACGATCTAGCAAACCAAATAGTCACCGACTAACGATACACGATCACAGCGCCCTCTTCTCCTATTACTCCTTTATATTGTCGACATTCATATTTGCACAGACTGATCGTCAATTGTTAATAAAAATGTTTTATTCCTATTTTAAATTCAATTTCGCCAGATATCGTAGCTAACTCAGAACGGATTGATACTTTATTGACAATATAAACTGCTAGTAATGAACTGGATCGAATAGTTCGCGATCATTCAGAAGGTAATAAAAAGTCCATTAGAAGCAATGTTTGATCAGCGAGCGATGAATATTTGAGAGAGATGGCGACGAGCGCCTAAATATGATTGTTGTCTTTCTCGGAAATAAAATCTCTGGACTCCTCCAGAGATTATTAAAAATGTAGACTCATTAAAAATTCCTTTTCTTGGGGCGTGAGGTGTGAGAGCCGAAGTGAGGGGAGGGAGCTTCTCCTTAAAAAAACCAGTTAAATATGAACGCTCTCGCACACTCGGCGTTCCAGAGAACATTCAGTGACTTTTAACGCCCGGCTGAAAATAAAATTGAAGTTTTTTCAAATTGTCTCTGGGATCTTACACAAAACTGTTTATTATATATTTTTATGCCTTTGAGGTGATTTTATTTGTCATAACATTTCGTAAACATGGAATTCTACTCCACTCATAACCATAAGAATTTATTTTGCGTAAACTACTATCTATTGAAAACTGTGCGGTGCATTCCAGTGCGGTGCGTTTCAGTTTCGGTAAAAATGGCGATAGTGCAAGGTTTGAATTTTAACGGCACACAAAGACACGAAGCAGAAACACTTTTTAATAGCAATTTGGGCAGTACAAAGCACCACAACCCCGCGGTACGCGTCTCTCGCCGGCAAGTGAGAGGAAAAAGCTAATTTCCCTTCGCATTATAAATTCATGGACTCTTTGTGTTGCCCAAAATAACTTGTTTGTTTCGACATCCAAGTTTTTTCCGGCGGGCAAAGTCCGACATGTAATTGCTAGCTGCCTGATCCCCGGTCAAATTTACCTCCATGCTCGGTGCTGGCTCGGATTTATGCGAATATTTAATGTTTCGGGAAGTTATTAGGTGGCGATCGTGCACCTTGTTTTGGTAATCGCGAGTTGAAGGTAATTGGATTATTTGGGAATTATATGACACTGCAACTGTTTGTTATTGTCAAGTTACAAGCAGAACACAAAATTACCATAAATAAAAATAAAAACATCAAATATGTCATAGACGCGCTACGCTGCTACGCCGTAGCCAGCCTACGGCGTAGAGCGTCTGCACGGCCTGACAAGTCAGATCTCAAATGTTCCCGATTCTTTCCCCAGCTGCGAAGCTACCATGATCTCGTTACATTCAACCGCACGTACATTAAGAGGCAGTAAGTTATATCTCCGCTCCGCTCGCTCCGCTCGAACAAGACAATGCTTTTAGCCGGCGCCGCCCACTTGTAGCCGATTTGTTCTCCAATCGACGCCAGTTCACCTCTAAGTGGAAAAGTGCTTCAAGTCTGAGTGGCTTACTTGTGTCAGAGGGCGACAATGAGGGCGACATACTTCGAGGCTTTTTGTTGTCGCGTGTGACCTAAACTGTAGTCCACTATCACTTGTTTTCAAGTAGGACAATGTATGGATGGTTGCTGGGAAAGTTCATTGGGATTCTTTTTGTTAAGATAAATGTATCTGTTACATGCTTTGTTTGGTGAGTTTTTGACGGTGGCAAAATGTACAAAGAATACATTGTTCCCAGTTTCTGGAAAATCTTAAGAAAACCTGAATAGGTGGTGATGATCGTATTCTAATTAGTGTGACATGCCTTGCGATGCCCGTGTGACCACAATAAGTGTCGCCAAGTGTTATCCGACTATTAGAAAGCGCTAATGAACACGCGCGTTACGCCACACCGTCAAATATTGCTGAGGGACGATACTAATCTGAAAGAGGCGCACTGAGAGGGTTTAGGCTGCACTTATTTTTGATTAATATCGGTACTCTGTTAATTTCACATTGTGACTAACAAAACAGCCAAATTATTGATCATTGTATTTAATTTCATGAGGTGTTGTAAATAAGTTCAAATGAACAATAAAAGTTTTGAAAAAGGAGGAAGTATCACGAACATACACCACCAAGATGAAGCTACGCCGTAGCCGCCTACGCCGTAGCACCTTCGTAGACACGCTACGACTCGTCTTCATTTCTGTCACCCTCATTGTGTCACCGGACTATTTAGCAAACAGAACTAAAACATGTCTCCCATTACGGCTCGTCCGGCCCCAATCCGCCATAACGTAGGGATAACTGCCGTGAAATTTGTATAAATTATATAAACTATCCGCCGCGCCGTGCCGGTGCCGGGTCGGTGCCGGGTCGGTGCCGGCCGGCCGTGGTCGCGTGCCACACACTTTGCGAGCGGGTAAATCAGGCCTTTACATGCTCTGGCTTAAGAATTTACTTTAATGGTCATTGTGACCTTTTAACTTAAACTGATGTCGCCTGTCCCAATTAACAATGTGGGATCTTCAAATCCGTAATTTTACAGGAGAGCACGTCAAAGTTTAAATTGCTTATATTTTTTTAATTATTTAAAATAGGTTTACAAAAAAATACCAAAAATTTATATACGTTTCAAAGCTCATGTACATAGTAATTAAATATTATTTTTCCTTTTCTAAATAATTATGTTAAAAGTGAGTAATAACTTTTTAAGCGGTATTAGATTCGCTGCATTTAGTCGGATCTGTCATATCCTACAAAGTTATGGGGGAAAACTTATCGATCAACTGTTGCAAGTTCCACATACGACAAACTGGATTAACAACAAAGTCGAATATGGTACATCTTACAATTTTAATTGGACAATACAATTATTTCCTTAACACACGCCCGAATTTTAAATTTTAAGTTGCACTTAAATCTCGTGCTGTCTTTGTTACTATAACGCAGAGTGACAGAGATAGCACGAGTTTTGAGGGCTACTTATAATTGAGTGACGTTCGAGTATTCGGGCGTAACTAATACAAACTATAATTATAGAATAAACTTAAAAGTATATGAAAAAGCACTAAACTAAAGCGACTTGTGCACGCCCCTACAATATGGTTCGTACTGGTACACCCGCCAGAGGATTCTCCAGTCACACCCCACTAAAAATGTCGTGACCGTGAGTTTAACATCCGTCATTGTTTTACGGACAGTCGTGCCATATCCGACTTTATTAACTTGGCTTTTTCAAACACTATGAGAAAAAAATAACTTTTTGCTAAAGCTACTGAAAGACAATGCTTTTCTTGGGTCAAAAGTTAAATAAACCCAAAATCGGAAAAATGCTTTATCCGACATTTTTAATTGGGACAGGCGATAATGTCCGCTGTTTACATTTTTTGGTCACTAAAAATTGTGATCATTGTAATCATGGCGGCTATAAAGAAAATAAACACTAAACAGAACGCCAAAAAAATGCTGAAATTATTGTAACACACATCACACACACACATCTCACATTGTTTTGAAATAAAGTTGTGAAAATGTGAAAAGTAATCAAAAGAATAACTGGTAAATGGAATGAAAAAGTATAAAATTCACATAAACGGCACTTCTCGTAAATCGGACTGTGGGAATTGGCTTTTATTTTTTTTAAAGTTATCATCACAAAGTTTGTTTCACAAAATGGATTATTTTATACAACATGTGAAATTATGGTGGAATAAAAGTTAAAATCTGATATCAATGACGTAGTGTTAAAATAAATATGAAAGATCCTGACGTCAGGGACTGTATGCTGTACAACATTGTGATTACCAACATTTAAAAAAAAATTAACGAACCGAACTCTAACGTTAGGTATATTTAAAAAAAAATTGGCTTACTTATTTTGCAAATACGTAGTAATCAATCAAACATATTGATTCATGTTTTAATAGACTATCCTTAAAGCCAAATGTTTAATTTCCAATAGGTTAGGTTTCAAACCATTTTAAAACTTGTGTATTGTTTATCTTCCACTGAAACAATGATAGAAACTTTTTTTTTTAAATAGTGAATTGAAACATTTTCAACATATAAGAGTAATTGGAAGGTTTTGCACTTGAGGTAATCAGAAAACATGGCATTTTTGACAGTTTTTACTAATTCAGATGGACGACGCATTCAACACAACAGCCGTTTGTGAATTATGTGTGTTACACTTAGTTATTATAAATCGTAAAATTTACAGTAATCATTATCAGGCATTCATTAAATATAAGTGTTGTTTAGTCATAGTTAGCATGACCATTCGATTTCTGTCTTTAAGTAACAATAAGTCGGCTAGTCGTTTAAAAAACTCACTCGGCACACGGTACACGGCTTGCACCATAAAATAACTAAGAAACCAATACGCGCACACAAAATCTTCAAAGAACTATGTCAGAACACACTACAATATCACATGTTCAAAGTATTTGTGCTTGCATGTTTAGCTGCATCTCGCATGCAAATGGTTGTCTCATCTCGGAGGATCGGCTCCGTCGGGAGGGATTCAATTACCTCCGTTTGACTCACTCTGCCTCTGTGCAGCTCTTTGAGACTTGCAAGGAACATTGTGCGTATAAAATATATGATTTGCATCCCATTTCCTGAGGGATTTAGCTCCGTTTGAGGATGGAGTTAATTAATGTTGAGATTGATTGGAATGTACTTTGTAATGTGAAATACGTTACTAAAATAATTTTGTATAGTTGCTTTAGTAGCCGAAAGCCCTCAAGTATTCTTTAGCATTTTCATTGAAAAATAATCATTATTAATTTCCAGTGCGTGACGTCATGTGTATTGTTCACTAATAATACACATAACGTCACGCCTGTATCCCCTCGGAGGATTAAGCAGGGATGTTTCCACAGTTCACCAGTTCACCTATATACATTTTGGAAGCTTATGATTTAATCGGCCATAATTACACACTTACGTACATAACTATTTTTCCCAGAATGTTATTTGGCCTCAGTATTAGTACCTACAACTGGTGTGGATATATTAACATCCATCTTTATTTGAGTGTGTAGGTCAATGTTAACAAGCTTAATTTCCTCTCAACGAGTGTTTCTCATGTAGATTAGACCATTATATGTGCATAATATGTGTGTGTGTGTGTATACGGTATATATAGTTTATATGTGTGAGTCGCTGCGGTATGCAAACCTGTCGTATAACTCCGAAGGACTTTAGAATCACTTGAAATTCTGAAAAGAAAATCGTCAAAGCTTTATATTGCCTCGCTCGATTTGTGGCTACGACTGCAGAGGGAGAACTGAGGGATAGCTCTATTGTGAAACATTCGCTACGTGGATTTTGTTGAATATTCAGCTGGAATTATAATAAGACACTATTCTACTACTTTTGCCTTGCGTAATATCATATTTTTAATTTATCTTTAAATATTGCCACTTCTCAATTATTTGGTCTGAATTTTAGACTGTTATATTAATAATATATTTTATCCCGGTGTCCTATTAAAAGCAATCATCGCGATAGTTTCGTTCGGAGGACTCGAACGGGTCGCGGGTGTCATTACAGGGCGCATTCTGGTTTTCCAGACCAATTACTGACAAATTAATGCTATAATTATGTAGGTGTCCTTACAAATCACTAATACAAAAACACGCACTAAGAATAACTAGTACTAATAGCGTATCAAAGAGAAAAGTCGCCATCACAGCTGATGGACATGGTGCTCTTCTACGACATTCGCTACTAGAAAGCAGTCTTTTGTTTTTGTCTTTAACACACAACTTATGTGTCTAGCTGCAGTCTTTCCACCGCTAGTGTAGTGGCTCCATCAAAAAGGCTAGAGCGACGTATGAGTAAGAAATGTTTTATTCATTACGAGTACAGTCGGCGTCTAAACAGCGGCGAAAATATTTCAAATTAAATTTGGTATGCAAACAACAGTCCGCGGCGCTTACCTGCCGCACTGTGTCATACTGGGAGATTAGCCATGATATTGTGGGCTCTTGCACTTATATCTCATACTGTGTTCATAATTATTTAAGCAACGAGTTAGATTATTGACATAGGAGACAGAGGTGTGCGTATAATACTGCCACATTACACCAGTTACGTATATGTAGGTATGTAAGCCCCATGTTGGGTCATTTACCATAAACCGGACACGAATCTTCCTTCTGGATTACAACTGCGAAATTTCTGATTTAACTTACTGTGTGAAGATCCAATAACACTTTGCTTGACCTGCTAATCGAACCCATGCCCAGAAGTAGCGCTTGTTACCACTACATCAACGAACCCAAAAATAAATCGGGATACCTTTCAATTATTTACAGGTTTATACGTTGTCATACTGTCTTAATGCTCCCCATTTTATTATGAAGTTAAAAATGCATAACGTGCTTTAAACGAGACAGTTAAAATAGTGAAAAATTTTATCTTAGTGGCTAATTGTTTTAGAGAATTGATTTATCAATTCAAATGCGTCTCAAGAGGTTACCTATTTCCTGCAGATCTTAAAGTTTCTGATGCTATTCATTTAATCGCGGTTTCCCAGTGCAAGTTGTAAGCTACCCGTAATTCCAGCCATAGTACCCGATTTAAGATGCAAGCCAGCTGAACAAAATTGGCTACAATGACGCCTACTTAAGCGAGAACATTCTTTCTTTATATCCAGACTTTTATACTGTTAGCTTGATAGCGGACTAAAAAAAGAATTAATGATAATTCTCGAAGACTGCCGTATGCCATTTTTACGAGAATGTTTTAGTTTAACATTCTTTTCCCGACAATACTTCAGCACCTTTTTGCAACCGTCACAAAAGTATCGCATGCGCTGTCAATGTCGCGGGTGCTTCACTATACGTCACCAAACTTGGCTGTTCACGAATTTGCCTCCGCTATTCTGCCGACGATTTTATGGCGAACAAACTACACGTGTGTGCGTGTGTTTATGTATGTCATAAAAATTGTGTGTGGATGTGTGCGTTGTGTGTGCGATATTATAATAGCTGTGGGCCTGTGTGTGTTTGTGACAAAAACAAACGTGTGTCAGATAAAACATGGAGCGAACTTCATCAAAACGATAACGCTGCGAAAATATTTGGTTTTCCACACACAATATCTATTTATAGAGTCGGATTTCGTGTTTGCGTTAGAGTGTGGGGTTCTTATTGAGTGGAGGCGCGGAAGCGGGTATTAACGTTATTTGAGTTAATATTGGAATATAATAATTGGGAATAGTAACGAAGGGGGCTAGGAATAAAGTTTAACATAAACTAGGAGAGGTTTATGTTAAACTTTATTACTAGCCCCCGTTACACGTTTTAAGTATATTAGTATATTCAAATATAGGGATGTTTTTATGCGGGCAATATGTAAACGCTTTTATATAAAAACCAAGTATGGAGACAACCGCGTTAAGTGTCCACCTTAAAAAAATCATAAAAATTGTGTTTAGTTTTGTTTATTATTGTTTCACTCAGTAAACTAGGATAGGATAGGACTATAGAAATAGTTACCAACAGAACAGAATTATTAAACAATACACTTTTGTTTATCAATGTAGAGTAGTTTTTGAGATTTTTTGAGCGATGTATGTACAAGTATGTAAGTAGTTCTATTTAAAATATAAACAATGCAACAGTCTCATCATCACATCACTGGAGTGTCAACCCATCAAAATAAGTCGACTTCAAAAGTTGGCTAACGGACGTTGGGCTCAGACTCCTGTCTCACCTGATGCAGCTGTAATACAATATCCTCGCAGCCACAACAATCACAGCCCTTACTGTATTATATGTTCAACTGTAATAATATAACATTATAAAACTGCCCACCCCGCGCCGCTCACCAGCAAGCCCGCAGCCCCGCAGCATAGGGTTGGCAATCGTCAAAATTCCGCCAACAACGATCAGCCGGAACGTTTTCTCTTACAACAGGACATGAATCATTTATAAATGCAAATGCCCATTGTTCCCAACTACCGCGATTATTCACGTCCGGTTATCTTTGACGTATTGAACCGGGTTTGTCGCAACCCTGATTTATTTATACAACACACTTTTATTGATGTGTACAGTATACATTTTAACAGCTTTATTAACGATTATTATATTTATGTGTGTGCACGTTTATTTGCTACAAATATTGATGGAATTGGAAATGTTCTGTTCATAAATAGGTTTTTCATATGGTTATTATTTTGTGTTCTATCGGTGGTTATTGGTGACGAATGTTTGTATTGAGCCGACGATGTTCCGAGAATAGTCTTTGTTATGTGTTTAGTGCAACCGTTGTCATTGTCAATTAAAATGTTAACACAAATGGTGATATTTAAAGTATGTGACTGCAAGTTCAATTACTGGTAAGAAATTGACTTATTAAATACTGTAATGCGAGTATCTACTCTAAATGTAAGGCAAATACGAGTAATTACAACTTACCAAAACCCAATATTGCAATTTACTCAAATTAATCATTTGCGTTATATTTTTCGTCCACCGAGAGAACAGATCGGCTGTCAATGTGTAAATATGATAAGCATAAACCAACAAACAAACATTGGTCCGTGACTGATTTATCTATGTTTATTGTAAATCGGAAATTATCTCTTTAATGGTAATAGTGCATCACATTATAATTAAATGTTGAAATCTTGATTCAGGAACTGATATTTTATAAATGTTTACAAATTATTTTACCATCCGAATTCAACGTCACAGTTGTACATATTTGCCTCAGATCGAAATAATTGAAAGTCATGGGGAGGGACCTGTGCCCTGCATTGTGATGATGAAACTAACAGTATGGATAAAACATGAAATAAAACAAATTGTAACTTTCGGCATTTTCAACGCAAGTCTAGACTATGAACTCAATAACTTGTTATATTTATAATTTCCCGAAAACCTTACAAATAATAATAGAATAATAGAACGTTAGTGAAAAGTTTTTACGTAGACATTTTGACGTAATTAAATTCCAAAAATAAATGTTGTGCGAGAGTAATTTTGACAATTCATTCTTCAGGGACTACCGTAAGGATTCACTCGACGTATATTAAAAAACTTCGCGACACAACCTACCGACTCTTATAATTGAACTCAATAAGCTTCTGTACTTAATTCACTTTTATTACCACTACAAACTTTGTGCGAATTACTTTTTGTACTAAAATAGCTCATGAATTTATTTTAGAATGGCCCAGTGGGAGATAAAACATAACGTAGATATTGCTCATCATTCGCCGACATTGAGAGGTAGCAGACCAAGGGGACACGCTATTCTTGAACATGAACGTGTCACGTAGATGTATACAGTTTATTTAGTTATAAAGTGACACCTAACGGCTTAACAATAAGACTACTTTAACAAAAATATCACTTAACAAAGGTATACTCGTATCTTTAAAAGGAAAACAACAAATGTTGGTAAATACTTGTCTAATAGTTTAGAGAAGTATTTGATCTAAGTATTAGCAATAGCAACAAACTTTCAAAGCAACAGTAACCAATACGCTGATACACTAGCAACCCTTAACAAAAAAACTCTATAAATAAACGATATTTCTCCGAACTTCAGATCCACAGAACCATTCATGAAACCTCTATAGGGAACATTGAGCATTGAGTCAGTCGGCAAGTCGGCGGAACAATACGCCGCTCACAATGCATAATATCGTAACTAATTAGCGGCAACTTGTAACACCGACTTGTAACGCGAAAGTTAAAGAGCCCACTACGCCCGGAACGCTCGCTACGCCAACGCTACGCCACCGGTACGCCCGCTACGCGACTGGTACGCCGGGTGCGAGAAACTTTTCAAGACAGACAATGCCTAATTTAAAGTGGTATGAACTCAGATAATAACGTTAAGTATAGCTGATACTTTGAGTAGGGAAGGCGGACATTTGGCGGATATTATCCGCTAGGATTTCGTATATTTACGGTTTTGTTTGCTGATTTCCTTCGTAGTCGCCATGTCATGACCGTTACATCGGCAGTGTTAGTAGAGGCTTCGGACATACTACTCAAAGTGAAAGTAAACAAAGAGCAGGGCAAGAGTTAGGCCGCCGTATGTAATGAGGCTTCCCAGGTGACTGTGAAGCCTCATTACATACGGCGGCCTAACTCTTAATAGAGGCTTTTCGATGAAGTAAAGTGTGACTTTACTTCATCGAAAAGCCTCTATTGTCCCAAGTTGTAACTTCTGACGTGAAAATAAATAATTAGATATGTTTTCTGCATGCCGTAAGCAACATATAAATACCTCTTCGCAAAAAAATAAAGATCCGCTTTCAGTAAGTAGGTATCCGCCGGAGATCCGAGAGGTAAGGGCACATCACTATAACAAACAGTGCGCGTTGTGGTGAGCTCATAGGAAGTTATGTTTGTGCGCTTAACGCGCTTAACAACTTGTTGTGATCATTTTGATCCACCGGGAGCAACCCTCACGACTGTGAGGTACCCATGTATGTACCTTACATTTCGCTTTATGTTTACATTTTGCTGTATGCAGGTGCTATGGTGTGCCATAATAATATTAGTTTTTAATTGTCCCACTGCAGACCAATTACAAACTTCTATTTACGCAATGGTGGCGGCTCAACTAACTAAACGAACAGTGAGACGTGGGTCCGAACCCAGTCAGGCGCATTACTTTGTACAATTTATTTCATCACCGCTGTTCTCAAAACAGTGAGGGAAAACATTGTGAGGAAACCGGCAAATAATATCTTAGACCCAAATAATTCGAAGACATGTCACATCTAACAACTCGCACTGGGCCCGCCTGGTGGATTATAGCCCATCCCTCTCCAAGAGACGAGGCCTGAGTCCCTGCAGTGGGAACGTTATAGGCTGGTGATGATTATTTAATTAATCAATAACACAAGGATATTCTTCAATTGGGAGACAAGAACCCTGGATGCTGGGTGGGCTACTACTTTGGATATCAACAGGTTTTTAAATTAAGATTTTTTAGCAAAGAATAAAATATGAAGACCAGTTGAAGACACACAGGATGCCATGTGCTGTTTCTTCTCTACTATAGACGCTTCCCAGAGTCCACCCACGTTTTTAAATCCTGAGGTCAATGACACAACTCTGTACATTGCACAATTTTTGTGAGGAAAACATTTTAGTACACCGAAGACGTTTACGAATTGTACAACTTACATTACAATTGTAGTCATTTTAAACTTGGCTGCATTTTGTACTGCTTAAATATTTTATTTTGGCCAAGGGACTCGAAAGTTTATGTAACAAAATACAAGAACCCAGTTTGCAAAACAGTTTTAAAGGTTAACCGTGCGAGTAAACTGAAAAATAACCCTTTTACTGAACAAATTGACTCCATAACGTTGGGACAAAACGTATTGATGTATAAGGAGCATGTTTACCGCAATTCACTAAAACACCGTGCACTCAGGTACAGTGAGGATCCAAAATAAAATGTTGATTTATGACGATTCGCTCACTACCCTCCGACGCTATAAAAAAGACGCTAGGGCTGCCCATGAAATTGGCGGACATGCTCTCACGCGGTTGTCAACCCTAATAAATATGGGCACAATAAAGAGCAAAACGTTTCTTACAATAATTTTATTGGCCAGCTGTTATACATGTATCGGCTTACGATATTGTTGTATGACAAACGTAAATGCTCAATAATATTACAGGAGTCCCTGCTTATTCATAGCCTGTCTTTCCTCAACTATTTAGGGTTTGCCTTTCATTCTGATCGGATGCAGCTGAATAACAATGTTTTACATGGAGTGTCCGTCTATCTGATCCCAACGGCTTAGTATTTGACCAATGGGTAACACGACCCCTTGAAAACTGGTTGTCAGACTTTAGAGCTTTTGATCTCTCGTAATGACTGTCAAATATCTTCGAACGACAGCTGGGACCAACAATATAAATACTTGCATGCTCCGTGGGGCAATAATGGTTATTACAGGCTGATGTTATTATAATACTTAAACGTGTTCCTCAGTGTGCACGCATCGGCAGCAATCAAGCGCAATCAATTGCGCGGTCCCAGGCGACGCGCGACGCCGCGTGTGTTTTATAAAGGGCCATTAAAATGTCTGCCGCCCCCTGATAATTGATCAATGCAAACATCAATTCGTCGCACTATGTTCAATTGATTGAGTTGTTTTATTTTTGTTAGATTGATTTATGCTTGATTGCGCATTAAGCTTCAACAGTGATTTATATATGGTATTCACGATTTACGTAAAGTAGTGTTACAGAGTGGGCTGGTGGGCACGTGGGCCCAGTGTGGGTTAGAAATTATAAGAATATCTTCTCAATATACGTTCTGAAGTGAAGTGAAGTGAAAATTGTGTTTTGACCTACTCTTCCCCTATTATTTTCTGATGAATTTCGTGGCGGGATTCAAGACAGTTCGTGTGTTAAGTATAAGTATAAGTACGTCGGGCTGGTGTCCGCAACTCCACGTAAGTTAAGTTCGTGTGTTTTGTCGAGCTTAATTGTCTCGGCGCTGTTCTGGTGGTCGCCACTGTTGATTCTGGCTTTCAGGAGTTACATAATGGTTAAAAATAAGTGTAGAGTGCATGTCCCAAAAAAAATATGTCCTGATCTAAAAATAAGTATCATATATAGTCAAGAAAGATTTTCGCCGACAAACAGCACTTATCTTGCACACCCTAAAAATCAACAACTCCTCACCTGGTGTTGCCCTCTTCACACAGACCTCACCCTCTTCTCTTGAAGCTAATCAGTTGACAGATTCAATTTAACGCGTAATGAGGCATAGGCGCCTAAGTTAACAGCCTGTTTGCTTCTTGGCGGGTCGGGGTTCGCACCCGCCGGGAAATTAATACCTGCGCTCAACAAACTTTGTGTACTACACATAGATAATGTGTGAGACTCCGGGGACTGAGGATAAGAACGTTCTTTATTTCAGATGTATACACTTAAATTCCAGTTTTATAAGTTTTGAAATATTCATGATATTTCAGGGTTTTCGTACCTATAAAAAAAGTAGTATTATGATTATAAAATAACAATCGTTTTTAATTTTGTTATTTAAATTTTCGCCCATATTTTGATAGACTGCGCATTTATTTGTAAAAAACCAATACTATGAAGCAAAATAAGATAAGAAATTCTTTAGTAAAATTTTACTTCCACTACACAATTAGCCTAAGTCCGTAGTCACCGCGGTGTTCACAGCCGCCAGGCGCGTGCCGGTTGTATTAAGCCTAATTGTTGTTATTTTATATCCCGCGAACATTACGCGTCGGTTTATTAGGCCGCTCGATGCGTGGCGAAGCCCCACGCGAGGGCCCTCGCGGGTGTACTGGCGTAGATTGTGGAGTAGGAAGACCACTTGGTGGTTCTCACTTACATATTTTAGTTTAACTGTGAGAACTTGATCAGTATGTTCTTAGTCATTAAACTGGTCTATTTTTTCTATTTCAGTGTATGTATTGTATGTGTTCGAATTCTAGTGAAATCGAAATTGAACTGTACCTAGAGGGCTGTCAGATTAATAAAAATGGTATTAGGAGTCCGTTTGAAAAAACTCTGGACCTTCCTTTACATGTATTATTCATGCAATAAAATGGTATACCGATATTTTTTTGTCAAAAGTATAGAGATAATCATAGAGAAATATTTGTTGCAGAATATTTGTTTAAAATATGAATATTGAATGCAGTTATTAACTACCTGTGCAACTTTTACTTTTCACTAGTGGTAAAAAATGTGAAAAGTAAAATTTTTCACATTTTTTTCCGAATACTGGACGTTTCAGAACTCCTCCTTCAATTTCGGACACAGCTCGAATTTTGAACCTTTACTGTTCGGGTCGCTATTTCAATGTCAATTTGACTCAAATATTACTTAGGTCTGTAAAGGTAAATATGTGATTTCATGTTTGTATTAAATTTTTGAATTTTACTATAAATTTTAATTTTCATACGTTAGTAAATGTTAAACCCTAAGCTTAACATAATATTTCTTTTGCTGTGCCCAACAGGGTCCATAATTGATTCTTTTAAAAAATGTTTACCACCTATGCCTACATTGTGGAATGCAATAAAGAATTGAGTATTGAGTATTGAGACTAGTTAAAACCGTGACAGGTTTATGCTATGCCTGTAAAGTTTGGACCTTAACTAATTCCACTATCACCGTCTAGACAAAGGGTGACCGTCTTCACTTCATTCTTACAGTAAAGTTCGTCATCCACTGCTACGATAGACATGCTCGGAGCGGCTGGTTTTGTTTGATAAAAAATTATGGGAGATCTAATGTAATTGCTTCAATAAATATAATGACTTGGCCGTCCAAAAAAAATCGACACAGTTAAATTGACTTTGGACCACTGTTGCTATTTTTAGTTAGGAGTTAGGACTATTTAATTAAAATTTTAAAATTAATAGATTATTCTTGATTAAGTTGCCATGTATATCGATGGTAGTGACAGGTCGTAGAGGACAATTTTAGCTGTATTTTTAAACAACAAGACCAGACTAACGTAATGGGACATCTTCACTTCATTCTTACAGTAAAGTATATTTCCTCTGCTACACAGGATAAACACTGCCAATCGTGTTTTGTTTATTATATCCGCATCTGTGCGTAGCTTAGCCTGCTGTGGAATGGCGCTCTAATGTTAAGGTACAAAGTACAATTGCAACTGGACAGGGAACTCCTCATTAATAGTAATTGCGCGGACAGTGCTGCGCCCTGTTCGTCGGCTCGTCGGCTCGTTGGCTCGTCGGCTCGTCGGCTTAGCATACATTAGTGAGTGTTCCAGCGTCTTTAATAATAATAATAATAAAATCTTTATTGCTAGTAAATAGGTACAATAAAACTCCTTAGAAACTAATTTGGCTAAAATTAATGTGCACTTGTGTGTCAAAGGAGTGCTTTGGCACTCGTACTAGGATTACCCTGTATCACGAATGCCATCACCTTCCTCCGGACCAGCTAGGTATGTTACTTAACACAATTAAATTTGTTTTAATCTGCACAAAAAGTAACTATAAATAAAAACAAACTTATACAAACAAATAATAGAAAAAACAAAAGAAAAGTTAAAATACTAACAAAGGGGTACGTGAATGTATTTTGTTTTGTTTGTGGTGTGTGAGTAAGTGTGGTTGTGTACGTGTTGTGTGTGTGTGTTTATGTGTGTGTAGTGTATGTGTGTGTGTTGTGTGTCCTGAGTTGAGTATGAGTTGCAAGAATAGATAGTTTAACCCACCAATTGTAAAAGTCTCTCAGACTCTTCGTAGGTGAGACCTTTAAGCCAATTACTTACAGCAGTCTTGCATTTCTGTCTGGTAAGTAATGAAATGTTCAAAACAGCATTGACTTTCTCGTAAACCCGAGAACCCAGAATCCAATAATGCCGCTGAGCTAGAGCGGTTTTATGTCTTTCTGTGCTACACAGTCTCGTTCTTTTGCGTTTCCCTGCACGCAGCCGTAAGGACTGAGGTATGGTGGCATGTTTACGCATTGTTATTTGGAGCACAAACAGTTGCCTAACCGTTAAGACTTCACACTCTTTATAGAGAAGTGTGGTAGGATACCTAAATGGTTTCCTGCACATGACTTTAAGGACCGCTCTTTGTGCTCTTTCAATCCGTAACATACTGACTGCAAAGGTACCACCCCAAACGGAGATACAGTAGCCCAGCAAAGATTGGACAAGCGCAAAGTAAACCACTTTAAGGGTTTTAAGATCTGCCACTGATCTGAGTTTCTTGAACACAAAAATTAGTTTACGAATACGGGGGACGAGTTCATCAATGTGCTTCCTCCAGTTTAGCAAACAATCGACCTGAACTCCAAAATCTCTTTAACGCTGGGGTATAAATATCCTGTAAAGAAGAGACTTTATTAATGTTTGCTGGTTCTGCTAATACTAGACTGGTCTGTGGATGATTCGATCTTCCAATTGTATATACGTCTATATACAAGTGGTACATTTTCATTAATCTTAACGCATTATAAAACGTAAGAAGATAATGTAACATCACAACACAACATCGCCAAAGAGTTGAGCAGAAGTGTACCCATATTTAGCCAGTTATTATTAAATTCCATGTTATAGGGGGCAAGCCTATATTGACATTTTACACCAATCCAGATTTCATAACTGCTA
Source organism: Diarsia dahlii (assembly GCA_949775195.1). Taxonomy (NCBI): domain Eukaryota; kingdom Metazoa; phylum Arthropoda; class Insecta; order Lepidoptera; family Noctuidae; genus Diarsia; species Diarsia dahlii. Next base: position 23,902,804 of record OX459194.1, on the reverse strand, counting down.
CTGAGGATTTCGTTATGGAAATTCGAGAAACACATTCCACGTCCTGGGAATCGTACCCAGGATCTCATCTCAGTAGTCGCCCTGGCGCCCACTAGACGAACGAGGTAGACGTCAGAAGATTTTTTTAATTTTGGAAGCAATTGTCTTATGCATTTCCTAAAATAAACGTTGCCTGTCATTTTATGCTCTGGCCGTTACGTGCAGTTCGCATTGCATTTTAAAAGAATGTTCATCATTTTTTTAGTTGCACGTGCGGCAGTGTCCACACATGTCGGCTGTCCCAGAGGGTACATACAGAAGTGGTCTCAAAATGTTTTATTGCGCCCGGCGGGCTCCCGTCCGCGGGGCTGCAACCACCGGTCATTCTTCACTTCTAATTATGTTCCGTGTACCGTAATTCAATACCCTGTGTTTATGCGTTTAACAAAATTAAATGTAATGAGATAAAGTTACGTAAATACTAGTGTAAAGCAAGAGTTAGTTTATTTCTACGCAGGTCTTGATTTACATTAGTGTTTATGCCTGTTTTGTAAGTTCTTTTTTTTATTTTTGTTGTTCTTGAATCTGCAATCAGTCTTGATTACTTTAAGCAGATGTGGTGAGTGTCAAAGTATTGTAAGTTCTAAATATGAAACTTTTTAATAAATCTTCGCTTTCCGAAGCACGTGAGAAACATAGTATATTATAGATGGTTACCATGTGGTTATTATCCATTCACTTATTAACCCAGGGAAGCATGGCTTAATCTAAAGATCAATCCGAGCGGCTATTGTTATTTAGCCACACGCTAAAGCGAGTAAAGGAGTCTTTGGTCAACTGGACGCGCGGCCCGTCGACCAATTTAAAATGTAATTTGGTTGATAGAACCCGTGGGTCCAGTTCGAGTGGATCCAGTTGACCAAAGACTCAAAGTATTAAATAATTTGTTTGTAAAGAAATGTGTTGACTGGTATATACCGTACGGGTGGGGGTGTGTCGGTAACAGGGTGCACTTCACCCGCGTCACTTGCGATCAGCGCCGATTAGCTTTTATATTGTTTTTATTTTTGTAAGACTCAAGTTACACGCGGACAGCGCTTTACGCGTTGGTTACTTGTCTCTCTATCATATATGCCTGATCTCTTTCCAGTCGTATTGCCGTCCCATCACACAATGAGAGTAAGAGAAAATAGAGTATCTGCGCATATACTTGCGCACTGTAATACAATCTCATTTGCTGACAGAGAAACAGAAAGAATATACACTGATATTGGAGAACATGGCCAGGAGGACTATATCTCTGAAGCCTCCAAGAATCGAGAATGAAAACACTAGCGCTATGGCGCTAACTTTTCTTTCCTTCTAATTTATATTAACAAACTGTCTCTTTGATAATCATGATGGAATAATGTTTTATTTCGATAAACTAAGAATTTATATTTTCATAGCAACACAATCAATTGTGTCTTTGATTGCCTACAGATGTAGTAACGTTATCATGTATGATGGGTAGTTCCTAATCTAGATTAGTGTAGTACTACTAGTCGTGTTTTACCCACGCGTATCCCGCTCCCACTTGTCGCTCGCTCCGCTCCCCGGCGCGGGCGAATACCTCGCGTTGGGCGGCTGAAGTGGGTCTCAAATTGACGTCCATCTCTCTATTAGGCGCGATGCTTCGCTTTTCATATTTCACAAACGTCCTTTTACATTACGTTTGTGTTCATATTTATACGTACACACGGCTACACATCAAGCTATACAAAACCAGTATAATCTGATCGTTCATTGTGCGAAAAGATCTAGTAAAGTGAGGCCAAGATTAACTGGTTTTGTATAGCTTGATGTGTAGCCGTGTGTACAAGTGTACGAGTTTATATTTTATTTTTAGGGCTTTATTGTTTTAGTTATGTTGTACTGCAGGGTGTGATTATTAGTTATAGATATTGATGGTATTTTTTTTTGACTAGCGACTTTGACTATTTGAGGTTTTCTGTTTAATAACATTTGTTCTACTTACATGAAATGTTTGACTTGCTTAAGAAGTGAAAAATAATACCCCCGGGTGCAAACATACTTGGTATGTTTTAGATGAATGTACTAAATAAATAGCCCAAAAATAAGACTGGAAGCCGACACCAACATAGTTGGGCAAAAGCTAGGCATATGATGATGAAGATTGGGTAATTTGTGATTATCTTTTTTACTCATAGGTATGCAGGTTGGTACCTAACTCTTGACCACCTGTGTCCACTTTACTAATAGCGCTCTACATTACAACATACGTACAATATACACATACTATTATTAACTCGTTACATATTATTTATTTATTTAAGCAAGTACTTGCTACACTTACAGTTTGCACCAACGCGTGCAGCAAGTCAACATCACACACTAACTTAAAAATCGTATGCAACTATTAAGCATAGTTAACATAGCATAGCATAGCATAATTTACTCGTTACACAAACAACATAACCTTTATCAAACACAGCCGATATTCAAATCGAATATAAAATAACCCTTGAAGCACTATTACAATAGAACTTCATTCGCATTTTACAGCGCCTAACAAATATTGACGCCACCCTATAATTATATAGAACAGACGACCCGTTGTTTCCTTTCATAACCGCTGAAATACTACGCCGACGGGGTAGTAATATAATTATGTGACTATTTCAATATGATTTCTTTACATTGCTGGAATAACACGTGAGCGGATAAAGTGATTGCGTGTAAAGCGCGCAATGTATATGGTTTAATTAAAATAGTCGCTCTCGTTACGCTGTTAGCAGTATCACAGTACAGGAGTACCGATTGAGACGTACAAATGTTTGGAGTGGGATTACTTTTGAATTGGAACGTGCCTACGAAGACAGCCGCGGATCGAGTTATTTGAGTTTCAATTATCAGCGGACTCAAAGCAAATACTAACCGGATTGAGTTACGTTATGGATATTAGCGGGCACTGATCTCTTTCTGTTCTATGACAAATATTAACGGTGAATTAATTCGGGTCATCGGAGGAACATCCTCTGTCCTCCTCGGTTACTCGGTTGGAGTTGGGAGTCGACAGCATGCGTTATAAATCAGTCGAGGTGACGTCCAATGACGCGAGCGATGCAGGGTGAATATATTGTGCACCTTTTGTTTACCAGCGAGTGAGCGGGCAACAAAGTTATTTGAGACAATGTCAATTTCGTGCTGGTATCTAGAAAAGTAGAGAAACTACTGAAATTTTGGTCTTCAATCAACTGAATCTGGCATATAGTACTGTAAGGAGAATGCTCGCCCCGTCGGGGCGGTGGATATCGAAAGGTTACCGCGGCTCCGACACAAGGGCGAAGAGGAAGGAACATGGGTTTGGTTTTTAGTCAGTAGAAGTCTGACACTCCCCTTCGCTTTGCCCAAGAGCGGGGGGGGGGGGGGGGGGTTATTCGATGATTTTCCACCCACCAAAAAAAAAAAAAAAAAAAGGAGAATGCTCGCGTTACGTCACTATACTCGCCTCGCCTATAAAAACCAGGCGCTGCGGGTAGAACGTCCCTTTGCTGCTCGACGCTTGGACTGGACGGACGTTTGATTCATAAGTCAATTGTAATGTTACGTAAGCCATTTTGAGTTTAGTTTGTCGTAAAAATCATAAAGTGAGCTTGTGTTTTGTTGAGTTAATTTTAAGTCTTAATGGACTGTAAGTAAATTTTGCTGGTTGTAATTTGAGTCAATTATGAAGTAAAAATGGTGTTTTTGTTGTGAATTGTTTTTTTTAAATAAGTTTCCACTTCTGAAACTTACAGTACTAAAATCAGATTACAACATTTGCGAAAAAAGGATGACTTAATAAATCAATGAACAAGATTATCAAACTACAAATATAAACACGGCTGTTTCTAGTAATCAAGAATTATATATATATTTTTTAAACTGAGCACTCCTCACCTTTGCTTCTTTATTACATTCCACGCAACTCCCGGCCAGCCATCACTGCATGTTACTCCATATTCTCCCATTTCGGCTATTTCCTGCACAAAGCGATACTCCTTTAAGTTCACCAACAGACATAAATGCCAATACTGCAAACAAACAAAACAGTCATCCTTGTTCAGACAATACGACTTATTTTATACTCACCTGTTGTTAACATGCCACAGAAGAATGCACTTTAACAAGAAGACATAAAGTTGAAAACATCCTACTTGTATGTTAACCCTGCGGCTGCTACTAGAGTTGCAATAAATAAGTCCGTCTGTTGTGTGCTCGCAGCGGAACGATAGCGCGCGACTCCTTAAGGCGGCGCGTGTCACATGCGATATATCTGAACTATTCTGTCAGTATACGACATACTACTGTGTCGCGCGCCTGCACTTGCAGTTCTATAGAATTGCCCCTTAAACTTTTGGCTGTCATTTAACCGGAACTGAAGTTGTTAGCAAGTTTGATGGAGACTGTTGGTTTATTATTTATTTCTCAGTACAAAGCAAGGTCATCATAAAAATTATACAAAAATCGCCATCCCACTCAATTCTAGGACCCCTTCTCCAGCTTCTACCAGCAACCTTGCGAAAGCAGTTACAGGAGTTAGAGGTTCTAGTTCCATTTAGCCAGAGGGCGCCTAAATGTATACATATCATATTGTAATTTCCAAACGATTACCAACTGATGCAAAAAACTACATTCCAACATTTTTTGTGCAATAATATGAAGTGTGATCATCCCTTATCCCCGCGTGCTAGAGGGGGCCATTTTTATCGCGTCGTCGTTAAAAGCCTTCGTCTCCAAGTGACGGCCGACGCCGGTTTTTTGCCGAGGCTCCTTCAGCCGCTCGATTTAGAACTACTCTCAATTGATTGAATAGATTGTGTCGAAGTGTTCAGTGTTTAAAAGAATTGAATTGTCCCCAGATTTATGTGTTTTTTAAACAGATTTCTAGCGCAGTTTTTGTAATAATGGATTGCAGTGACGTAGCTTAACAGCACCGAGATTTGAATCAAAACTATATTTTCAATTGAATTCCATCTCTCTCCAGCTGCAACTATCGACGTTCATACAATGCTTGTCTAATAAATTATTCAGCTCCGAATATAAAACCACGCGCTCTAAAACGTTGGATCAACACCGGTTCACTCCCATTTGTTCGGCGAACGGCTTTAAAACAACCGTCGACATCACTTCATTATTGTAAGGTTAATTAAACACTCGTCGGATTTCTCTTTACGTTCTTTATTTGTATCCAAAGTGGCGGGTACAGTGGAAACGCGTCGAGTCGAGGGTACACACGGGAAATGTGTAGAATTTGCAAAGTATGGAGCATGTTTAACGTGGTTCGACCACAATCTCTGGCTAGTAGTGATGCCATTGGCGTCAAGCCACGTGTGTCAATTGTTTCATTTTAGTAATTTCTATTGCATGCTGTAGTCATATCTTTTATTGTTTTCGTAGCCGCTGTTGCAAAATCATCATCGCATCAGATCTGGTGTGTTATACACATTCTACATTGCACTAATAGACCTTAGGAGAATGGTAATGCAGAAACCCAGCAAAAACGTTCGGGTAGCAACTATTGGGAGTAGCACCTGGCAGACACATCATCCATCTGGTCGGAGTATCCTCCCCTTTCGATTAAGAATGGTAAACATTCCACCTGTGCCTTTACAGACACATTGGTGGTAAGTCCACAGTATTTGTAAAATCTAACTTCTACACGAATTACTCCTTATAATATCCACATGGCAGGTAGTGCAGTGAAATGTTCTCGTAGCGAAATGTGCTGATCATTTCCTTCGCAAGGTAGCCAGAGCCACAAGATCGATTGTGACGTATATCGAATAGCCTCCATAGTTGTTGGTACAGTCTACCAAGGTAGAACGACTACTCGTAGAGGTAGGAACTCGAAGGTCTACTCGTGGAGGTAGGAATGACGCTCTCGCCTGTTTTCATGTCGAAACGTTTCGGAAAATAACCTGTTTGCACAGAATAGATAATTATGTTTGTCTACATGTTGTGGATAAACGTTACGGATACTTAGGAATACGTATTTTATTGTCACACGTGTAAAGTAAGATACGCTTAAAGCAGGGCACCGACAAGAGATCAAGAAAGCTGTCAGAGGCTACATTTACCGAATGGCCCACACTGCAGAAAACCCATCTTATGTAATTAGCAGATGGAAAGACCAAGAAGAGATTTTCACACAGAATGCCGTTCTTGCGACCAATAATGATATACCAGAACCATTAAAACAGTATAGTCTAGTAAATGTGAATGCTATGATGGGAAGTAAAAGAAAGAAACGTGGTAATGGGCAGTGGTAGTGGTACGTGGTACGTGGTAGTGGTTCTGGGCACTTTTCCTGTTGACAGCCGGTGTGTACAAATTTTTTAACGCCCTGTAATTCTTCCCTTTTTGATACTTGCATATATAATTATAACAACTCTACAAACTTCATTGAAGAAGCCTTATATACTAGCTCTTCGGTTTAGTCTAGTTAATGGAAACACAGCAATTAGTTGCGGCTAAGTCTCGATCGGCGCTAGACAGGCACAGATGTCCGCTCAGTCTATATTCTACACTTAGCGCAGTTCGACGGCGCAAGTTTGTTGTAAGCTTAATGTACTTGTAGCTGCCGGCTTTGATAAACCTAGCCATTGGGAGATTGAGAGTAATGTTTCGTGGAATCAAATATTAGTCATCTGGTTCAAAGAACGCAGTACCTAACTACAATATTCAGTAAATGAAAGATAGTTTGTTAAATATCTTTGTTGTTTTGTATGTGGTGTATAAAACACTTTATACTAGGTTTTGCCCGCGGCTTCGCTCGCGTGGATGTCGGAAATATAAAAAAGGACGTGTTTCATCCCCTATTACATCCCATTGTGGCGTGGAATTTTGAAAAATCCTTTCTTAGTGGATGCCTACGTTATAAGAGGAATACGAGTGCGAAATTTTAAGTTTTTAGCACTAAGGGTGTGGCCTGTGCCTTTTATAAATCTAGATAGATAAGTAATAATTGTATTAATAGTTTTTAGATTAGATTTTTAGATTTCGTGAGTAAAACTTATTAACAAAAGCCGCTCTTTCTCGTTGGTCCAGTGGCATTGTTTAATTCCCAGTATAAGCAAACGTGTTGGGTGTTTCCATAAGGAATTTCTCGGAAGCAGCTCGAAGTTTGGTATTATTCGCTGTTGAAAGCAGAATTTTACGTAATGAATAAATATAATACACTCGTGTTATTACCAAAAGTAAATACCTCAAACTCTAATTATACAAGCTATACTTTCTTAACAACTTCGTAAGTCTCGTACAATACGCGGCATGGGAACATGAAAACTTGCGTCTTGCCGTCAGCTCTGGCAGCCAGTACGCGTCGGCGTCATGTAGCCAGCTCGCCGCGGGCCCCGACAATATGTCGGCGAGAACATGCAGGATGTAAGTACCAGTTCTCACGAGAATTGGCTTTGGTAGTCTGTGAAAGACTTTATGTTTTATTTGGAAATTTTTGTTAAAGAAGCCATTGTTTAAAAATGCGTTGAGATTGACTTTCGATAGGTATTCATTTTAATAATAATATCAGGTACATACTTAATTGAGTAGGTAACTATATATCTTCTGTTAGTCTAATTAGTAAATCAGTACGTATCGTACACGGTATCTTCTGTTAGTCTAATTAGTAAATCTACGTAGTTCTATTGTTGCTATGCCGTAGCCGTAATAAACGAAATAAAAATCCTTTTTAATCTGCTTAGTATCCAAGTTATAATCTCTTTTATTCCTAAGTCGTTATTTTATTGTGACGCAATATCTTTGGAATATTTAAAGTCCACAGTCCTTGATGCCCTTCCATAAGGTCAAAGTGATACATTCCTTACGTAAAGGATACACCCACGAGTCTACAAAATACTTTAGTTCTCAGCAACTAGATTGACAATACCTTATCTTACGATATACTTTCCATTTTATTCAAAAGAAAAGTTAACACGAAAAATACATTTTTCCAAGAATATGTTATGTATTCTGCATAACAACGTTGTTGGGTATTAGAAATATCTGTAGTAAGGATTTTTATAACTTAATTTCAGTTGGGGCTTACCTTAGACCTACATTATTCAATACTTCAGTAGATAAAAGGTATTCTTTCAGTTGAAACAGGTAGATACCCCTTATCGGGGGTCGCTTCTGAGAAATGTTGGTTCAGGGATTTGAGAACTACGTAATGTGCAGTTTTGACCACCCTCTCCCCCGCGCGCGCGTGTCGTAAACATGGATTTGTACTTATCTGTTGTTTTATTGCTAGGGGACTTGTTTATTTTTCGTGGACAAATAATACTAATAATACATGATGTACGTATGAATCTTGTTTACTGACTATTCATGAAATAGAAGATTTCAATTTCATCTTAACTCGGTTCGGCTATTGGTCAATAGCTCCCGTTAGCTTACAGCAACCGATCAAATTAGGATTTTACCAAAAACCATTGTTTAAATACTGAGTTTTCATTCACACTTACGACTACAAAGACCTTAGACAAATGTAACGAAGCAATAACTAAAGCCATTCATGGGATTGGGCTTTAGTGATACCGCAGAAGCGGCGAAGTATTGGGTTATTAAAAGTATAATGAGTCAAATACTATCAACTAAGAGAACCCTGCCGACCCCTCACTCCGACGACCACAGTATGTATCGCCCAGCGTATCGCCCGGCGTATCACCCGGCGTATCGGTGGCGTATTGTGACAGCCGGCCGAACGTTTATTTAACATCGTAACCCATTGTCACTACGGACGCTCCAATTTAATTTAGGCCGCCATGATGAATCGATTTAATACCTAATTTGTTTAAATTCTGTTCTGTTGTTTCGGGTATGATTATCTCTAAATTATGATTTGACGGACTTAATATATTGTCAAGTTTTGAACTTTTACTGCTATTCATCCAATTTTTTTGACGTGGCTCTAGAAAGTGTTATTCTTATCGAAATTGGATAATGTATGTATGTATTTAACAGATATTCTAAATAAAAAAACAACTTAACACCTAACTACGCTCAGTATTGTGGAATAGCTTCAAAATAAAAACAGCTTAATATCTAACTTTACTACGCTCAGTATTGTGGATTAGCTTCAAAACATGTAACAAAAAGTTGGGACCCGCGCCACCGCAACCGAAATGTCAGACCAACATGTCGCAGTGTTTTAGCGCCTACAATAATCCAATTGGCATGTCGGAAAATGGTGAGGCGGCTGGAAAGTATTCCACAGGTAATGGAACTTGAATAGGATGTTTGGGGGATGTTGACCCTAGAAGGAGTATCTTAAGTTTTTGCCTCGAGGACGTTCTGCTAACTTGGAAGGGGGACAAAACCTCAATTTTTATCGACTTTTTTCTGTTTTCGTTTATATCTCTAAAACTAAACACATTTTGCGTACCTTGGACAGTACATTGGGAGACATCGTTCTAAATCAAGTACATAACTGCTGGACTACAAACTTGGTTCGTAACCTTTTATTTACGAAAGTAATTGTAAAGTTTGTTAAACAGTTAAACAAAAAGTGTCACTGGTGTCAACCACAACCGCAGCCGCGGTGTCAAAGCGTGGTGTCACGTGCTACCGACACCGCTGACACCAAACAACACCACCACCACAGCACCACTGCAAGTGACCGACGTTACATTAACACAAGTGGTTTATTATTATTGATGATCGTAACGTAAATACTTCTGAGTATTTGTAACCCTCTCCTATAGAGGAGGCCTGAGTTCCTGCAGTGGGAACATTATACGCTGATGATGATGATGCTTAAATACGTGGGTGATACTTTACTGATCTAGCGTCAAGCAATCAACAAATCAGCCTCTTGATGGCCCACTCCTGATAGGCTTCTCCCATACCGCACCAAAACTGTCTTCTACCATCTGCAACCAGTCTGTCTCAACCACATTTTTAAAGAAGCATCTATCCCATTAAACCGAGGAACTAATTAAATTAAATTCAAATTCAAATATTTATTGCTCAACACAGTACATAATATTGCATTTATAGGTGTTAAGTGAATGCGCAGTTCACTGTGATGTACCAAATTAGGCATGCAAGATTTATTGTTAAAAATTATACAAACATTCATTCAAAATAATATCAATTAATACCATAAAACATAAAACTAATTATATGTATAGAGCGTTTAAATAGCTGGTCGCGACCCGATTAAGTCACGCGACTAGACGCGCCTGACGCGTCATCAATTATTTATAGTCGCACTAATACGCTACACACCACAAATTGGATCCTGACACCACTCTTATACCTTTAATAATGCTAAGCTTAACTGGAATGTTCAAGGACGTTTAGCACGTCACACAATCTGGTTAAATATAGAATTCTGAGTAGTAGTTACGAAATCACTACGCACAGTTAAACTTCGCTTATTTATTTATGAATATAAATTTCTTCAACAGTTTCGGTGTACAACATATCTAAGTATAGATTTCACAGTCTTGGAGTAACACAGTTGCCAATTACTAGTTCACTAGAATTCACAAAAATAAGTAATGAAATAATAAAAACCTTCTGCTATATGTTTAATGTTGAGGTTTGTATATTTTCTCTGAAAGTCGAAACATAGTACTTACGCCGCGTATAAAAGAAAAAGTAACCTAAAGCTGTATAAAATCGCGCCTGTAATTTCCTAAAGGATTAGGCTGATGTGTGTGTACACCTACAATTCGCCAGTTATATACATGAAATAGAAGGCAAGTCTTTTACCATTCATACTGAGGAATTCCTGTGAAACATTACAATAACAAATTGCCCTACTCAGGAATCGAACCTATCACCTCATCCTCAATAGTCGCTTACAACCATTAGACCAAACGAGGCAGTTCAAATACAACAATAGCATTTGGCGACTAAGGGACTTACCAGAGAATGGGCAGCAGCGTTCTCTGTGCTTTTTGTATCGACCGTACTGCGATCGCCAACCCGCCTGCCAAGCGTGGTGATTATGGCAAACCCCCCTAAGCAAAAATTACACTTAGGGGAGGCCTATGTCCAGCAGTGGACGTCTTTCGGCTGAAATGATGATGATGATGAATAGCATTTGTAACAAAAGTATACGTTAGAAGATAAAAACCCATTTATCTAAAACCCTTCAAAGCTGTCTAACATGTTTATAGACACGTTCCTAATACTCATAAAACATATCGTCTGTTTATTTTCTCGTGTATTCCTCGCGATATTATAACGTGGCGCGCGCTGGATTATCAACGTGTCACGCCGTGACGGGGGCAAAGCCGCCGTGAACTCCCAAATGTGTAATCCCACAAAATTGAAAATACGACATTGTCCTGCTTACGCTTGAATCGCTCTTACAATGTGTGCTTACTGGTTTGTACTTTTTCTTAATCATAATTGTTGGCAAGTTGTGTGTCAGTGTTTTCTTTTGTGATTTGTGTTTGTATAGCTTAGGATTAATTTGTGTGTGTTTGTATAATATGGAAGTTAGCTTATACGAGTAGTGTAAGTTGTTCGTGTAAAGGTTAATGAAAACTTTATAGTGTGGGCGTGACAGTAAGTACATGTATAAGTAATTACTGAGATGTCGAATATAATTATTATTATTATGTTACATGACAAAAACCTTTTGGGGAGGCCTTTGCTCAGGAGTGGGACAATACGGGCTACCTAAAAAGAAAAAAATAACAGTAGGTACAGTAAAGTAAACAAAAACTAATAATTATGTAAACAGAAAAATGCATTGAGGGCACAACACATATTTTAATCAAAATATGAAAAACGAGTACGTCCAAATGTCCCAAAAATATATGTTTTCTCAGCTCATTAAAATACAAAAGGTAGCAGACTGCCTCAATGAATGGCACAAAAAGTGAGGCATGTTTTATGCAACAGGCTCAGGTGTCTAAATTAAATTCTGGCATCTCGGTGAGTCGGTGTCAGTCAACCGTGGAGTATTACCGGCCATGCGCTGAGGGCTAGCAACTGGCTATTACCTACTCGTTTTATTAATAGTTCATTTGAACTAAGTAACAACAATTGATATGAATGCAATAAGATCCCTGTTTGCTTGCTGATCAAACTCAAGATGACGCTAAAAAGGTTTCATACTTTTTGAAATGAACGCAAAGTTATTGTTTCACAAAGTAAAGGGTCAGGGTAAGGAAGGGAGGGCACGCCACGATAGTGGCGGTAAGTCCCCTCTTTGAGGAGTGGCTAGAGAGGAGCCACGGCGCCCTCACCTTCCGTCTGACGCAGGTCCTCACCGGACACGGATGTTCCGGGGCGAGGAGGAATGGGACGCCATCGCCTCCTTCTGCGAAGCAGTGATGCTAGCGAAGGAGGTGGCGGAACGAGAGAGGGAGAGAACCTCTCAACGTCCCAGCCACCGCGGAAGGCGCGGAAGGCGCTCCGGGCGTAGGGGGCCACGTGATGGCTTCCGGCCACCGTATAGACGCGGGCCTGTGGACGGTGAGTAATGGGCTAGCTCGCCGTCTGGCCGTCGTCATGACGGCAACAGACCGTGTCGGCGGCGCGTTCGTGTTCCACGCGCGCCTCAAATAGATGTCAGCAAGGAGGGGCCCGCAAGGGCCGACGCCCGTCGGGGCCGCGGACTTTTGTACTAGATGACGTGGCCTCGGCGCAAGGGCAAAGAAGGAACATGGGTTCGGTTTTTAGTCAGTAGAAGTCTGACACTCCCCTTCGCTCTGCCCAAGAGCGGGGGGGGTCATTTGATGATTTTCCAACCACCAAAAAAAAAAAAAAAAGGGTAAGGAAGGGCAAGGGTAAGTGTATGCAGGGACTTATGTTAGACCTTCCTGCACTCATTTGATAACTAGCATACATTTTAGATTTTGTAAGACTATTACATCATTTCGAGACTATTACATCTTACGAGTACCATTTGTTCACAGCTCGCGACACATATTTGGCAAATTAGTTTCTAAGTACCCGCGCGTACCTAATTATTTATTTTTTCTTCGAACATTCATAAGATTTCGGTTAACTACTTGTCACACTCTATTCACAACATGAATAAGTTAAACATTTATTATCAGAATACGCGCGGACTTAGGACTAAACTACCTTTGTTTTATCGAAATATTGAATCGCACGACTTTGATATTATAATTATTACGGAAAGTTGGCTGTGCGACGGAATACTGGATACAGAAATATGTGACGATCGTTATGAGGTATTTAGATACGATCGCCCTAGTGGTAAGAAAGGCGGCGGAGTCATGATTCTTATTAAACGTGGGTACTCTGCTTCCGTAAAGTCAGACACTCATATTGAATGCGCGGAATGTATTTGGGTAACTATTAAGAACAATGTTTTTACGAAGTCGGCACAGAAAGGTGACCTACATTTGGCCGCAGTCTATATACCCCCCAACAACAATTCCTCTAAAATGCTGAAGGACTTTAAAGACTCACTTCTTCAATCCTATAATTTATGCTCAAATGATATGTACTTAATAGTTGGTGATTTTAATTTACCTTTCATAACATGGTCTTCGGTCGGGCACGGTTGGAAATCTAAGAGTAATTCTGATTTATTTGAAGTCACAACGGAATTCCTTAACTGTTTGGATTTTATGAATATGTCTCAATATAATCTCAAACCAAACTGCTGTGATAATGTTCTCGACCTTGTCATCTCGAACATATCTTTAAAGTGCACCTTAAGCGAGACATCGCTGGTGGAAATAGACAAGTATCATGCCCCACTGGAAGTTTGCATTGATAATTGTTGTTATAAACCTATTCGCTCTCAACCAAGAATAATAAAAAAGTTTTTTAAGGCTGATTTTGGTAGAATTAATGCGGAGCTCGTTAACGTGGACTGGAACCGTTGTTTCAAACAGTGTAGTGTGGAGGAATGTGTCGACATTCTTTATAAAACATTAAACTCACTAATAGAATTACATGTCCCAACAGTAAAGGTATCAGGGCGATTCCGATATCCCAAGTGGTACCCTCCATCCTTAATTAATGCCATTAAAGAAAAGTCCAAAGTACACAAAAGATGGAAAAAAAACAATTACCAAACCGATTATGCTGAATTTGCTTTGTTAAGATCTCGGGTAAAACTTCTCCAAGAAGAACCTTACGCCAAATATATTGCCAGATGTGAGGATCAATTAATAAAATCACCTAAAGAATTTTGGAAGTACGTAAATAATAAAAGGAAATCGGCTGGATACCCTCGCAAGATGGTTTATGACGGGGTAACGTACTCGAACGGGGAGGATATTTGCAATGCATTTAATATTTTTTTCCATAGTGTCTTTAGTCCCACTAGCAGTAATAGTAATAATAATATTTGTTACGACGATACCCCCTTATCAATCGTTACTCACTCCATTGACATCACTCCCGAATCAATAAAAACCGTTTTTAGATTATTAGACAGCAAGAAAGGAGCTGGTACTGATGGGCTTCCTGTTATCTTTATTAAAAAATGCGAATTAGGTTTGACTGCTCCCCTTAAAATCATCTTCCAGCGATCTATCGACGAGGGTACATTTCCACGACAATGGCGGGAAGCTCAAATAGTTCCGATCCACAAAAAAGGTTCCAAGCAAAATATAACTAATTACAGAGGTGTGTCCCTTCTGAACAACTTTGGGAAGATGCTGGAGAAAATTATATACGATCACATCTACGCGGCAACTAAACATTGTATTCCCACTACCCAACACGGATTCGTAAAATCTCGCGCAGTCAATACCAACCTGCTTGAACTTGCCAACTACGTTGTTACTGGTATGAACGACGGTGCCCAAGTGGACGTAATTTACACAGATTTCGAGAAAGCGTTTGACCGGGTAGATTATTGCATTCTGATCGAAAAACTAAAAGCCGTAGGTATTAAGGGAAACTTGTTAAGATGGATTGAGTCTTACCTGAGAAATAGGAGACAAGCTGTAGTTATCGGTAGTTACAGATCTAATTATGTGGACGTTACTTCCGGTGTGCCCCAGGGCTCACTTTTATCCCCCTTATTTTATAATATTTATTTATTTGACATAACACAATGTTTTCTTCACTCTGAACATCTTCTCTATGCCGACGACAAAAAAATATTCATGAAAATTAAGAACCCCAATGACTGTCAATTGATCCAATCTGACTTAGATAGACTTAGTAACTACTATGCTTTAAACAATATCAAGGTAAACACTAAGAAATGCCAAATAATAACGTTTTCTAGAAAGCGCAACAATATTATTCACAATTACAGCATCAGTGACGATATTATTCCGCGAGTATCACAGGTCAGGGACTTGGGTGTGATTCTGGACGAAAAATTCACATTCGAGGCACATATTGATCACATCACCAGTAAAGCATACAAGTCCCTAGGGTTTGTTATACGTAACAGCCAGCAGTTTAACAACCCAGTATGTTTAAAAACTTTATACTACTGTTATGTAAGGAGCGTACTAGAATCCGCAAGTGTTATTTGGAGACCTTTTTATAAGAAATATATTGACATAATCGAATCCATACAACGTAAATTTATTAAACATCTAAATTAGAAAACAAAAATTGACATCGTAAATTACCCGGACTCCTGTCGACACCACAACATAAATACTCTGGAAGAGAGACGGCAAATAAATGACATGGTGTTATTGTACGACCTACTTAATAATAAATTTGACTGTCCACAACTGCTCGGCAAAATTCACTTTAACGTTCCACTCAGGCGTACCAGACATACCTCCCTGTTAGCAGTCCCTTCGGCCTCCACCAATTATTTGAAGATGTCGCCCTTTTTGCGTCTACCCGCATTATATAATGACAAGTTCTCTTCACTCGACCCCTTTAATACCACACGGAACCGTCTTAAAAAAGAGATTATTGCAATCTTGGAGCAAACGCGTGTTCACAGTTCCGTCGCTAGTGCCAGACCCAGTTAGTCATATTCACACATACACAATATCATCACACACATTCACAGACACAAACACCGCACAAACACTCACACGCATACATGCACACACAATACATTTTAATGCCAATTTTTTTGTCACTCTCGACTACCTTATCTTAGATTTTTTTTTTGTGTACTTCGTAATTGGCGTATTGTTTTGTTTAATATTTTAAGTTATTTTACTGTAAGCTGTGAAGCTACCTTGCATAAATAAATAAATAAATAAATAAATAAGTCCTGAATTAAATTAGGTTTACTCATTGGCATGACTGGTGTAATCCCACAAAAACACAATAAACGTAATGACTAAAACAAAAACAGTGTTCTGGTAACCCTGCACGCAACTGCTCAATCTTCTCGCGCCGTTTTTCATTCCGTCTCGAATTTATATAGAAACGTTATCGTGAAATTATACCCGCACTTTATTATGTCCCAAACAAACGCTTTCTTTGTAATCAAGCGCACAATTAAATGTAAAGCTGGTGATAAGTGATAACATTATACCTGTGTCTTTACCGTTTACACGAGATACAGCCATTGCGACGATAAATTAGAGAAAATATCATGATAATGCACTCGAGCGTTTTTGTAGATACGATCTAACTGTAAGGCTGTTGTTACACAAAAACTTTGAACCATTTTTTATATACTATCCCCCTCCCTCCGCCCTCTGATAAACGAGAATGATGTCATTAAATTCTCAGCCATTCTCAGGTCATATTTAACAAACGTGCATGTTTGCTTTGGTTACAAAACTATTTTAAATCACAAATCAGCTTCTAATTGCAATGAATCACACGCAACAGCGGTGTGTCAGATTGTCCGTGATACCGATGGTGCGGTTAGCGGCTGCATTAGCGGGGCTACTGTCAAGCACGGCGCGCGGCGCGGCGTGCACACCCGCTTCACCGCCGTACCGCACCGCGTCGTGACGTACTCGCACATAATTGCTTGATTAAATTCCGAGGTACGGACCTGTCCCATTTCGCGGTATTTATATTGCAATCTGCCTTTTGTTTGATATTTTGTACGAACTGGCGAAATGAAAATTATTGACGAAAACGGCAAACATAATATAACATTGCTATTCAGTTGCATAAAAGATCTATATATAGGCTTTAGGCAATTACAATGAGTGAGCATTGAAACAAAGACGCTCTTTCATAGTCATATTTATGTCAATCTGATAATTATTCAAACAGTTAATATCTAAGCAATCGTGTATAAATTCTAGTTCAAGCTCTGAAATAATTAATTGTACTCAAAGATATATTTTCCTTGAAGAGGCCAGTCATCGTATTAATACTTTAATGGAGCCCTCTGAAGCCACAACGTTATTTGGTCGACTCACTCTCAATAGCTTACAGTACTTAACATTATTAATTCTTTATCCTATCAAGCATAACAGTCCCTTTCAGAATAGTATCTTTGAGATTAATGTTTGACCGAAAAGTATTGAAGAGAAATCTTTAGGTATAAAAGTATCCGATGATTAAATTGATAACGTGGTGTTTTTGTGAAGAGATTGGCCCAAACAAGTCTTATCTGACAAAGCCCTTTCGGGCTCCTATGGGCGGCTTAGAAGAGAACCCTTTCAGGAAAGAGATCAATGCGCACACGTTGGCGGTGCAAGTTGTAAGAGGTCGCGGCGGTGCTGCGGGCAAGCGTGTGCAAGATATAAGCAGAGCGGCGGGCGTATGGGTCCATCAAACCGGTACGGATAAATTACTGACAGGCAACGTACACCAGATTCTCACGCCAACATTTAGTACCTTTAGTGAGGAAGAGTGAGTATGACTTCATTTCTACAGTCTGGTGACAGTTTATAATACAGAGTTTGGAATGTATTGGATTTATCAACCTTTTACAATGAGGGCATTGAGACTTTAGAGAAGTTCGCATAATTTTAAGACACCTGAAATCTAGGCATTTTTGTAATTATATGTTTTGTTTCATTCCATGTTCTATCCATTTGAACAAGATAAGTATTTACAGATCTCAAGCCATACCGCTACCCTCTCATCTCTCACAGCCTCCGTGACAGAAATCAGATACGGCAGTATCAAGTGAAACTCTGACAAAGTGAAAATCTGCGGCGAGCGGCAACTTTTAATGTTGCGCTCACCGACCGCAGCGCCTTTGATTTATAACGCCATAAGTGGGCGGTTCACTTTGTTACATTACCATAAGTCCTGCAGCGGGATAGCGCGTTGTTTGCGTCCGGCGAGGTGTTGCGGTTCACTTGTGAGCCATCTGCTCCACTTTGTGGCCATTTGAGTCGGCTGTTTGTGCTTTACTTCTTGTGGGGTTCTGTGCTTATAATATGCTTTGTATTTGGCTCTTGGTGTTTATTTTGTCATGATTATTTCAATGTCGGCTGGAACCTTCCTATTCCAACGCTGAAGGTGAAGTATCTGACTAACGATTATTATTTATTTCGCTCGACTATAGGTACGACTATATTTGAAATAACAGAGTTAAACATAAATAAAAAATATAGCTGTTTACTGACTATTCAAACGACCAGTGAGAGCTAAAGCAAAAAACGTTTTTCTATTTGCTATCTTTTTGCTAATCGTCGGTGGTCGGCAGCTGATGTCTAAAGATATTTTTTTTTATTTATTTACAGCTTTACCCAGTTTTTTGAATAAATGAATCACAGCTTTGGTGCAGTTTGCTTTCCGAACTCTTTTCGTAAACAAATACGAAAAATATCAACAAATAAAACCAGGAGATTTAAATAACGATAGTCACATTCAAAGTGAGTCATGAGAACTATGAGCGAACAGTGTGCAACTAAAAACGTTATGCTAGGAATAGTTAGCGCAACTAATTTGCTACAAACTGTTTCTTCGAATGAATATATTTGCGAGTTTCGTTTATCTCCACATAAATAATGTTTCTGTTCGTTCCTAAGCTTTGATAGTTGGCTACATGATGGTTAAAAGTAAACCACTGTTGTCGACTGTGTTGAAGTGTCATGTTACTGTCATTTTTAATAAGGAATGCTATTGTCTACAAATAGGAAGTAGATTCAGGTATTCTTTGGGTCTTCCAGATTAGCTTAAGTTCTAATTTGCTGTCTATAAACAACTATAGATATCACCTTTATTACAAGGCTGTAGAACGTCTGAAGTCACAAATAGTACAGGGTCACTCGAAATAAAATTCAGTACGAAGCTTCCACCTTTACCCTTCGTCTAAAATTCAGTAAGAAACAAAAATTTACGACACTATCCCACTTTCCATATCACAATCATCTCTCAGAACAGAGACCTTCCCTGACGCCTGGCGCTATATAACATTCCACTAGAGGGTAAATATCCGTGAAACTCATCGTCCCGAGCCGGTCTACCGGTCCGGGCGGCGGCCGGTAAATCGCTTTAAATATCCATTACTCACGGACATGCATTTTATAACGGCACGGCATAAAAAATGTTATTGACGTCATAAAGCGATAGTCAATATTGAGTCCGGTGTCCGATGTCCGTCCGGCCCGGAATGTGACGATTTATCGGCACCTCTCGCCAATCCGTGTTGGACTTTAGTTGGTATAAAATCGCATTTTTCTTTTTATGGCTTTGCAGTTGGCTGCTGTTGGTTGAGTAGACTGCATAGACGAGCGACTACCGAGCGCAGAGCGCAGTGTTACGATGTGTTTGCATACGGTTTGTCTCTTTTTACACAAACATTTTGGCACCGATTTTAGGGCTCAGCTCGTAGAAGCGCTTTTATTTGAGACGTTTTCTTTATTACGTATATTTTGAAGAGGAAAAATCGTATCAACAGTTTAAACTAAAATTTCTACCGTACTGCAGGAAACAAAATAAATTCAAGAACTCAACGTTATATCCTAAATAGCGTTATTTGAACACAAATTGAGTTTATTTCGTCGGCAGCATAAAGCGCCGAGTGTGTACCGTAGTTAGCATAATGTAGTAGTCTGCAGAACCGGGTAGACTACGCTACAGCATACTGCCTTGAAGGCTGTTACTTTCAGCAATGTCTCACTGGACGCGTGGCGCATGGTGGCGAAAGGACAGACAGTTTTTATATAGATATCCACATAGACTAATGGCTTTTATCTTCAGCTAGGTAGAGATGTCTGTCTGCTTCGGTTACTTGTGTCACATTGCCGGCAGAGTGTCAGCAACCCGCTGCTATCTCTGTGCCTGCATTGATGACACAGCAGACCTCTCGCTTCCAGTTATACTTAAATGTATGGCAGGAAACGAGAGCTCATAACTAGCAGTAGCTGCCTCCGGTGAACACGTAATAGCAACACATGAACCAGCAGATAGGTCGAAGGGGATATCCTCCTCTCTGCCAATCCGCACCCAGAGATCTGAGGAAGGCCGTCACTACTAAGGTGACTGTGAAGAATGCAATTACAAACCCAAGCCAGAAGTGGCCGGGTGAAAACGCCATGTGGTTTTAGTCAGTAGGAGTCTGACAGACCCCTCAGCCGTCCCCATGGCGGAGGATGTCCGTTGAAGACTTTTCCTCACACAAAACACCATAAAAGAGGAAGACCCGTCTTCATCTTTCTCTCGACAAACACAAAGGCTCTTATAGAAAAACTTACAACCTTTCTTGATTGCAATAGTTTTAATTGATGTCGGCGTATTGATGCCGTCGATCACTTCACCTTATGTGTAAAAACTTGCAATAGTTAGCAATATAAATTAGCGTGTATTTTCTGTCACAGTAAAAAAAAGCGCGCTTCCAGCACATTTTTTTCTTGCAATTTTGTTTTGTTTCTCTTTCTATGCTTGCCGTAGTTTCCAGGGTGAGATTCGTTACCCGCTTGCTGTATGACCAGACTTAGATGTAGTAGCAACAAGCAAGCTAGATATTGTAGGAAATGGCGTTCTCTGTCTGCAGGAAGGACTATAACTGTTATATTTAATGCACTATTGTTGTCACTATTGATCTTAAAACCGCTGCACACTGGTTGAGTTGCAATAGCAGCTGGCAACGACGATGAATTCAATGCTAAATGACACGTGAACGAGTATGTGGAGAAGCATTTTAGATAAAGTTCTTCTTTAAGGAAATAAAAAAAAAAACAACAAAACTAACCATTTGCATTAGTTCTAATCAAAGAGGTTGGTCTGAAATTTTATCTTAAACTCGGAAGGCAATTGAGGCACGATCACGAGTTTTTGATTGCTGAATAAAATGAATACATAAATAATGTCATTGACGGGGCCTAACCATAACAGGTACTAATTATAACGCTCTGTCGGTCCCCTTGTTATATTTGATTGATACGACTTGAATTCAGTTGCCATTGTAATAGACTCGACGTCCATTACAAATCCGTCTGTTGTGGACTCACATTGTAATTAAACTGACGTCAATCCACGACCATGGACTGTTGTTAACTGAGCCTGTTATACGTCTAACCTGTTGATGAATACACCCTTAAACAAAAGATATATTCTCCTGGTGATGTTGATTATACTGAAACTATTAAGGACCGTTGACCGCGTCAGTTTTGAAAAAAAAAAAACTATTTTAAGTACGTGCGCAGTAGAGCCTTGTACAGCTACGAACGTGTTTATTTAAAGACCGAATTCAATTGAAATCGGCAAAAGAAACCCTTCCCACAGTTAATTACAATCAAAAACGAAATTGAACGAAATATAACAATGATGAAAACTGTTACAAATGAAGCAAAAACACGCTTGTAATAATGAGCTGCCGATCCATTTTCAATTACCCGTGGATCAACAGCGGGCACATTTCAATATGTGCACAAATATCTGGCAGAGAAAGCGTTTCAATTACCTATGAAAACTGTGCGCCTGATAGCTCCGCCGCGGAATCTTTCTAATTATGAACATCGTTTGATTATAACAATGTGAAATTTTAATAGAAACGAGATTGGGAAGTTTGTTCGAGGACAATTTCTCAGAATTTTGTTTGTTTTTGGAACAATTCTGCTTCGAGGCAATCAAGACTACTAATTTTGGAATTCAACCCAAAATCTTCAAGTACATCACACTCGCAATTCTCAGCTCACATTCGCTAGTTACGTTTAAATCCCGTATAATAAAGGGACGAGCTTATTACAATCATCATCTGGGCCTTATAGAAACTCTGGGCTGCTACTAAAAATCCTTATAAGGCTTAATCTCATAATATTTTGGATGACCTGGTAATCACAAAGCAGAAGCGCTTGCGGCCTCTAGATCAAAGAGAAAAATAATAGGTCTTGTTTCCTGGCAATTTAGTAAGCAACACAATAAAATTGAGATAGTGAAAGAGAAGTCCCGTTTAACTCTGTCAACTTCAAAGCGGAGCGTTATTATGAAGTCCCTTTACAACTGCTATTACCGCGCTCTGACGTTTCAGACTGGAAAGTGAGCGCTTCGGACACACAGTACTAACAATTAACTAACTATCATGAATGAAGTTTCAAGAGCCACAATAACAACCGAGTTATTATTGTAAAGAGAGATAACTGACAGAAGATAAAGCGTGTATTAGCTGTAACAGTTATGTTGATTCGAGGAAAAGTCTTCAAGAGATTGAGTTTGGTCTTTTGAATTTACCTTGTTTATTATAACATTAGCTTTTACACGCGTCGCCCGCTTGGGGGTCAGGAATTATCCCATGGAGGGAAAGGTACGTATTAACACGGGATAAGAAAGGCTATATCTTACCCATATCTTTGTCTGACTCTACGCAAACGCATAAGGCATTCATTTTTAATCTAAACTGTTTAGCAAAACTGTATTATAAAGCAGTTTAGAGAATTTCTAAATTTTATTTAATTAAACACGGAACAAAGTAACCATGAGTATTACAAGTAATACAATTTTGACTTAGTGCTAAATTGCTCTGTCTGAATACTAAAAACATATG
Source organism: Diarsia dahlii (assembly GCA_949775195.1). Taxonomy (NCBI): domain Eukaryota; kingdom Metazoa; phylum Arthropoda; class Insecta; order Lepidoptera; family Noctuidae; genus Diarsia; species Diarsia dahlii. The sequence goes on along the minus strand of OX459194.1, from coordinate 23,880,000 downwards.
AACGAACAATAAAAACAGCGTTCTGCTTGTACTCGTATACCGCACGAGAATGAGAGTAATTTCATTTCAAAACAGCTCACGTTAAACTGAACTCTTTGCCTCCGTAATAAGGGTGTTACGATGTGTATTAGATTATTTTTTGTAACAGTCTCGCCAGTTAAGTAATATAATATCCGAGTGACGTTTTCCATTTGTATGCAAATGCAGCGCGAGCAGGCGACGGGGACGCGACGAGCGCGCGACGTCGCCGCGACATCGCCGCGGAATGGATACGTCTTAAGTAATGGCTTTATTAAAATTGTTCTTATTCATATTTGTTTGTTTGAACTAGATGAGCTCTCAAGTTTTAGACTTGGGAAGATTATACTATGAATTTATTTTTGGTAGTACACGTTTACTTCTAGTTATGACTTGAGATATTTTAAGTTGCTTAACTAAAATACGTTAAAAGTTCAATAATTGGAGATCGTGGCAGTGGTACTCCAGTAATATCACCCAACGTCCATGGAAAGAAGTGGTAGGTCAATGTATAAAGCTACTTTGACCTACCTACTTACAAAATAATCAGTTCTTAAGTTTGAATGGAAATAATGAGTATCTAAGACAGATTAGCAGACGTCATTATAAAGACATTCGCTATGAAAGCTCAATACCATCAGTTACTCCAATTTTCCCCGACCTTCCCATGATTTACGAAACAAAAAATAATCCCTCACTCCCCATAATATAACACAAATATGATAGTAGATACGGGTGCAGCGTGAATTGAATCCCGCGCCCCGGGACCCCGGGACTCCGGGACTGCGGGACTCGGGAGTAAACAAGAATTGATCGCATCATTTATAACGCGCGATTTAGATAGCCAAGCGACGCGCCACCATTACTCAATACCCAGTGCATGAGAACACAGTAGGACAAGTGTTAGGATTACTGATATACTTTATAGAGAGAGAAATGTTATGGAACTACAAAAGGCTTTGCCTTCATGCACATGGAACTCAACGTATATGAGATGGTGCAGAGGTAGAATTGACTCAACTTTGAATAAAATAATGGTAATTATAGGATCTGATATGGTTCAGATATTTAGGTCACAAATGGCGGCTGGATGATGCCTTTATCGAGGTAAATATACTGTTATATCAAAAATGAAGACAATCTATAGTTACTTTATTCGTAATTGTAGAACATCTAAACACAGAAAACCTTATTTCTAATTACTACATCAAACCATTGCTATTTAAAACACCTCTAGACTCTGGTTGATAATGTGCACCTGAACTACTGTGCAAAATCTCCTAGTGTCCTCTCCTTAACGCCACGTCAAACGTCTTCCCTCAATTGTTTTTTTTTCATTGATCTATAGTGTAGGTACTTGATGTGCTGCGATCATAGCCCGATCACTGCTGACGGCACTTTTTGTGCCTCGCTCACTGCCCGCTTTTTTAGCTGGACTCTGAAATAAATGATGTGATTTCAAGTCATTTCTGCGGAGTCACGATAAATTGAACGAGAGACTTTACAAACTAGTTTGGAAGTAAATTTTCTTGTACATAGCAGGACATTGAAAGAGACTAAGATCTACTTTCTACTTTGCCTAAAATTGGCTAATCGCCAAGACTACACAAGGAAGTCGGAATTCCGAATTAACGTCAGACACAAGTTGCTACTTGTAATCTAAAGTGACCGTCTGAAATGCGGTCAGTCGGCTTCTGCAATCTAAATCCGATATTTGCTGTAGAATCCTGTGTTGTTCGTAAATAGAAACAGTAACTCTGCCACCATTGTTGACGACAGGAACACACTGAAATTTCAAACCTCAAATGCGTTTAACTATTTTAGTCACCTCAATTATAAAAATGCTTTGACTGTTGCTATTATTCTGACGTGCCTTTCCAATAACGATTATTATGAACTCGCGTTGTGTTAGTAATTGAGTTCAAGTATATTCAGTTTTATTTGCGGCCGCCTTTGCGTTTCACCTTACCTCTTCCAAAGAAGTTCAAAAGCTAGAATGGTGTAGGCCAGCACAGCAAACAGGAACAGCGTCAGGAAGGCAGGGGCAGCCTGACCCAAGGCCAGGGCACGCGGCTGAGCACCCGAGCAGGCAGGCATTGTGCCAGCGAAGCGAGCCCGAATGGCCTTCACGTGACCACGCTCCGTCAGGCGTAGAAGACTGCGGGGAAGACTTTCATGGTAGCACTATTATAGCACAGATCATTATTATCATCGGCCTAGCTATTTCCTGACTATAATTATGTGTTGGAGAGGCTTTCGTTCTAACCAAATGCAGCTGAATACCAGTATTTTACATGGAGCATTTGCCTATCTGACCTCTATAACCGAATACTATTCGGTAACACAATACCCTTTGTTGGTAAGACTAGTTGTCAACCTGTAACGCAAAGATCTACAAATGAGCGGGGACCAACGGCTTTACGTGCTTTCCGAGGCACTATTTTAACCCAGATAAACACATCTTAATCCATGCAGTGACTTAAGTGATTAGATACTGCTCCCAGGTTTTAAAACATCATTGGGTCAAAAAGCTGTTATATTATGTAAGAGTGAAAACTGCAAAACTAAACTTTATTCCTTGTCAGTGTGTGCTAATAGCGATCGCCTACAAAGCATACATTTTTTTCTTATCTTACAACGAAGCAAGTCTTATAACCTGCCAGTACAAACATATTAACGTACACCTTTGCTATCTCAGCCTATCCCCGAGAGGTTCAGCGGAATGTGTTGTTATCTACCCCTCAGCAATGACGGCATTGTCGCGAAAGGTTCGAGCTCGTCACCATTGATTGGATGAATTTCTATCAGGGAGTGAACGTAGGTCTCCTAGGTTGGCTTTCGAAATTTTGGTAAATTCTGGAGATGCCTTTTTTGCCTGTGGATTATTTTTATCAATATGACTCAGTAGTAATATTACTATTCCTGCTTTTTCCGTTTTGTGTGTTCTTTTAGCTTGTGTCAAATATAAATATTTTCTCATTTTCTTCCCTTCGTTTCTATAGTCAGCAAAAAATTCAATACATATAATAAGCATTGCCGCGCGTGGATGTCGTATTGCCGCAAGGTAAAAAAGTCCATTGGTCTACCATGTCACGACTTTCCCAACTACAGACCTCCAATCGAAGAACTCCTTGTAAGGACTTCTCTTCTGCGCCATGATGTACACGTGAGCTGGCAGCATCATCTGCAGCGCTCCCAGGTTGCAGAGCTCGGCGTCTTCGAAGGTCTTGGAGATCACCTGGCTTGCTGTGTAGGGTTCGATGTGGAACGCATATTCTAGAAAGTAGATATAAAACATAGTTGTTTCTCCGATCGTTTTTTGTTTTTCCCTAAACTCTGTTCTCAACACAATTGATTTTATTGATGTTTTCAAATTAATCTACTAACTTCCAGTCCGCATCAGTTCGACACCCGTTTTTACAGATTGCAACACTAAGGCAGTCCGTTTAGCCTTGGTCACTTTCTTTTCTCTCAGTTCATCTTCTTTTAAGTTCGTAAAACCACTGTAGTAGAAGAATCCAGGATTCTAAAATACAAAACGTTTTCTGGCTGCTTTATCCTAAATATTCTTTACGTAGAAACTACTGATTTTATTACCAAAACACACTAGATACTGTTATTCATACATATTACATACGTCAAGCCACCCCCTGGTATATCCAATATCTTCAAATATCAGTTCAAAGTCACTGTTAATGAGACCATCAAGGTTGGCAATGGAAGGTGCTGCGGCATTCAGGAGCCAAGACACAACGGCGCTGGTATAGTAGTTGTATAGCAACATACTTGTCAGACCGATAACCAGAAGAGTCGCCTTACGACCTGGAAAACGGACCCTTTAGTAATTGCATTAGGTTTAATTTCAGTTTGATAAATTCTTGGTTCTCACCTTGGCTCGAAAATGTTTCTTCTAACTGTTGAACACCGTCTTCAAAATCTGAGAACATAATAATCATCATGAACACACATCGTTAAAACAAATTGGTATTTACAACGTCAAAGTATATCTGAATGAAAATGTTGTTTTCAAACATTCGGTACAACCTAACTGAACAATACGGGTAACTCGTGCTCAAGGTCGTATCCATAGAGATTGTAATTATTATAATCGCTGGTTTTCACGGTCTTCTTTCTGATGAAACGGCTTTGATTACTTTCTAAAACTGTTACGGCTTTTCGAATAACCTTCAAACTTTTATTTGTGTCATACAATAGTTAGAGACCAACCCGACCGTGCCAGCGTGGTGAGTTAACGCCATTCCCTCTCAAAGTTGGGAGCTGTGTCCCAGCAGTGGAATCGTCAAAGACTGATAATGTCATGCTTCTGCTTAGGGTCTATGATATCTTGACTGTATATGTTTCATACCTTGCTGGCATATAGCAGCAAACACGCTGAAGAAGGCATACCAGCCCGACTTAGGCCTGCTCTCCATCCTAGCTGCCACTGTGAGCACCAGGGTGCAGGCGATGCCAGCCAGGAAGGCGCAACCCCAGACACCGTCGGACATGGGCGTCAGGAACTGGTTCTCATACTGACCAACACCTTTCTCTGCGATGAGGTAATAGAATTTGGTCCTAAAATGTACGAAGTATTTTTAACTAAGAATGGTTTGTCATTAGTCTGGGTTAAACCGAAACAAAAGCCAAAAGTAGTGAGAAAGGAATACAAAAGTAAACCCTGCGAACTAAAGCTAGAAGTTAGTAAAATACATACTGCAGGTTGGTGGTAGGTGGGTGGTATATGTCAACCCAATCAAGCCAATTCGGAAATATCCTGGCGCATGTGCTGGAGAGGTCTGTCTCTTCCCAAAGCAAAGAATTTGTGACTGCCTGTGGAAGATTATACAGTTATTAAGAAAGAATTTGCTTATAGAGTCATTCGTATGACAAAAACATACCAGAGTGGTATTCCTCTCAGGAGATCCAATCCACCGGCCTGCAATACTGTAGTTGAATCTGTAAAAAAGCTTCTTTAAGGCAAGGTTCCATCATCAACAGCCTATAATGTTCCCACTGCAGGGACTCAGGCCTCCTCTCTAGGAGAGGGATGGGCTATAATCTACCACGCGGGCCCAGTCCGGATTGGTAGATGTCACATGTCTTCGAATGTTTGGTTCTAAGACATGCCGGTTTCCTCACGATGTTTTCCTTCTCCGTTTTGGGAGCAGTGGTGATGAAATAAATTACACAAAGTTATGCGCCTGACGGGGTTCGAACCCACGACTCACTGTTCGTAAGTCGGGGCTGCCATCACTGGGCAACCACTGCTCACCAAGGTTCCATAGGACAAAGTATTGCACTTAATAAAAAGTGGCTGAGGTACACAACAACGGAAACATTCGAAAATTACGAGACATGTATACATCGATTGATTGATGCCGATCAATAAATTCGGTTGTTCAGATCGATTTAGTTTGGCTTAGTTATTGATCGAAGATCATTATGTTTAAGGCGATCAATATCCATTGGTCGACTTCGATCCACTTTAAACTTCTTGCACTTTATTGAACTCAAACGAATAAGGAGGGTTCTCTGTACTATCCCTGACCTGAAATTGTGTCGTTCTTTGAGCGTGTTGAGCATCTGCGAAGTGATCTTGGTCATGGCAGCCACGCCCGGCGTGTATGCCATCTCCGATAACATTTCTGGATAAAATACTTCCGGTTGGTCTACGATCTGAAAACTCATTATAAAATGAGTAACTTTTGAGAAATAACAAGGGCTAGTAACATTTTTTTATGCTGAGCTAAGGCCTTTTTGGTATTATAAGTTTTGTTTGTTTATTAGTTTTGATGATACGTACCACAGTTATTGCCCGCAGTGTCAAATTGCGGAAATCCCAACGATTGTAATACTTGTACCCTTTGAGAACTATGTTTAATCCTGTAAAAACCAAATCTCCCAAAATCATTAACTAACTGCCCAACAGATTAACGTATAACGATAATAAATGAAATGCCAAGGTCACCTTCATCAGGTTGCCAGGTACCAAGATGAGCCGTCTCCAAGTCGTTACCTTGTATTTTACCAAAATTGTAGACGTCCGTCAGTGTGTAATTGACTCCTAAAAAACATTTGGAAACAAGCTAGCTAGGAGTTTAACGTTATTTCTTTTTTAGTTTATCCACCCAAACAAATTAACTTTGCAAGAACTTTGACAAAGCGACTGTTATATTTTTTTGTATCGTAGTTTGATACAAACATTTGTTATTTATTAAAATTACTATTTTGTTTATTAGCTTAGTCTCACTATTTTTATAAAATGTTTTTAAAATATAATAATAGATTTCCGCTGGTGTCGCAAGCAGGGTCCCAGCTACGTTCCGGTGGTTAGGGCTCCAGAGGCAGAAACCTCCTCACAATGCGGGCCGTATCGAGGAGTACTACCTTCTGAATCAGGCTCTTGATCCAACCGCGAATAGCAAAAATAAAGCACAGAAACTCAATAAATGGGAAATATCACATTCATGTTAGTTAATTATATTGTTCCCAGTATGAAAGATAAATACCATCTCTGGCGACCACGGTGATATCAGCGTCCACACTCAGGTTCAGCGATTTAAACGTGTCATCAATATAATCAGTGAAGTTATCCGGATCGTTGATATCAGTAAGAACAAGCCACGGGTGCATAGCATCAAACAGCTTGTTTGGAGAAGCCTGAAAATTACATAAGTTAATATCAACACTAACTATTAGGAAAATCTGACTATTTCTGAAACTCAATTTGCTAATATGTAATGTGTAATAATGTGTATTACATACATTATTTAGTAATTTACTAGCAAATTGTTTAGCTCATAATTAGTGAGAATTTATAAATCAGCTCAATGAGCAATAATATTCGTATACAATATTCACACATACATGCAGATTTATACGAGTAACACAAGGAGGCTTCATCTGTTTCCTTGCTCCGAGTACCCAATTCCTTATTCCTAGAAACATATGTAGGGACTTACTGCTAGCGCACTAGCACGGTGAGGTGTACCTCGCCCCCACTAATCTGAGAACAATGCTTACCTGGTGCAGCAGCGCTGGTGCATTGTCACAGTGCCCGTCGAGCAGCATACCCACTGCCGCGGTGCGCTGGTTCGCAACCCGCACCACGTCGGTATGCAAGTCTTTGTCGATACGCTGCACACATACCCGGACATTCGCTTTTGTTAGCTTGTGGGCAAGGATGGTGTTGTCTGGGGATACGGTTTAATAGTTTAATTGTTATGGAAACAGTAAGTTGTATAACTGTGTTGGTTTAGACTAGAATGATATTTTGTTGACAAACTATTCTACAAAATATGTTACTCTGTTCGAATTGTTAGGTTGGGATCATTTTAGTAATGTTTTTGTACAAAATATTATTATATTTCAGACGAGGACGAGCCTAAATGAGTCTAGATAAAAAAGTAACAATATTTTGGAATCATACAAAGCAATTAAAGAAATAAGTTCATTGAGGAATCTTTGCCAAATATACTAGTTATCGTATAAAGTTGTGTGTGTTGGTTTTTGGGACCTTAACTTCTACTATCAAATTGTAAGACACAATTTTGTTACCCGATTACGTTTATTAACTTACAATAATGACTTTCACACGTAAAGTAGCAAAGATATCGCAAACCCTTATACAAAACATAGTCAGTTACAAAATTAGCTACATCCAGGTTGAAAGCCAGTACGTTTAGAAATAGACTGAACAATATCCAAGGCAAAATCATTTTGCGAAGTCTTGACGCTTGCAGTCGCGAATGTGATATGAGCAATTGCTGGTCGACGGGATCGCGTGATATAATGGGTGATCGTTTAAGCTGTCTATCAAAATCAACGTCACTCAAACTTCATAGGTAATAGGGGTAGATTCGCATATTAGTAGTTTTAGATTTGAAATAAGTAGTATTTGGTTAAGGTCAAGATTAAGTGGTATATTTTGTGATTGGCCCTTGTACTGTAAAGGCTTGCCACCAAATTGACTTGAAATACATGTTTGTCATTCGTGGAAAATCTATGTACACATTGAGTCGACCCAGAATTTGGTTACAGGTTTTTTATCGTCAGTAGCGTGTTAACAATATTGCATCAAACTAACAATAATCCTCGAAATAAGAAACTTTCTGTTCTCAACATATTTATTTACAATGATTAAGTATTAATTTGATGCTATATTCTTATATAGCAGTGGTGGCTCAGTGGTAGCGGCCCCGACTTACGAACAGTGAGTCGTGGGTTCGAACCCAGTCAGGTGCATTACTTTGTGTAATTTATTTCATCACCACTGCTCTCAAAACGGTGAAGGAAAACATCGTGAGGAAACCGGCATGTCTTAGAACCAAAAATTCGAAGATATGCGACATCTACCAATCCGCACTGGGCCCGCGTGGTAGATCATAGCCCATCCCTCTCCGAGAGAGGAGGCCTGAGTCCCTGCAGTGGGAACATTATAGGCTGATGATGATGATGATGATATTCTTATATAATACATAAGGCTATGCTATCACGTGCATCAGTTTTAATCATTTCAATTTCCGTAAAAATTGGGTGAATGTATGCTTAATTGCAACAAGCTTAAGGAAGTTAATAAAAAGATACTGCTGATTAAAAACAGAGAATTATCGCAATCGCAAACAAAGTAATATAATTTTGAATGGAGTACAAAGAAACCACGTGACACAATCAAGCTGCAAGTTTCACTATAACCGATGTAATATAAAAGCTAAAGTCAACTGTTACTCTTGTATTCCGATGACGGACGCGATCGTGGCTTCACAATCATGACCTACATCATCGCTACACAAAAGTCTGCTTTATATTTATTTATTTATTATTTATTTATTTAAACTTCATGCACAAACGTGGTACATAGGCGGACTTAATGCCACAAGGCATTCTCTACCAGTCAACCTTAGGGTCAAATAGGACAGCATTGTGGCAGAGTACAGAAACAAATAAATTAAGAGAATTCTATTTTGTTAACATAAATTAATATACCTACATAAATGGTACATACTAATACATATAAATAAAGATGAAATTAAATAAACCTAACCTAACCTAATTACCTACGTTTTCTTTTACATTTTCCTCAAAAAAAAGTTTTCACTAGAACACACTCATAAAGTAAAACATTCCAGTACACAAAATTAGCTAAATTCTTCCTTAGACGCTTATGAAAAGACTCTCATTTACTTCAAAGACATTTATTTCTACCTTTCTAGCAAACAAACATAGTATTGTGAGTGCTTATCTACAAATTACAAGCACAATCTAACCTCCACGTGTATACAGTACGACTGGGTGAGTGTTGCCAGTAATAGGACCAAATCCGGGATCTGACGGAAAAGGACCAGTTGATGTGAAGGTACAGTTACTATGTTCATGATTACTTGTTTGTTCTGACAAGATAGGTCGTTTAGTTTTCTGTGATGTTCCATTAGCATTTATTTTTAAGATATTTCATATTTGAATATGTGGAAATTGGTAACAGATTAACCTCTAATCCTTTCTTTATTAAATTTTTCCGAAATGAAAACATTTTCTTCTGTGTTTTTCTCAATAGGTACTCTTATACTAATTATTTGATCTAAATGTATGATCTCTTCTCCACGTTTATTATCTTAAATCAGTTTGGTAGCGTTCTCTGGACCTATAATCTGCATAAAATTAACCTTAAGATAAATATTCCGTAAATATCATGAGACCGGCCACACTATACTCGTGTACATTGTGCAAACGGCCGTACCCTGATGTTATTATAGAATTCAGTTTGCGGAACAGTCGCGATTATACGAATTGCCTCAATTACGGCCAAGCATGAATATTTAACCTTTTGACCTTTTAACCCTCCCAGGTAATGGTATGTTTGCTGCTTTAATCTTTTTATATGTTTATTGATAGCCGAATAAAATAATTCTTTACGTAGCACCTTTTCGTAATGGAGAAGCGGCCGATTGGGCCGGGATTTAACATTATTGTTGCTGAGTTCCGTTATTTATTAAGTGACTTAAATTGCTACCATCTGTAGATAGTTGTCAGTGTGTTTTTTTGAAGATGTCTTACCATGTTACATATTTAATCTTAAAAAGTTTCAAGGGAAAGCAAAATAAAGCGTAAACGATACTTAGCCGTAACTATAATGCGACATCTTGTACACTTTAGCACAAACTCACGAGGAAGCGCCGTCGTTTGTGAATAATTCAATAAAAGTTAAAATTGTATCCATTTTTGTTGAAGTGAGCCTCTAAGAGTGTCTTGTTAACTGGCTTACTTAGGCCATTACCAGGGAATTATTGAAAGAAATTGTTCCCCCCGGGACAAGACGCGCCAGCACGGAAAACCCGCTCTAAACGTACACAAGCTTAATATAAATAACGGTGGTTTTCCCTTGACAATAGAATTTGACTTTGGAGAAAAATGATCTGACTTTTTTATGGTTTCAGCCGTAATAATGTACCCCGTGTTGCTCCATTAGCTACTAATTAGGAGCGAACGTATCTTTTGAGTTGGACTTCGTTGGAAATTCATGTTTGGAATTTTATTGTAATTCAGATTTACAATGAGCGAGGTTGTAAGAAGAGCGCTAACAATGAGTGATATTATGTTACTTATGAGTTACATGAGGTGTACTCTGACTGTGAATGTGATTAACAAGGCACGAGGACCATTTGGGATGTTGTTTCCTTTATTTGTTTTTACAACATTTTGTTATTTTAGACGCCCGTCAGTGTCTGGAGCGTGGTCCAAGCTACCGGTTAAGGTTACCATAGTTGGGGCTCAAGAGTAAAGGACCTCCACACAATGCGAACCGTATCGAGGAGTACTGCTTTTGGAGTTAGAGCTTGAATCAGGACATTTATCCAACCGCCCAGTGAGACCCTCTTGGGCATCACGCTATTAGCCGTAACGATTATCAGCAAAATGACAGCTGAACATGATTTGAAATCCTTTATCTTCAAACACAAAATCCATACTACGTCATAGCGTTACTGCGTGATCTATAACAACGTTGTGTGTAGTTCGCCACCACGCGCCGTGCAAAAAGGCCAATAAACGGGACACTCGATGTTTACGCCGGTCGACGGTCTGCCACCGGTCGACGGTACACCGGTAACGCCGGCAACCCTATTGCTAAACCAGCCGCTCTCACACCGATGCGTGGTCGACCACAATACTACTCTCGGTATTACTAGCTACCTATACTATGCAGCTGTGAACGGCTGGTTTTTATATGGCGTGAAATAAGACCTGTTGCCGGTTGTGTTTTTATTTTCTATATGGGCTTGAAGATAAAACGCATGAGTTTTATTGAAGTTCCTTTGCTTCCGTAGAGGTTAACTAATAGTAACGTATTGGTCAACAGTTTTTTTTTTTTAAATATCGTTTTTAATTTGAAGATAGAATCACAATAACTTATAATAAATCCTTTAGAATAAAGATCTGATACTAAGAACGTATTATTTACCTCCCAGTTTCGTTGTCAAAACTGTTATTACCAAAACGAAACTAATAGTGGCGTATTAATTTCAAAGACGTTTTTAGATTAAGAAAATATCGAGTTAATTAAATTCAGACAAAGGGCTGCGGAGCGAAGCTATACAATTAGAATATTAAAATTCATGAAACAATTTATAACACTTAGATATTAAAACAGTTGAAACACATTAAGATGTTGTATGAACGCAATAAAAGGTAATTGCTCGGTTTTTCAAATAAGTTTATTTTACTTGAGATTTCAGTGAATAGTAAAATATAAGCTAACTTGGTAACAGTATTTAATAAGTTAATTTTAGGTGTAACTAAATATACATCACATCTATTAATTTGTACTTGAAATTTTAGTCTAGACTGTGACTTGGCTTCAGATTCATTATAATGAGTTTGTTACTTTGACACCATTGTAATTTGAAATTGTTCGAGATCTTCTACAAATAAAAGAATAACTGGTATACCAGTACTTAGCTTTTTTATGCTAGCTGTAGACTAACCGCAAAACTAAACAGAAACGTCATACTAAGGGACATGGTGTGTCGTCAGGGATAAGTTTGTAACCAATAGCAAAGTATGGCCAGGCCAAAAAAGCTAATCCTGGGGTATATCATAATACACTAACGAATACACATAATATGCTACATTCACATTCAGGCTGTAAGATGAAAAATGTATTCACTGTTCATTATTTTTCAATTTACGAAAGTTCTTGTAGTAACGAAATCACCAAGCCTGCACATACTTTGACTAAAGAGGTGGATCTTGAGCAGTTAAGGCGTCTAGAGTTAGAAACTTGGCTCTACATGAGATCTGATAACTTTTTGACGGTGCGAGCCACATGGTCTCGTCTTGGTATCATTTTACATAATAATGTTCTTGGTCGGATACATTTTTTCTGCAAAACATGTCACCAGTTCGTCATCCGGTGTGACAGACATCCAACATAACAGGTGAAAGCAAAAGGCTAGTTGCGCGCGCGCTCGTAGTAAGGAGACAATATAAATGCTAATTCATGTCGCGAGCGCCCACGGTGCGGGGGACGCAGGCAAGGGTTGGGGGGTGTGGGGGGATGGAAACAGGGCCTAGCTAGGCCAACTAACGAGATTTTTAAATGATTTTGTTTGTAGGTACGATTATGGCACCCTTGCACTACAAATCACTTGAATACTTTTAACGTTTAACGTAATTAAAACAGGTACTGATTTCGGGTTTAAAGGTTAACATTATTCGAGTTAACCCTTATAATTTGTGGGTTAATCATTTAAATATTGCTGATTAACCCTGATTTGAGTTTCGCGTACAGCCAGTCACGCGGTTTTGAAGGCTTCTATTCAGAACCAGGCTAAGAGAAACAAAAGAGGAAGGTAATGTACTCACGGGATACTGGGAGCCTGGAGATCACCACACTGTTGACGAGCAGTCGTATTTTCACGGTATTTTTGAGTATAGTCTTCGCGGAGAAGATGGGCTGGCCAGCCGCTCGTTATTTGAGTTCGAACTGAAGTTTTTGTTTTCTTCCGTCAGAGGGCGCGAGCGGTCCGACGATAATTATGATGTTTGGATACGCAACGTTTGAATGTCGCGTGTGGCGGCAGATTTAAATTAGGAATACAAGGAAGGAATGAGGATTAACTGGGAAAGCATCCCAAAGCCTGTTCATATCCCCCCATTTGAAATCAACCGGTGATTTCATAAGATAAGATAGATGAAGTTCGAGACTTACGGCCTATGCAGATTCATTTGTCATCATGCTGATAAGATTCTAAGATTAAAGCTAAGCTGATAAGAACAAAATAAGTTTAAATGTAATATATAAGTCTGATATACATATACTAGATACTTGAAAAATGGTTAAGTGTTTTATGTGCGTTAAATTATAAGTATGAAAATATAATGCAAATAAGTTAATTATTTTGCTCAATTGGAAGAGGACAAATTTTGACAGCAGGTCTTACAAGTAAGCCTTTAGATGTTTTGACTGTCACAACACGAGTAATGTCATCTTTACCCGGATGGAGCTGTACAACGCGGCCCAACCTCCATTCGTTGGCAGGTAAGTTGGGTTCATAAATGGTAACAAGATCGTTCAGTCTTGGCTGATGGTTGCCGTGTTTGAACCATTTCATTCGCTGTTGTAAGGTATGCAAATAATCCCTTTGCCAAGTGCGCCAAAAGCTTTGTGAGAGGCACTGTAATAGCTGCCAACGAGTACGTAAGGTCTCGTTTTCCGCGTACCTTGGTTCAGGAAGAGATACTAAAGGTCGACCGATGAGGAAGTGACCAGCTGTAAGAGCGTCAACCTCGCCGGGATCGGAAGATAGTTCCACTAAGGGTCTTGAGTTTAACATGGCTTCCACCTTCGTTAAGATAGTGTAATATTCTTCAAAGGTAAGAATCTGGGATCCTATGATACGTTTGAGATGGTATTTTGTTGATTTTATACCGCTCTCGAAAATGCCTCCGAAGTGAGGACCGGAAGGAGGATTGAGTTTCCAAGTGATTCCTCGAGAAGCGAGGTGACTGTTAATACTATCGCTTTCGCGGTTGAGCATTTCCCTAACTTCCGACAAGTAACGCCTGGCACCTACGAAGTTAGTGCCACCATCTGTGACTATGGAGTGACAAAGTCCTCTCCGCGATACAAAACGATCTAAGGCCGCTATGAATGCTTCAGATGTGAGCTCAGTAACCAGCTCGAGATGAACGGCCTTGGTCGCGTGGCAGACTATGAGGCAAAGATAAGCTTTGTAAGTTTTAGCGCTACGACGTCTACTTTCTTTTATCATAAAAGGACCTCCGAAGTCGATGCCTATTGTTTGAAAACAATGACCCGGGTGTAGTCGAGAAGGTGGAAGATCACCTTGTAAAGGTTGAAGTGGAATAGGTTTGACTTTAAAACAGGTCACGCATTTAGATAACCGTGATCTGATAAGATTTCTAACGCCGAGTATCCAAAATCGACGCATAATTAAAGATTGGAGTAGGCGAGGCCCACAGTGAAGATAAGTTTTATGATAGCGGTCAATAAGAAGAGTACTCAATCGTGAAATCTTAGGTAAGAGGTATGGATGTTTGACTTGACTTGGTAAGGACGCGTGTTTAAGGCGTCCCCCCACTCGCAAGATTCCGCGAGTGTCAAGAAAAGGAGAGAGTTTAGATAAGTGTTTGGGTAAAGGTTTATTGGATGTTATTAAAGATATGACATCATTAAAACTTTGATGTTGAACATATTTTGTTAAATGATCTAAAGATTGGTTTAATTCAGTGGCTGTCAGATAAGGTAATAAGTTACGCTGAGAACGTTTAGCTTTTGCGTTGTGGATGAAACGGTAGATCCATGCAACCACTCTTTCCACTTGAGAAAGAGAGGAGTGGCGTTCCATGATGGAAGTAAGCAATTCAGCTTCACGTGTCACACCAGTATGACACGCGCGTGATGGGGGCTTAAGTTCTGGTAAGCTATCGGACATTTCAACTGCTGAAGCAGGCCAGTTGCAAGTTTCGTTGGACAGCCACTGAGGACCAGACCACCAGAATTGAGATGAAGATAAAGATAGGCATGATAAGCCACGACTACAGATGTCGGCTGGGTTGTCATGGGTGGACACATGTCGCCACTCAGCTGACACAGGACTGTCATTAATTAGGACTACTCTGTGGGCAACGAAAGTTTTAAGCTTGTGTGGCTCAGTGTTCAACCACGACAACACAGTCGAGCTGTCTGTGAACAAGATAGATTTATTTATGATGATTTTTGAACTAAGCAAAGAATTAATGCGATTTATTACTTTGGACAGTAATACAGCACTGCAAAGCTCTAAGCGGTTGACAGTCAACACTTTTAGAGGTGCTACTTTGGACTTAGCAATCAAAAGATAAACTTGTACGTCGTGAGAGGTAACGACACGAAGGTAAACACAACATCCATATGCTTTAGTGGATCCATCACAAAATCCGATGAGTTGAAATTCCTTAGACTGAGAAGGTATAATCCTACGAGGGATTTCTATCAGTTTTAAGTTATGAAGATCCGCTATAAAGCTTTGCCATTCTATAGCTATGTCTCTGGGCACAGGTTCGTCCCATGAAAGATTAAGACGCCACAAGTCTTGAAGGAGCAATTTGGCTTTTAAGATAAAAGGTGTGAGCCACCCAAGAGGATCGAAAATACGTGCGATGCTAGATAAGATGGAACGCTTAGTACATTCTTTGTCCTCGATTGGGGACTGTGAGTAACTAAAGTTGTCACTCACAGGATCATATTGGACTCCTAAGATTTTTAACGTTGATTTGTCACTTTCTTCAGAGAAAGGTTTAGGTACTTGACAATGATCTGCAGGCAAAGTTTTAATAAAGGATTGTGAATTGCTACTCCATTTTCGGAGCTCTAGTTGAGCACAGCCTAATAAACTGATAAGTTGATCTTTTAGTTCTATGGCTTCGCGTACAGAGGGCGCGCCGGTCGTTATATCATCGACATATGTCTCGTGAAGGAGAGCTTCAGCTGCGCGTGGGTACGCGGCGCCATGGTCGGCTGCTAATTGATGGAGGGTACGGATGGCCAGATAAGGTGAGCTACCAACTCCGTAGGTGACAGTCGCAAGTTCGTACTCTTTTACTGGATCACTAGGAGATTCTCGCCATAGTATGTGTTGAAAGTTCCGATCCTCCGGTCTTATTAAGATTCCTCTATACATCTTTGAGATGTCACAAGTTAAAACTACTGTGTGTAATCTGAAACCGGTTATGATATCTACAATATCCACTTAAAGCTTAGGGCCAGTGAATACAATATTGTTTAAAGATAGACCGTTAGTAGTTTTAGAACTAGCATCGAAGACTACTCTCAATTTAGTCGTCGTGCTCTCTGGGCGAACGACGCAACTGTGAGGGATAAGATAACGATGGAGAGTAGGTACCGTTGGGTTAGGTACCGGATACATATGATTTAAATTCTCGTACTCGCGCATAAAATTAACATAATCGGATTTAAGTTCAGTCTGACGATTAAGTCTCTTTTCTAGATAAGTAAAACGCGACAAGGTACTATTGTAGGATTCACCCAGAGAACGATCGCCATCCTTTAAGAGGATTGGTACGACATATCGTCCGTTAGGTTCGCGATAGGTTAAATCAGTGTACATGCGTTCACAGGTATCATTCTCGGGTACGGTGATAAAAGCGCGCGGTGGTTCCTCCACTTCCCAGAACTTTTGAATTTGTTCGTCTAATTTAAATGTGGTGGCCACTAAAGAGCACGCAGTGTTCAAAGGTGCAGAATTAAAGTTTACTGCCCCTGACAGAATCCACCCGAAAACGCTATGCAGAGCGGTAGGTAAACCGGGCCCCAGATTGATGCGTTGACCGTCATAGATTTCATGGAATAGTTCCGCCCCAATTAATAAGTCGATTTTGGCGGGAACATCGTAGTCGCGATCGGCTAACACTAGATGGTTGCAACGTTCTCGAACGACTGATGGTACCTTCACGCTAGGTATTAGAGCAGTGATGCTATCTAACACGACTGGCTTGATATTAAATTGTGGAGCATCACCATGCACAGGTCGTATAGTGCATTCCGTCACCCCTTTTACTTGTGTGACTGAGTTTTGTCCTAGTCCGGCTATATTAAGATTACAGCGGCGGAGTTTTAACCCGAGTATTCGCGCGCACGCAGCGGTGATAAAACAATCCTGCGCCCCACTGTCTACGAGTGCACGCACGGTATATTGAGTGCCGGCGGCGGTGTTGAACACGCGCGCCTGACACGTCCCTAGTAAAACCATGTCACGGTTGGGAACGGCAGCGTGAGAATGTGCTGTAACGTTCGCTGCAGTGGTAGCGCCGGCGCTAGATGGCGCTGGGTCAATATGCAATAGGGTATGATGACGTAATCCACACACCGTACAAGACATTTTAGATACGCATTTTTCTATGACGTGATTTGTACGCAAACAATTTGTACACATATTGTTTTTACCTTGTACTAACGCGAGTCTAGCACGAGAATCTAAGGTTTGAAAGGTAGGGCACCGATAAATCAAGTGCGGCTCACTGCAATGAGCACAAGCCACATTGGCAGGAGGATTAGATTTTGCGAGATAAGATGAGCGTTTTGAACCGCTGCTATTTTGCCTACTGGTCGCAGGCGAAGGTTTTTTCCCTTCGAGGTTACGAGGGTTAGGATTGTTATTAGATTTAGAAGATAAATGACTAGTTTCTAAGATTTTAACATAATCTTGAAGAAACTTTAACAATTCACAAAAAGTAGGTATTTGTGAAATGTTTTTCTGAGATTCGAAACGATTACGCGTGTCCGAGTCCAGCGCACGTGAAGTTAAACAAAATAAAATAAAATCACCTAAATTTTCAATTTTTAAAGCTTGGAGTGCATGGTATGCCTCATAAATTACGTTTGATAAAGTTTGTAAATCTTGGAAGTTACCCGATTTCAACACTGGCTGGTTAAAGAATTTATCTAAATATGTTAAAGCTATAATACGCTTGTTTTGATAACGCTCGATCAAACTATTATAAACTACTTCGTAATTATCAGCGGTCATCGGAACCCCTTTGACAATAGACAAAGCCGGGCCTTGTAAACAAGACGCTAAGTAATGAAATTTTTCTATTTGCGAAATCGAATTGTTATCGTGAATTAAAGTTTTGTAAATATCATAAAATGTTTGCCAGTTTTCTATTTTACTATCGAATTTAGGTAACTCAAGAGTAGGTAGCCTAACGTTACGTCCTGTTTGCATGGAGTCGAGAGCCGCCGGCCCCGTGGGCGGAGCCGCCGGCGCCGCGCCGCCTGCGACGTCCCGTCGACGTTTTCGCTCTTATCAGCGACCTGAAAGTCAGCCGCTGCACCGATTACGACATAGTACAAATCATCAAACGAACTCAAAGACTTTTGACACACTTTTGCATCAGGTTTTATGGCTAACTCCAACGCCTGTATTTTACTACACAACGCAACAAATTCTTCGCGAATTGAATGTATCCGCGTATATCTCGCCTTGAACGACGATACCTTTGAACGATCTTGAATCATAGATTTTGATAAGTCATAAAGGATTTGGATATCACGATAGACATATTCGCGTTGAGACTGAAGTAGTTTAAGTTTACCGTCTTCCATTTTGTTTTACGTAGGTAGACTATGAGTATGAAAATACGAACCTAAGTTGAGATTTATTAGGTGTAAATCAATACCTATAGGTGAAATAGTTATCTAGTAACGTTTGTTAGTGTATAAATACCGTGAATAGATAAAGTTAATAAGATTGCACAATGAATTTCGTAAAATAACTACGAATTATTGTGATATAACCCGACTAAATTAAGATGACCTCTGAATCTGCATAGGTTTACCCTGCGAGTATGACAACACAATTTTGTAGGATAATACTTTTATTTTGCGAAATTCTAGGAAATCTCTGAGTTTTCTATTGAAATTGAACCAGAGAATGCCTGAAAAAACTGTAATCTACAGGTAATCCGGCTCGAAGGACCACAAATATGATTTGAGTTTCGCGTACAGCCAGTCACGCGGTTTTGAAGGCTTCTATTCAGAACCAGGCTAAGAGAAACAAAAGAGGAAGGTAATGTACTCACGGGATACTGGGAGCCTGGAGATCACCACACTGTTGACGAGCAGTCGTATTTTCACGGTATTTTTGAGTATAGTCTTCGCGGAGAAGATGGGCTGGCCAGCCGCTCGTTATTTGAGTTCGAACTGAAGTTTTTGTTTTCTTCCGTCAGAGGGCGCGAGCGGTCCGACGATAAATTATGATGTTTGGATACGCAACGTTTGAATGTCGCGTGTGGCGGCAGATTTAAATTAGGAATACAAGGAAGGAATGAGGATTAACTGGGAAAGCATCCCAAAGCCTGTTCAAACCCCATAATTGATTTTATAATTTTCATGCATATTTTTTTTGTACAAAAATTAACTCTGTGTGATAACCAGTTATTACTTATCCATAAAAATAACCCAAGTTAAAAACAAAAAAAAAAGTTTTTATTTCAGACTCATTATCCATATTTTTGTTAGTAACAAATTATCCTAATACTACTTAACTTAATAAATGAAAAAATACGACAATGCACCGATGCTCGACACACGTTTACCGTTAAACGTATTTAATAACTTGTGGTACAAAATGGGTGTAAAGGGTTAACGTCTAGATTAATTTGACGCGTGCGAGCTTCTTGACGAGATTGCTAGGATGGTTTCGCCTTCTAAGAATTTTCTGAAGAAGAACCTTAAATTTCTCGAAATACTGATAATTTTACAAGCGGTTTGTTACGCAGTGGTTTCTTAGGATTTGTCTAGTGACGCTTCAATGGTGGTACTTCTACCACTAATTCTATGAATTCTATTTAATAGATGATGATTCTAGTACAAATTCTCGGTACGTAGAATTAAGGAAAATGTATAACCAGATTTAAATACCACTTTAGAACGTTCTGCCCGACTCAGCACTCTGTGCGTTATAAAATTAAACAGAGTTTATTCAAAGTATAAAAGTAATTTTGGATATTTTTTAAATATTGTAAGAAAGCCAGTAAGTTAAAACTGTATTATAATTTTATTTAGTTTACTTTTCAACTTCCACTCGTTTTCATTAAGGTCGGGCAAAATAAGAGTTTCTTAAAGTGCCTTAAGTAGAGCCTTGAAGTTCTGACAAGTGCTTCGTTTATTCTGCTTAATAATAATTTGCCGGTTCGTTATGAAAACTCCCTTAAGTATTCATTATTATCTGTGTTACCAAATTTCTAGTTTTGTAATACTAGCCTGATATTATCCTACTCAGGATAACGATCTATTCTCGTGCAGATAAAGATCGAGTTGATCAAAATATTTGCTCAAAGTGCATTGGCAATTTCAGATTTGTATTAACTGTAAGCTCTGTCTTTGTCAAGTTTTGATCACAGTATAACGTAATGAGTATGAATAGGTATAGGCTCATTTAATAGTGTGTATGTCTTGTAAGGGTTTTCAAAGTTCAATTTCTACAACTAACAACTATTGATTACATTACTCTATCCGTTATCTTAACGCACATGCTATTTCCATTGGTCAAGCATCGCTTCTGTTTGCTTTCAAACGGAAGTCGAACGTGCAGCATTCCAGTCAGGTTGCCAACATAACAGCACGCAGTCAAAGCGAAGCAAATTGCATTCGCGTCCGAACGCATTGTAAACAGCTCAAGTAAATAGGAGATGCCGTATTAGGGGCACTTCGTAAATAGAGCCGTCTTTGATAAAAATGCTCCGAATGGACGCTGCCTTTTGCAGACGCTTCATCATGCGATGCATACAACATGTTACACGATGTCTCGGATAGCTTAGAATCTTGAATTCTGTGGGGTTCAAGTATTAAGAGATGTCTTCTTAAAGACTAATTCGTGGCATTCGTGTATTTATAGAATCTGTTGAGTTGTCGTCCACTTCTAGGAATTCTCCAAAGAAGGGTATAGTTTGTCGAACATTAAATTGTTGTATTCAACGATCAGTTTATGATTAGTCAATCTCAAGAAACCACAGTGATTGTAGATTTTTCATCTCTTAAAATGTTTTAGGGTATAATTTTAAGAGATTTCCACGCCTACAGTTTTTCTTTTGTGATAAATTTAGTTAAACATGTTTTCAATGACCCGTTGACCTTTGCTGGATATATTGTAGAAATGGGCGACAGTTCCAAGACGTTGGGCTGAATGAAAAGGATAATAATAGACGTGTGTGGGAAAGTCTTATTGTAAGAATATCTGTGTGTTTGTGTATCTCCGGGACGCGGCGGGCACACGGGACGGCTTGCTGGTAAACCGACCTTAAATACATACCTCTTCGCTTCACGGTAACTCATTGTAAATCAGCCAGTATCCTGGTAAAGATTAGGATTTCCTAGAATGCTGCCTATTTTCCAATTCACTTGTTTGGCAACACAAATTAAACACTCCGTTGTTGCGTGTAATAAGCCAATACGATGTTCTACTACTATGTACACACTTTTCAACTTTGTTTACTTGTTAATCTTTATCTTCAACATAAATAAATATAACAAGTTAGGAAACGTACAATCAGAAAGACAATAACATTGAATATAGTTCTTCATGTTCAAAAACCAAACCATTTTAAAAGAGTAACCATGGAGTTTCTTGCCGGTTCTTCTCCATAGCAAATAACCAACCTTTTTCTCGACGTTCTGTAAGTGCCCATGGAGGCCAATGTGAAATAAATATTTAGCTTTTGATTTTTCGAAAAAAAAAATCTTAAAAAAAAGCATTGACCATCTAGGTATCTAGAATTTCCCCCTGTTTATGCACGATAGCAAAGAAACCATGATATACCAGTAAGTACAGGTAATAAATTGGGTAGTTACAACTGTAGTTAGTGTTGTTAGTCTGAAGGTGAGTGACGGGTTACCGCTCAGACCGCTCAGTCTGCTCGCACCGCTCATTGTGCGCCAATGAAGCGAGATGAACGCAGCCGTCGCGCCGCCGGGGATGCTGCGCTCACATGCCAGATGAGTTAGCTTGCTGTTGTTACCATTGTACTATTGAAGACCTTGGTCATGGATAGTAAATTGTGAATTGGAGATCTAATCGTAAGCTCGAGAATCTATAGGCAATTGTCAGTGTAATGATCTTGATAATTATGTCCTTCACCATCCGAAAATTATTGCAATATCTTTATGTAGTTTCTATGGTACTTTTATGTAAATTATCTCATCACCAATTTTGTGTACAAACGGTGACATATAAAAACTCATCATTATACTCATCAGTTGCAGTATAATATGGTCTCACTTTGTATAGATTTCCCGTACAATGAGAGGTTAAGGTATGTGACATCTACCAATCCGCACTGGGCCCGCGTGGTGGATTATAGTCCATCCCTTTCTTAGAGAGGAGGCCTGAGTCCCAGCAGTGGGAACATTATAGGCTGATGATGATGATGATGAAGAGGCTCGCATAAACTGGATCTGTATAACTTGATTGGTGACTTCAATAAAGCTAACCACAAGCTAGTATTCATCATGCTACCCCATTCATGTATCAATTATAACATAAATTATGCAGTATTCCCCGAGTATGCGAGTGCACATACGTTATTGTGCGGAACAAAAACAAGGGAACTGCGATCAACTCTGAACTGCGCGCCAAACTTTACAAAACCGGTTCATATAAAAACATAGTTTACGTTCATTTGTCCGTAAATTAAACACTGAACTCGGTCCAGCCGTGGTCCTCAGAGTTTTTCACCAAAAAACATGTTAAAAATACGGTACAGTTGGTTAAGATGGATGGATGGATGTTGGTGGATGTCAGTCAAATTATACTAAAACCTTTCTCGAGAACAACTCTTTCCATTGGTGAAAACAAAATGAAAATCGGTGCAGTAGTTTTGAGTTTATTGCGAACAGACTGACAGACAGACGCGGCGCAGGAGTTTTTTTTTTATTTGTAGTGATCAATATTATAAATAACGAAACATTTGTGGGATAAAAGGGTAGTGAACAGTAGTCACTCGTATCACTAGTCTTCAAGTTTCTAAGGAAGTTTCAAAAATAAAATATATTGTTCCTCAAAAACTTCTAAACTGCGTATAGTCCCTTAAGCTAACATCTTTATAAACTTTATCCTGTACAACACAACAGTTCAATGAACGTTAAAACATACGAGTAAACATTCCTTTATTATCTCTTCATCTCCCCAACAGAGTCTATTCTTGGTCTAACATAGTGTTGCTCTTGGAAAGTTACGATATCTAAACACGGCCTAGCTCATGAAACATTGATAAGTCCCACCGAGAGCGAGCGCTCATATCTCGTTTCCACTGGCCACTTTAGCACATCATAATAATTATGAATTGCGTTAAAAAAAACCCACGACTGTTAAAAATTAATTGAAAAAAGGATAAAATAACATAAAACACCCGCCTTAAAAAAACCCAAGAATGTCCGTCGGGGGCTGCCATTAAATGAACTAGTTTTGCAATGTTCAGCTCCCGACGGACATTCTTGGGTTTTTTTCAGGTGGGTGTTTTATGTTATTTTATCCTTTTTTCAATTAATATTTAACAGTCGTGGGATTTTTCAATTTTTTTAATTTTGCTTTTTATTTAAACTTTTTACTTTTATTTTTATTTTTTTATCTAAGAACATGTACCAATCAAACCCGAACCCCTGAAAACTGTGAAAACTGCATCAAAATCGGACTAGTAGTTTTGGAGAAAAATGGCAACATGTGTTTGCACAAACACACAAACAAACAACCTCTCACCCCAAACGCATATACCGTCTCCGTTCCGTCGTGGGTAAAAAGCGTAAAACTGCGCCTGTGACCATTTTACGAATTTTAACGCAATTCAAATTACTTTCCTATTGTGATTTATTTTCCTGTAAGGTCAAAGACGCAGTTACTATTATGAAAGGTCCATTTTACGCTTTTTAACGCAATTCATATTATGATCGGCTAAAGTGGCTGTTTAGGGTGATTAGGTTAACTTTTGTCTAGCACTGTGTCAATGGATTTTAAATAAAATGCGACTGTTCTTTACAAGGTTTATTGGTAACTAAATCAATGTAGATCATGCATCTCTTTATATATATGAAATTGGCGTTAACATAAGCCGCCCACTAAAGGACTATAGATAGTCCTTTAAAAACAATAGGTACTGATTGAATCTAGGATACATGCAAAAACTAAATTATAGAAACGTTAAACAATTATCTCATCTGGTGAGGTATCGATTGGTAAAGCACACAACTTTGTCACACATCGCTTGGTTATAGTGTCACCGCTCTTTACGCTATACACTCTGGTTAAACCGTCGGGGCCGGGGTGCTTGTCGGTGATGCGTCCCATGGACCATTTCCCCGGTGGGAGGTTATCTTGCTTGATCAGTACTATGTCTCCCTTCTTAAACTCTTCTTCGCGTTTAAGCCATTTTGGTCTCTGTTGGAGTCTTGTGAGGTATTCCTTCTGCCATCTCAACCAGAAGTCACTCAACAATTTTTGCGTGTATTGCCAGCGTGTCAAGTTGCTTATTTTAGCATCCTTAAGATTTGGGTTGGGGACGGTGACTGGTGCTTCCGTTATTAAAAAATGACCAGGTGTCAGTGCTTGCATGGTGTCATCGTCCATTGGGCATAATGGACGCGAGTTAAGACATGCTTCTATTTCGCAGAGAACCGTCATCATCTCTTCGAATGTTAAATTTGTAGTGAGGACTCTCTTCATGTGATATTTAATGGATTTCACTCCGGCTTCCCACAATCCTCCGAAGTTAGGTGAATAGGCCGGTATAAAATGCCATTGGGTTCCGTCGTTTGCAAGTAACTCAGCGATTTTATCATCAAATTGCAAACCAGCTTCCTTCCAGGCTTCATATAGTTGCTTATTAGCGCCAACAAAATTTCGTCCTTGGTCGCTCCACAGATTTGCGCATTTTCCTCTGCGGGCGCAAAACCTTTTGAAGGCGCCTATAAACGCTGCTGTACTCAGGTCACCAACCAATTCTAAATGAATTGCCTTGGTGGACATGCAAATAAATATTGCTATATAGGCCTTGGTAGTTCTGGCTCCTCTGCCCTTACTCATCAATAATTGGAATGGTCCAGCAAAGTCGACACCTGAGTTGAGGAATGGCCGTGCTGGTTTCACCCGTACGCTTGGTAAGTCTCCCATTACTTGTGTTCTCACCCTTGCGTTTAGCTTAGCACATACCAAGCAACGATGGATGTATTGTTTGACCAGCATTTTCGCTCGCATTATCCAATACTTGGATCTAAGGTAAGTAAGCATTAACTGTATACCTCCATGCAACGTCTTCGAGTGGGCTTCTGCTACTATAAGATAAGTAAGTTTACTTTTTCGACCCAGAATTATTGGATGCTTGCATTCTTCCGTCAACGCCGCGTTTCTGAGCCGGCCGCCCACCTTGAGGACTCCATTCTCGTCAAGGTAAGGATTTAATGATTTTAATTTGCTTGATCTTTTAACTCTTTTCTTTCTTTTTAAGCTTTCTATTTCTTCTTTAAATTCTTCCTCTTGTTCTAATTTTATACAGGCTTGCAAAGAGAGTTCAAGTTCTTCAGTTGTGATTGTACTATCTATGTCTTTTTCTAATTTATTTTGTTTCAGGAATCTTCGGCAGTAGGTGATAGTTCTCAGTAGTTCAGTCAGTGTATCAAAGCTGTCGAGTTGCGCAGATAATTTATTACTTCCTTCATTTTCGTTTTGTGTTATTTTCAGAGTTTGTAAGGTGTTTTTCTTTCTCTCTAGGTCCGTTGGGGTTACGTTAAGTCTAGTGAACTGTATCTTCTGGTGTGATAACCACTGTGGTCCATTCCACCACAGGTCGCAACGTTTCAAATTGGCTACTAACAAGCCTCTTGATGCAATATCAGCTGGATTATCGTGGGATTGGACATGGTGCCACTGACTACAACTTACATTGGATGTGATCTCGACAACGCGGTTTGCCACAAACGTCTTCCATCTGTTCGGATCTCCATGTAGCCAGGAGATAACAATAGAAGAATCTGTCCAAGCATAAATTTGTGTTGTGGGTATTCTCATTGCTTGCCTTATTTGGTTGAGTAGTTTGGATAGCAACAATGCTCCACACAGTTCTAGTCGAGGCAATGAAATGGTTTTCAAAGGTGCTACTCTTGTCCTTGCCGCAATGATTGTACTTTTCACTGTGCCATCTGAGTTTGTGACTCGGCAGTAAGCCACAGCACCGTAAGCTTGTTCAGAAGCATCGCAATATCCGTGGACTTCTATGGACTCTTTCCTCGAGCTCAGTGTTCCCATCCATCTATTTATGTAGATTCCGTTAGCATTTTCAAGATCAGATCGGATTGTAGCCCATTCTTCAGCCAGTGTTGTATTCAAGACTTCGTCCCAATCAATCTTTTCCTGCCAGAGCTTTTGAATTAAAATCTTCGCCATAACAAGGCAAGGGGCAATCCATCCGAGTGGGTCGAATAACTTTTGAATGTCAGACAGAATGCTTCGCTTTGTGACTGTTTTGCCGATAGCTGGTAAGTTCAGATTATATTCGAATTGGTCCTTGCCCAAGTTCCATTGTATGCCCAAGGCTTTAATTGTTCCATCAATATTTAGTTCCAGATGTGCATTAGATGATCTTTCGCTTGGTTCGATAGTCTCCATGAAATCACGGTTGTTTGAAGACCATTTTTTCAGTTCGAAGCCACCTAGGCGCAGTAGTTTTTTTAGATTTTGACTAATTCGTATAGCTTGTTCCAGGTCATCGTGTCCAGACATAACATCGTCGACGTAAAAGTCTTCGCGCAATATCTTTGCTGCTTCAGGATATTTGTCGCCTTCATCATCAGCCAATTGCATAAGTGTCTTTACGGCGAGATAAGGAGCTGAAGCTGTTCCAAATGTCACGGTTAAAAGTCTGTAGTCTTTGATGCCTTCTGATGTCTTATCTCTCCATAGAATTCTCTGACAATCGATGTCTTCTTTATTTGTCCAGATCATTCTGTACATCTTGTGAATGTCAGAAACATAACAAACAGCATGCATTCTCCATCTAATGATAATGCTTCTCAAGTCATCTTGTAATATTGGACCCAACAAGAGTTCATCGTTCAGTGAAGTTCCATTGGAGCCCTTGCACGAGGCGTCAAAAACAACACGAGTCTTCGTCGTTTCTTTGTCACTACGGATCACCGCATGGTGAGGTAAGTATACTGATTTATTATTTATTTCATCCTTAGGTACCTCTTCTATATGTTTTAATTCTTTATAATCATTGATCACCCTTGTGTATTCTTGCTGTAGTTCTTTGTTTTGATTAAATCTTTTTTCTAGTTGAAGGAGTCTTCTCTTCGCTATTTCTCTTGTGTTGCCTTCAACTGATTTTGGTTGTTCTGTTTTAAATGGTAGCTTAACTATGTATTTCCCATCTTTATCTCGCTTGTGTGTCTTCTCGTATATGTTTTCACATAGTTCTTCAGTTAGGGTATGTTTTCTTTTCGTGTCTGTATCAACTTCCCATATTGTTGTCAGTAAATCATCTATGTTAATTTCTTTCTTCATGGCCGTCAATGATTTTTCTCTTGCATTCAGTTTGATTGTTATTCCACCCATTAATATCCATCCCAGGTAGGTATTTTGGGCACAAGGTGTATCTGGTGGACCTTTAATGAGTCCCTGCTTGAGAATTGCTGCATATTCGTTTACACCCAACAACAGATCAATAGGTCCTGATTCATAATAATTTGCATCTGCCAGTTGGAGGTTCGCTATGTGCGGCCAATCAGTCCCCCTCATGGTGTTCATCGGTATGTTCGAAGTCAAGGGCTTAGACATCACGTAGGCTCTGATAGGTAAGTAGAATTGGTTTTCCCACCGTGACAATACTTTAAACTTGACCTCATGCTTGACTTTCATCTTCATTGCTTCCATTCCGGAGACGATTAGATTTACTGGTGTTTTTTCTAGATTCAGGATCTGAGTTACCTTCTCGCTTATGAAACATGCTTGAGATCCTGAATCTATGAGCGCTCTCAAAACAGTAGTGTGTCCGTGTTCACTCTTCAAAATTACTACTGCTGTAGCCAACAGCGATATCTTCTGCCCCGCGGTATAATGAGACGCAACCATTGTGTGAACCTTCTTTTCTTCTACATCTGCTTGGCTGGATGAAGTCGGTTGCTTGGTTTCTACATTTTGAGCCGCTTCATCAATCTTCTTGGGTTGATGTAAAAGTGTGTGATGTCGTCTCTTACAGGTGCGGCAAGACATTGGCATCCGGCACTTGAACACCGAATGTCCCGCCCCAAGGCAGTTGAAACATAATTTGTTTGCTTTGACATGTTCGGTTCTTTCATTAATTGACATTTTATTGAATGTGCTGCAATGACACAGTGTGTGCGTTTCTTTACATAAAGCACATGGTTTTTGTTGTTTGTCATTATCGGTTGCTGTTACATGAAGAACACGCTCTTTGCTGGGTTTACTGGTGGTCGTCGGGGAAATCATTTCAAGCGTCCGGAATTTGACTTCCAAAAACTCGCGCAATTCCTTCCAATTGGGCAGTTCTTGGGAGTTTACCGAGTAGGCAGTTTGCTCCCACTCTTTGTGTGACTCCGGGTCCAACTTCTGCACAACCAGAAATATAATTACTGGATCCCAGGAATCAGTAGGCACTTTCACATTTTCCAGACTATTAATAACTTCGGTGGTACAATCCAGAAGGGCCTTCAACTGTGACGCCGTTTGACTAGTACATTTTTTCTGATAGAATAATCGTTTCATTAATGCATTTACTATGATACGCCTGTTATCGTATCGGTAATTGAGCGTTCCCCATGCTTGAACATAATTAGCACCCGTCACTTGAATGTTTTTCAGTAAAGACGCCGCTTCGCCCGTGATACTGGTCTTCAAATAGTGTAATTTTTCAACTTCACTTAGCGTCGGACATGTATGAATTAGTGATACATACAAGTCTTTAAATGTAGGCCATTCTTCGTAGTTACCGGAAAACGGAGGGAGTTGTATGTTAGGTAGCATCACTTTCGGTCGTGATTTTCCATCACACGACGTGTTGCTGCATGAAGGTTGGTCATGGTCAGTTGTCTTCGAAGTGCATGCATCCAACATTTCTCTAAGATCTCCTAACATGCATAGGTACAAGTCTTCATGGAGAAGAAATTCTTCATTCACGTAGTACGGTAATATTCCACGTTGTTCCCGAGTTGTACTTTTCAATAACTCTTGGTGCGCTTTCTTAAAAGATACCCAATATTCTTCAATAGTTTGAATACGTGTTCGTAAATATCCAGGCTTCGATAAACGTTCTTTTGGGCACTTTTTAAGGTTTATTTGGGTCTTTTTTAGTACTGACGCCAAATCCTCAAGTACAGATAACGCTTGATCTGCTTCAGACGTCATAGTTTAAATGTAAATCACAAGAATCTTCCAAATGCACTTCAATGTCTAATCGAGAATAGTCTATTTCTAAGTTATTAAAGTTCAAACGATACACCAATACACTTTGCACACACACTAATTGACTAGTTCTAAGAAATTCGTGCAAAACAACACCAGGTGGTCCCTTATCGCGCTAAGGAATGCGGTTCTTTTGTGCTCGCGTCGAGTGCTCCGTCAATTTCTAATGAGGTTTGATCCGGCTCGTAATCGACCATATGTTTAGGGTGATTAGGTTAACTTTTGTCTAGCACTGTGTCAATGGATTTTAAATAAAATGCGACTGTTCTTTACAAGGTTTATTGGTAACTAAATCAATGTAGATCATGCATCTCTTTATATATATGAAATTGGCGTTAACAGTGGCCATTAAAGACGACCTGCCGAGAGCGAGCGCTCATATCTCGCGTCCATACCACACGCGGCGGCGACCTTGCCAAATGATCGGAGAATTACCTTTATGGGGATTAACCCACGAATTAGTTCAAGGGATTGCCATGGATTTACCGCTAAACTTGCTAGCAAGTAGAACATGCTGAAGTTAATCGAGTTATGTAGTATTTTAATCGCGTTAACATTGGAATGGCGAAGTATAGAAATAAAACTAAAATGTTAGATTCTGGCATGCCACTGATACCTGATGCTCCTTCATGGCGTTCTCATTGGTTCAGAAGTCAGCTGCTAATTGCCATTAGCAAGGTGGCATGCGACTACGAAGAATATCAGACAAGAATTATTTTCTTGTTTTCTACTTTTAAGACCGCGATTTTGTTAGTAGTCGGGTTTTAGATTTTTGAACTTAATTTTTTTATTTAAATTTTATTTTTGTGTGTACTTAAACTATAATATAATACATATTTGTAATGTGCTCGCCAAGAGCTTTCATTTGATACCAAACTTGCTATGATTATCTCAATTTAATATTTTTTTAGGTAAGTTTTTGACATTTAAATTCCGTCATAAAAAGAATTTATAAAATTTATATAGCCTATGTCACCCGGGCTATTATTACGAATCTATTGACACCTAATTTATTAAAATCCGTTCAGTAGTTTAGGCGCTACGGTGGAACATACATACATACATATATAGACTGCCAAAATCATTACCCTTACTTTTGGCTTCGCCGTAGTCGGGTAAAAAGGAAAACTATGAAAGATATTATATGAATTTGTGCGACTGAAAATACTAGGAATAAAAAAACAAAATTGAGACACGGTAATACATGCCAAGCTCCATCAAAAAAAGTAATGTAATATTTACGAAAAAACACAGCAGATAACATAATTGCTTAACACACTGAATAAAAGCGAATTTTCGCGCCATCAATGTTGGAGACGACACTAAATCAAATAATCTTCAGCTGACAGGGAGTGCTCAGTGTGCTCACACGGAATCCCACGATAATACGCTCAACCTTTGAGAAAAATATTATTCGATAATTCGGTGCGAGTGGAAGAAAAGTGTGGTACAATAAACAGGCTGTATTCAAATGAGCCGCCCCCGAAGACGTCTCCGGGAAGGGGCGCAGGACGAGCGATGGGGGGAGGGTGAGCGAGAAAACAATGATAATATTACAAAGTTATTTAGATTGGGGCCACGAGGTGTGACTGCGAGCGGCTTGTTATTCGTCTTAATTGCAGTTCAGATTGCAGCTCAGTTTAAGACGGTTTTGTGTGTTTATCTAGTCCCTGAGAGTACACGTACTTGCCGGACAGAATTTAGTATAACTATTTGAAGAATTCTTTGCACTATTTTGAAATGGCCCTTTTAGCAATAATTAGCGAACAATCTTGAATTATGTTTCAGCAAGTCATTTAGACTTGCTGAATTCTTTTTTGTCATAGTAATATAACATTGGAGTGAGTTGGTTTGATATGATACATAGTTACATAGTTCGTAAGATTAATATTAATGTATTGTACAGATATATAATCTTCCGGTCTAAGAGAGACATTAAAAAGCGGTTTTTACTATAGACCTTGAGTAAAGCGTAAGTTTCTGCTAAGAGTTACTTTACGCTAGAGGTTTAGAAAAAGTTACACAGCAATCGGATAAATGCTAACAAACAAATTTTGTTTAGGTTTAAGGTTTCTTTGTTGTTGTGTGCACACAAATTAACAATCTGGAAATGCATACACCTTTTAATTCACCATATTAATCGGTCGGAAAATTGCACGTACAATGTTTACGTGAAACCACCAGTCATTACTGTGACAAAAATTGCACAATATTGGGCAATATTGTGTAATTTACAGGAACTTGATGTGCTGGAATAATTAGTAAATATTGGTAATATCGACTTTAATTAACGTGTAGTTCTCTAACACCCGTATTTATAAACAAGTCATAGTAATTACTTGAGTAAATGTCATTATTTTAAGATACGATTTTTAAGCTATTGCATAGCTTCTATCGCGGGCCTTGAGCGTGGAGAGCGAATCCAGAATTTCCCTAACGAAAATATTAAGGATTCAGTTCTCAACCAGGTTGCTATGGTTACGGAAAATAACAAGGTTGTCAACTGAGGTTGTCAAATTAAATAATTTATAACCTCACGTTGTAAAGGTGTAAAGATTTTCTGTTTTGTCTCTCTGCTTCCTCCTTCTAAAATATTCTTACTCGTATAATTTGTGTACAAAGTGTTTTAAATATGAATAAATAAAGTGCATTTATTAATGAAGAAAGTCACGAAAGAATAGTGAAAGATAATGAGTGAGTACTCCTCGAGTACTCTATATACATTCATTTTATTATTATTACGCATCTATCATACATTTTATTGGTTTTTGCATTACTATTCTGCGAATCGGTCTTAGAAAACGATTCGTTTTCTTATAAAATATCGAAAATAATTTTCATATTTTTCAATGATAAGACACTTACGTCAGGCTGACAAGCTGTCAATACTTTTTCTTTTAAATTTTCTGTCATAGAGTTTCTTACTAGCTTAGTCTATGAAGGTTACTTTTGATTTACTTATATAATTTAAATTCTTTTTAAAAAATACTGCTTAAATAAAATAAATAAATAATTATTTGCATAAGTTGATAAAAAATGCTATGCAATAGCTTTACCGCGGCAGTCTCCGAGTGCCACATCATCTTTTTTCTCCGTAGTTTAGTAATTCCTTGATGTTAAAACTATCAAAGGTAACTTCGTTTAAATTCTTGCCCATTGCACAAAAAAAATTGCATAAGTAAGTAATTACTTAAGTCCAAGTAATTACTTTAACTTCACTATAGATACGGATGTAAGTACCTGCACGTTAAATTAAATTTCCCCAGGAATCAACAAGTGCTCGGTATAAAAATGATTTGCATAAAATCCTATTCGTTTGTATGAATTAAACGGTAGAGATAGTACTTCAAAATAGGATTGAAATCTATATTTATGACGGACATTTTACTCATACTAGCAGTCCAGTGCTGGGATGAATATTTCTGAAGTTGCGTCGCAAACATTCATTGTCACAACTGTCGATTTTCAAATTATTATTACGAGTTATCTCATACAAAACAATAGAAAACATATAATTAATCCGTCAATCGGCTCATAAATAAGTTTGATAGAAGGAAAGCATTTGATACTCACTGTTGTTATTTGGCAAACACATATAAGCGTAAAAGAGCCTCAAAGAAAACTCAAAACAAACATGTTTTCCGCGGTGTTCCCTCCACACTCCGCACAGTACACACACGTAGCTATGTATATTTTAGAACATCGCTTACGTGCGCGACTGTGCGCGTCTCGCCCGTAACGCGGCCCCAGTGTTTTAGGGACAAGTAAATTCAGAAAAAATTGTGAGCACGAATGTAACCTTGAATATTTACGAGAAGCGACTCCCGAAAGGGTTGGACGGAGCGCGACGTTTTGGATAGGTGACGCCTTATGAAATTTTGCCTTTGTATCAAAATGTGCCGAGAAAATATGGTCTATCAGCCGCGCGTAAACTTATTGCCCCGAGTTTGTACCAACGCAGAGTAATCAACGTCTAGAAATAATTAA
This sequence comes from Diarsia dahlii, assembly GCA_949775195.1. Lineage (NCBI taxonomy): Eukaryota > Metazoa > Arthropoda > Insecta > Lepidoptera > Noctuidae > Diarsia > Diarsia dahlii. The sequence goes on along the minus strand of OX459194.1, from coordinate 23,846,512 downwards.
TAATTAACCTTTTATTTTACTCTTCAAATAGCGCTGCGTTATAAAACAAGAAATAAAGTTAAAACTTCCATCGCGCAGAAACATTTTTCACGCTTCTAGAATTTCGCAATATTCTGCCGGTATTTAAGCAAACTTTAAGAAAAATAATTTTACAACCGAGACGGATCCCTCTTTAAGGCTGGCAATATACGAGAAACGTGTACAAAGTACAGAAAGCAAGTTGCTACGAGACATTTGGGACTAATAAAATTATAAGAATAAAAAAGTTGTTCATTCAAAGTGAAGGTAGCTATAACTCAATTGTGTGGGGTGTGGAGTTGTCAGAGACGAGAACACTGAAGACAATCAACACTTGAAGATTACACACGTAACTGAGAAAAAATAGCGTGAAATAATAGAGGAATTTGTTCGGCTGAGCACGTGCGTGACACATTGATCTAGGAATATTGTATGCTCGGGCCGCCGCCGCCACGCCGCGCGCCACGCCGGTTCCAGCTTTGTTACTGATCACTACGTCGATATGGAATTCTGGTGAGAAATGGGTTTCAGATCCGTATTTGATTGTATTGTCGCTGTACGTACACGCTGCTTGTTACAAAAATTGATCCGATTAGAGCATGGAACATTATATGAGACTTATTTACCTAGTTTAACCTAAACAGGGGGTTGATTTAGTCACCTGCACTCGTCAACGGTGTAGTGGCACCCGTCTTACTGAATCATTACTTACATTCCTGTAAAAGTCATATCGGATACCTAATTTTACGGATGAATATTGTTATTAGTGTTCTTTAAGAATCGCTTTTTTTACTAATTGTGTAGAGGTAAACTGAACCTTGGTGGAACCAGGAGTCTAAAACGTCACAGTAAACACTCCTTCTCACCAATCTCCCTATAATTTAAGATCTAAAGAAACAAAACAAACCACTTTGCGCCTTATACTGCCCCTTCATTTTATTCCGCACTAAACAACTCCTCAATTCGGCGACTAGTAAAAAATATTGTCCATTAAAGTCAGCGGAAAGCCACTAAACAAACTAGCGAGGAGGTGCGAACGAAAGTTGACCGGCGACCGCCCAGTGTGTCGTCTCGATCTCAGGACAAAATTTATCCCTCCGCTGGGAAATTAATATCAGGTGTTGGGAACTGAGCGACCAGTGCGGTGTGTGGGACGAGGTATCACCTTGACGATGGGTACTGTGTAATTAGATAAGTGGAGGTTTAAACTTGAATCTTGGGAAGCCTACTAAATTATACGGCGTAGAAAATATAAATGTGTTGTACCTAAAGTCACTGCCGCGTTGGCTTAGTTGTTGCAAGCGCGACTGCTGAGCATGAGGATTTGGGTTCGATTGTCGGGTCGGGCAAAGTGTTATTGGTTACTGCCGTCAGGAATTTGTCAGTAATAACCACAGGTTCTGAATTTGTGCCCAATTGATGACAATATGCAGGCCCCCTAGAAACTAAAACATAACTGGAGTAATGTAGGTGTACTATTAGGTAGGTACACCTCTGCATAACCCTTCGGGGATTGCAGGCATGATGTTATGTTACTATGGTCACATTTTATCGTGATTATTTTTAAACCAGCTTTTTTTATTCCAAATATTATAATGATGTAGCTAATTCATCAAACTATTTTTATTTATACAAAAAGCAACCAATGTTCAAAAAAGCTGTCTCAGCCTCTAATATTCAAAAGTGAATCACTTTCTTTTTCTAGAATAATTTCGAGATGTATTTCTAATTTGATTACCTACAGTAGTACTTCTAATTTCCCCAGAGAAATAATTTTCCAACTAAAAAATAAGTTTTAAAAATTGGCCGAGAAAGTTTAAATTCAGCCAAACGTTTTGTTAAGCCGTGGCGTATACTTGTGCTTACATGGAGTGTAGGATTGCCTTGTGAGTGGAACCGGTGAAATTGGGAGGAAAGCTTATAAAAGCAGGTGTAAGTAACATTTGGCACACGCGGTATGAATACTTAATTGTAATTCGAGTTACGCGGCAATGTTTGCGTGATAACAAAGTGGATTAAGCTTTCGAAATTACGTTAACGATATAAAATGTTTTCAAGCAATCTCCGGGTACAATGAACACGTTGAACTGTATACATAATTATTTGAACTTTGAATTATTTATCGAGGTAATTGCTGCTATCTCAATTAACGTAGTACGTTGGTATTAGTTGTATGAACCCCGTACATAGAAAAACGCGCTTTGGACGTGGAGTTACGGACACCAGTCTGTACAGTACAATAATATATTATGTCCCATACTTGTTTGAACTTACATTTCAATGAACCATACAAAGACAGACATTGATTTACAATTTTCTTGCTTTTTTCACTGATTTCAATTCTTCTTTTAATGTCTTGTATAACATGACACACCTTTGTTGTTTCTTTGTTTCCTCAACAACAATAGGTGGTTCAACACGCAACACGCGACAAGCCGCCAGATTGCATTACAATTATTCCAACATGACAATGTGGGCGACAAATTATATTTGTGTGCGCGTCTGAGGCGGCGCGCGCCGGGATTACTGCGGCCTACAACGAAACAAAGTGACAGCTGCGCCTTTATTCCCCCAAATGATCTGTAATTCACTTTTGAAATTCGTAAGCAAACAAATCTTCACGCCTCATCCCGCAAGAGGATAGACTGGTTTAGGAGCAATGATAAAAATGTCGTTGTTACACAAATTAGATTTCTCTGTTTTCGTCCACGATGTTTGTTTGTATAGCACACTGTGCGGCAATGTCCAAGTATAAATATTTATGTGTTAATCAATGCGTTCATATGTTCGATTGCATGAATTTTGAATGAAACACCACAAATTCAGTTTTGTTGTAAAATTATTATATCTATGTAGTTTCTAAAGTTAATTCAGTAATTTTCTCGAGGCAAGTTGGGAAGATGTTAAGTGTATTTAGTGTGTGTTTTCTCGCTGAAGTCGTAAGAGCTGCGAAACTGTAGTTAGCAACCTATCGCTACTTTGTACATCATTACAAAGTTTAAACGCGTCTTGGCTAAACGTATCATCTTCGATGTAGGTTAAGCTTTCACTGAGTTTACAGGTACTACCAACAGCTATTTAAACTTGTTGCGGTGAATATAAAATTTTAATTACTTTTCTTTTTATACAATTTCTTGTTTCATATCATTAAGAGTTAAACACTGAAGATGGAGTTCATCTTTAAACTACGTGATTGAGTACGTATACTAGTTGCGTTGGTTTTGACAGTTTCCAATCATCCATTCTTTGCAATAATGAGAAATCCCAACTTTCCCACGGTTGGGTTACAAGTTTATTATCTGTTCTCTCTTTTGAGAAGTTATCTGTAGTCCACAACGCAAGATCAGATGATTTGGCCACATGTCATCGACTTTTGATTCCGGAACATGTCATGACCCAACAGAAGCTTGAATCTTTTGATGAAGCAAGCAAAAACATTATTAATGTCACAATTTTAACCTCACCACTTTACCATTTTTTGACCTTTATAGTGGTGAGGTTCTTCAGAAAGGACAGAGCATGCGTGTATGAGGCGTGGACGAGGCAAAAGGAGTATGTAAGGATCGTAGCACATGGCGTTCTGTGATTTCTGTCTACCCACATGGGAAAAGGGTGTAAGTTTGTGTATAGAAAATAAAACATGCAAGAATCCAATTGAAGACAAACTAGCACACTGAACTAAATCAGTTTTGAGTGGCTTAACCTGGAAACATCGCAATCAGCCTAAAACCAGGAGATAATAAGTGGCGAGGCGGGAAGCAAGTTAAATAATTAGTCGGCGCAAGAGGCGCAGTTGCATGATTGACAAACCGAGCAGCCGACGTAATTAGTTCACTGAATACACTTGATGCGCCGGATGCTCTCACACCGACGTGTAGCGGGTAACGAGAATATTTTGAACTGTTTGTGAGTCGTTGTTAACCTGTCAAGTTGACTATCTGTTTATCTCTTCAGATGGGGGTTCATGGACGGTTCAGATCTCAAGTGTGAATGCACCTTACATCTTGTGCTGCAAGCCCTGACACCTGCACTCTTGACGACATAATGACTGCATCAGCGAGCGAAGTTCGTATAGATAGCAGAATATTGGGCCAAAATTTAATTTATTTCGTGAAAATTTGCCATCAACACGCTAAGAAGAGGAAGACACTGAATCTGTAGGGTCTTTAGATTATCCGAGAACAGTTTTGTCTCTATTGATTATACGAGTTAGTTATTCCTACACCGCTATTCTCTTCTGATAAATATTGTTGGGGGATCCAAGATTAAATGTTTCTCTGGGACTTCGTCGAGCTTCATTGTCTCGGCCCTTTTCTGGTGGTCGACACTGTTGATTCTGACTTTCAGAAGTTACAGTGGTCTGGGAATAAAGATGCCATAGGATACGGATATTTTAACCAAAAAGTAGCTGTTACTTTTTTGGTGCCTTATGAAGAAGGGAGGGTGTTATTACTTGGATTGTAATTACATGTTGGGGTTTTATTTTTTTAGGAAGTTTCTTGAGGATAGGCATCAAAATACTGCTTGGTTTGCATATATTAATTTGTACAAATGGGTTGAACAAGGCTCGTTACCAAGAACATGAAATGAAGAGCGTTCTCGCCGAGAAATGTTGAGACATGAAATTATTACGTAGTTAAGCTTTATAAATATATAATAAAGAAAAATACTAGTTAATAAGCTCCAAAAAATAAGTTTAATGAAAAACATGTACCCATAGATGTAATGTAAGCATCTGTATCTTTAAATACACTGATGCTAACGAACTGCACTTGTAAACCAGAAATTACTTTAAATTACAGTACGGTGTAAACGCAGCCCGTTTACTAGTGTGTTCGTATTCAACTAGCGCATTACACATACATGGGCTGTGGCATAAATCGCTCGCTTTGCATACATTGCTGGCTGAATGCGGCGCTGTGTTTCTGTTAGCGGAGCGCGCGTTTTAATGCACGCAATCATAGCGCATATGTACGTCTACTTCGTTAGTTGTATTCACTTGCGAAGAAGTTACAGTTAATTTTGTTCGCTTGATTCGTGGAAGAGATGTTGGCCGAGTATGGTTTGAGTTCAAGACAGTCTTTACATGGATTAAATAATTTCTGCAATCAGACACATTCACTTCCTGGAAATATGGTGGCATATTGGTATAAAATATGGGGGTGGAAGAAGACATTAAAGCGGTTACCACATAATTAATTAGAACATCATTCTAAACTCCCCCACATATAATTTTTTGGTCGAATTTAAACTACTCAAACTCGGTAGAAAACTTGACATTTAAAATTCAAAATTGAATGAAGTCATAAACTTCATTTAATCAATTCAGAAACTGGTTAAAAGTGTAGATAATTTCTTCTTCTTCTAAATCTAATCAAATCTGTTTGCTGAAACACACTATCTATTATATCTGATTGTTAATATGTCACCATCTGTTTGTCAACCAGCCAAAATTGCTGAAATAAGGCAGTGTTACAAGTCAGGAACTAACCTATCTTTTAAGCTGTAACTAACTATATTATTTTTTCATAGCTAGCCCACTGCTGGGTCAATGCCCCTCTCCATTTCTTCTAACGGGCACAATTCTGTGCAACTTCTTTCCAATTCTCAAGAAAGACCATAAACATGCATTTAAATCGGTTGGGTTGTTTCGGAGATTAGCATGTACAACCATTGTGACATGTGATTTCCATAAAGAAGTACACGTATCTGTCTTTTATAAAAAAGCAGCCATCGAAAACAGCCGTAAGAATTTTATTCCCAAACAGTTAATCAGTTTAATCATATTCAGTCATAACGTCTCCCTCATTCATCTAACTCATAATATAATCCAAGCACTTCTAAAATTTCTCAAACTTCATGTTCATTTCACGAACGACACTAGTTCGTTATTTTATTCCTCTTCACGTTCATAACGTGGAAGTTGTCTAAAGTGGCGGGTTCGTCACAGACATGATTAATCAAGGAGTGTGTAAAACAAAGGAGGCTGTATTAACTGAGGTGTGTGAGGTGCGCCTCTCATGTAATTATTCTATATTAGTTCATTTGGAGGTTCCGTGTGATGCGAGTTATGTAATGTGATTGTCTGTTTTCTCTCGAGTGTAATGTTAAGCTAAGATTTGGTTAATGATAGAGGGGTTGCTTTTGTCAGTACATATAGAAGAAATTTTATAATGAAGATTTTTTTTCATTTTAAGAGCAAGAGTTTTAAAAGGTTTAATTACCAAAGAAACGTGCTGTTGATGTTTTAATCGAATATTTAAAATTTTCAAATGCTTGTGAAAAATATTCGTGAAATAACCAATTCCTAAAGAACGGTATTTTGTTCATTACAATTGCTCACTGTATTTAAATTTGGTTAAGGTCACAGCACTAGATAAACACAAATAAATAATAATAACAAAAGATAATGTAACTTGAACCCGATGTTTTGCCAAGAAGTCACAAACTTAACCCTTAAAAGTTGTCACGTCAAAAGTTGCCGCCACCATCAAAGGGAACCGCGGTACATCAAGCAAACGGCCCGCACTCTATAGCCGGATACATAAGTGCCGCGCCGCCAATGTTCGCCGGCGGATACTTCACCCATCTAAACTGCGAATCGCAACTATTCCCATGTGAAACCCGTTTGGGTAAGGACACTGTGACAAACGACAGCGACAGCGATTTGGACTGGACTGGTAAAAAATTAACTCTGCTCGTGTGGTTACTTTTGTTAAGAAATAAATGCAACTAATAAAATATGATGTGGCTTGTGACAATATGAAAACAAGTAAGTAGTCTTGATTAAAAATATTCAGGTATGGAACGAGTAGTAGTACAAGTGCTGTGAAATTGTTTAAAAACGCAACAGACAAGACGAGATATTCCGAGTTATTGAGATGTTACTTTCACTAATCGTAGCTTCGCCGCCAAGAGAGAGATATCTATAAATCATAAATACCTTTCCCGCTTCCTCTCATCACTCAGCGACCAACCTAACCCAAGACAATAAATGAATGGCAATCGTGAAGAGATTATAGCAATTGAGAAGGGCCGAAGTTGGGCGCTTACCACAACTTGCGACGTATCACTCGGCCGGATTAGTGACGTGCCGAGTGTTCGGCCTATAGGGAGGGGACACGGGCTTTGTACGGCAGTGATTTGTGTTAGATCATGTGATTTGTGTGAGATGATTTGTGATGCATATCGATACGAAAAACTAAAGTAAGAGGAAAATTGATTGATTTAAAATAATGTTTTTTTTATATAAAAGGTGATTCAAAAACTCAAATTTTGTGTATGCTTGTCTAATGATCGCTACCGCGTTTGCCGAGCATAAGGTCCTGGGTTCGATTTCCGGGTCAGGCAAAGTGTTATTGGGTTTTCTATCAGGAATTAGTCAGTAACCATTGTTGATGGTTGATGCAAATAGACTGGTGAAATGTAGGTGTATGATCAAGTATGATGTCTATAATAATTTGACTGGCCTGTTGGTCTAGTGGTTAGTGACCCTAACAGACTGCTATGCCGGAGGTCGTGGGTTCGATTCCCACCCAGGACAAATGTTTGTGTGATGAGCACGATCATTTGTTCTGTGTCTGGGTGTAATTTATCTATAATATGTATGTATTTAGAAATATATAAGTATGTTTATCAGTTGTCTAGTACCCCATAACACCAGCTCTGCTTAGCTTGGGACTAGATGGCGTTGTGTGATAGTTGTGGAATATTATTATTATTATTAATAATGATAATAACTTAGGTTGTATTTTTTTAATGATAATTACTTAGATTACAAGATGAAATAAGTAATTTAAATATGCAAATCCCTGTATGAACAGTTAGTGAAACTTGTGATATCTACATGGCACTAAATGGCAACAAAAAGTAAAGTTATAGTTGCGCTATCCTCGGGACCATCATGTAAATGTAATGAATGCATTCCGCACCGAAACTAAACAAACTTAAACTAAACTTACTTCCAAACTTATATAAAGCAAAAACTTAAAATGCAATTTCCTTTTATACAATTCGTTCTGCTTGTAACCCAAGAAAATAGTGAGACAATTTGTGAAATTGCGTAATCAGAGTTGTCGGGGCAAAGGACGGTCAGAATAGCCGCGTTTACATAAATACTTATATACTAGTCGTTTTGAAGATAACGCAATAACAGACACAAGAAAATATCTTTGTGGAATATTCGCATATTGTGGCCTGACTATATTTTATACGAAATACATGATGTAGCAAGCAATATTGTATTCTTTGATATATTACTAATATGGAATACTAAAAATGTAAATATGACAGATTTTTTGTGGCGGTAAAATATTTTTTCACTTCTCTCGCTCTAAAATTCGTCTTTATGTCGTGCGTAGGCGACATAAAGTCGCGTTTTATGCTCTAGAGCATAAAGTAAAATCTTCGTCGAAGACCAAGGTAATCGGCACAGGTAATCGGCCCAACAGCCACACGAACAACTTCAACTTCATAGAATAACCTCTTTAATTCGTTTCGTTAGTATTCTAAGAACAAGGGATTACTGCTTTTCATTACGAATACAAGGAAAGTTGATGGGAATAGGCTTTCCCCAATTACCTAAATCGCTTGATGGCAATAGGCTTGCTCTTAATTAGGTTGGTCGATGGCAATAGGCTTGCTCCTAATTACATCATTTGATGGGAATAGGCTTACTCTTAATTACATTGATTGATGGCAAAAGGCTTGCTCCTAATTACATCGGTTGATGGCAATGGGCTTGCTCCTATTACGATTGGTTGATGGCAATAGACTTTTCCTAATTACATCGGTTGATGGCAATAGGCTTGTCCCTAATTACATCAGTTGATGGCAATAGGCTGGCTCCTAATTACATTGATTGATGGCAATAGGCTTGGTCCCAATTACATCAGTTAATGGCAATAGGCTTGCTCCTAACTACGTTGGGTGATGGCAATAGGCTTGCTCCTAATTACATTGGTTGATGGCAATAGGCTTGCTCAATTTTTTTTTTTATCTGATCAGTATGAGTAACGACATAAGTCAGGTGTTATGTCAAGTTTCCTACTGAAAAAAAAAAAAGTTAATTGGCGGGATCCATAATTATTTTTTATAATATTTACAAGTTGCTGTTTCATTTCCTCGCAATCGAAGTGAAAAGTAGAGTGTAAAACTCGTCCATAAAACCCATTTTACTCTCTACTTTATATCCATCCTCGCTCGCAAGCTCGCATCGGATGGATAAACGTCTCGCGCAAAATGATGCGTTTTATGCACTTGGTGTACAATCTACTATATAACTTATTTACTATGGTTTTGGTTGTGATTTCATGTTTTACTTGAAGTATATTTTGTTTTGTTTTACTCACATTCTTTCTTTTTCTTTATATTTTTTTATAGTAGCCTACATGGTGTCCCACTGTTCGGCAAAGACCTTTCCTTTGTCATTCCATACCTTTCTGTCCTGTGCGATATCTGTCCATGTTAGACCCGTAAACATGACCAAATGTCACGCCACCTTTGCTGCGCCTGCTTATCATATTAATAGGAGAAAAAAAGTCTGATTTTAATTAGAATAAAACAAACAAATAACATCTACTATCCAATAAAAACAACGGTTTTAGTGCCGAAAGGACCTCAGCATAATGCCAGATGGCAACACCACATACGATCACCGGCAAACTTTCGACTAGGTCAGTTGGATCCTATCCTTTGACTTTTAGATCGCAGAGGAAATCATTGAACTACACACTGCATCATAAAACACCACTAACATGTACCACTAAAACAATATTATCACACAAACAAAGCTTGTTGATGAGTTAAACCAACCCGTCTCCGTAAGCCGGCACTTTCCCAAATAATATAATGTAAATAATAACGTGGGCTTAACTAAATAGAGACGGCCCAAGAAATACTGTCGTCGCAAAAAATACGTATCATAGTGTATCCTGGGGATCTTGGACCCATGTTACGACGGCGGACAGACGGACGGATTAACGCACAGCCGCCGACAATGACCCGCGGATGGCCGCCGGCTCTTTGACTATTAAAATGTACTTCGGACAGGTGACTTTACAGTGGCCTGCTTTGAACTATTTTGGACTTGAGTGAGAGTGCTTGTGTTAACCAACATGGTTTTTGATTGTGTGAGTCGTTTCCGGGTTGAAAAATGTATGACAAATAATATTTTACGGAAATTTATAGCGTTATTTAATTTTGTATGCGCTCAAAACTTTACTTAACTTACCACTAATTATTATAGAGTCATCATTTTATTAATTTTGCTAAAAAGTCACATTATTCCCACGCCGATTCCTCAAGGGTTTTCCTTTACCTTAGCGGAACGAGTAAAATAATATACTTAGTTAGTAGTAGCTAATTATAAGAGCGTAGGCAGGTCGTGAGCAGGGTGAAGTGGACCTGCGGCTTGATCATCATGGTAGGTAGGATGTGAGAGGTCCAGGTTCAAATAAAAAGCCGTGCAATGGAGGTGCCCTCACTCAGTGTCGGGTGAATACTGGTTGAAGAAGAGATATAGAAAAAAAACTTACTACATTATTAAACCAGGCTCTAATACACACATCAAAAGTGTCTAGGGATCAAGCATTTTTATGCGGATTTCTTGAGATTGAGATGTGGCTTTGTAATAAATTTATGATTTTATAAATTTATATGGATCCTTTTTGGTGCATTTCATAATTTGAATCAGGAACTGTCAATCAAATTCGAGTAAAAGATGAAAATCAGCTGTCAATATTTTCCCTATAAAAACATACAACGCATTGAAGACATTATTAGTGCTACTGTTTCCCTACTACTGATTAAAACCAACGTTATTATGGAGCGGCGACGTCATTTAAGCAGGGAAGAAATGCTCAGAGCCGTGGGAATGATAGAAGCTGGTTCCCGGCAACGTACTGTGGCTTTAGCTCTGAATACAAGTCAGAGTGTTATCAGTCGACTTTGGACACGTTACCGAAGCACTGGTACCGTGGCTGAGCGCCATGGAGGACGGTATCGCTGCACCACACGGAGACAAGACCGATACATTCAAATCTTAACTCGAAGAGCTCCAACAATAACCGCCATGATGTTAGCCGTGAGGCTTCATCACTCTTCAGGGAACTTAATTAGCGACCAAACAGTCAGAAACCGCTTGCATGAAGTGAACCTTCATTCCCGAAGACCGCTACGGGTACCACCTATAGCAATGCACAATCGTAGGATTCGATATCAATGGGCTCTTGAACACAGAAATTGGGCAGAAGAACAATGGCGTTTCGTGTGCTTTTCTGATGAGTCTCGTTTTGGTATGAGACCGGATACAAGACGTATACGACACTGGAGAACCCCTGGACGCCAACAGCGATTAAAATCCTGCCAGGAAGTCCATCCTTATAGTGGTGGAACCATCATGGTATGGGCGGGTATTTGGATCGGCGGAAGAACTGAGTTGATTTGGATCAGAGGCAACCTCAACGCTCAAATTTATGCTGAGACGATTGTTTCAGACGTCATCGTTCCTCTACAAGTGCAAATCGGTCCCTTATTTCAGTTAATGCATGATAATGCACGACCGCACACCGCAAGAGTTGTAAGACAGACTCTCGCCGCAGCTAACATCAATGTCCTGCCCTGGCCTGCTCAGTCGCCAGACTTGAACCCGATTGAGCATGCATGGGATATGCTACAGAGAAGAGCTCTGCCGAATATGGAGGGTATCCAGTCGCAAGAAGACCTTTTTTTGTTGTTGCAACGAACATGGGCGGCCATTCCACAGCGTGATTTGGATGAACTCATTTTGAGTATGCCAAACCGATGTTCTTGTGTTGTTAGTGTTCGCGGTAGAAACACGAATTATTAATTGTTTAAGTTACCCAATAAAATTTTAAAGAAAACTGTTATTTCAGTCTTTTTTTCGAACTTTAATGTTAGTGGTTCAAATGTCAAAAATCCCTTTATTAGGAAAATGGCAAATTTCTTTATTAATGCAAAGGTGACTTGGTTTATCGTTACTGTGACAAACGAAAACACTTTATTTGATGAATCCATAAAGAAAATTTTAATTAATATCAATCAGGAGAAAAGTTATTGCAAAAATATATGTTGATCCCTAGACACTTTTGATGTGTGTACTTTATGGACACACGTGTGTCCAGGTTCTTGTGTCGAGTTGGTGAATAACCCCTAAAATGCACAGAATATAATAACCTTTCTTGTGTTGCAGTAGGGTAAAAATACTTTGAAATACCATCACAAACGGGTCGGCGTAGTGTATCGAGTTTATTTATGTGTCTGCGGCGTATTAATGAGTAGTACCGCAGGCAGCAGGCAGCAGGCGCGACGTATGCGTTACACTAGGAGCGCAGTTGACTTGCTTGCAACTTGCAATAAAACTTGCCTCTGGGGAAGGAGCGCCTGTAACACGGTGGCGCATGTGATGGGAGAGCGCGATGCTTGCTGCTTGAGTTTATACCTCAAGTGTTAGTTCAGGCTGCGGGTTGTTCGAAAGAAATACCGCGGCCTTGACAAAAGGGGTACGAAGGAACATGGGTGGTTTTTAGTCAGTAGAAATCTGACGCTCCCTACCTCTCTGACGGACGCATTTGATGATTTCTCACCCTCCAAAAAAAAACTGTTAGTACAAAAACGTTGAACTAAGATCCCGTTGATCCCTTCTTTTTGTAAGCGTGTCGATGGCAAATATTTTAATGGTAACGATATTCTCTGCCACAGATCATGTGCTTCATGTATACAGATTGATCGGCCCACGACAACAACTTTTCAGTCACTGATGATACTTTCAGACTTATTCTTATGTACTTATACTGACAGATACCTTCAGTGAATAATTTTATGGAGTTGTCAGTGTCCGGAGCCGTGTAAGCCATAAAAGGATGTTGTCCAAAATGCCCCAATCGCGTTCCGTCGATAAATCGCGCTGTGCGCGGGGACATGAACTCAAAAGCGCTATGTGCTCGCCTAACTTTGTGCGGGAAACTTTGCAGTCGCAAGGCACACCTCCCTAATTGGGTAAATATAGGAGGCGAGCAAAGTGCCCAATTCATAGATAATTTAGTGCAGTTATTGATACGGAGTGTCATAATGTAAATAAGGGTTTTTATTCGATCGCTTATATTCATTTTAGGGTTCCGTACCTCAAAAGGACAAAACTTCCGTTTCATCCTTTTGAGGATCACTCGTGTGTCTGTCTGTCTGCTTGACAGACCATTCCCCAATAATATAATTGTACTACGGAACACACTCACATGAAAATGTATAACTATGCGATTAAAAAATATTCTTTGTTATGCACGTAACGACTTATGACAAGGGTACCTACTAAAACGTTGCTTTGGTCTTTTTATACAGTAATAATTGTCAGCATTTCAAACAAAAAAAAGTTTTTCTAAAGACTCATTTTTAATCCAGTTATTGACTTTTAATGTAAGACTCAAACTTACTTTCCTTACCAAAACAGTTACACAGTACAGTACCTAAATGAAATCTGAACGCGGACAACAAATTCATAAGTTTATTTGTAAAGTTTCACCAATAAATTGCACATTGTAAAAGCCCATTGTATATTAAACAACTATTTTAGCGTCACAGGTAAACGCCGGAGTCGGGCCAACACTTAAAATTCAAACTCTTGGCTCCGAAACAAATCCTTTGACAACTTTTATTTGCTTATGATGCGTTTGAAAGTGGTTCTTATTGCTGAGACGTTACGGTCGTAGATGGCAGTAAAGTGATCGTTTTAAAGTTTTACAAGCGTTTTTAATAATGTGCGGGACATGTAAATTCGGGTGAAGTTTTCCAATAAAAGTTGCATCGCTGTTGGAGTACGCCGCTCGCGCCGTAGCACATCTGTGTGTAGCGCTGCTACGTGTGGCGTAGCACACTACGAGTGCTACTACGGCGTAGCAAGCTACGAGCGCTACGCTACACTTGGGTACGAACGATTAACTTCAAATTAGTTGGTTTTGTGTTATTGTAACTCATTAGAACATGCACGGTTTTTATGGTTTAAGTAAGGTGTCAATATAGTAACACTATACTTTGTCTACTGGCTGTTGACGAAAAAATACAATCATAAAATAATTGTTTGTTTTGAAAGGAAAACTTACTTTTCACATTTAATGAGGTTAATCAAAACTGTAGCAACGAAGTGACCCGAGAAGGTAGCGAAGTATTCTCTCGTTCGACTACTTAATGGGTGTTCGCGACGTTAACTTATTAGCATATTAGAGCCTGTTAGCACTGCACGTCCTTACAGCAGCTCTGTGTGCTCATTGCTAATTACACGAGTTTTGTGATCATAAGGGTAATGTGTTAGTGCCTTTATTTTAAGAAGAAACCGCTGCTTTTGAGAGACAGCTGGTGATATGAACTAATCCGACTAATCTTCTGACTAATCTGTACGGAAGACTACTGAATATAATAATATTCGTATAGATTTAAAACCACAAATAAGCAGCGTTGACAAAGGATATGTTTGAAGAATCTAAAGTGCAGTATTATTGCTAAACGTAAGGTTTAAAATTATCCAAGCAAAGTACTATTCAGTTTTTACCCGACTACGGCAAAGCCAAAGGAGGGTTATGATTTTGACTCGCTATGTATGTATGTATGGGGGAGGCTTTTGCCCAGCAGTGGGACAATAGAGGCTAAAAAAAAAAAAAAAAATGTATGTATGTGTGTATCTTCATCTGTTCCCTCATAGCTTCTAATCTACTTATCGGAACTTGACATATGAGGTATCGTTAGAACTATCTTAATTTTCCACTGAACATAGGCTACGTGACGTGTCATAAAAAGTAATTTTGGCGCCCTCTAGCGGACAAAAATAAGGCTTAAAAATAAAAATGGAGATAAATACGCCGTGTTTGGTATCATTTGAAAGGGCCTCACTTGTACATTTCCAAAATATTGCTCAAATTTAAAATCACGCCCTCTAGCGGACAAAAAGTCAAGAGTAAGAAAAAAAATTTAACACCAAAATTGTTATAAAAAAAGTAAAAAACTAAAACCCGACTACGACAAAAAAAACGACGCTGAAAAAGTATTAAACAAGATTTTCAGGATAGAACAAAAAGAAAAGCCGTAGTCACACGTTATAGGTACCAACCTAAACACTTTAATATCGTGTGACTACGGCTTTTCTTTTTTTAATAAGGAAGTTCTCAGTAGCAACGGTAATCTGTAAACTGTAAGTCGGCCTTCGTACTGCAATGTGACTGAAGTACGATTGATGAAAATACTGATACTTTTCTGCATACAACAAATCCTCGTTTGTTCCAAAAACTACATCTAATTTCAATAAAGCTGTAAACTTCCCAAAATGTTTGTCGTTAACGTGTTTTTCATTCGCCAATACATTGAACATAAGGTAACAATGAAAATAAAATGTAATTCTGTGTAAGACACATTGCAGTCGGTAAAGAAGTAAGTTCCGCGTTTGCGATGCACGTGCCTACTGCACGGAGCTGCGTTCTAGCGCACTGGCGCATTGCCGCACTGGCTGCTAGCACTACACTGTTAAGAAAGTAGAACGAAAAATTATTGAAAGTTATATTTTTAACGATTGACCTCTAGACTATAAATGTATTGAGTATTGAGTATATGTTGCGGTATTTTTCGTGTTAAGCCTGGAATACACATGCTACTAGAAAAGCATGCTTGTTTGCTACTCTAGTTAGTATTGTCATTTGTAGCATGTTTTCTGAATGTGCACATTTGCTCTAAAGCACTGACCTCAAAAGCATACTTTTTACGAGAATATTATTTTTTAGCACATCTGAGTGACATTATCTTAAGCCGCGTCCCCACAAGAGCCACGCGTCAGAGCCTCGTGAGTGTGGATGTGAGCGAGGCCTAAGTCGTGTGGTCTAACAGGAACAATTAGCGGCATCCTCACTTAGGCCGCGCGGCTCCGTGAGGGCCGAGCCGCGTGCCTAACAGAAACGTTTCGGGTGACGTAAGTGGGGACGCGGCTTTACAGTATTTTATTGGATACACTGACAGGAAATAACAAAAAGGTGGCAGCTCGATAAAAAAACATATAAATTGTAAAACCAATGAATATCAAAAAAGAGGTTTTATGCGTCGTGCTAGTTAGCACGAAAAATAGACCGGCTTGCGATTAGGTAGCATGCCTTGAAACAAGCATGCTCTTTTCGTATACACGTGCTACTTGTATGCTACTAAGTGACAGCTGCTCGAAACTAGCATGATTTCGTGCTACTACGTAGCATGTGTATTCCAGCCTTTATGGTTCGTGGTATGGGCTTCTAGTTTTTTGTATTGTACTTGCGACTACTTTTACAAATTTCAAATTTTTTGCTTTTTTGAGCAGAGTTCTTCGAGTGGGGCTGCAAAATTTTCTTAATTCACAAATTGCTTTATGATTTGCGAAGATTAATAGTGATGGATTGCTTTGTCCTCATTTGTAACGACATTTATAATAATTGCTTTGTGGATGAAATGGACAACCATTTCATCCACAAAGCAATTATTTCAATCACGGTTTAATTACCCCTTTTGTCGTGTCTTAATTTTTTTAATTAAATTGAGGATAAAATCACTCTTTATTTCTTATAATTATGTGTTTTCAGCGTGGAATAGTTTACATAAATTGCTGGCAAGTAATCGGGTTGAGCAAGTGTGTGCATGTGAAGGCGGCACGGCGAGGCGAGCGGGCCGCGCGCGGTGGCTGCGTGACTGGAGCCCGTAAGTATTGCTTTGACATAATAGACGTAGATAAAGTGCCTGCGTACTTAAATAAACTCGCACACTGCTCATAACTAACCGACATCCAAGTTGATGGTAATACTCCTACAGGCACCACGTAGTGAATAGCCCGGAGCCTTCGGTATAAACCAGCCATTTACATAACAAACAAAAAAACAATAACAAGAAACAAAGCTCTAGACGAGATAAGCTCTACAGTATACTTAGTTAGAACACACAAACCCTCACTTAACCTTGCGTGGCTCCAATTATGTAGATGAACTCAAAAATGGCACGCACACACAGCGAGTCGCGGCACTCAATCGGCGATTCCACAAAAACTTGGAAAGTAATCATCATACAAACAGCACGTTATCTCCTCTCGAGGCGACGTCGACGGAGACGATACAATTATCCTCGTGAAATTGTCTTTAGTTAGACCGAATTACTCCGCCCTTCCCATAAAGATTTAGTATAACGGTGGAAGCAACCGTTTTCTTATCTTGCTTACAAAAAAACAAAATGGAAACAGTCTTATAATAACTATATGAATCTTCATAACACGTGACTCGCTGTACAAAATGGCACGCGTACAAAACTAAAAAAGTCTTACTAATTATTAATACCGGTTTAAATCCAATCAATAATTACTTATCAGTGTTATTTAAAAAAAGCCCTATTAACTATTATTTTACCAAAAATACAAAGCCGGTATAATTTTTCTACAATTTTAATAATAGACCGTTTTTCACGAAACTCTTGGTATTTTTTTGTAATTCCGGTAATTAGTCAAGGGCGAATCTTATGCAAATGCCTTGTTAACTGTCAAGTGGCCCTGTTAATTTAAAGGGTGCTGCAAGGTTCTGAGATGAGAGCAGGGATCCACAACAGTAATAATGTTAGCTTGTTTCCACTGCTGCCTTATTAATTGTCAGCTTATGTCTTTTGTACAAGGACTTTAATTCTACAGTTTGCGGGTGGAAACTCTTTTACACGGAGTCTTTTCTTTTTTCCTTGTTGTTTGATTTGATTGTCTGTTGATGATACTTTAGGTCAAAATAATGATACGTGAAAACATTTTCTCAGAATAAAAGATTAGTTAATAGAAGATTTTGACACTCATTTCTGTTTTCTACTAATTCACGACGAATTTTTATTTTTTGGGCGGTTGGAAAATCATCAAATAACCCCCGCTCTTGGGCAGAGCGAAAGGGAGTGTCAGACTTCTACTAATTAAAAACTACCCGTGTTCCTTCTAAGCCCTTTATGTCGAGGCCGCGGTATCTTTGTGACCAACCCGCAGCCCAGCCCCGACGGGGGGGGGGGGGGGGTTATACCAAGCACTACACACTGATTTGTAAATTATACCACTACGGAATTCGTGGGCGTGCCCCCCCCCCCCCACTTTAACTAGACACCAAGAGGACGTCGCCCTATCAAAATTTACTTCTTACTACCTGTTTGATAAATAGGAAAGCACAAGATCAGCAGCTAATCCACGAATTCCGTAGTGGTATAATTTACAAATCAGTGTGTAGTGCTTGGTATAACGTGGTAGTACCTTAAATGGTCAATATCAAAACGCCCCAACGGTTTTTAAAGAAATGTTTAAACATAGAATTTTGCAGATAGATATTTTAGATAAAAGTTAAGACCAGAAGAGCGTAAGTTTCATTTTTCCGCAAGTATATACTGGTAGAGAGAGTGAGGGGCAGCTGAGACGGGTGTTATTATAATCCGTCCGTCCGTCTGTCACCCTGACATGGGTTAAGCTCTGTACAGCTGATGTTTACACCCTAACGTTTCTTTACTACCATTTATATATTTTTTAACAATGTGGACCTTTCGATTGTAATCTATTTCAGTATAATTACATAATAATATATCAAACAGTTTAATAAAAGTTAAGCGTTAGTTTGTTCCACATATTCACATAACTGCAATTGGTTGATATTGTTTTTTTTTCTTGTTTAGTTTTAAGCTTTAAACTATCTCCAAAGTCTTGTTACAAAATCACACTCTTCTCAATTTCCTTGTGTTTAGTGGTTCTTTTTTTATCCGAGTCGTAGAAGTAAAAAAATACTATTATTTATTACTCCTCTACTTTTAAAAGGCGAACTTTAACGTTTAATTTATTGAGGAGTTCCGTTGCCTACTATCCGAAGTTCTTCATCAGACACACACACAGATCACACAGACAGTTCTGATCTTCACCAAATTATAATGGGACCACTTCAAGAAAGTACTTTACTTTTCCAAAAACTACACAAATCGCTTGAAGTGAGCCTATTAAATTTGAAGAGTTCTCTCTATTTCTCCAGGATTTCATCATCAGATCCTGATTTCATGAACATGGGATCACCTGGGAAGTATAAACTTAAAAAAAAAACAATTCTGTCCAGCCATCTTCGAGTAATCGGGAACATACATAAAAAAAACCGACGAATAGTTGAGAACCTCCTCCTTTTTGAAGTCGGTTTATATAAAAGAAAGAAAGAAAGAAAAAGAAAGAAAAAATGTTTATTTGACGTCAGTACATCAAGCACACACACAATAATATTAAAAAACCTATGTGTTGTGTGCCTCACGGCTGCGCC
Source organism: Diarsia dahlii (assembly GCA_949775195.1). Lineage (NCBI taxonomy): Eukaryota > Metazoa > Arthropoda > Insecta > Lepidoptera > Noctuidae > Diarsia > Diarsia dahlii. The sequence goes on along the minus strand of OX459194.1, from coordinate 23,827,181 downwards.
AAAAAGGTCTATATGTGGATATGTCTCATACTCATCGATGGAACGAATTGTATAGACTCGATAGCGTTTCGAATTCATGGTAGTCTTTTGCATAGGTACTCGTCAACCGGTCGGACAGTAGAGAAAATTCGTTTAATAACACCATTCTTGAATTCTTCATATACCACCACACTTCGTCTATCAACGAATTTCAAATCAACCAATTTAGATTTCAGCAACAAAACTATATTCAAGGAAACTAAAACAGAAAAAAGGAATTGGCAATTAATAATAATACTAAATCGATTTGATGTACTGGTTTTACCTAATGTTACTGTTATTCAACAAGAAAATAGCAAAGGTAAAACATATAATTCGTAAAATGTTTATGAAGCATAGTTATTTACTCGTATTATACAAAAGAAACAATTGGCATGACTGTTTATTAGATTCATCAAAAGTAATTAACCGACTACCCAAAAGGAGGAGGTTCTCAATTCGATTGGTATGTTTTTTTTTTTTTTCTATGTACGTACACCGATTACGCTGCGATTTATGATCCGATTTACGTGATTCTTTTTTCGTTTGATGCGGAATAGTTGCCATTTGGTCCTATAAAAATTTAGTATAGTTTGGCCCAGTACTTTTCATTTTATGAAGATTTTTCTTAATTTTTGAACATTTTTCGTTAATGTGTGTTCGCGAATAACTTCGACGTTTATGAACCAATTTTGATGATTCTTTCTTTATTGTGAAGGAGATATTTTAAGAGTGGTACTATGGTATGGAAACCAGGACCTGGTGATGGAATCCCAGAGTAAACCTCAAATTTCATAGGCACGTATTACGTGTTTCGTGTTTTTTTGTCGAATGTTAGGTTTCTTAGTCGAATGTTAAATGTATAGTAAATATTTCTATAGGATATTAAACCTAAAAATGAAAAAATAAAAAACTTTTTTGCAAAAAAAAAACAACCGACTTCAAAAACACCAAAAAGTGAAAAATAAACTTCAGAAGAAAAATCTGCTTCTGAAGTCGGTGGCAAAAAAACAAATCAAACAAACAAATGTCACCGACTTCAGAAGCTGATTTTTCTTCTGAAGTTTATTTTTCACTTTTTGGTGTTTTTGAAGTCGGTTGTTTTTTTTTATCTAGTGCATTCTGCATCTCTATGACCGGTTGTGTGAATGTCATTTAAAGGGAGTAGAACAATGTTCATACTTCTATACCTTATTGATCCTATCAGTTTTCATTTTTGTAAAGTTTTCAATGATATCTTTTTTTTTTTTAATTTAACTTAATATGAGTCTCTACTAACAAATTATATGGACCAAAAATGACTGTTTTGTTTTTACCCACGACGGAACGGAGACGGTATATGCGTTTGGGGTGAGAGGTTGTTTGTTTGTTTGTATGTTTGTGTGTTTGTTTGTTTGTTTGTTTGTTTGTGTGTTTGTGCAAATACATGTTGCCATTTTTCTCCAAAACTACTAGTCCGATTTTGATGCAGTTTTCAGTTATGGGTTTGGGTTTGATTGGTGCATGTTCTTAGATAGGTGTTACGGTGACAACTCACCAGGGGGCGCTGCAGCAAACATTTTTTGTGCAAATCAAAGTTGCCATTTTTCTCGAAAACTACAAGTCCGCTTTTGATTCAGTTTTCAGTTATGGGTTTAAGTTTGATTGGTGCATGTTCTTAGATAGGTGTTACGGTGACAACTCAACAAGGGGCGCTGCAGCAAACATTTTTTGTGCAAATCAAAGTTGCCATTTTTCTCCAAAACTACAAGTCCGATTTTGATTCAGTTTCCAGTTATGGGTTTAGGTTTGATTGGTGCATGCTCTTATATTTTTTTTTTTTTTTTTTTAATTTTTAATCTTGCGATCAGTCTTTCAGACTATGAGCAGATGAGATGATTCAGATGGCGTGTTAGGAGACTCTCTGTAGAGTCTGCCCTATCTTTCTTGAGTCATTCTTCTCACTGACTATTCTGGTCGAAAATGTCCCGTCGCTTTTTCAATCGACGGATGCTTTCTGGGATGGTTAGCTGCCCTGCAAGGTTATTTGGGTGCTTTAGTAGTCGGGATTTGTACTTATCGCCATGCGAGTTTATCTCCTCGCTAACCAAAGGTATATTCAGAATCTCATGGATTTCTGTTATCTTAATAAACCATGGTGCGTTGGATATTTGTTTAAGTATATAGTTTTGTGCCCTTTGCACTTTCATTATGTTGGAGGCACTGGCTGATCCCCAAAGTTGGATGCCGTATGTCCAGATTGGCTTTAGTATAGCCTTGTATAAGAGGAGTTTGTTGTCTATCGCTAGTTTTGAGTTTCTTCCTAGAAGCCAGGAAAGACCTCTGTATTTCAAGTTCATTTCTTCTCTTTTTGATTCGACATGTTTCCTCCATGTGAGTATGCGGACAAGATGCATGCCCAAATACTTCACAGACTCGTGGTGTGGAAGTAAGCTCTTAGATAAAAAAATAAAAGTAAAAAAATAAAAAACTAAAACCCGACTACGACAAAAAAAACGACGCTGAAAAAGTATGAAACAAAATTTTCAGGATAGAACAAAAAGAAAAGCCGTAGTCACACGGTATTAAAGTGTTTAGGTTGGTACTTAGAACGTGTGACTACGGCTTTTCTTTTTGTTTTTTTATTTAAACAATTTTGGTGTTAAATATGTTTTTTTACTCTTTACTTTTTGTCGCTAGAGAGCGTGATTTTAAATTTGAGCAATATTTTGGAAATGTACAAATGAGGCCCTTTCAAATGATACCAAACACGGCGTATTTATCTCCATTTTTATTTTTTAAGCCTTACTTTTTGTCCGCTAGAGGGCGCCAAATCACTTTTTGTGAGATGTCACGTAGCCTATGTTCAGCGGAAAATTAAGGCGGTTCTAACGATACCTCATATGTCGAGTTCCGATAAGTAGATTAGAAGCTATGAGGGAACAGATGAAGATACACACATACATACATACATACATACAACAAACATACATACATACATACATACATACATACATAGCCAGTCAAAATCATAACCCTACTTTGGCTTTGCCGTAGTCGGGTAAAAAGTTTAAAAAAAGTTTAAAATAAAAAGCAAAATTAAAAATTTTGAAAACACCCACGACTGTTAATTGAAAAAAGGATAAAATAACATAAAACACTTAAACACACACCTTAAAAAAACCCAAGAATATCCGTCGGGAGCTGAACATTGCAAAACTAGTTCATTTAATGGCAGCCCCCGACGGACATTCTTGGGTTTTTTTAAGGTGTGTGTTTAAGTGTTTTATGTTATTTTATCCTTTTTAGTACTTATGTTGAGGCGGCGCGCCGTGCCGATCGGAGTGGGGGGTGTTAGGTTATTTTCGTTAAGGAATTTCTGGAATTGCATAAGTTGATAAAAAATGCTATGCAATAGCTTTACCGCGGCAGTCTCCGAGTGCCACACGTTTTTTTATTTTCCATATTCCATGGTTTCTCTATTAGAATGCAACACGTAATCATCGGCTGACTGGTGAAGTACGTACCGGATCAACCCAACCTTGAACTTTCACTACACACTACTAGTTCAATCGGTCCGTGTGTTCTGCTTCTCGATATTCAACCTTAGCTCTTTCTTGTACTCAATCCGATATTGGTATCGGATGCGTACAAGAAAGCTTTAGTTGGCAACTTTGAAATATTTTATCCTTAACTTAGAAAAAGGATTTATAATGTTATTGGTAAAGGAGAAAAAATTTCAACGTTTTAAACATTAAATCAGGCTGAAAAAACTGAAAAGCAAAAAACAAACACAAAATTTGGAAGCAGGCGGGGTCCATTTGAATATAAAATGATGAAAATAGTATGGACCCCGCCTGCTTCCAAGTTTTGTGCTTGTTTTATTGCTTTTCAGTTTTTTCAGATTTACTTTATTTATTTCCAGATTTTTAGTTAGTCACGTAAAATACTTTTTTACGATTTTTGCTGGCTTTGAATTTCATTTAAAAATATAAGTTGTATGTATTTTTATAATCTTTTTTTCAAACCCTTTATTTTGGTACCCTACTCGATGGTAACGGAAGAAAAAAAAAACGAACTCCACGATTATGGTCTCCAAAATCCGCAATGTTTTTTTTTAATTTTATGTAGTCTAACGACGTAGTATATCCTATCCAAATCCATTTATCCGTTAAGGAGTTATGAGGGAACAAAGAGACGGAGATACATACATACAGGTCAAACACATTCATAACCCTCCTTTTGGTCTTTGTCGCAGTCGGGTAAAAACACATAGCCCTCCTTTTGGGCTTCGCCGCAGTCGGGTTATAATAGTTGTGTTGTTAGCAGGTAGAATACTTACACAGTTCTATATTAAATTTTAACAGAGTATGGAGTATTTTTTACAAAAAGTATAAGCACAATCGATAAACAAGCATCGTACATATAAAAGAACACCCTCTTCAAAATTAAACGTTGCTATACCTACGCGAACTTGCCCATGTGCAACAGACCATAAAGTAATAAAAATAATAGAAAGTTTTCTTACCAAAACACAACATTCTGATTACAAGTTCGATAGTTAATAAGCATAGAAAATAAATATTCACAATGATTGGTGCCATAAACGTGATGCGGTACATTATCGTGTACTTCGCATTTATGCTCGATATTATTATGTGCTCAATTGATCACACTATAGTCATGCGCCATGTGGTGCCTATAAGTGATATCTATAACCTAGCACATACCAAATATCCATTGATCACAACACGACCACGAGCAGCTTACCATACTGATGTTGTCATATTAAATCTTCGTGATGACTTTGCCACCACAAATAATCCAAAAAAAAGTATATGGTTTATGGATTGGGTGAAAACGTATGATAATAACGAAGAAGAAATCGTGCCGGATAAACTTATAGAGGAATATTCAGACAAGGACGTATTCCTGGAACAGGATGATAATACAGAAGAGGAGGTACCTCTACAAGAGGAGGTACCTCCCGAAGAGGAGGTACCTCCAGAAGAGGAGGTACATACAGAAGAAGAGACGCCACCGTCACAGGAAATGACTACCACAACTTCAAGTACGATAAAGTGCGGCAGAGGGGCTAAGTGCGAGAAGAAAATATGGCTGTAATCGCAGTGAGACCACTTACCAAAGTGACATACATAAGCCCATGAACTCGGATCTATTGATCTTTTAATGTTTGTAAGAAACTTTGAAACATCGTAATTTGTTTTGTTTTCTGAGGCCGTATGTTTTTTAATTAAGGTAATTTTATTTTAGTGTGTTAATGTCGCAAATCAATGCATTTTGTCATTTGATGATATGAGATATTTTCGACATGTTCGACCAACAAATGGAAGCAAGTTCAAAACTTTGACCTTCAATTACAATCATATGTTACTACCGCACAGGACCCTAGACAAAGTCCACATGTGCTACATTGGATGAACATGTATGACTATGGCCGTCAGATACCGGAACAGCTGAAGAAGAAGAAACTATCGACAAGCACCTGGTTCCCAATTGAGTTGGACGACAGGACAACCAGCACAACCCTAGACCTAAATCCTAGAACTGACCCTAACCCTGACCCTAAAACTGACCCTAGATCTGACCCTAGAACTAAACCTAGATAAAATGCGTCAGCTGGGCATATTGCGAGCCGAAAATATGGACGCAATCGTAGTGAGAGCGCTTACTAAAATTTATTACACAAGCCCAGGAACTCGGCTCTATGGAGACTTAATCTATGTAAAAAACTTAGAAGCATCATAATTTGTGCTGCTCTCAAAACGGTGAAGGAAAACATCTTGAGGAAACCGGCATGTCTTAGAACCAAAAATCTCGAATATATGTGACATCTACCAACCCGCTCTGGGCCTGCGTGGTGGATTATAGCCCATCCATTTCCTAGAGACGAGGCTTGAGTCCCTGAAGTGGGAACATTATAGGCTGATGATGATCGGTGATGCCAATGTGATGATCTGGGTTCCAAGTATCAAGTTAAAGAATGGGAAGAAAGACATAGGCAGTATAAATAAACAATTTACTACTAGCAAAAAAAGTGTTTTCAAGTTGTTTGGGAACTAAATACTAACACCTTAATTACTAAACTCTTTTTAGGGTTCCGTGGTCTTCTTTTAAAAGACGAACCGTAACGTCACTTAATAAATAACGGTCATAGGAAGATACTGGGTCGATTTGGTTCTTTATGAACCAAATCTGAACTAAAATCTAAAACCATTTTCTACGGTAGAAACTTAAAAAAACTCGTGAACTATCACGCAGTAAACCTATATAAATAAAAAGAAAAGTCTTGACTCACTGACTGACTCGTCAACGGCCAGCCCAAACCCTTGAACCTAAAAACGTCAAATTTTGCATAGAGGTTCTCTTAATAATGTAAACAAGGAATAAGGAAGGATTTTCCGAAATTCAACCCCTGAAAGAGTTAAATAGGGGATGAAAGTGAATATAGGAAAAGCGTGAATGAAGCCGACATTCACGCGGGCGAAACCTCGGGCAAAAACTAGTATTACATATAATATGTAGTACTATATTGTGTATTAAAACACGCCAATGAGCATAAAAAGAAATATTCAGATAAAGATATTAAAACTATGACGTAATTTTTCAGCTCAGTTCAGTATACAATGTTCTCGATCAAGTACGCCTTCGCGCAGTAATATAAATAATCATAGCGATGCATCGAGTGCTACTGATAGTAATAGTTTATACGGAAATTGTTTTCCCTGCAGCCATTAAAACAAAATCGTTACAAATAAATAATCTACAGTCTAAGCAACCGCCGAAAATTGAGACATTTAGAGGAGACTACAGACACAAAAAATCAAACAATAATTTCGGTTTACTAACGAAGAAGGGCAGAAAGATTCAACTGACTCAAGATGGAAATTTTATCATCTGCGGCATAGATTCACTCGAAGACGACTACTATGGTTGTCAATCCAGTTACGAAGTTTTCAACGAATCTCCTAAAATGTATAAAAGTGAAGAAATGAAACCTGAAACAACAGCTGCCATTAAAGTTACTGCCGTTAAAGAAATACATAAAGTAAAGCCCAAGTATAATAAAACCATCAACATGGCGTATTATAGTAATGCGGAAACCGCAAAACTTCTGGCGGCCAGGACTACCCCCAGAGCTTCAATAAACCAGTATGACTACGAAGAACCTACAAGGACTACCACATTTGCAAGCACTGCCACTTTTGTAAGCACTACTACATTTCGAAATACTATCGGATTAGCTAAAAGATCTAAGAGAAGCACCACGCCGATATTTGCCACCAGCGCAGAAACACGAACTGCTTCTACACCTAGCTCCAAGACTGCACCTGACTACAATAATATTGGCAACCTATTCCTGATCACAAGCAAAATTATACGCAGGCCTAGTGCCCGGATGGCCACGTTGACATCCGAGTCGTATTTGAAATGATTTCAGGAAAACAGAAATGTCGGCTGAAACTACTCTGCCGTCGTAATGTAGGCACATCTAACATTTGGTAAATTTTAGGGAAATTGGGTTAAAAATTATTTTGTAGGTTTCTAACAAAAAATATACATAAATATGTACGTTTTTTTTTTCATAAATCTCATTGTATAAAGGTTTATGACATCGACACGGTCGCGGGAAACACCTAGATAAGAGATGCACAGGATCGGGATATGTGACGGAAGAAAGGGGAGGCCTATGTTCAATATCAGCTTGACTATTTATACCCTGATAAGTTGCAACCTCTGGAGGTATAGCATAATCAACCATCGCTATATTTCAGTCTGTTTCCTTTGCTTTCAGTGTTAAAATGCTATTCGATATTTTTTTTTATCTACTTATCTACTAGCCGATCTCTGCGCACTTCGCATAGATGGCATTTTTTGACGCGCCGTTGACAAGGCCTGCAGATACTTATGTGTTACTACACAGCATTACTTCAGCTATAACTTTTTGTCACCTGCGCACTTCGACTTCAGAGCTAAATTATATACAACTGATGCGGTATATATACCTTGACCGATTATGTCTCTAAAGAAGAAGAGCTAGACAAAGTCCTGGGAGTCTTCCTTGATTTAGCGAAAGCCTTTGACACTGTCTCTGTTTCTGTGCTTCTAAGAAAATGAGAGACCCTAGGAATAAGGGGAACGACGCTGACATTACTTAGTACTTAGACCGACCGATACCAGTGTGTTAAGATTGACAACTTTACAAGCGATAAGGAGAAAAATATTGGATTTGGTGTAACCCAGGGAAATATACTGGGCCCTACCCTATTCCTGGTTTATATTAACGACTTGTGTAATCTAAATATAATGCTCGAAATTTAATTATATGCGCATGACACGGCGCTAATATTTCCTGCTAAAAACAGTAGCAATTTACTAACAATCAATGCTGACAAGACAAAATATATAAACTTTTCCACTCGCAAGTCTCAACTTAACACCGCTAATTTCCATATTTTATGCTCCATACGTGCATATGCTTCCATATGTGCTTCCATCAATGTGGTAATCTGACAGTCAACGTGTGCAATAGGGGATCGGACTGACTCAAAAAAATATGATTCTGTTTAGTCCGTCAGTTAGATTATCGAAAAATATTGGATACGTGTTTTTTGTTTTATCAAATCAATTAAAATTTACGAAGCTATAGCGCGTCAAAGATCATGGAGAGAGGCTTGAAACGTCAATTGAAGGTACAAAATGCACTATCATATGACGTCACACGAGTTTTCAAAGCACGGTATCGTCTTCATTTTTTGTTTACGTGAAAAAAGATAAAAATATGTGGTCAATATTTTTTGGAAATCTATCTGACGGACTAATTTATTATCCTTCTATCCTCAAAACATCTACCATTAAATACCTGGAGTTATAATAGAACCCCAGGTATTCAGGTATCATATTGAAAGTCTGGTTAAACGAGTGTGCAAATTAATACATGTGCTGTTTTTAAAAAAATACGAACTTTTGCAGACGCCAAATTACTCACACAAATTTATTTCGCCTTAAATGTCAATGTGTAATTTATTACGGTATCACTTCATGGGGTGGCTCATCAAAAACGATCCTGCTTCCTCTTGAAAGAGCTCAAAGAGCAATTTTTAAGGTATCTAGCAAACTTCCGTCCCTTTTTCTTTCCCACAGATCAACTATATAAATCCTGTAACGAGCTGACTGTGCGCCAGCTTTTCATTATGCACCAAGTAATAAAAAAAGCATACCATGCTCACGCACTACTAACAGGAGACGGAATTATATAGTATGCAATTCTGATGATAAATACAAACATGCCTTAGCAGAAAAAATCTTTTCATTTTTAGGCCCATTTTTGTACAATAGATTAAATAAAGTCAAAGTTATTCGTCGTAGAGAACTAAGTCTAAATAAGTTAAACTATTTTAGCTGTAAACAAACTCTAATTACCTTTTTACAACCTTTATCTTATGCACAGATAGAGGATCTACATGTCTGCAAATAAACTACTTACACGCTGTTTTTCTATCTATAGTTCATACATAATATTATTATAGGGTTTAATTTTAGTATGTTGATATTTTTGCATATTGTAGCCTGAACTAGGTTGAACATGTTTTAGGAGAGCATAGTTGCTCTATTGTAACTGTTATTATTGTAAATGTGCTCCTTCTTAAAAATAAACAATTATTATTATTATAATAATACACGGGATAAGCTCACTTATATCTCAGATAAAAGTTTACTAAAATTGTATAAATCTTTCGATATGAAAATGTCTCACCCTATAGGCTTCGCGAGACTTACCGATGGAAAAAACAATTGTATAGACTCGATTGAGTTTTGAATTCATGGTAGTCTTATAATGCACTCGTCAACCGGTTTTATTTTATTTAAAAAAAAACTCCAAAGTCAAAGTAAGTACTTAATTTTAAAGCGGCGCCAACTAACAATAAGCAAAGATCAATCAAGCTACCATCATTTCACGCTTAACGTAAATCAATTGTTTGGTCTTAATATTTTATTATTATAATACTTAGCTGGTTGCATGGTTTCTCTATTATAATGCAACACGTAATCATCGGCTGACTGGTGGAATCTGAACCGGATCAACCCAACCTTGAACTATCACTACACACTACTAGTTCATTCGGTCCGTGTGTTCTGCTTCCCGATATTCAACCTTAGCTCTTTAAGTTAGCAACGTTGAATTTGTAAATTATTATTATTAGGTGAAAGAAGGTTTTCAAAGTGGCTGTCTTCCTTGATAATTTTTATCATTAAATCAGGTTACAGTTCGTACATAATAGTTTTGTTGCTAGCAGGTAGAAAAATAACACAGTTCTATACTAAAACAGAGAATAAGGTATTTTTACAAAAGGTGTAAGCACAATTGCTAAACAAGCATCATACATTATGTATAAGAGAACACACTCTACAAAAATAAACGTTGCTTTATCTACGCGAACATGCCCAAGTGCAACAGACCATAAAGTAATAAAAATAACAGAAAGTTTTCATACCAAAACACAACATTCTGATTACAAGTTCGATAGTTAATAAGCATAGAAAATAAGTATTCACAATAGTTGGTGCCGTAAACGTGATGCGGTACATTATCGTGCACTTCGTAGTTCTGCTCGATATTATTATAGTGTGCTCAATTGACCACACTATAGTCATGCGCCATGTGGTGCCTATAAATGATATCTATAACCTAGCACATACCAAATATCCAATGATCACAACAGTCAAACAACCACGAGGAGCTTACCAAGCTGATGAGCTTCGTGATGACTACGAAAAAATGTTCGGCCAACAAATGTCCACTTCACCTTCAAAACTTCAGAACTTTGACTCTCGATTACCATCTTATGTTACTGGCACAAAGGACCCTGAAAAAAGTCCACATGTGCTACATTGGATGAACATGTATGATTATGGCTATCAGATACCGGAACAACTGAGGGCAGAGATCTCGTCAAGCACTTGGTACCCGTTGTTGGCGGACGAATGGACGACCACCACTTCCAGTACAACCACCACATCAAGTACGACCACCACTTCAAGTACGACCACCACTCCAAGTACGACCACCACATCGAGTACGACCACCACACCGAGTACGACCACTACACCGAGTACGATCACCACACCGAGTACGACAACCACATCAAGTACGACCACCACACCGAGTACGACCACCACACCTACTTCGACCACCACTTCAAGTACGACCACCACTCCAAGTACGACCACCACTCCAAGTACGACCACCACTCCAAGTACGACCACCACACCGAGTACGACCACCACCCCAAGTACGACCACCACTCCAAGTACGACCACCACTCCAAGTACGACCACCACTTCAAGTACGACCACCACTCCAAGTACGACCACCACACCGAGTACGACCACCACACCGAGTACGACCACCACCCCAAGTACGACCACCACTCCAAGTACGACCACCACTCCAAGTACGACCACCACCTCAAGTACGACCACCACAACAAGTACGACCACCACACCGAGTACGACCACCACCCCAAGTACGACCACCACTCCAAGTACGACCACCACTCCAAGTACGACCACCACTCCAAGTACGACTACCACTCCAAGTACGACCACCACTCCAAGTACGACCAGCACTTCAACCCCTGACCCTACAACTGACCCTAGTCCGATAATGTGCGTTAAAATGGCTAAGTGTGAGGTGAAAATATGGACGTAATCGCAGTGAGAGCCAACGAAAATAAAATGTTATTTTTATATGAAATACGAAAAACCCAATATTTCTTGCCTTATGCGCGGAAACAGCTCGCGATCGGAACGACATTTTTTTACTTTATTAGATGGGGGATAAAAGCGATGTGAATAATTATAGACCAATAAGCTTAGTGTCACATCTCTACAAGGCATTCATCATAGTTATTCATTACCGCATCAATGCCAAATTTGACTCCCACCAACCACCCGAGCAAGCTGGTTTCCGCCCAAGTTTTTCCACAACAGACCACCTACAGTCTTCAAACCAAATCATGGAAAAGCATTTTATAGAATTTACAAATCCTTTGTATTTGGCCTTCGTGGACTATACGAAGGCATTTCACAGCGTAAAACATGCAGCCATAATATATTTTCCTCTTTAAAAAATCAACAGTTGCACAAAACCTACACCAATATCCTCAATATAATTTACAATAATAGTACAGCAAACATAAAACTCAACTTTCCTGGTCAAAATTTTAAAATAGACAAAGGCGTGAAACAGGGTGACCCGCTCTCTCCCAAATTGTTTACTAGTACTCTTGAGGAAGTATTCAAGAACCTGGCAGATATATGGTCCAGTAACGGTATAGCAGTCGGTTGCAAAAAACTCACCAACTTTCGTTTCGCTTATGATATTATCATTGCACCGACTGCTTCAGAGTTACAAAAGATGATCCAAGATTTGAGCACATTGCTGTGCTCAAATCTTGCCTTGAGGTCGGACTAATGATGAACCGGTCAAAGCCTAAAGTCATGACAAACAGCACATAAAGCAGGGTAGGGGAGGTAGATGGGCAAGAAATTCACTACGTCGATGAGTACATTTATATGGGCCAGCTAGTTTCCTTCGAAAACTGTTAAGACAGACAAATCGACCGCCATGTCGAGAACGCCTGGTCCATGAGGTTGCTAATGAAGGGTGACTTACTTTTATCCCTGAAGCGCAAACTCATCAACATATGCATTCTGCCCATCCTAACCTACGGTGCTCAAAGTGTGTCCCTGACCGAGTCACAAAAGTTCAAATTTAAGGTTTGCCAAAGGGCGATGGAACGAAGCGTATTGGGTATAAAGCTCAGCGACAGAATACGCAATACCACAATACGCTTAAAAACTGGAATCGCTGATGTGGGAAATAAGACTGCTGGCTTGAAGTGGGATTGGGCGGGCCATGTCTGTAGGATGGATCAGGACCGATGGGCCAGAGTGCAGAGGGTGCAGAAACGGGCGTTCGTCGCCGAGGGAGGCCTAGAAATCGCTGGCGTGACGACCTTAGAAGCCTTTGTGACGAATTGGATGGAGAAATCCCCACAAAGGGAAGAATGGAATGCTATGGGGGAGGCTTCTGCCCAGCAGTGGGACAATATTACAGCTTAGCCTATAAGAAAAAAGAGACCGACTTCAACAACAAATAATTGAATTGATGTCGGTTTTATTTTTTGTTATCTTTTATTTATAAGACTTGTATCCTTCGGCATGCCTGGTAGTAAAGAATTACACGGTATGCCTGGTGGGTTTATCAGACCCGGATTTTTAACTGGTAATTTCTTAAATATTTATTTATGTTATTAAAATGTACTAATATTTTTACTAAAGGTATGTTACAAAATAATATCAACTACCACGAGAGCGCGCTCTGGATAGAGATGGCGGGCGGAAGGCGACCAGCAATTCATAACGGCCAGATTCGAAATTTGCGAATTTTGAATTTGAAGAAAATACAATGGTTTATGTACACAGGTGCGTCTGACGGACCCTACCAGGCATACTGAATGCATATGCATGCATACTGAATGCATACTGAATATATATACATGAATGGTATATGCTCAGATTAATCTTTATTGGGTAAGAATCCGTGGTGGGTGGGTTCCTTTGGTAAGAATGGTTGTCAAACTTTCAGGTCACTGTCAACCTTAAACGACTATTAGGGATCTACAAAAGACAGCTGGCACCGCAACGGCTTCACGTGCTTTCTAAGGCACGCCACACCTAGGCACGCCACACCTAGGCACGCCACACCTAGGCACGCCACACCTAGGCAAGCGCGACTTAACCTTCAGCCATCCGTGGCTGAAGGTTAAGTCGCGCTTGCCAAAACAACAAAATTATAAGATTAAACAACAGACGCTCCGGCGTCTGTTGTTTAATCTTATAATTTTGTTACAAACTTTTAAAACAATAATACTGTACAACTTCACACACAAAGAACTATGTGCCAATACATCGGCAACCCCGTAAATTAATTTGATGCCATTTAATCATTAATGGGCTCCTCGTGGTAACAATACAACGAGACCGAAATCTAGGCAATATTCATTTATGGGTTTAACATCGTTCTCAAATTGATTTCATACCAAAACACAACAAGCCGATATAAACCTCAAAGTTAATTAAACGTGTTTTTACTCGTTGCCAGGATTGAATGTTTTCATTAAATATTAGAATTGAATGTAAGTTGACAAGTTATGCAGTACGCAATATTTTACTACTTCATAATAATCAAGCATTTAGTGATATCATCAGCACCTCTCTTCCGGCCCACTATACGAATTTCAAGTTTTCACAAAACAAATATTGTGACAAATGGCCCGATTCAAGCGCATCGACCACCGGAGCTACTTCAGGATCAAAGGCTAAAGCCAAAGCTACTTACGACTACTGGTTCAGACGGTAATCAATATTCCAGAGCTGGAAACTTAAATATAATGGCGTACACAGCCGGTTCACCTATGCAAAAAAACCCAGTACTGCGACAGCACGATGTACCACCACCAGTTCAACTTCAGTATCAACAACCATTTCAGCAACCGTTTCAACAACCAAGGCAAAATCAATTGCAACAGACGCAGCAACAGTCGTTTCAATCAAATCAGGATCAGCGACCGATTCAACAACCTTTTCAAGAACTAATTAATCAAAAACGTTTTCAGTCACCAATCCAAAAGCCGTATCCACAACCAATTCAAGATGCATTTCAAGAATCAGCTCAACCGACCAATCAAGCTTTGTTTGACCAGACGGCACAACAACAAGTCGATGTGATGAATCAGCAGCCTTTGACAAGTTCAGATTTAATATACGAGCCGACCACAGAAATAATTGTTTATCAGCGTAGAAAGAAGAGGGTTCGAGGAAATTTACGATACTTAAAGAGAAGATCTTCGTCTAGCACCAGGCCTCCGTATCCAGATGGAAAACAGCCACCTAATGAAAACGACTCTGAAGAATTTAGTGTGTGTGATGGAAATGCTATTTGTAAAAAACACGAATGGACACCTAGAACTTATCGTTCCAGAAGAGCAAGAAAGCGCAGACGAAATAATGTAGCTTTAATGAAATCTTTCACACATTGATTTAATAATGCTTTGCCGCTTGCGATATTATTTTTGAGATGCTCCATACACAACCAAACAAAGTTTTATGATTAATGTTAAAATGTTAAGCGGTGGAGGCTAGCGTACTTTAGTAAATCAAGGTAGTTTGTTGACATAATTTTTGTATTATTTTTCTTTTATAAATTAAATATAGAAATTTTAATTTAAATTGGCGTCGGCCGTTGCGGTCCTCTCCCATGTTTCCGACATCTCTTTGAGTCGCGCGTGGAACACGAACGCGCCATCGACACGGCATGTCGTCGTCATAAGACGGACGGACGGCGAGCTAGCCATCAGAGGCCCTGGAAGTGGTTTAGAAACTCTGATACTAGGGTGTATGGGGTCGTTAGACCTTACTGCCCACACGATTAGAAGAAGAATGTGGCGATATTTAGGGGAGGCATATGTCTAGCAGTGGAAGTCTTTCGGCTGAAATGATGATTCTAATGATGATGATAAAAGAAAAGGTTTCTGCTTTCAACTCCTAACCGTTAAGGAGTAGAACTTTCCATAATCAGCTCACCTAGATAACCTGAAAGAACACAACCATATGTATCCATATTTTATTTATACGTCCCCATAATATTTCATTAAAGAATTATCCTCCAACTCCTAATCGTTGAGGAGTTATTCCTTCCATCATCGGCTCATCAACATGAAGTGATGACTGCTAGATGCGAATACTTGAAAAGCTTTAGAAAAAGCACGAAACACTTAATACGTGCCCATAACATTTGAGGGTTGCCCTCGATTTATCTAGGATGGAATCATCAGATTCAGATTTTTTTTATCGAGATATCTCCTTTCCAACAAAAAAAGTTTTTTTTTATATCGGTTCAGGTGTCTTCGAATAATCGGTGAATATACATAAAAAAAGATTCTGACGATGATCCTTAAAGATTCTGATATGACCTTTTATCATCAGGTCAACCTAATAGCCTGAAAGAATACAACTATCGGTATTAGGTACGTATAATTTTGAAGGAATTTTCTTTTAACTCTATTACTACTATTTGATGATTTTCCACCCACCAAAAAAAAAAAAAAAACATCTCTGTCTTGACAATGGAACCACCTCGGACGGTTGGCTAAGTGGCTGAGCGATTGGACTACTGCGCTGAGTGACGTGGACTCGATGCCCGCACGGAACAAATTAATATTTGTATGGCCTAGGTACAGACTACAGACAGTTGTTTCGGGTCTGGGTGTGTTTGTGCATAATTATATAGTCTTATAGTCCTATAGGACCGATCCATACAGTATGGCAGGTCTAATTTAGGACTTGTATATTTAACTGGCCTTTAACTTGCCAGGCATCAGTGGGTTGCAATGCAAGTTGTTTCAGTGACCTGTCGCCATTTTTCCATCTTGAGTTGATCCGGTGCGTAACGTCTCGATCTGCATTGCCATCGAGCTTTGATCGAATCGTTATGGGCGTTCCGGCAAAGGTTATGAGCATAGGAGTGGAGAGACCGCCGAAATCACAGAACCAGCATTCTGTTTTGGTCCTGCTTACTTTCTGACAAAATTCCCCAGTCTTTGCCACGACACCTTCAATCTGCTCTGGACCTTTAAGTCATTCTTGGCAACCATTATAATGTCGTCGGCAAAAAACATACACCAGGAAGAAAGCCTGTTCCTGGATGTTCAACATAAGTCACGTCAAAAAGTGTTAGAACAATATCACATTTCAAATAAAAAGCACACTGAATCAAAACAGTACTGATTAAAAATTTGATTAACTATGCGCCCAATATTGGTTACTTTCATCTCCTAAGTTAAATAAAAATAGTCTATAGTTTGAATCGTGATGTTCATTAATTTGTTCTGCATCTCAATGACAATTACTGTCATTGAGTTGCCTTCCGTGAAATTAGATTCCTTTCAGTTGCAGGCAGATCGGATGTCGGACAAGGGCGTTTCGAACCCGCGTGACTCAACCCATCCTGACATAGCCAAAAAAAGAAGACCTACATGTGGTGTAGGGAGTTCATCAAACAACAGCTGTGAGGTAGCGGTGTCATTGCAATCTGGTCATAACATATTAAACGAAACGGTTAGGAAACCAACGAGTGACCAATTGAAAGTGTCTACTTCGATATCTAGTAAAGCTAAAACTGATCTGGACCAACATAAAATTATAAAGAAAAAGTTGAATGCCCGGGAAGTGGCAGTAAGCTTGGCTGAAAGACCGCCGACATTCAAAATGTTCCGACGTACGGCATCTCGAAGTTCACTGGCTAAACATGTTGTGGGTATATCTACAAGTATGACAAAAAACGAAAGGACTCTCCAAAGATTATCAGTGAACACTGGAAGATCTGAACTGCCTTCGAGGGATGCTGCGAGACGGTTTTCAAATTTCAATCTTAATATAGCAAGAGCAGCTCGTACTTTGAGCACTCTTCCGTTTTACCCGTATGCAATCAAACCATCCTCAGAAGGGGAACCATTAGTAACTATAATGTGTGGTGTAGCAAAATGTGTAGAACACAAATGGGAGGACCGTGGAGGCAATATTGGAGTTAATATCGAGAAACTTAAGGCATACGAGACCTCTACCAAGACTACAACGGACGAAGCAACTGATGAATATATATTTCTTGAAAAATATATTTAGCTGTCTAATAAACGTTCGTTGAAATGAAAAAAAAAACTGACTTCAAAAACATAAAAGAGTGAAAAAAAAAACAAAAATCAGCTTCTGAAGTCGGTTACATTTGTTTGATTGGTTTCGTTTTTTTTTTTCATTATCTTGTATTTTTGATTTTTTCACTTTTTTGTGTTTTGAAGTCGGTTTTGTTTGCATATCACTTTTTTTATTTTCCCATTTTTTGTTTTAATATCCTATACAAATATTTACTATGCATTTAACATTCAACCAAGAAACCTAACCTTCAAGATTCCCTCATGATTGCTTTCAACTCCTAACCGTTGAGAAGTAGTACCTTCCATAATCAGCTCATCTAGATAACCTGAAAGAAAACAATCATTATACGTCCCCATAATATTTTATTAAAGGTTAGGAGTTAGAGGATAATTCCTCTACATCCTAACCGTTGAGTAGTTATATCTTCCATCATCAGCTCATCAACATGTAGTGATGACAGCTAGATGCGAATACTTAATTTTATGGGCACGTATCACGTGTTTCGTGCTTCTTCAAAAATTGCCCATAAAATTTGAGGGTGCCCTCGATTTCTCTGGGATGCCATCATCAGATCCTGATTTCATTATCACCATTAGGATATCTCCTATCCAACAAAAAAAAAATCCGTTCAGGTATCTTCGAGTAATCGGTGAATATACATAAAAAAGATTCCGACGAATTGAGAATCCCCTTTTTTATAAAGTCGGTAAATGAGATTTACCTTCTATCATCAGGGCAATCTAATAGCCTGAAAGAATACAACTATCGGTCCATAAGTACGTATAATTTTGAAGGAATTTTCTTAAACTCCTAACCGTTGAGAAGTTGTACCTTCCATCATCAGCGCATCCACATGAGATTATGATTATCGGACGCAAATACTTGAAAAGCTTCAGAAAGTATATGGAAAACGTAATGTTTGCCTATAAAATTTGAGGGTTGCCCTTGATTTCTCAGAGATCCCATCATCAGATCCTGATTTGGTGACAATGGGACCATCTCGGGAGTAGGACGAAACAACATTCCTCCATCGTGTACGTTTTATACGAACTCACTAAAACATCAGCGTTAAAAACCGTGTGTTGCTGTGTTGAGATATGGTCTTATCACCTGGGGTTACTCAACAGAAAGTTAGAGGTTGATCATCGCGCAGAAAAAATGCATCCGCGTCATAGCGAGAATGCGGGCCCATAAGAATCTTGCAAACCCTTTTCAAAAAGTTCTAAGATTCTTTATGATACCGCGAGTACTTTAAGACCGATGGAAGAGCAAATACCGTTAGGTATTCGACGAAACAGTTCTGTTTATTTCTATTTAAAATTTGTAAACATAGCCCTTATTCGACATTCACACCGTTATATTATTTTTATTGTAACGGACGGACATAAAAACCGTCAGGCGTACGAAACGTGCGCGGGAATATGAAGAAAGGGGATTTACCCTTGTCAACGGCGAGACGGGCGCGGTAATAACCGTGAGCAACCCAGATAAAGGGAACTCAATAACAACGTCTCTTGATACAATGCTGATGCTGAGGGATACACGCGCTTCTACGACTAACACCTTGCGAGGATGCAATCATACATAACATTGCAGCCCGACTGTGTTTCAGGGTTAGGCAAAATCTATATACATAAAAATGAATTGCTGTTCGTTAGTCTCGCTAAAAATCGAGAATGGCTGAACCGATTTGGATAATTTTAGTCTTGAAATATTCGTGGAAGTCCAGGGAAGGTTTAAACGGTGAGAAAGTTGTAGGTAGGTAGGCGGGGTAGAAGGTAGGGTAGTAGGTAGGTAGGGTAGTAGGTAGAGTAGTAGATAGAGTAGTAGGTATTAGGGTAGTAGGTAGGTAAGGTAGTAGG
This sequence comes from Diarsia dahlii, assembly GCA_949775195.1. NCBI lineage: Eukaryota > Metazoa > Arthropoda > Insecta > Lepidoptera > Noctuidae > Diarsia > Diarsia dahlii. The sequence continues at coordinate 23,807,523 of OX459194.1, read as the reverse complement.
TAGGTAGGGTAGTAGGTAGGTAGGGTAGTAGGTAGGTAGAGTAGTAGGTAGGTAGGGTAGTAGGTAGGTAGAGTAGTAGGTAGGTAGGGTAGTAGGTAGGTAGGGTAGTAGGTAGGTAGGTTAGTAGGTAGGCAGGGTGGTAGGTAGGGTAGTACGTAGGTAGGGTAGTTGGTAGGTATGGTAGGAAAAAGAGCATTGCAACGCATGCCGGGAACAGCTAGTAATACAATACAATCATCTTTGTTTTGTCAATCATGTCAACCGGAATAAGCACTATAAGCAGATAAATCGAATCGCAATCATTAAGAATTTCTTCTTCATAAATAAAATTTTAGAATTGTGTCAACAGTTTTCAACGTTGTTCCATTTTTAGGGTTCCGTAGTCAACAATGAACCCGTATAGTTTCATGTCCGCCCGTCTGTCTGTCTGTTCGCAGCTTAGCTCAAAGACTCCTAGTACTGGAAAGCTGTAATTTGGCATGCATATAGGTACAAATGAGTTACACAGACAAATTGGTAAAATAAAATCTCGTTTTTCTTAGGGTATCTCCACCCTTAACAAACGGGCATGACGGTACATGAAAATATATGATAGGTTAAAGGAACCAATACAACTACTTACAAGCCTTACTGTCTCTTTTCACTCATCGATATTGTATTTGAACAAAAATAAAAAACCGGCCAAGAGCGTGTCGGGCCACGCTCAGTGTAGGGTTCCGTAGTGATAATTCTTTTTTTGTTTGAAAAAAGATACGATCAGGACAATAAAATATGATAACGAAGTTAAAAAAAATGCTTGCTTATACGATTATACTACAAACTTAGTCCAGAAATTATTTTGTACAACTTTTTGTCTTTTTTGGACAAAAACTGTTTCCATCCAAGTTCAAAATGATTTTCCTAGAAAGTCCTTATAAAGTTCTACTTTTCAGATTTTTTTCATATTTTATAAACTTAATTATGGTTCAAAAGTTAGAGGGGGGGGGGATACATTGTTTTAGAGTATCTCTCCCTATCTCCATTGGTTCCTAGTTGACTACGGAACCCTAAAAAGTTACTTTTTCTTAACTCTGTGTGAGTTATGAAAAAAAAGAAGGAAGTAATTTTTTTATTTTATACTTCATAATATACAAACTAGATGCAACCAAATCATTATTTTGACTTCGCGAGTGCGCTGAGTCAATGTTCAAAGGTAACATTGAACAGGGGCGTATTTTTTCACTCGAAGTCCATAGTATGGAATGTCGCTAGATAGGTTTTTAATAACCCTCCTTTTGGGCTTCGCCGCAGTCGGGTAAAAATATTGCGAGTTCGGTCAATACTTTTTCGTTTGTGAAATATCTTTATAGTGAAATTTTTACTGCTCCTTCTACTAGCAGAAACGGTTGTGTTTGGGTCTGTGAAAAATTTCACGGTTGTAGTATTATAATTATAACAAAAAAAAAAAGTAGTTAAAAAACTAAAAAACCCGACTGAAAAAGCTGAAAAGCAAAAAACAAGCACATTTTAAATTAAACAAAACTTGGAAGCAGGCGGGGTCCATTCTATTCTCATTTCATAATTTAATATTCAAATGAACCCCGCCTGCTTCCAAGTTTTGTTTAATTTAAAATGTGCTTGTTTTTTGCTTTTCAGCTTTTTCAGTCGGGTTTTTTAGTTTTTTAACTACTTTTTTTTATTTCCAACTTTTTAGTTCTTTTGTGTTTGTTCTTTCGTTGGTCGCGTAAAATTCTTCGCAAATGATTTAACTTTTGTGCTTGTTTATAGGATTTGTCACTTTGAATTTCTTTTAAACATATAAATGTTATATATTTTTGTAATCTCCCTTTAGAACCCTTTATTTTGATGCCCTACTCGATGGTATTGGAATAAAAAAAATTTTTGAACTCCGTGATTTGGCCCCCAAAATCCACAATTTTTCTTTGTTTTTTAATTTTAATGTAGCCTATAACACTCGTGCTATCAGGACGAATCTAACGATGTATATTTCATTCAAATCCCTTCATCCGTTTAGGAGTTATGAGGGAACAAAGAAACGGACATACATACATACATACATACACGTCAAACACATAACCCTCCTTTTGGGCTTCGTCGCTGTCGGGTAATAAAAGGGAAACTATAATAGATAAGTAGGCTATACAAGTTTACAAGTAATAGTCGATTATCTATCTAACCATATTTTTCTAAACATAATATTGTATGGGAGCAAAGGATTTGAAACTGCAAATTTGAGTTTGTTTATTAGTACAACAATAAAAATCATTGTTTGGAGGCAGGTAGGCAGGGAGGTTAATCAGTTTAATAAGTCCGCATATTTTGATGGGTAACTACGGAACCCTACATTGTGCGTGGTCCGACATGCACTTGGCCGGTTTTAATCTACCTGGTAGATTGTTAGAACTAACGAAGTAGAAGCGCTAAATAAGTAAACATGTAAATATGTTTATGCACAATAATCTAACCTAGAAGAACCTGTACCTGTGTGCTTTATGAACACTATTTTTGTTTTCTCAACGATTTAAACAATCACGCTTGAATTTTTATTATTTCCATACCAAAACACAACAACGACCAATCTGATTATAATCTCAAATGTTTACATAGTCTATATTCGCCGGTAGCGTTGCCACGTTTTCTTTTAAATAATGTTCATTGTGTTTTACTTATAAGTGATGTGGTACATTATACTCTGCTACATTGTCATTTTCAAGTTGCCAGTGACTGCAAATGCATTCCAGTTTCGTTCTGTGGCAGATATGACAAATATTTATAGAACTAAAGTGATGCATCAAATTATACGTGGACGCCTACTGCCAGCGCAAGGCCAATTTTCGTCGAATTATCCACCAACCACTTGTATAACCCTTACCGGTAGGTATGAAGGAGGATTATTAAAAAATCAAAGGAGTGTCTGTAACACAGTTCAAAAACACCCAGAACCTAAACGTCCAGCGATGCCAACAACTCAGTTGTTACGATATTCGCAAATCTCAACTTCGATACCACCCAGACAACCGATTTATGCGCAACAGGGCATGATCAAGCCTCAAATTATGCTTCCGAAACAATTGCAACACATTCCGTTAACAAATCTTAATCCTCAAAATATTGCAAAGCGACCAGTTCAAGTAATGATGAGGCCACTAATAAGGGCGAGTCTACGTCCCACTCAAGGTGTGAAACGCGAACCAACTTATCATGCAATTGAAAAAAATGAAGACTACCAAATATTTCCCCAATTCACTAATCCAGAAAATGGAAATAAAGATCACCAAGAATATGCGTCATTGCCACAAACCACCAATGTACTCGTAGATACTGGATATCATCAAGAGTACATAATGTTGCCACAGGCCACCAATCCAGATAAAGATCACCAAGAATACGCATCATTACCAAATACTGCCAATCCAGGTACTAGAAACAGATATCAGCAAGACTTCCAATATGATGGAATTAGGAACCAACAAGAAGATCAACAGTTTTCATCAGCAGCCTATTCTCATTTAGCCCAACGAGAATCCGTCAATATCCTGAAATCTCGTGACCTTACCTCGACAAGCACAGGAGTACCTGGTGGTATCCCTAACCACCCGATCCGACCGGTGACTGGGAGTACCACGACGAGCACCATACCGCCCTTCCCCGGAGGTTTCATTCCCGAATATAACGACGACGGGGACCAGGCCCAGGTGTGCGCCGGCAAGGCCAAATGCAACCAATTCATTTGGACAACAAGAAAGAGCGTGGGAAGGAAGGCTTCCACAAAACCGGAAGAATTCATTTTGTGGACTCCGTAGTTATTTCTTTTTGGATGAACATGGAACCTTTATAGTTTCTCCAGGTCCGTCTGTCTGTCTGTCCGTCCGTCCGCACTATAATTATCTCAAACACCGGTATCTTTAAACAAGTCATAGTGATTACTTGAGTAAAAGTCATTGTTGATACGGTTTTTTCTCTGTAGTTTAATAATTCCTTGATGTTAGAACTATCAAACGTTAGAATTCTTAGGTTTGATTTCATTGACGGTTCTAACTTTGCTTGAACTCTTGTCCATTGCATAAAAAAATATGCATAAGTAATTACTTAGTTCAAGTAATTACTTTAACTTGACTATAGATACGGATGAAAGACTTTTAGTAGGTACTAAATAGCTATAATTTGTCACGAATACACAAAAATGAGTTTACCACGCCAACAAAGTGGTAAATTAAAATTTTGAAAATAATTTAGGGTATTTAGGGTATCGCCATTACACATTAAAGTGGGGATGTTTTTTTTTCTCGCAAAGTCTATTGTGTGAGATGCCATTGGATAGGTCTTTAAAAATATTGTGAGTTCCTCAAACACTTTTTCGATCAGTTGAAGTCTGACACTCCCTTCCGCTCTGCCCAAGAGCGGTGGGGGGTTATTTGATGATTTTACACCCGCCAAAAAAAAAGGGGTGCGTTTGCAAAATATTAAGCTTTAAAGTGCAAATTGTTATTAGACTCAAGTGTGGCTACCTAAACTACCTATACGGGTTGTGTTTAGGGCGTGTGAAAAAACTCATGGTAGTAGTAGAAGCATGTAATTATAACGAAAATAGAAGAAAAACTAGCACAATAAGTAGACTTTGCAAGTTTACGAGTAGGTAATTAGTCGACCAACTTATAAAATGTACGTGTGTAAAATATTTTCCTATACATAAATATTTTATATGGGAGCCCAGGTCTTAAAACTGCAAATTAATGTAAGTTTGTTTTATTTTTACAATAAAAATCATCGTTCGGCGGCAAGTAGGCAGGGTGATTAATTAGTTTCGTAATATCACATAATACTTTGATGGGCAACTACAGAATATAATTATGCTAAAAATATATGCTGTAGATCGCAATGAAACCATTCAACCAAAATAAGTTTGGACGATATATAAGTAAATGGATTTTGACGTATAGCACATTTAAAAAAACCGCAAATATAACTTTGCATTCATACAAACACTATGAAAAACAAACTTATCACAAAATATGTTTTTCTGTTGCCATTTTAACAAGAAATAATAGATACAAATTAAAGGAGGCTTCCGTATCACGATGGCACGGAATCCTTCATGTACATGTACATACGAATAGATAACCTCGTCCTTTTTGAAAGTTGGTTAAAAAATAGAGCGAAATGTTCAACATTCTTAGTTTTTAAGATAACTATGATTTATCCCACACTGTATATTTAGTTCAGTTACGAGTTGTTCATCAAATTAAACATCCTAGCCTCGAAAACTTGAGACAAATAACATGCTAGAGGACACTGCAAAACAATAAGAAATACTCGTAAAAGTAACAACCCCGTACCCGAAGGGAAAAATATGATATTGCTTTTAAATATGAAATATTACGCCCAAAGTGTTCTTGTATTATGAAGAGAAAGGGTTGGGAACGTGACGGCTAGGCCGCGGCGGCCCGGTGGCCTGGCGGCCTGGCGACTATGTGTCTCTATTGTACAAACAATGAATTGAAATTGCCCACATCGACATTTTATTGTGCCTACTTGACGCGCTCATGGCGGTCTGGGTCTCAATAAATGCTCTAATGTCATTATAAACATTATGTTCGGGAATTAATGTAGCGAACCCTTTTATTTTATAATGTAACCGTACTTTAGTGACTACCTACTATTGCCAAGACAATTTTGATGCTAAATAAGGATGTAAACGTATTGGTTGTGCTGAAACTATCGCAAGGAACAAGCTTACCTCATTATTCTCAAACCACTGCAACTTCTGAAAGCCAGAATCAACAGTGGTGACCAGAAAAGCGCCGAGACAATCATCATCATCATCATCATCATCAGCCATAACACGTCCACTGCTGGACAAAGGCTTCCCCATAGAACGCCGTAGCGAACGGCAACTTGCCGTTTGCATCCACCGGTTGCCCGCGACTCTCACGATGTCGTCGCTCCACCTGGTGGGAGGCCTACCAACGCTGCGTCTTCCGGTTCGTGGTCGCCACTCGAGAACCTTTCTTCCCCATAGGTTGTCGGCCGAGACAATAACGCGACAAAATCCCAGATAAATAATTTAACTATCCTCGTGATCCCGCAACGAAATTATTAGACAGAACAGAACATGACCAGTCGGCACAAATGGACTTATACAACTAGGATAAGCCCAGTTGCCTAGCATCACGGATAATAAACATTAATATTAATGGGTCCTAAGTAGTGAGCTATATAGTATGGGATACCTACTTCAATAATAGCTAAATAATATATTTTGACGCAGATGCTAAACTGCACCCTGTTTGTGCAATTATTTATGCAAATAAATGTTTTTCTACCATCATCTTCTGATTCAATATGCACACTGTTCCTCGACTCGTTGACCTGCCAAGCTAGAAGTATTTATACAGGGTGTAAGGAGCATTGACACAAAAACTATAACCATGAATAACACTATTACTCCAAAATTGTGTTGTTAGCTTGGTGACACTTGGTGTGTCGTCAATAATGAACACACCCGTGTAAGGCAGCCCGCAGAACCCTGAAAGCAGGTCAGTTATTCAAAATTCAACTCTACTCTAACCTACTATAATAAGAAATGCTGTAAACATACAATTTAATCATCTTACTTCTTCTAACCATAACACACAGTTACAAATCCAGAGCAGACAGTGCGTCACGCACGGCCCACTAAAACCACACCACTTACATTACATTTAGGTTCATTCTTACGAAAAATACTATTTCATAAAATGTGTATTTTACTAGAATCATAAGTTATACCCCGTATATCCCCTCGCGAGATAAGGGGAGCAACGGAGCGCGAAATTTTACAAGTGTCGACGGACCCAGGCAGCGGTACGCGGTGCCAAGCTTTCATACCCGCCCGTGCATTATACGGGATGGGCACACTTAGATCATTTTAGCTCCAACCGTACGCCTTCTATTTGAATTGGATATTTATCTCAATCTTTCGTTTGACGATGAAGCTAAATATAATTTTACAATGGTTCACTATCAAGCAGATGGGTTTGGCTTCAAAATTGTGTTCCTAATCGTCATATTTCATGAGTGTCACAAACATTCTTGTAGCTTTATTTCCATGAATTTTCCGTTAGCCTACACAAAAGGTAATAATCCTTACATAGTATAAAACAAAGTCGCTATTTTTGTCTGTTTGTCTGTATGCTTTAATCTTTAAAACTACGCAACGGATTTTGATGCGGTTTTTTTTAATAGATAGAGTGATTCAAGAGGAAGGTTTTAGTATATAATTTGAACGACATCCACGCGGGTGAAGCCGCGGGCATCAGCTAGTTTAATATATAGACAAATTAAAAGGAATCTTGTTAAAATAGAGTTAAATGTATTGTTTATTTACGATTATTTTCCTTAAATATAATCGTAAACAAACAATACATAATTTACCAAAACAATAAATTCTAGTTACATGTTTGAGCGTCAGCCGATAAGTTAGCTTCCACAGTAAATTCGCCGGCGACCGCATGCCGAGGAGTAACTTTAATTGACACTAGGACCGCAGCCGACTAGACTGTACACTTTGACTATCGGCTGCTGTTTCAGCTTGCGAGCTAATTTTGATGAGCCCACTGTTGTTCGGGAAGATTGGGGTTTATTTAGAAGGTAGTGTCTCTGTTTTGATTATTATTTTACTTGTGTTCGTGGCGTAGTTTTTAGACTTCAGCGTCCGAATGAAAAAAATAGACCCTTATACGGTCACTAGGCGTGTCAGTCTTTTTTAATTCACTTATTATTTTCTACTTCCTCTCGATATTGGAGACTCAAACGTTGTGTAATATAATCTTATTTCTTTTTTTTTTATAAATAATTTAATATACCTCGAATCTGACAAGCCACACCTTTATGATAGAAATATTTACTACGAGTTCAAAAATACAATAGATAATAAATAATAAGTTAGACAAAAGTCGGGGAATGCTGAACATATAATACAAATACATATTATGCATATCTTATCGACTCACTGATGTTGTAGTGTTTCTTGAGTTTTCAAAAACACAAACACCCATGCGAAAGTTTCTTCATAAACATTTCAATTGGCTCTGCACCAACACAAAAGGGATAAATAAAACAGCACATTCAACTCCGATACCCTCCGAGTATTTCTATCAACATTAGCGATATATTTGTATCGTTAGCTGGCAAACTCCAAACCCTCCGACCATTAAGGCTTCTATTTTAACACCACTTGTTTTTCCAACTGCCACGAGCCACTTTAACAAACAGTATTTATTTTCTGCTTCCCATCGGTCGGATGTTTCAAGAAAAATTCGTTAGCTCCCTTCCTACTTCGGCTGAATTTCGATTAGAAAAAGACAAAGAGCCGATTGTAGAGCTATTGAAAATGGGGAATCAATTAAAGCGCGCCATAGATCCTGGAGCAGCGATAACGTCTGTCAGTGAGTGAGAACGCCGATAAGATTGTCTGCGACCCCTCCGCCACCGCCCCCCGCTGCCCGCTGCCGCCCCAGCACTTTTAATTATTTCAAACGTTTATCGCTATCACGTGTCGCCGTATAATGGCCGCTGCAACCGCTCGCAGAGTTTTGGCTTCGGTTTTTCAATAGACGTTGAAACAAACTCAATGAAGTCGCTAAGTCATCCGTGAGCTACTTTAGACTTTCCACTGATAGACATAAATGGTTTACCGGAAATAAAGCTCTCGAAATCATTTTATACTAATTTATTATAATCGGTATTTATTTACATCTTCAAAATCACACGATCTGTACAATAAAGGTATGCATTTAACCTAGTGATAATATATCTCTTATTTTTAATAAAAGATATATAATTTATACATTAACATAATTATATCTATATTAGGTCGAATTAACAAATAATATTCAGATACGAAGATAATATTATTACGTTTAAAATTTTCATTATTTATTTACTGTGCATTAATTTTTATATTTACAATTTGACAAGCGTGAATAGCAAGCTTGGTTACACTAGTACTTAGACAAACAATATGTTTAACGTTGACCGTAAACTTGGTAATAAGACAAAACAATTGGAAGTTAAAGACTACGATAAAGGTAAAAAGAATGATATAAATGGTGTAAATAACTCTGGAGATGCTTATCTTTGGCACAATTTCATGAGGATTATTCTACGCGAAGCACTGAATCACAAACATTCGTATGACGCTAGACTAGTCGCCTGCGGAAGGACAATGCACGTATAATACGTAATGTATAATTTAAAATGGGAATGGGAGGAGGAAATACCGAGTAGGTTAACGAGGTTCATGAATAATTACAGACAACTATTGTGAAGATTCGTGTGTGTACTCACGGAGGAATATATCAGATAATAGCATTTCAATGAATGTGAAACGTTTCCGGGAACAGGTTTTTGAAATTTACTCTCTCTATCGAAGTAAACAGTGGCCATATTGAATTCAGTTGTTTCCACCATTTTTCTAATCTACATTTTAATGAGCAAATGGAACAAATCAGCTCAATATTCTTGCGAGTTTGGAAAATACACATCACACACAATTCGAAGCTCTTTTAAAAGTTGTATTACGGAATCAGTTACTGAATTAGAATTTTACCCATTCCAAAATAAGTGGGAACCTTAATCCTACGTCTTAAATTGGGACTTGAACTGAATATCGTTCGTACAATTATAAAATTTTCACTCTCAAACATTCTTCACACGGGATATGACATCACAATTTCGGGATGATATGTTTCAATTTTACAAATAGGTAATTTAATTTAAAAATAAAATCACATTTTAGGAAGACGAATCAAAACCGTTTTAGAAAAACATAATGTTTTGGTCACAATATCTATTGGAATAGAATTCAAAATAGATAAAAGGGAGGTATGCACGCAAAAGTCAAACAAAGGTAGTTACACGATGAGGTCCACTTGCACTAGAACAATGATCGCCAGGAACGATTGCCGCCAACAGTGGATTCGTTTTGATCCTGAAACAAATGAAAGTTCAGTTTAATTATTTTCGCGACATTATCTGCCGTATCAACACAGAGATATTTAATGATTACTTAGTAAAGATTTTGACACTTTAGTGAAGGTTTTGTATGTCAGTGATGGCTTAAGTAATCAGTCAGTCAGTCAGTCGTCTCTAAGTGCGGCAGTTTGTATTAGATGTTGAGGGATTTAATGTAATATTTATAAACTTTACAATTTTAATGCAGCTCTCAAAAAAAACTCTCATAGAAAATTTAAATCCCATTTCATGAGACCATTTAGCAAAATCACGCAAAATAATTGCCAAGTAGATGACGGCGTTTTTCACTCCGTTCCATCTATCGTTAGGTGTATTGAATGCAAATATAAATCAACCTTAATAAAACTTTAACAAAATAGCAACAAGCGAAGCGCAAAGGGAGTTTTGTGAATTCAACGAGAAGACACAAAAGTAACAAAACGAATTAAATACCAGCAACAAAATTACTTCCATTCAAATAAACCCCACAATTTTAAACCAATAAAGTACGCGACAGTTTATGATACTTTTCTGAATCCCACAAAAAGCAGTGGAGTGTGCTCAGGTAGGCGATACGAGACTTTCTTCATTCTAAATACATTCGTCGGTGAGAGCATTGTCGCTATTTTTGTTTGTCGCGATAAGAGCGTTTCAGCAGCTTACGGTCTACTTTCCAAGCTTCGCAAACAATGGGATTTGTTTTGTTTACAACGCTGATGTGTTTGAATTCGTGCGTAATTTGTTTTACATTGATACCACACAGATAAACGGAGCTTCTTTTGTAAGACTGAGATAATATTTTACAGGATGTTCGTACTTTTCAATTTGGATGATAAGAGACTTGAAAACCGCTCCTTTGTTTACTGTCCAGATTATTACGGCAAGAGAAGAATGGTTTTGTCAGTACTGGAATGTACAGCCCAACAATATGTACACTGTCTTGAAGGAACGTGAGGCTTCAGCCAGCTATAAATCAATCGGCAATATTCTCACACAACAAAGCGCACAAGAGGTAAAATAAACCCAAATTCAAGATAAAGATATTCAAGTTTCATATCCCCAATATTTATTCAAACGTTAGGCGTCTCTATTTGATATCATATTATTCGGCTGTTCAAACACTTTTTCGTTGAGGGCGAGAGCTGCAAGAATTGATTGTACGCGGTCTGCACTGAATATTTATGAGGGTTAAGTGTGTATGCGAACTCGTTGAATGTTTAATCTCTATTTGGGTGTACGGGAAAGCGACCCGGGTGTGCCCGGGTGGATCTCAACCGCAGTAGTCAAGACTGCGATAGGGTGGAGGGACACCGACAGCGGACGGTACATATACCTACGTACATACAGACACTGCGCACTTATTTATCACATACGCCAGTGTGTGCTAACCACAACGCCTGCCTCGTACTACAATTGTTGCAATAATAATGTACATATTCTGAAATGTTCCTGCTTCGGTTTAATCTGTGTAAACCTAAGGATAGTAAAAACTAAATTGTACGTCTTTGTGATTGTTCTGAAGTCTTGTTTTTGTTCAGACAATCGACGACCTGCCAATAACATTGGTCTGCGGTACTTATTATTTAGAATAGTAATGTGTAGTTTTTGTGAAAACAGTCTTACTGTAGATTAACTTGAAACTGCTTCTTTGACCTAGTGGTCGCAAGCGCGACTGCCGAACATAAGGTCCTGAGTTCAAATCCCAGGTCGGGCAAAATGTTATTGAGTTGTGCCTTCAACAATTTCTCAGTAGCGGCCACGGAGACTGGATTTGTGCCCGGTTGACGGTAATAGGCTCGCCCCCTATTACATGGGACTTAAACACAACTGGCGAAATGTGGGTGTACACACGGCTACACATGAAGCTATACAAAACCAGTTTAATCTGATCGTTCATTGTGCGAAAAGATCTAGTAAAGAGAGGCCAAGATTAACTGGTTTTGTATAGCTTGATGTGTAGCCGTGTGTACTATAAGGCACACCTCTGTAACTTGAAAAACGCTAAAATTAAAAGCCTTGAATAAAAAACGAGAAAGAATAGCGTACAGTAAGTAAACCAGAAATCAGTTCGAAACTAAAACGAAGGAACAAAAGCATCCAATAGCCGTAGCTATAAACAAATAAAGACGTATGCGCTCACAGACGGTAATGCGAGTGAATCCAGAATTCTTCCTGCAAAGATAAAAGCCCGAAATGCTCTTAGCATTTGAAGTCATTCAAACAACAGCGACGTTCAGGGCTCGTAACATATTCCTCAGCCCATCCCGATTCTCAGACCACATTTATTTTTTACCATGACACGGTAAGAGACGTTTTTAATAATGGAGTATATTCTAAGAAAGAATACAAAGAGGTAAGTAAAGCCTCCTGTGGCTCCACTCGCTTTGTACGCTATTATATTAAAGGCTTTATGTATTAAGTTTTGGTTGGCTGATGGTTTGATAGTAGCATTAGGCGGGAGGGTACAAATGTAGAAAGGAAATCGTATTGATATAAATAAAAGTGATACTACTATTTACAGAACTAAGATAATAATAAAATATATACAAGTATCAAAAAGGGGAGTAATTACAGGGCGTCAAAAAATTCGTCCACACCGCTGTCAACAGGAAAAGTGCGCAGAAGGCTGGCAGCATTGCCACGTTGGATGGCAATGCTGATTCTTTGCCCAAAAAATATTCCAGCCCTCTGGTCACGTGAAGAGTCGACCAACCGCTTGGCAACTTCCTGATAAATTAAGTGGGCACTCGGACCCCATGGCCCCAGTGTTTCATCCCCAAACGGCTCAAACACATAACTACTAATTAAGTTATTGTATTTGCGCCGTTTGAGGTTTTCAGCACCTGCAGCAGCCGCCCCAGCACAGCTCACCGTGCCAGGAAGATGGGATGGCGCAAGGGTGAAACAAAAAAAAAAACAACAAACAAACCGCAACTGCTATGATATTAAAGTGATACTGAGTATTTTCTATCGAATATGTTAACTATAAGGTTAATTCGAGCAAATAACACAAATTAATGCATTAGTAATAAAATACAGAAAATGATTACGTTGATGCCATAAGTATGCAGACCGCTTGCCCGTCGATGCTGCGGGTTGTTCGAAAGAGATACCGCGGCCTCGGCACAAGGGCTAAGAAGGAACATGTGTGGTTTTTATTCAGTAGAAGTCTGACACTCCCTACCGCTCTGCCCAGAGCGGGATGAGTCATTTGATGATTTCTCACCCAAAAAAAAATGTGCAGACCGCTTAATGTACTTAAGAATAATAATCAAATACATTTAATGCAATAAAAACGTACTAAAAATACCGCCGTAGTGATGGGAAAGCCAAGCCCGAAAGTCGAACGGCATCTATCCGAAATCAGTGTAAGTAATATGATTTTCCTGTTCCGAGTTTGCGATAAAATAAACATAACAATGTACGATGATGCGTAAAATGGTGCGACGTAAGTTGCGGAGCCAACAATGCGTAAAGTTGGGGTTTAATCGTTAGCGGGCCAAGGGGTTAATAAACTGAGTTGATGTGTCGCTGCAGGGTTCACTATGGGGACTCTTTCTTTCAATATCTTAACGTTGCGTAAAATTACGATGTAGGTGAGGGTGGGCTTTTCTCGTGACAGGGGGAGTTAAGACGAAAACTTTTAAGGAAAAAAATGGTTCGAAAATCATAGAGGATCACAGTCGACAGTTTTAATGATTAATACTTAGATGGTCGGTATGCCTATATTTGATCATGAAACCTAGAAAAACAGGCACAGCCAATGGGCACAGCAATGTTTCATGACTGAATATGAAGCAAATTGTTAAGCTGCGCTCACGTTTGTGCCAAACTTTCTTTATGAACTTCAGCTATGAACGCAGCTCAAAGGCAAAAAAACTTCGAAGACATAGCTTCTGTAGTGTACATTGCTTTCTTTGCTCTGATTACCTGAGACGTGCTGCGGGTGAGGCGGGCGGTAGACGTGGTGCGCGGCGTCGCGATCGGGCGCGCGGTCGAGCTGCGCACGCACCACGCTGGGCCGCTCCGTGCCGCTCGGCTCGGCGCGTGCGACGGACCGGCTCGCGTTCACGCGTCTCACGCCTGCAACACGCCTCGCATTACCATGCAGCTACGATGGTCATGAGTGGAATTAAACTGATAAAAATATATATGTATAGTTGAACATGGAGCATTTGGCGCTGAAATCTTCTCATGAAATGGCAAAGCCAAATAACAATAGACACAAAGACCAAGCCTGACTTTCAGGCACCATGTGATCCTTGTTGAACTGCTATGATATTCTAATTCGTGTGAGTGTGTGTGAAATTGTTTGAGAAAACCATAATAATTGTCATGATGTATTTTCAAGCGCAATTAATTGTATGAGATTAAAACTGAATTTGACCACTGAAACTGAACACTCAGGACATCTAAACCGGTTTGAAGAGTGGTTTATGTCAATATTTTGTAACAATGATGGCACTGACCACATTTTTCTATTTTTATTTTATGTTTTTTTTTAATGAAATATGTATGCGAGTGAACAAATGAACACTAAAAGGTGTTAAGCGTAAAACTAAAGTATGACTAGCGAAATGTAAGTGTAGTGTAACGAAACATCTATATAAAACCATTCAGAGAATACATGGACGATGTTTGTAGTTATTTAATTCACTAAAAATACAACCAAATAAATTGAGTATTAGCAGGCTGTATCAATTCGTCGTCTATTTACATCATTCTCGGTATTCGAGTTCAAGGCGAGATTGTCGGGGATATTTTCGGCACAGTATGTTGTCCCTGCCCTATTTTGCTTCAAATCTGGGTGCTGCGTTGAGCCTACCGCAGGTTGAGGATATACGTACTTGAGTCCTTGTTTTGTCGTTTTAAAATAATATAAGATGATTACAAGTTTTCAATTTGAAAAATATTTCCAATATATTACTATACTGAGGAAATATAACTTGTATATTTTCTGAAAAATATCGAGATAAAGGAATAGATTACTCAAGTAAATACATTTTTGATTCGTTTTTGAGTGGAGTAGAACTTCTCCAAGTAAGAAGGGAATTGATACCGCAGACATCATTATTCTATAAGGCTAGCTATTGACAGCGTTATTTCTTTATTTACGTAATAAAAAGTAGATAATTATCTGTCATTTTATTGAAATTACAACAAAATTAAAATAAACACCTACCATTACGGAGCTAAATGAAAATAATTCGCCCTCAACAGTAGATGAAATACGATAGTCACCAAAGATAATACAACACACACAATACATGATAGATAATTACAGGCCTATCGTAAAACAACTCATTAAAATGTTAATTAGAGCGATAGTTTACCGAGCGCCGATGAACGTATTAAAATGACCCACAATGATTAAACCTTTTGCAATTTGGCGATATAATACTCCTACACACGGTAACATACCAAGCTATCTTCTCCAGTATAAAATGACCTGGCTTTGTATAAATTTCCCTTACAAAGAGAGACCGGCTATTGGTTTTCCGTAGGTGTATTGGTCGTCGAGTGTACCAAATACGGCTATTGTACTTACGCTACGCCACGGGGCGGAATTAAACATTAATTTTTGTAATTAGGTTGGTGATGGCATCTAGCTTGTTAATTTTGTATTTACTGATGAAAATTATTATGATTGTGCAATAATCAACCAACTACTGCACTAATCTAGTGCAGTAGTTGGTTGATTATTGCACACAATGTAGAGCGCTGAAAGTAGGTCCTTCATTATCTCAGAAGAACCAGTCAGATTTCGTTACATGTTTAAGACTTAAGACTACACTAGAGGACGCTAGTGTGTGGTGTTTTCATGACTAAAACTATTTATAATTATGACTGAATGGACAAAGCAATGAGAGCGCATGAAAATAGCATCATTATCTGCCTAGCCTTTTCCCAAAAGTATGTTGGGGTCGGCTTCCAGTCTAACCGGATGCAGCTAAATACCATTATTTTACATGGAGCGACTGCCTATCTGACCTCCACAACCCAGTTAATACTGGGTAATACGATACCCTTTGGTAAAACTGGTTGACAGGCTAAAATGAAGATAAAATTAACTAAAAAACTTAATCGTTTTAGCTATATTGGAGTATATCGAATAGTGTATTTTACTTGAACCAGTTGACTATATATTTGACTTCTCGGGTAATACTTTCAGGCTTCTGAATACCCGTAAAAAAATAAACTTAAACGTCACGTAGCCTATGTTCAGCGGACAATTAAGACGGTTCTAACGATACCTCTTATGTCGAGTTCCGATAAGTAGATTAGGAACTATGAGGGAACAGATGAAGATACTCACATACATACATACATATTATTATATCCAGTCAAAATAATTATTTTCACCTTTGTTTTAACTCAAGCTAAACTAAAACATACCTAAGATACGCTGTCAGTGTATCTCGCACTGACTCACACATTAATTTGCTCTCGAGTCGTTTAGACGTGAGTCGACTAGGCACGAATGAACACGAAGTAGGCACGAGTCAACACGAACTTAAATTAGTCATTACTGCATGTTTACTTTGTCGACTTCTGTAGCCTCGCCCGTAAACTTTGTAAATCATAGGGAGAAATGTTTACATGTGCAATGTGTTGATAGTTTCATACTGAAACATTTATTAATGCTTGAAATATTGTGTTTGTTTAAAGATATTTGAGCTCGAGGAGCCGTTTTTAATGTGCAATACTTTAGTATGTGTAGATATTTGTGAATATTCTAACAGTAACAAAATGTGTTATTGTCGCTTCGATAGATAAGCTAGTGTAGATAATCTTAAGACTGAGTTATAATAACATTTGAGCCAATTCGTACTGTTATACGGCCTTGAAATTAGTCTTTTTAAAAAAAAGACAATTTAATTAAAATAAAGTTTATTACTTAAACTTATTATCAAACACGTGAAATTACAATCTTTGGCAACCGCTATCGACTGAGGTCGGAGATAGACTGGCTCTTAGATGAGTTGAATGAAGTATGAACAGGTATGAATTGCTGACCTAAGCTTAATGGACACCTGCAAGGGAAGCTTAGCTAGCCTGAAGGGTCTAACATAGCTGGTATATAACAGTACGTTTCCAACACAAAATGTATTATTATTCTCAGTTGTTGTCGCAAATGAAAACAATGTTGTTTTGTTATAACCACCAATTAATTATTACTTAAATATTTGTGATATATTAAAATAAGTGTTACTGGTAAAAACTTACTCTCTTTGTTTGCGTTGCTTTTCATTTCTGTAGCCTTTGGTGACGTCGACGGCATCGGGATTTCTATGAATGGAAGAAAAATTTAATTAACTATGTATTTTGATGAAAGCTATTCATAAAGGATTCATATTCAACTTTATGCTTTTCCTTATTCGCTTTATGCTTTGGGTTTTTTAAAAAGATTTTCTCTATTTTTAAAACGAGATACCTATATAAAAAAAAAACATCATTTTAAAATAGCCTTTTCCCAACTCTGCTGAAATCAAATTTCATTGAAACAGGATGTAGCTGAAAACCAGTATAATAATATTACACGTAGCGAGTAAATTTCAGCAACCGAGTAACTGGCACCACAAATCGCTTTGAAATACTGGTTGACAATTAAAACATTAACATTTTCATGTCACAAATCCAGTTTAAATTCCAACAGTTAATAGATAATGAAGTTATGTAGTATTTTGAATAATGTTTTGGTACAGTCAGCATCAAAAGTAGATTAACACTACTTAAAGTTACAAGGCAGTTTTTTTGATAAAAACTTGTTAGATAATCCTCGTTAATAACAAGTTATTGAAGAGTAAGGAATATTGATAAGAATATTCTTCAAAAACATTAAAAATTATAACTGAAGTCCTGTACATCAAGTAATTAAAATTCTGAAATGTTAAGCTACTTCTACTGCTGACCGTACACAAACAGCACAAAATATCTCTACTTTCTTATAGAACTTGACAAAGGTTTTTCTGTTAGATATCCCTGTGCTATATCTTACAGTAGTTACATGGTCAACGATTACACTGGACTTAAATAGAATGTTTGTTCCGGTATTACAGGCGTGATTTTATGTTAACTAGTTCTAATAATGTTTCTGCTTTTTAACCGACTTCCAAAAAAAGGAGGAGGTTATCAATTCGACTGTATTTTTTTTTTTTTTTTTTTTTTTTTTATGTTTGTTCGCTCATAACTTGCGACTGGGTGAACTGATTTTCATGATTCTTTTTTCATTTGAAAGCTGGTGCTTCCCGTGTGGTCCCATTGTCACCATTTCAATATCTGATGATGGGATCTTGTAGAAATCGGGGGAACTCTTCAATAAATAACAGCAGATTAACCGCGATTGTTGCTATAGCATATCTAAGCATTGTTTACGCCATCACACAACAATATAAAATCACGCCTGTACTCACTACAAAGATTATAAAAACTATTTTGTGAAAATCTGATGAAGAACTTCGGAGATATTCAACGGAACTCCTCAATAAATGATAGCAAATGGACTGGGATTGCTGAAATCTCATATTGTCTGTCTATTGTTTACACCAGTCCTAACATAACATCACGCCGGTACGTTGTGAAGGGGTAAGCACATGTGAAACACTAAAAAGTGAAAAATAAAAACTTTTTTACAAAAAATAAAACCGACTTGGACAAAAAAAACACTCAAAAGTGAAAAATAAACTTGAGAAGAAAAATCAGTTTCTGAAGTCGGTGACAAAAAAATGAAATCAAAGAAACAAAAGTCACCGACTTCAGAAACTGATTTTTCTTCTCAAGTTTATTTTTCACTTTTGAGTGTTTTTTTTGTCGAAGTCGGTTTTATTTTTTGTAAAAAAGTTTTTTTGTTATTCATAAATAAATTACATCTAAATAAAACACAATCCGCAGTCACAAAATTGGCCACTAAAATTCACTCAGTGTATATCTTCAGCCTGCACTAGAGTGGCCTGCTCTAATTACAATGAGAATACTCAATGACGCTAGAGCATTGGACCTTAACCAGTGGCCCCTAAGTAAGCATGGTCCACACAAGATGCGAACTAAAAAAGAGTATTGAAGCTAATCACCTATTACCTATCTCAACTGGGGAGCCTACGTATTGGCCCACGGACAGCAACAAAACACTTGATCTCCTAGACTTCTTTATCACAAAGGGTATCAGCAAACTGCACACTCTCATAAAGTCAAGTCTCGACGGTAGCTCTGATCACTCACCTGTACTACTAATGGTTAGTCCAGTGGCCTTACCCAATTGCTCTCATACCGATTATCTCCACAATCACAAAACAGACTGGCAATGTTTTCGAGAATTCCTGGAATCAAAACATCAACCTTAATGTTCCACTCAAAACCAAGGAGGAAGTTGATGACGCGTGTCTCTATATCACAAATCTAATCCAAGTTGCAGCTTGGTCTAGTACTCCTGAGCTAAAAGATTCATCACGTGGAGCACCAGTCCCTCTTGCAGTTAAGGAAAAAATAGCTGAAAAACGTCGTCTTCGCAGAATCTGGCAGACGACCCATAAGAGCGCAGATAAAACTAGATTTAATCGAGCAACTAAAGAACTCAAAGATCTTCTGGCTCATACTGCAAATGAATCGCTCAATCAGAGATTAGTGAAAATGACTCCAAATGCAAACGGGGCTCACAGCCTCTGGAAGGCAACAAAGTATCTCCCACAGCCGCAGCAGTGTTCTCCGCCTATTAGATCTGGAAATACATGGGCTCGAACAGACCAAGAAAAATCCCAGGCTTTTGCTACATACCTAGCCGGGGTCTTCAAACCCAACGAGTCAGATAGTCCTAAAGATCCAGAAATAGATCAAGTCCTTAAGCAAGATCTGCAACTATGCCTGCCGTTGAGGCCTACATCACCAAGGGAGATGGCTAGAGAAATTGCCAAAATGGACCCAAACAAAGCACCTGGATTTGATCTGATCACGCCTAGGCTACTGAAAGAGCTTCCTAGGAAGTGCATTGTCTTTTTGACCATCCTTGTCAATGCCACACTGAGAACCTCACATGTTCCCGCACTCTGGAAAACATCCCAAATTGTTATGATTCATAAGCCTGGTAAACCACCTAACGAAGTCTCATCTTATCGCCCTATTAGTCTAACGCCGGTGTTGTCAAAATTGTGGGAAAGGATCATCCTCGCACGATTATCTCCTTGCCTAGATATGGACCATGTAATACCTAACCACCAATTTGGTTTTCGGAAGCATCACTCAACTATAGAGCAGGTACATAGAGTCTATTCTACAATAAGACAATGTTTGGAAAAGAAAGAGTACTGTTCGCCTGCCTTTCTCGATGTGCAACAGGCCTTTGATCGGGTTTGGCATAAAGGTCTACTCTGCAAAATTAAAAAGTACCTTCCACACTCTTACTACCTGCTGATGGACTCTTATCTCAGTGACAGAAAGTTTCAAGTGAAGCTCCGGGACGCAAGATCCTCTCTTTATAGCTGCACAGCGGGAGTACCTCAGGGCTCCGTACTTGGTCCGGTCCTTTACAACATCTTTACTTGTGACCTACCCCAGTCACCTGACACAGCTGTGGCAACCTTTGCTGATGATGCGGCTTTCCTCAGCTGTGATCGTGATCCAAGGGAAGCGAGCAAATTGTTGCAGAACCAGCTCAATGCCACCAATGCTTGGTTGACCAAGTGGCGCATAAAAGCAAGCGCTCCAAAATCTCACCACATCACTTTTACCCTAAGACGTGAAACTTGTCCCCCGGTCAACCTAGGCCCCGACACTTTACCGCAATCAACCTGCGTCAAATACCTTGGATTTCACCTAGACCGAAGGATGACATGGAAGGACCACATAAGAACAAAGCGCAACGAAATAAATATAAGATTTAAAAACTTACTTTGGCTCCTCGGTAGACAGTCTGCCTTATCCCTGTCCAACAAGCTGAGGGTATATTGTTCCATAATAAAACCGATTTGGACATATGGAATTCAACTGTGGTCGACGGCCAGCAAATCCAACATTATGTGCCTGCAGAGAGCCCAAAACAATATTCTTAGGGTAATTTCCTCGGCGCCCTGGTATGCGCTCAACTCGGAAATTCACCAGTATCTGGAAATCCCAACCATTTTGGACGAAGCAAAACGATACTCAGCCAACTACAAGGACCGCTTGACAACACACCCAAACCCGTTATCCAGTATGCTCCTGCAGCTAAATCCGATTAGAAGACTCAAGAGAGCCGATGTGCTGCCTTACTGAGGGGAGATAGAGCAGTGGCTCTACCTCTCCAAACTCCAACCGCTTGCAACACACCTGATTATAGTCTATGCGACTGATCGCAGGTCAAAAATAAAGGAAAAAAAAAAAAAAAAAAAAACTAAATAAAACACAATCCGCAGTCACAAAATTGGCCACTAAAATTCACTCAGTGTATATCTTTAGCCTGCACTAGAGTGGCCTGCTCTAATTACAATGAGAATACTCAATGACGCTAGAGCATTGGACCTTAACCAGTGGCCCCTAAGTAAGCATGGTCCACACAAGATGGAAACTATAAAATTATATTAGTAGGTACTAGCCATTTTTGACTGTCTGTTGGTCAAAAATAAAATGAAATATTATGTAGTTATAGCGGTATTTTTAAATTATTGTAACATAGTGTGACTAGTAATTAGTTTGTGACCGATACACACACACACGATGTACACGTGATTGTTCTCGTGATAACAAACAACTTTTACTATGGGGTCAAACCTGAAATCGTAAAAAAAAAATCAACTGTTAAGAGTACATTTTGACCTAGCTTGATTCGAAGTATCAATCACTAATTCCCAGTTCCTCTATATAGCCCCAAATATTAAGAGGTTCGTACCTCCCTGCAAAGAAAATATCAAAGTGGTCCCTAGGCACTCACCGTACAGGCGGATGGAGCCCTCGGTCTCCCCGAGGGAGTTCTTGGAGATGCACCTGTAGTTGCCGAAGTCACCCGTCTGCAGGTTGCGCACTGTTAGCTTCATGTGCGCTCTGTGGAAACAATGTATTATTAGAATGGATACATAGAAATATGAACAAAAAAAACTAGCTTATGCTCGTGGTTTCGCCCGCGATGAGTTCGGGATCGTAATACTGAGATAAAAGGTATTCTTTGTGTTATAAACTAAACTTGAGTGCTAAACTTTATCCAAATCTAGTCAGTATTTTTTGGGTGAAAGAGTAACGAACATCCATCTAAACTCAAAAACTTTCGCATTTATAATATTAGTAAAGTGTGAGATGTTTGTCCCAGATCGGGTTAGTTGCAATTTATCCATCAGGAACTTCTTCTTCTTCGGGCCAGGGTCATGGAAAAAGGTCACATGGGTCTAAACATATCTGATGAAAATGTAGGTGTCCTGCATGTGCACCTTTACTTAATCAATTGGGAAATTAGGATAATTGGAAAATTTATGAATCTGTGAAACATTATAATTTATATTATCTGTCCGTACATGGCCGTTGATGGCCAAAAATAAGCATTGCTACACTGAACTACAATTATAATATTGAAATAATAATAAAGCTTTAGTTCTAAAATATTGTTTCCACCACTTAAATAAATCCTTAATTATTAATGTTAATGATTGTTTCGAACGAGTCTATTTTGTTGTTCATTTCAATCTGTAAATGTAATGTAATGTGAGCACTAGATGATTTTAATGCATTGCACATGAGCATTAAACATGATAATTATTTGTTGTGTTGTTTACACAATAAGCTCTCACAGCATGTAAGGCTGATCTACATGCTACAAAAAAAAAAGCATGACCAAACATAAACATTCATTTTACTAAAAAAATTAAAGATAGAGTTTCAGCAGAAAAGATACTAACTCAATAATATGAGTTTCATTATCCCAATTATGTTTGAGTCGAATCTTACCGGATGCAGATAAATACATAACAGTATTTTTCATGGTTTGAAAACTTATCAGAGAATATATTACACTATAAGGAAAACGCAAAACGAAAAAAAAAAACCGTTATTAATAGATAATATACTTGATACACATTATAATCACAAGTACTTGTTCACCCTCCAATGGCAAGTATCTACTTAGCCCTGAATACCGTATACCATTGTATCCACTGGTTAATTATAATCCAAAAGAACATTTCACCGAATTCCACGAATCGACAACAAGGCCTAACCAAATTAAAACATTAACATAAATAACCGACAGCGTATCAAAAATTCAGCCAATCCCGAGCAGCATTGTAAGCTTAAGCACGATTATAATAACAAGCCATAATGGATTTGTAATATTCAAATTTATTACCGACCGGCTCCGTTAACAAGAGACCTTTGCAAATGGCGCGGATAATTTCCTTGTTTGGTGTATACTACGGTCGCCCGCGGCGATGCCCGGTGAGCTTTGAGCGGAGGACTCCGTCAAGTTTGTTGTTAGCCAATTATTCATTACTGCTTTATTTTGTGAATGTTTTAGTAAGTTTATGCAACGTTAGTTTTATTTTCTGCGTAAAGGAAATTATTGCAACACACATATTATCTTTCTTTCTCTTTGTGTCAATGTCGAAGTTCATTTGGAAAGATTTTGATTTGGATTATATGCGGTACTGTCGCATTAGACTAAAAGAGTGATCAATATAAATGTTGATGATGGTGGATGGAGACGGAGAAGAAGACCAAGGAAATGATGAATGAATGGTAAAGAATGATATGAATGAAGAAGGTATAAATTATACTAAGCGTGACGGTTGACAGAGGAGAATGGAATAAAATGTGTTGCACCATCCCCAAGTTGCATGGGACAAGGGAAGGACGACGGAAGAAGAAAATATGATAATAATATGCTGTACTAAATAATGTGTGCAATGCAGGTGGGTATTCGTATTACATTACCAATAAAGTCAAAGTGAAAAAGCAACTGCAACAGTCTCTTTTCAAGCTTAAAAAATGATGCAATGGCCTACCAAGCAGCACTATTTTACAGGCTCATCGTCAAGTGAATTATGACCTGGAACAGTTGACCGGGCATATTAATAATATGATGTGACGTGCTCAATAAATCCCTTTGCTGCCGGCGATAAATACATTTTCACGCATATCTCCCGGCGATTTCATTTAAAATATTACAAAGGGACGCCGTGAAAAATCTGTGACAGTAAAGTTCGATTTACATTTGTCAAACATAATGTCTGTTGAGTAGTAACTACATGTACAGACACTATTTATACTGCAGCGTGTCAAGTGGTATTTCTCTGTCAAAGAGGACGAGTAATGTCAAAGAATACATGCAATTTTGCGCATAATTCTCTTTACTTTATAGGAACAAATACACTCCTTTGCAAAAAAAACGGGCACCTTAGGAAATTTACGTTCTAAGGTCGATTTGAGTTAATTCAATGAAATTTAATTGTTTGACGTAGTCTGTATACTTATAATCGTGTAAATTAATACGCGTGAAGTGAACTGTGGCAATTTAAAAAAAAAATCTATGAATTCTTTAAAACCGATGTACACGGCCAAACAATAAGAAGTGGTCGGCAATAAAGACAAGAAGATTTTTTTACTTTGTTTAATTAAATAAAGTTACAAATGTAATAACCTAATAACGAGTGTGACCTCCTCTTGCCAAAATCACAGCTTGAATCCTTCTGGGCATGCTTTCCACGATGTTTTTAATGACGTTTTGAGGAATACGTTCCCACTCTTCTGCAATGACTCTTTTTAGCTCCCTGATGTTTTGTGGAGCATGTTGCACTGATCTTACCCGTCTCTTTAGAACATCCCAGACATGCTCAATTGGATTGAGGTCAGGACTTCGAGCTGGCCAATCTAAACGACGGATCCCAACTTCTTGCATGTACGCTTCCACGTCGCCAGAACGGTGCGGGCGAGCATTGTCGTCCATAAAAATGGAATCTTCCCCAAGTGCAGTCAATGCGGGTTGTGCATATGGAATTAGGACTTCCATTGTGTACCGGTGTGCATTTAATGTTCCATTTTCTATGAGAACTAACTCCGTACGCCCCGTCGAATTAATTGCTGCCCAAAACATAACGGAGCCTCCGCCATAAGGAGTGATTTCTTCGAAACACACTTCCGCATAGCGTTCCCGTGGTCTTCGTAGCACTCGCCGGCGTCGGTCCTCTCCACACAAAGAGATTCTAGCTTCATCAGAAAACAATACTTTATTCCAGTCCTCCAGAGTCCATGAAGCACAGTTTCGAGCAAACTGAAGTCGAGCAACACGGTGCTCACGGAGTAATTTAGGTCCCCGAGCCGGGCGGTAACTCCTGATATTGGCAGCCAAAAGCCTCCTCCTGACGGTCCACAAGCTAACTTCTACTCCTCTTACTTCTTCAAGGCTCTTCTTCAGGTCCACACTTGACGCCTTACGATTCGGCAAGGCCTGACTCACCAAAAAGCGGTCATCTCTTAGTTCTGTGCGTCGTTTTCTTCCCGAACCGGGTCTTCTTTTGACCGAACCGGTCTCTTCATACCGTTGCCAAGTCCTCTGGACAGTTGAACGACTCACATTTAGCCGCTGAGACACGTAAGTTTGCGAACAACCTTCTTCAAGTAGGGCTATAATTTTACCGGCCCTTATCGCTTTATCACTCATGTCAAAAAGTGGTATTTAATGTAAAAAGAAAGATAAAATTGTTTAATTTGCAGAAAATATCCAAAAAGTTTTAAAATTTTAGTAATCAGTAATAAAATCGTTTCAGCAATTCGCGCCATTAGTAAAGCAATTTTACAATAATCTACAATAATCATTATTTTCCTTCTGTTAATTTCAAAATTTAAATTTGGAACGTACAGAATCATGCCAGGATTCTTCAAATAACATGCCAATACATCGTCAAATTAATAAAACCTCTTACTTGTCCTTCTTCATTGAAGTAGAGAAAAAAAATATGAAGTGCCCGTTTTTTTTGCAAAAGAGTTTAGTTGTACCGAAGAATTTTTTTTATTTTTTTTTTTTTTTTTTTTAAACAAAATCAAAATTAAACCAAAAATCAATATGAGAGTGCAAACGGATTGGTGGAAGTGCAACTTTATTAACAAACTGTTGTTGTGGTCTCTATTAACGCGTAAAACATAGACATAATAAAGTTTATTTCAGGACACAAATTGTCAACCGGGTATTTATCATTTCGACAGTAAAATTGTGTGTGTACACAGAATTTTCTTTCAATTATAAATTGAGGTAATTACAATTTCTCTGTATAGAGCTGTAAAGTAGCGGCGAGAGTAGTCATAAACGTTTAGACTCGAACTATTAACAGAAACGTTTGGGAGCTCAAATTAATTCTGTAATGTACCGCCGCTTGTAGCAACAGCCCGTTGTGACGTCACGCCTGACTTCTAGTCATATCACAATATTTTATGCGCGTGTTTTGTTTTAAGCGTTATTTTTGGTGAAATATTAATACGTATTTAAATATGTATAGTATTAACTGGGTTGTGGAGGTCAGATAGGCAGTCGCTCCATGTAAAATACTGGTTTTCAGCTGCATCCGGTTAGACTGGAAGCCGATCCCACTATAGTTGGGAAAAGGCTAGGCAGATGATGATTTAAATAAATAATTATAGTGTTCTGTTCTGAAGTTTCAAAGACATACCCGTTATACAATACAGTATCCAAAATGATCTTAGCTAAGATTGTCTATCAGTCGTATTAAGTTACTATTACAAGACTGTGTAGGGAACTAATCTGCTAATTACTATTATATTTCACTAACTAGTGAATGTGTGAAATGGATGAGAAGGATAGTTCTGCACAAAGTTATTTGCAAGATACTCCAAAGGGCATAACCGTACGTACACGCACACGTATTTAGTCGGTATTAGTAATGCACAGTAATGCCAATTGATGCTCTTCCATTGGAATCAGCATATGAAGTGACGCCCGCCGATTCAGTGCAGTTCTTATACACTTCCTAAGAGGCTCCAGATCATAAACAAGTTATTCCATACCTGTAGGAGTTCTCCTCAGTATTGATGGCATACTTCTTAGTAGGCAGTACCATCACGTTGTCATATACCCAGTAGGAGATAGCCCGCGGATGCGCCTCAGTGTGGCAGTCTACCGTCACGTCGGTGCCTGCCGGAGCCCCCACCAACTGGTTCGGTACCCAGATCATTGGGGAAACTGGAACAAAGGGATATTAATTAGTGAGTAGCTTTTAGTCGCGGCATTGCCTGGCAAAGTCAGTATGTCCAGCATAATCTGACACCCCATTCTCTCTTCTACTTAAAATCTTGAGCAATGACTGTGCAACTAGAGATGAATGGTATTCTATGTCTTTTGTCTGTGTTTCTTGTGGTTGTCAAACAAACCCGTGAAAGGTAACAGGTATACAGAGTTACTCTGGTATGCCTGGCTCCTGAATATCTGTTTATAAATGCTACTATTAATATCATAAACGGGATATTTACCATGTTTGATTTTTGTTTCGAGTTCCCGATATTTCGGCGCTGTTACAAGCACCATGATCACGGATAAACTGAAGTCATTGCGGGTGGATGTTTATGAGCAGACAAATCGGTCTACCCTCTTTCTAGTTCGTTTTTTGCGTTCGGCACCATTACCATTACCATTAATATCCCGTTTATGATATTAATAGTAGTGTCAGTGACCATGTCAGTTTAAAAACTTATATTGTTTATAAATGTATGATTAAACGGTTATTTGTATCATATTTGTTCATATAACCCTAATCTGTTTAAGTCGCGAGTAAACAGGCTTCTACTGGGTAAGCTCGTTCCATCGTCGACATCATCTCTGCCCTTAGGGCAAGATTGAAGTCAAGAGCAAGCCCATTTATAATAATAAAAATAAAAAATCTCCTAAAATCACTACATATTATAAAACAACCAACAAACAAACAACTGTAGTACCGATTTTTATGCTGTTTTCACCAATGACTAGAGTGGTTCTCGAGAAAGGTTTTAGTATATCATTTGACCGACATCCAAGCGCGCAAAGCCGCAGGCATCGGCTAGTACATAATAAAATATATAATGCATAACTTCACCAATAAGTTTAGAATGCTAACCTAAGTTTATGTCTAACTTTGGGTTCATTAGTTAGGACATAGGGAATGGACATTAATAAAAGAATTATCAAAGTTCCATTCCGGCTGCAATCCCAAAAGACTAGTTGCAGTGTGTGCTCTATTACAACTTCGGCTATCCAATAATATAAATCCAAAGTTTACGAATTTAACTTGCCATCTATATATCATTCGATTTTAAAGTTTGCAACACTGTGCTGTCACTTAGTCCATGACTCAGTTAATAAAATTAGTGCTAAACGAATTAAAAATATCTTTAAAATGTTTGAATATGACAGAGACGCAATATTATTTTTACGTTTAGCGTTAAAATATTTAGTGATTTATGAGCGTACGAAATGACCCTAAATTCCAGCATACCGTACAACTTAAAAATTTTGGTAATCTGTCTTACGATTGATCAAATCTGCTGTGTTTGTATAGTATCCCTGAAAACATGTGTATGAATTTTTCAAATAACCAGTGCCAGACCATATCCTTGAATAAATACATCTTTAAATCTTTTTATAAAACTCTTCTGCATTGTCCATCAGCGCAGACACAATTTGAATAAACTTTCTACAAAAGATGATGTTCACAGACTGCGCCATTTATTCAATATTTTAAAATCAAATTACTCTCCGAGAGTGTATCATCCAGGCACTCTCGACATTTATCTGAAAGAATATCAAAGAGTTGAAGAGGTAAAATGATACAAATAATACCTCCCACATTAAAGTATGCTGTATGAAACTTTTATTGGCTGGCCCCGAGGTTATGAGACTCGTATAAAGTGCTCGACGTATTTTTACTAAAACTGATCTAATCTGTGTATTGTGATAAAGTAAAACGTTTGTCTATGCGTTTGATGAAAAACATTAAATAGACTGGCGATAGCTTCACAAGATTTTTCTGGCATGTGGACAAAATCTGATCTAATTTTCGGCGTTAGATCAGATTCCGTATGGTGTCGGACGCAAAGAATAGCACCATCCCATATCTTCCCGTGGGTGTCGTAAGAGGCGACTAAGGGATGTACCAGAGAATGGGCAGCAGCGTTCTCTGTGCTTTTTGTATCGACCGTACTGCGATCGCCAACCCGCCTGCCAAGCGTGGCGATTATGGCAAACCCCCCCTAAGCAAAAATGACACTTAGGGGAGGCCTATGTCCAGCAGTGGACGTCTTTTGGCTGAAATGATGATGATGATGATGATGATGAGATCAGATTTTATTGTAATTTTTCTCTTCACTAGCATTTGGATGCATTATACCTAAGTGTCAAATGAGCGTTGTGGCACTTTACTTTTTACCCGACTACGGCAAAGCCAAAGGAGGGTTATGATTTTGACTGGCTATGTATGTATGTATGTATATATGTATGTATTTATGTATGTATGTATGTGTGTATCTTCATCTGTTCCCTCATAGCTTCTAATCTACTTATCGGAACTCGACATATGAGGTATCGTTAGAACCGTCTTAACTTTCCGCTGAATATAGGCTACGTGACGTGTCACAAAAAGCGATTTGGCGCCCTCTAGCGGTCAAAAAGTAAGGCTTAAAAAATAAAAATGGAGATAAACACGCCGTGTTTGGTATAATTTAAAAGGGACTCACTTGTACATTTCCAAAATATTGCTCAAATTTTAAATCACGCCCTCTAGCGGACAAAAAGTCAAGAGTAAAAAAATATTTAACACCAAAATTGTTTAAAGAAAAAAAAAGTAAAAAACTAAAACCCGACTACGACAAAAAAAACGACGCTGAAAAAGTATGAAACAAGATTTTCAGGATAGAACAAAAAGAAAAGCCGTAGTCACACGTTATAGGTACCAACCTAAACACTTTAATACCGTGTGACTACGGCTTTTCTTTTTGTTCTATCCTGAAAATCTTGTTTCATACTTTTTCAGCGTCGTTTTTTTGTCGTAGTCGGGTTTTTTATGTGTTTATGTTGAGCCAAAAACCTAGGAAATGTTTTCATTTCACTGCCTAACTTACAATAAGGGTAATTTTTAAACTAACTGTTACTTGAAACTCGATAACCATGTTTTTAAAAATGCATGGAAACAAACAAAAAATTTGGCTATCCAGCCACGAAAATGGGAAATGTTGCGAAATTTTATAGGCCAAAACAGGAGTCGTATTTACATAATAACATAGAATGCCTGTATAGCCCAACAGTTAGACAGGGAATATAAGGTCCAATTAAAATAACACAGCGTTCAGTACGCCTACACAAAGATATAAAACAAAAAAAAAAACAAAAGGTAGCACTCCGGGAGTGCCGGCAGAAGTGAAAACTTCAATATTAACTTTCAAACTCGCGTCAGGGTCACGATGCTGATCGAAAAATCTTACGATTTTTCGATCAGCATCACGTGACCCTGACGCGAGTTTGAAAGTTTTTACCCATACAAAAAAAGTGCTCAGCGCCGCTAAAGAAGTTTTCACTTCAAAAACACTAAATAAAGTGATTTTATTTTGAGTTAAAATAATAAATTGCCGGCACTCTAGAACAAACTCGTCCTTTGTGAGTAGGTAATTAAATGCGTTTTTCTTATTAATATTTTTTTACCATTGTCCTTATTTTGGTGGTCTGAATGATTTCTAAAATTTTGTCCACCTATTTTAATGGGACCTTATTAAGTCCGCCCATATTTTGCCAGTGTTATTTAAGAGATTTGCCTAGGTATGTTATATAGAGCCTATTGCCACCAGGCACCAACGGAGCACGAATCCTAACGGTAAGAAAATCTCACTAACTCTTCGCCCGACCTGGGAATCGAACCCAACTTCATATTCAGCAGTTCTTAGCTTTTACGGAAACTAGAGATAATCTAGCAACCTACCGGTCTACCAACAAAATAACATAACATAACGCCTGTTACCCACGAAGACTGAGGCAGAAGTGTACCTGCCTAATAGTACAGTCGAACAAGCTAATAAGTATACAGCCAGCTAACTTGTATTTACTTTTAAGATTATACAGATACATTTAGAGACTGATGGCAAACGATACAGCGTTTGACATCAGTCGCTTAATGCGAAACACTTGTTAAAACAAAATTCCAATCAATATTTTCAGTGTTATAGAATTATAAAGATCTCTACCCTGTATACTTTTTGGTTTGTTCGACTGTACACGTATATATATATACTAGTATATATATATTTACGACGATATAACCTGTCTGTGATACATTATGCTGTCTCCAACGCAGTGTAAACGTGTGCGGCGCTTTGAGACCGGTGATGGATAGATAGCCGATAGACGTTGCCAACTCAGGCTATGAGGATGTAGGCTATAGGTTAGGAGGAGATACCGATAGATCAACGTGCGATTGAGTGATGCATATTCGCTACACTGAACATGAATTTATAGGTGTAACCAGCGAGCTTTCAAGAAATCTATCTTCTATCTATATAAATAAAAAGAGAAGTCCTGACTGACTGACTGACTCATCAACGCCCAGCCCAAACCCTAGGAACTAAGAAAGCTGAAATTTTGCACAGAGGTTTTCTTTATAATGTAGACAAGGAATAAGGAAGGATTTTTCGAAATTCAACCCCTAAGGGAGTTAAATAGGGGATGAAAGTTTGTATGGAAAATCGTCATTTTCACGCAAGCGAAGCCGCGGCTGGCAAAAGCTAGTAGTTTATAAACAGGATGAACGTGGGCAATAACAGAGGTGAAATACTCATTAATACGAGCAACTTTTACTACGAGATTCACTCTGAAATATGAAAAAGAAAAACAGCTGCTTTCTACATATTTTCCTGTTATAGCCACAATACACAATGTATGAAACAACTGATATTTTTTTCGCGATCTCATGGTTGGTCCCATGGGTGGTACTAAAAGTTGTGAGTCACGACGCACGACACCCAGTATATTTATAATATTGCCCTAATAGTATATTTGTGCGTGGAGATAGGCACAAATAAGAGAAGCCTCTTCCCAGCAGTGGGTGACCTTTTGCTGTGGATGGTGATAATGAATCTTATCTTACTTCTATTATAAATGTGAAAGTTTGTGAAGATGTTGGAGGTACGTATTTTGATGCAATTTGTCGTACGCATAGTTTAAAACCTGGATTAGCAGATAGTATTTTTTTATCCTGGAAATCCTTTAGGAGTTTAGGACAATAACAGAACTCTACTCGAGCAAATCCTTGGGCATAAACTATATATTGACCAGAAACCTCTTGCTTGATGACAAACTGCCAGATTTCCACCAGAAACGTTTTCCTATCGTCGGGTAAACCTCATAATTATGTTGTAATATAAATTAACTGAACAGAAATACCCGTAACATTCCGCAAAGTAAATTTCACAGTGGCGCGGTCACAAGCAGAAGTTTGTATTAATATAATCTGACTCAAAACGCTCGTGGAATGGACAAATGGCATCCGTGAGGCAGATTACATAAATATGAAATTTGTAGCAAAATGTTACGTCTAGGTGTAAGTTTTAATCTAACTAAAATGTTGCTAAGTTGTATTGAGTTTAAATTAGATAAATAAATTGCGAACAGAAAATGGGAACAGTGTAACAGATGTCTCGGAAAATGTGATTATCTAACTTAAACAGAATATAACAATATAGTACTTGTAACAAAATAACCATCTGACCTTTGTAGACATTTTTAGGGTTTCTCAGGTAACTGAGCAGCTATATCGGGCCGTACACTAATACCATCATAGATTATCTGACAACAATGCTCCAAGATGGGCTACAGCGGCCCATTGAAGTGCCATTGTCAACAAAAGGCCTGCAGAATGTACTATGTTGGGTAGTAGGTGATGTGTGGAACGGTCGAAGGGGGTGATGGTGATACTGAAAATAATTATATTCGGAGTCATGATGTTGAATCTTAATAAATAAATTAATGATTATGTGGAATGTGCCTGCCTCGGTGGTCTAGTGTCTCAAGGACTATAACTGCTGAAATTAAGGTCTGGGGTTTCTTTTCTAGGAATCGTGTTACTACTGAGAATTTCCTCAAGTATAACAATACTAGACGAATTTCTCAGAAACAACCCGGAGTTGAGTTGAAATTGTACCCGGTTGATGTTAATATGTTTATCTATGCTCGCTTACATGGAATTGAAACGAAACTGGCAATATTTGTGTAAATTAGAGGTACATCTCTGCTTAACGTTGCAGGTAGTAGAGGCGTGATGTTATGTTAACCTGTAGTACTTAATAGACAGAAACGGACTAATGTAGTAGCATTCGACGAACATCATGTAATTACTCGTGCACTAGTAGACACTCAAGTGCTCGTACCGGAGAATTGCGAATGTGATTATAACGTGTGATGCGGTTTAAAGGTAAATACGTGGAATATGTGTTATGTAATAGGGACTAGTTTAGCTTGTAATGTTATTAAGGAAGACTAAGATATAGAAATGTGTAAACTTTTGCTTATAAAATACTCTGTTGGTAAGGCTAGCTGGAAAGATAAATTAAAATACAAACAAGTAACAGTTTCTTATTTACAAACTCGCTTACTCCAGACAAACAAGTCTATAATACAGCTATAAGTTATCAATTGAAGCAGCACTGCGACTAGCGGTGCAAGTACACACAAACTTGAAGGAAGCAATTTATAAACTTTCAATAATGATGGATCGGCCCGAAGTTTGCCGAGTGCGCCCGAACGCCGCACGACGATTTTTCACATAACGCCCAGATAATAAAATCCACACTTTGAAAACGTAATTCACAACGCTCGAGTTTATGGTGGCAATTTTCACGAGGTATAATACTCGCTCCAGTAATACACTTTAATATTCTACGACGTTTTAAAATATTTATAAAGTTTGCGTTTTTTTATGTTCTTACGACTTCATTACCACGTTTTGTGTTGTCTGCCTGCGTATAAATTAATATGTTATTTATTTAGATGGCACACTTGAATTTTATAGCGTCGTCAAGTTAGGACTTTAGTGCTTTATTTTATTAAATAACTGAATATTTTGAGAATAATGACATTACCACACACCAGTAAGCAAATCTTTAAATTAGAGATATTTTGTTAGGTAAAGCTAACGTACGCGTTTTACAGAAATAACATAAATATCTACTTATACGTATGTATCACTCATATTTTATGCGAAGTGAGAGGAATTTTAAACGATATCAACGTGAGACGGAATTTCCAAGTTGTGAACAATGTTAGATATTCTGAGACTGCCGCACTGCATAAAATAACGAGAATCAAGAACTAAAGATATTCTACTGTGGAATGAAATTGTAAAATGTTACATTCGTTTTTATATCCTCCAATTTACGATGAATATAACCGTTATTCTGACGACTCACTTATGGCGCTGACCGTTGCAATTCTGCACAAAAATTAACTGTCACACGTTGCTGTCCTTTCATAACCAGACATGAAACAACACATTTTAAATACCCACGACTTTATTTAACACACATTGGAGCAAAATTTTCATCACAAAATTTTCTTGTAACAATTCAATAAAAATTTCAAACTGAACACTATCCTTTAAAAACGCCAAGAAAAACTTGAGCTCTTTTTAGCTTTTCAAAGACGATTAATCGCAAACTACATTTTCATCTTGCAAACATTTCAAAGGCTTTTCTTTGGTAAAAAGGATCTGCAGCCACAATCATGTCAGAGCGTGCACCGCGAAAAAATATTATCTTTCAATTATTGCGGACATCGTCGTCTATTTAGTCAGCTGGAATTTGTAAGAATTGAAAATAAAGGGGAACCCAGCTCCGAATTTCCATTGAATCTCAGTATTTTCTTACTTTTATTCATTTTAAAACATCGAACCAGAGTTGTTTTATTCTGAAATTCGTTAAAAGCACTTTTGGGAGATAAAAATCATTGTTTACAGATGACGAAAGCTACCGGGGTAGATAGCATCGCAAATGAAAGACATAAAAGTCTTCAGGTCATAAAATATGCAGTAATATTAAGGAACTAGGTCACCTATATGCTGCAGGAGATGTGCTAGCCTATTCGTACCATGTCATCCGGAAGGCGGTCCCTTTTGAACGGGGGCTCACCTTGGAAGCTTATGTATTATTACTGAGCAAGTTTACTACTGCCGATTGTTCATGCTGTATTTATTAGGCTTAAATTGAATAAAGTGAAATATATTTTGACTTACACGTTAGTTTTGTAGTCCCGAG
Source organism: Diarsia dahlii (assembly GCA_949775195.1). Lineage (NCBI taxonomy): Eukaryota > Metazoa > Arthropoda > Insecta > Lepidoptera > Noctuidae > Diarsia > Diarsia dahlii. Next base: position 23,772,309 of record OX459194.1, on the reverse strand, counting down.
CGAGTCTGATAGACATAGGGTCTTGGGCTCAATTCCCCTTTTGGGCAAAACGTGAATGGGGTTTTTCTTTAGCCGTGACGGAGTCTGGATTAGTACCCAGGATTGGCTGGAGAGTTGCCCCGTATACCTAACATGAAACTTACCTGGCGAAATATAGGTATACCTCTTACCTCCAACGTCTGTTAGTTTTAGGTAATAACCGGCTATTTCACACTAGGAATATCTCTTGTATCATGAGTTAAATATTTGTTAACACAACAAATATTTATTTATCTATCTATTTATCTATTTATTTATTTATCTATAATATGTATGTATTTAGAATTATATAATAAGTATGTTTATCAGTTGTCTAGTACCCATAACACAAGCTCTGCTTAGCTTGGGACTAGATGGCGTTGTGTGATAGTTGTGGAATATTATTATTATTATTTAAAGTCACACACATTAATAGGTAATATAAATATGTGTCCCGTGTAGGAATCGAATCCGCAACCCACATCGCAGCAGCCAATCGCTTAACAATTGTGTGAACCGTGCCATTGATATTCCAATAACCCGTAAGGCAACATATCGCGATTTAAAAGTGCATTACTCGGTAGCCGGTCTCAAAGGATATTAAAACAATGAATACTTTGCAAAGTTCCGCTGAAGATTGATGGTGAAACTTTGCTGTAGTTATGTGAAGCGTTCATGCTTCTGTTTGTATGAGGAACTTACTGTACAACAAATTATTATAATAATACTTTTATAGAGACCTATTGAAATAACATCGCCATCAAAAGAAGGTGAAACCTTCAGGATATTCTAAAACAGCCAAATTATAATAGACCTGCCAATAAAACTTTCGCTAAATTAGACTAATGCCGACCCCAATAATGTTAGGAAACGGCTATTTGTATAAGATGATGATAAAGATATTGACATTACAAACCTAAAATTCGTGAAAATCTTCGAAATAGGATAATCGCCTGATAAATGCGATGCCAAAGAATGAAGAAAGAAGATGCCATAGACACGTATGTTAAAAAAACACAATCTACTATTTTTGTAGGTAAAAGACGGCGCTATGACATGTAACTGTGGAACTTCTAAAACAATAGAATAACTATATTTTCCAAGTAAACTAAAGTTATTATAAAACTAGCTCCGACCGAATAGATCAAGAAAGACTAGGCCAAGCTGTGACAGTACGAGGCAGTGATATCGCTTCGGTTAGTGCACCTATAACTACCTACAGCGGAGTATAAAGAACTATGTGTTCATGTGGATTGAAGGAAATGGATGAATAATGATTATGGAAAACATGATTGTATGAATTGATTTATTGAAACCGGTAGATGTTAAGCTAACAATATAAGCACCGTAGAAATATACAATAATATTTATAGAATAATTCGACGAGTTTGGCGAAATAGAATAATGTAAGAATCTGATTGTTTGTGTGAATAATTATTGTGTCGGAAGATTTGCAGATTTGCTAAAGATGACGAATCTGGGCCTAGAGTTTTATAGCTGTATCCTTGTTTAGGGTTGTGGCTAAAATTGCAATCATCTGAATGTTTGTTTTACGCAGTTCAGAAATGTCAAATGACAGACCCTGTTGACATTATTCGCCCGACAGAGATGTCAGAACTCCATTGAAGGCAGTCTAGCATTAAGTAAATATACTCGTTTCATCATCACTTAGCTAGCCTTTTCTCAATCATGTTGCGGTTGGCTACCAGTCTGACCGGATGGTGGGGGCGGCGGTTGCACGTTGCGGCGTGCATTCCTTGTTCCGTGATTTGGGGTCTCGAGCATTCGTTGTTGCGGTTTGCGTCGCTGCGTGCTTTCGTGCTCGCAGTGTTAGTTGTTGCGGGCATTCGGTGGCGTGTGGTTCGGCGTGGTGGCTTTCGGAATGACGCATTGCACTCGTAGTTTCATTCTTCTTCCGTCCTTCTGACATTCAAAAGTGCCTGTAATGGCTTAATTGAAATAAACGATTTGAGTTTGAGTTTGATGCAGCTGAATACCAGTATTTTACATGGAACAACTGCCCATCTGACCCCCACAACCCAGCTAGTACTAGTTCTCAGACTTTCAAGCCACTGACTACCTGTAATGACTGATAATGATCTAAAATTATTAGCTTAGACCAACGGCTTAACTCGTATATCAGCAAAACCCATAAAGTACGATAATAACATTGCCAAATTCATGTTGACCTGCTTGTCAATAGTCCAAATACAGCTGTACAGCCAAGTACAGATTACTGTAATGCATTGAAATCTTCGTGAATTGAAAGCCGTCTCGAGCCTAGTTTGCCGGCCTGAGTCAAAATCAATAATGACATAACAATACTGTAAGCTTGTAATGCGCCAATAGAGCGCGTACGTGAGCCAATTGTGGATTACTGCTGCGAGAGGGTCCTGCGCGATTTTACACACAATTTCAATGTTCTGATTTAGCGGAGACGATGGTTCGGCAGACGTTTAGAATTTTATATGTTTGTTGCTACTAACAAGAGCTTATTGTGTTTCGTTTGGTGACTCATATTTTTTGTTGTGTGAGATTCTTGCTTACTACTTCTTCTCCTTGTTTCGTATTAATATAATTGATGGTGTATATTAAATTTTTATCTTAGGTCCTGTAGATGGGAAAGTTAGTGTCTGTAGTATTTATTATGGCATTAAGGAACTGCCTCTGTCACTGTTAATAATTCTCGTAACGGTCTACATAGAATGACCAAAATTGACGGATGAAAAAGAATACCGCTTTTTCTGCCATCATTTTAACACTCTCAGTATTGCTGTTTATAGTTTTTAGCATCTGAAAATGATGTGTTAATGGCCGGAAACTTTTCATAACATAACACGTAAAACTGGTGGTACAACATAACGTCACGACCAATTCGAACCACATTGCAACAGCTCGAAATTTCGCTTAGTCCATAATGGAAAACGAGCTGGAAGCTGTAAGCTTGTAATACGACAGTCGTGTACGTACGTGAGACAATCGTGGATTACGGCGAATCCCCACTGATTTCACACGCAATTGCTCGGATTGAATCTGAGTGAGCAATATCTTGCGCTGGACAATCAGCGGGGCAATTTCTGTTCACGGTTTTAATTCTATTGATTTCAGTGGAAGTTTCTTATGAAGTTATAATTTGTAGTTTTTAACAGGTTTTTGTTTGTTTATGTGAGCGTTTCACAGTTCATTGAAGATGGCTTTACTACCAGTTAAATCAAGTGATATGCTATTTTTCTTTACAAGTGCTTTTTTGAGCGGTTGGGAAATCATCAAATGATCCCTCCCGCTCTGGGCTGAGCGGAAGGGGGTGTCAGACTTGTGAGTCTATAACCTACCCATATTCCCTTGCTTCCTTGCCATTGCCTATGTCCCTTTGTTTTCCAGGGCCGCGGTATCTCTTTCGAACAGCCCTAGTATCGGGCACCGGCCCTTGCGACTCATTGCAGATAAGGTAACTAACCAATAATGTATACTGCAGAAACTCAATCTATAAAAGAAGAAGAGGAATGTTAAGATGATCAAAAAGGCAGTACTCACATTCAACATCAACGATGATTCTCTTAGACACGGAGGGCGGCACCGCGTTGGTGGCGATGCAGAGGTACGCCCCCATCTCCGTGCGACTGATGCGCTGTAGACTCAGCGTATCACCTTCGTACACCGTCACTGGAACAAAATGGAACCATTAGTTCATGAAACTAGAAGTGAAAGTAAAAGTTCCTGAACTTAGCAGTCTAAGGATCAGACTAACTGTATACAAAAGTTAGATGCAGTACAAAATAAAAATAAATGATACGTGCGAGGACCAAGTTAGGAATAGGGATTTTATAGATGAAAGATCTCGGATATCCTGCAGTTATCTTTTATTAAACGATTTTTTAATTAAAGTTTTTAGTCATCAGGTTATTGTATGAACGGGATATACGTGAGGATTTATGATTGAATTAACTTTCTTGTGACTATGGTTTCCTTTCTTGCTTTTATTAGTTGTAAGTCCTCCATATTCTAAAATAAATAATATTTTCAAGAAAAAGACTGCCCTAATTTTATAGAACAGTTGTGTCCTAAAGATGGATGAAAAGCGATTTAATTTTCCGATGACAATTTCGAACGTTTTCCGTTTTCAACGAGCAACTTTTTGTGGTACAGCATCACGTTATAGTGATATTTTATTCAAACTATTGTGATTTCCTTCTTTTTTACCTGTCTGTGGCGAAGCCCTAAATGAGGGTTATTTAATTGGATGTCTTTCCCAATCAAATATATTTCAATCATCACACAATCTCGGCCCTATCACCTTTCATCTCCAAACCCTCAAACTACCTCCGTTGAGGTAATTTAAAACAATCTAAAGCTAGAGGCATAAAAATTAAAAATTCCTGGCTCGTAGCCGTTGGGTCGGCGGACGCCATCAAGTGCCCAAATGAGTTTGCCTCTATTTACAATTAGGGGCATTTTCTACCACCGCGCACCGTGGCCGCGTGGGCGCGTGGCAGCGCAATGAATGTAATGAGAGAACGCTCTCCGCTCGCTACTTGAATACATTAAACAATTAGTGCCTTACCCTGCACCCGTGTACTTGTTTTTAATGTTTATTTTATTGTTTACATTGTTTATTATACAGGCAGTTAAGTTTGGCAATCAGCTGGTGGGGTAGTTAGTTCTGCTGGGTAGTTTTGGGGTGGGTAATGGGTTAAAAGTGGGTTTGGAAACCGTTGTTTTCGTTATGATGTACAATAATTTGCTAGGGGTATTTATAATGCTCACTAAAAAATATTAATATTATTTCGTTTTCTTTTCTTAGTGGTACTAACAGACAAATTGGGCAAAGAAAACATTATGTGTCGACCCCAATCTATATTGGCCCGAGCTGAAAGACAGAATAATAATATTAGGTACCTAACTAATTTAAAAAACACGTAAAATTCCTTTCTGACTTTAAATACGCTACAAAAAGCCAATGATATAAAATGTAAACTTAAAACAAGTGCCAAACATCTAACACAACGTACCCTAAGTAGAGCGCTTAGTACATAAATAATTTAGTAACAATGTCACAGCTCCGCAAAACTAAAATAGAGCTTCTCTAGTCACCCTTTCATTATACGACGAGCGAGAGTAGTTAACTAAGTGAGACGATTACAGCTTGCTCACGCAGATGACAGCTGTTCCCTCCTTTTACTTTTATATTCAATCTGCCTGCAAAAAATATAAACTTACATTTTCTTAAATTGCAATGCATCGGAATTTCAAAAAGACACAAACTAAAATGTTGGCTCTTCTTTCTCATTTTCTACATTATTGGGGCGACGAATAAAGTTCATCGCCAGCGCTCCACGCTTCACTGTTCGGCATCAAATCTAAATGTTTTGAGTAAAACCTCGCCATAACAACTTTTATTCATCAGCGCGGCGCACTCGACTCCTCCTATTCACCGCGAGTAAAAAGGGTACACCGCACCGTATTAATTCAAACAAAAGATTAACACGTATAGAATCGGAAACGGGAGTTTTTCGATGGCGGCCGTAATTAAAACATCCGTCGGGACAAACATACGTGGGGCCGACAGCAGGGGAGAGGGTCACACACAATTAGCGACAAGTACCCTCCACACC